>OZ018384.1:23854164-24534581 GCA_963969555.1 Polydrusus pterygomalis | reverse complement strand
GGTCGAAGAGCGCCCATATTTCGGAAACTATTGGGCATAGAAATTTAGGAAAAAAAAAATAATAACTAAAGTGGCTATGAGAAAATCCTGGAAATAATTTTTAAGTTCCGCATTTTGCCGCAAGGGGGCGCAATTGAAAAGTAAATTTTAACATTTTAGATATCTCCGAAAATTGCACGTTAAGGTATATTTTTAATAACACCATTAAAAAGCTTGGACAATTTTGCATAGTTTTGGTCCCGTGCTTGTTGGGGTACCGACTTTAGTAGGAGTGGGGGAAGCTGTTGAAAGTGTAATAATTTAAATCGCTGTAACTTATAAACCACTTATCCGATTTTAGCAAACTAAAACTTGTTTGGAAGAGAAATGTAAGTACTTTTAACTGTCGTCGTCTTGAGTGGTCCATGATGCTTCTCAATAAAAATACTAGAGGGCGCAATTTGCAGTAATAACACATTTCTTAACTTTATTAATTTATTTCAAATCATACGGTATAATTATGATACTATAATCGAAAAGTAGATGAAATTTGCTACAAAAAATGTCAAAACCGCAGTTCGATATCTCCATCCGTTTCAGAGTTATTGCCAATAGAATAATTTTTAAAACTTTAAATGAAGAAGCGGTTGTTTTCATAGTTTTGTGATCAAGCACTCCATGACAAAAAATATTTTTAAACTTTATGGTTAGGTAGGTTTGTTTCTCATTATTCCAATGTCAAACTCCGTGCCTTCCTTCACACTTTATCTAGGCTTAGGACTAGTCCAATTCATGTAAAATACAAAATTTGGAGCGTGTTTCAAGGCCAACGGGCCATAAAACAGTATTGAAATAATTATCGGAAACTATTGAAGGAAACAATATTCATGGAAAGCTTCTTAGGAAAACAATTGAAAGACTTTATAAATGTTCAAAATGACCTCCGTTGTGCAAAATACAACGATTAATTCTTCTTCTAGAACTAGAGACAGCTGTTTCAATTTCAGCTTGTGAAATCGAATTTAGTGCATTTACAATTCGCTCAATCATGTTTTCTCGTGTGGTTGGTCGCGTTTTATAAACAATGTCTTTTATTCGCCCCCACAAGTAAAAATCTAACACAGTTAAATCCGGGGATCTAGGTGGCCAAGCAAACAAACTACCCCTTCCAATCCAGCGATTTGGGTATCCAATATCTAAAAAATCACGGACCATATGCGAAAAGTGTGCCGGGCATCCATCATGTTGATACCACATGGATGTTCTTAGGCCAATAGGAACATCTTCTAAAAGGATAGGCAAGTCATTTTGTAAAAAGTTTAAATAAGATTCACCATTTAGATAATCATTAAAAATAAACGGTCCGGATTGTTTAACAAAAGTACAGTTTTTCGTGGTATAAAAATAAAAATAAATACCGATTTCCTTATCGACCGATAGTGAAGATAATAACTATTGTGTTTTAAGGCTTACTTGTTAATAAAATTGTTTATTAATTCCGAAAATGACCAGTAAATTGTGTAAGGATTGCAATGAACCAGTCAACAGAAAAAAACCCGGCCTGCAATGTAGTGGTTTCTGTGAAGGTCACTATCACGGACGCTGTATCGACATTGTCGGAAGTCAGCTCGATGCGATGCGCATGGACGGTGTCCAGTGGATATGCAGGCATTGTCGTGGGGGTACGGCTGCGGCAGATCGACGCCTGAGTCGACCGTCACTTGGTAACACTTTGGCTGGTACTGCGTCGTCTGCGTCGTACTCGTCGCCTCCTGTACAGCTTGGTCGAGACCCCGCTGGATCACCGGCATATCTCATTCAGGAATTTCGCGATGATATGCGTGAAATGAAGGAACGCCAAAGGGAGTTGCTCGATTCGGTAAATTTTTGCAGTGCCAAGATTTCCGATTTCGAAACAAAATTGGCAAAGTTCGAGGAATACATTAAGAAAACCGATTTTCTTGCGGCCGAAAATAAAAAATTGAAGGCTGAGCTGCAGACACTGGATTCAAGAGTTAATGATCTGGATCAGGTTTCCAGATCAAATAATCTGGAAATTCAGGGTGTATATGAAAAAGAAGGCGAGAATTTGTACGATGTTTTCGGTAAAATATGTAATTATATTAACTGTGACATCTCAAAAGAAAATATCGAATACATCCATAGAGTTCAGCTAAACAAGTTTTCAAAAAACAAGACTAAGAATGTAATTGTACGGCTATCATCAAGAAATTACAAAGAAAAAATTTTAGCCGCTGCTAAAGAAAAACGTCATGACGTAAATAACGGATCCCCCAGAATGAAAATCGAAGGAATTTCCGAAAATCTTTATATAAATGAACACTTAACACTTTCAAATAAATTGTTATATAAAGATGTACGAGCGGCCGCTAAGGATAAAAATTATAAATTCGTCTGGACAAAAAATGGTGACATATTTGTCAGAAAAGATGAAACGAGCCGTATTATGTTGATTAAGACAAGGGACATGATCCAAAAAATTTAAATTCTTTACTTTGAGATACGTGCAGCATTAAGAAATGATCCGTTAATGGGTGATAAGTTACGTATATATTATCAAAATACAAGGGGTCTTAGGACAAAAACCCTTGATTTTTATCACGCAATAGCATCTTCAGATTACGATGTAATATGTTTAACAGAGACTTGGCTGCACAGTGGAGTGTTATCATCTGAACTATTTTCAAGTGACTATGATGTGTTTAGAAGAGACCGAGAGGACTCGGCCTCTTCTAAAGTAGACGGCGGTGGAGTTTTGGTGGCAGTCAGGAGTGTTTTGCAGTGCAAGAGGTGTCCCGAGCTTGAGTCCGACGCTGAAGATGTTTGGGTATCCATCGATTCCAAAAATGGTGAAAAATTATATTTGTGTTGCGTTTATCTCCCTCCAGGTGACAATTCTGCTTTTTCATTATTTACAAATCAACTATATTTTCTTGAGAACTATCTTTCGGATAAGACAGCAACCATTCTCGGAGACTTCAATCTCTCAACTGTTTCTTGGAATTCCATTAAAAAAGAAGTTTATTTTCAGCCCTCAAATGTTGATATCAGGTCTGCCAGCATGGTTGATGCTCTCTCCTACTTTCAGTTTATGCAGTATAATAATATAGTAAACAATAATAATAAAATACTAGACCTTATTTTGTGTAATCAGGATTGCATCAGGGAGGTGACTAGGAGTAATGAATGTCTGGTAAGGGAGGACCTTCATCATCCTGCATTAGAGTTTATTTTAATTAATTCTCCTTATGTTCCACTACGTTACAATACACTTAGAATCCTGAACTTTAAAAAGGCCGATTATGTGGCTATAAATGAGAAATTGGCCAATATTAACTGGGAAAATATTTTTACCTCATCTGACACAAATAATATGATAAATAAATTTTACTTAGTAATTGATAAGCTTATTGATGCACACGTACCTTCTTTTACCGTTAAAGGTAACTTTCCTGCTTATTTTAAGCCGGACACTATTAAAATAATAAAAAATAAAAATATGTATCATAAAAAATACAAAAAATTCAACAGTGTAGAACACTACAACGTTTTTTCCCGGTTAAGGACTATTTCTAAACAACTAATTAGGAGAGATTATACCGATTTTGTGAATGGTATGGAGGTCAAAATTTTAAACAATAATAAAAAATTTTGGAATTACGTTTCATCTAAGAAAAAAACACAAACTTCCATACCCAGTACAGTTCGTTATGGAGACCGGGTCGCTGGAACTGGACAAGATATATGTAACAGCTTCGCGGACTTTTTCAAAAGCGTATATATTCCAACCACAATATCGTCTTGCCCAGTTTCTTTGTGCCCAGGTCCTACTGTTAAAATTAACGATAATATAATTTTGGACCTTATTAATCAATTGGAGCTAAAAAAAGGTGCAGGACCTGATCGAATACCACCTATTTTTATAAAATCCTGCAAGGAGAACTTGGTTTATCCACTTCGAATTATATATGAGTCGCCGTTAAAAACAGGAATATTTCCAGAAAAATGGAAAATATCTCATATAACTCCTATATTTAAAAGTGGCCCAAAAGACGACGTTACAAACTATAGACTAATAAGTAAAATTTGCATCTTTGCCAAAATATTAGAAAAAATAGTCTATAACGATATTATGTCAACTGTCAAAACCATCATTATTAATCAACAACACGGCTTCTTTCCTGGCAGGTCTCTAGAAACAAATTTAATGTGTTACTCTCAAAATATTTGCAGCTTAATAGATCGTGGCATTCAGGTAGACTCTGTATACACCGACTTCAGTAAGGCTTTTGACAAGATTAACCATAAGCGGTTGATTGAGAGACTTGCTGAGGTTGGTGTCTGCCAGCGTCTGCTCAGGTGGATATGGTCCTATATCTCAAAGCGTTACCAGATTGTTTCTGTAAACGGTTTCCAGTCCGAGACCTTCTCGGTCAGCTCGGGGGTTCCTCAGGGTAGTCATCTGGGTCCCTTGTTTTTCATAATTTATATTAACGATATTGCAAAGTGCTTTCATCACACAATGTTCTTACTATATGCAGATGACCTAAAAATATATCGCCCCATAAGGGGGCTGGATGACTGTCTGAAAATACAAGCGGACCTCAACCGACTGTCCGAGTACTGTGATAGGAATAGTATTTTCTTAAACGTAACAAAGTGTTGTTTTATAACATTCACTAAAAATATTTATACTTGGGAATACTCATATAGCATAAATATTTCAAATTTAAAGAAGGTAAATCAAATAAAGGATTTAGGAGTTATTCTGGACACCAAATGGTTATTTCAAGAACACTTTAATAAAATCTTTACCGAGTCAAACAAAATGCTGGGCTTCATTACTAGAATCTGTAAAGACTTTCGAAATCCCAAAACAATGATCTCACTATATTTTGCTTTTGTTCATAGTAAGCTCTCTTTTGCCTCTGTCATCTGGAATCCTCAATACGTCACACATGTTAATAGGCTGGAAGCAGTACAAAACAGGTTTCTCAAAACCATTGCATTTAAAGCGCATTGCACAATAAATCTTGTAAAAGAAAAATATAAATTTATTCCTCTGTCTGACCGCAGAAAAATTTCTGACATATCGTTTCTATACAAAATAATTAACTCGAATTTCAGCGTCCCAGAACTATTATCAGCACTAAGCTTTAACATTCCCACCAGAGAATTAAGACATACAACCTTATTTAATTTACCTTACAGACGAACTAACTTGGGTTTAAATATACCATTGGATAGACTGCAAAAAACTTTTAATTCATACTGCCATGAATTTGACATTTTCAGTGAAACCTTGCAGAGTTTTAAAAGACTTTTAAAAGGACATTTTATACAGCAAGTATTTGGATAGCCGTAGGTAGAGTTAGTTAGGTTAAGTACCTATTGCTATGTTAATCAGTAAAATGTTTTCCGCATAAACTGTTTGTTCTATACAGAGTATTCCCTACTCGATGGTACATTAGAAGTATCTGGAGAACGAAAAGAAAAATAATTTTGAAATTTTCACTACGGCCATAGGAGACTGCGCTCTAGCTTTTAAAAATAATTTCGCGGTTGCAGTGTTGCCAGATCTATTGATTACTGACATCAACTTTGGAATTTTAAATGAGACACCCTGTATATTTTTACATTTTTAAATTCCACATAAAATTATAATTATTTTTTATTAAATGTACTATTAGTCTATACTTCATAGTTTCCGAGATATTGACTCTCGAAAAGTGACATTTTTGAACTTTGACAGCTTATAACTTTCTAACAGTACGTCTTAGAGCAAAACGGCTTACATGTCCCTATCTTCAATTTTTATTATCTTCCCAAAAAATCAACTTCCGGTTAAACCGGAACAACTATATTTCCTTCTTTCGAGTTACATCCGGTTTAACCGGAAGTTGATTTTTTTGGGAAGATAATAAAAATTGAAGATAGGGACATGTAAGCCGTTTTGCTCTAAGACGTACTGTTAGAAAGTTATAAGCTGTCAAAGTTCAAAAATGTCACTTTTCGAGAGTCAATATCTCGGAAACTATGAAGTATAGACTAATAGTGCATTTAATAAAAAATAATTATAATTTTATGTGGAATTTAAAAATGTAAAAATATATAGGGTGTCTCATTTAAAATTCCAAAGTTGATGTCAGTAATCAATAGATCTGGCAACACTGCAACCGCGAAATTATTTTTAAAAGCTAGAGCGCAGTCTCCTATGGCCGTAGTGAAAATTTCAAAATTATTTTTCTTTTCGTTCTCCAGATACTTCTAATGTACCATCGAGTAGGGAATACCCTGTATAGTGGATGCTTCTTTGGAACTTCTAGTTCTGTCTGCATCCCAAATGTAATAATAAATAAATAAATAAATAATTCTGTGTCCTAATACTGCGCACCACACGTTAACACTCCATCTGTTTTGGTGATCCACTTCGCGCATCCAGTGAGGATTTGTCTGTGACCAATAGTGCACATTGTGTAAATTAACTCTGCCACAGCTACTGAAAGTGGCTTCATCAGTCCATAACACGTGGGAGAGGAATTGAGGATTCTCGTTACACATCTCTCTTAGCCAATAGCAATAGTCGAGCCGTCTGTCATAATCACTTTCTGATAGCGCCTGATGTAAAACTATATGATAGGGATGCAGCTTAAAATCCCTTAGAATTCGGAACACTGCAGTACAACTTATACCTAGGTCTAAAGAAATTTATCTTATGCTTAAATGCGGATCGGCCTCTACGTACGCAAGAACGTTTGTAATGTTGACTTCATTTCTTACTGGACGTCTTCTAAAAGGAACTGAAATGCGTCGTACACTTCCCGTTTGCCTTACGCATATTGCCAGTCGCTGAAATACTGCTCTGCCATAGTGCTTTCGTTCAGGATATCTGACAGCATATTCGCGTTTCGCTATAGGCGCATTTTGAAAACATTTAAAATATACGGCCAGCATATCGTAAGCTTCGGCATTGGTATAAGCCATTTTTGAAGGGTACGTATCGCAATTTTCTATCAAGAAGTTTAAGAAGAATTACGGATAAACTTTTGTCAACACCTTTGTTATCCTAGTATTTGTGTTGGGCGACAGTGTTAACCTATAGAAATCAAAGCCAGTAATTTCTTAAAATAAAACTAAAATTGAGAATGTCTTTAAGAAACCAAAATGTAACCTTAAAGAGTCTGGCTTTTCGCTACCCTAGCTAGCTCAACAGGGCAGTGAGTTCACTGGGTTATCTTACCTTAGTACGGCCAATCAAGCAATGCCTGTCATATCTATCATCAGACATTCACCGACAAAACCAATGATTTTCTTTAGGCGCCAGGTAATTTTCGTCAGTAAGAAAATTACCAAAACATTAGATTGATTGATGTTGGAATGTACGCTAAATAAGTAAACACAGGCTTACGTAAAACTTTGAGTAGTGTATTTACTTATTAAAAGTGACAAAGTAAATTGGTGATATTCCATTTAAAAGAACATTGTCATGGTAATTAAAAAAAAATAATTAAATAAAATGCATTTCATGACTTCATATCGTAATACCTAAATATCTTGTACTCTGTACAAGGACGTTTGGTACTAGCTAGCGAAGAGGTTTGGTCGACTAAACGCAATTGCCTTACAAATTTGGTACCTTACAATCTGGGTTAACCGCTAAATAAAATGTTTTTAGGAAAGAAAAATCAAGGCATGAGTAAATGATTTTACTTTTGCTAACATTCTAAACTGGGTCCGTCTTTGGCCACAAGAAATACTAATAATTAATCCAACGGTATTCTAAAAAGAAATGGTAAGGCCTCCGACAGTCCCCCAGGTTAAAATGATATACCCAAATAAAATAAAAGTTACTAAATCTACCACTTAGCTGTTATACGGTACTCTAGGCAAGAACTGTGCTAGTATTATTTGTCTGGGTGACAACAGTAAATCGGTACTGTGGGTACTGCTTGGCAGTTAAGATATCCAGAACCAGTAGTCTTCCAAAATATTCAAAGTATAACCAAAAATTGAGTCTTCCGGGTCCAGTCAAAAGGACAGTAAAAGAAGATAGCATCAAATGAAGTAGAAAAATGTAACGTCTGATGAAGTCAGAAGATAACCAAGAAGTAGAAAGCAGAAGCAGAAGAAGAAGTGAAGAAGTGAAGCCCTACGGAGAACAGTACAAATTAGTAAATGGTACTTTCAAGTGGCCCCCCGTAGAAACAAAAAAAAAAACCCCCCAGAGAAAATTAATCCCATCAAATGATTCGGTTATAGTTTTATTACTGTAAAAACCCTCTTAAATTTTGTGTAAAATAAGCAAAAACTTAACCCCCAAAATAGCACGTGGAAGTTACCCCAATTTAAAGTAGTAAAAACTAGTTTTCCCCATGAAAATTACAATCTTCCAACAATGAAAATAATGGCAATTAATCTTACTAAAATAATATCAAATATGCATACCTCAAACCAATGAGAGCTTCCTGTTTTCTTGATATTTTTTACGGTCGTTGTTTCGGACCAGGAAGAAACTTAAGAAACCGAGAAAATCTCGCTGGAAAATGAATACTGACAACTTATGCTTATTAAGCATCAAAACCCATTCATTTCCAATTAGCACGGAACCGCTGATCCTCAACCTGAGAAGTTAACTACTTTAACTTTTGCGGTGCCGCGTGTTTCTTCCCCAGCAGCTTGCAAGAAAATGGCCAATCTCCGAAAACGGAAATAGGAAATTCATTTTCAAATTTCAAAAACCTGTCATTCTCTTCCTTTCGACTCTGATGGCGTTCAAAAATGTTACCCAAATATGCTCTGTGGCCAAATCCAATCGAAATCGCTTAATACGGAACTCTAACATCAGTAAGACCTACGGCAACCAGTGCCAAAAGAATAACATAACCCCTCTAACAACTGACAGAAAATGTAAACAAAATAAGTAATGAAATTACAATCGAAAATAAAAGAGTACCAAAATTTATGTTGATATGCTTATTAGAAGACAAAATTTGAGCCATAGTGAGAACACAATGTCAGGTACGCATCCTGAGAAAAGTAGGATCTTATACAAGGATGTCAACGACGATCAGACAGAGAGAAGGTTTCGAAAAGAAGGAATATCCATGTTAATTTTAAAGAATTAATAAGGAAAAAGGTAGGTTGCAATACTTTATACGTGATGTTAAATCTGGGACATCACACCACTCCCCCACCAAAAGAAAATTACCTCGTAATTTTCTACAAAACCTTAACTTAATAGATACGAGATAAATTTATGCCAAAATCGAAATCACACGCTTTGAGTCGGAAAATTGAAATAGACATGGAAGAACAATACTACCACTAGAAAACCAAAAATATTCCAGTGACTGCTCTACGGTCAGCAATCCCCGGAAACCCCGAAAGAAGAAGGAAGTTGTCTTGAGCCACTTGCATGGTATAAGGATCTGAATATAAAAGTTGTTTCGATCTTAAATAGACTTAAGTTAGCATTGCGTTGCACCAAATGCGGCTTGGCGAACCTCGTGTACTAACCTCATACAAGTAATCTCAAGGCACGACCCACTAATTCCAAAAGAGACCGAATAAAATTGACCGTACAACAATACCTGAAAGGTGGAGAACTAAAAAAAATAAACAATAGGAGAAACAAAAAAAAATAATAAATTGTAACCCAGATGCTCCACCGGTCAAACGGAAGTAATATTATAGTATATACCAAACTAAAAGATACACTAGTGTTTTAACACATCTAAATGCATCACAGCCTTGTCATGAAAACTAAATAGGGTGTTCTGAAAGATGACACTGCTCCAGACCTGTCGTATCACACTAACCTTCGAGCGAGGTCATGCGCAGTAGTTTGGTCCTCCTCCGGGTTACGACAAGCGCAAACTGGTCCGTATTACGGCTCCGAAGGCCAGACTTCGACCCCCCGACACATGACTCTTCCCGACAGATTTGCCCTCCGTAGAACAAGCGTCTACGTTAAGAAAGCGGCAAAGCGTCATCCTGGAGCACCCAACATCCCTCAGCCTGTATTCAAAAGAAAGAAGAAAAAAAGGCTGGAAAGAAAATAGGACACAATCGGTAAACTACATATTGTCTAATCAGACAAAGGACACAGTCGGAAAATAAACTTAACTACTTAGTTAAGCGTCAAAATCAAGATAGGATAACCTCAAGATAACTCAAGGTAACCTCAAGATAACTCAAGATTACTCAAGATAACTTCAAGATAACTTTAAGATAACTACTATAGATTATACATTTGCTTTTACTAAAAAATTAGTGATAACTATAAGTAATACATTTAAAAAAAAACAACGCAACGTTTGGGGTTTTTTTTTAAACTTAAACACTGCTAAAAGACAAACTGAATGGTTATTTGAACATGAACCAAAGTGAAGTAACCAAATCAAAATTACTAAATTAAGTTTCACCGTATTTCGAACTTACACTTGTCCCGTTACGCGCCGAGTCAAGTATCAGCCCGTCACAAGTTAACAAAAATTTTGAACTTACTGAACCAAATCAATCAAGAAACTAAATACTTAAATTACGCAGTGACTAACTCAAATAATAAAGTAGCTGAAGGCAATCTTTATTATAACTTTTAGAGGGCTCTTACCCCAACCAGTTCTAGTGCAGGATAATTCTTATGCAAAGCAGTATGTCTAGATACCGACCAAGGTTCGCGCCAAGGCAGTTATCTACACATTCTGTAGCCCATCGCTGCAGGGCTCAACAAACCCCAACGGTTTTTCTATTCCCCAGTAGGAGCATAATACGGCTTCAAATCTTGAACATGCCATCTACCTTTAGATTTACCGTTTTTATCCTCAAGCTCGTAGACACAGTAACCACATTTTTTCCTAACCTTATAAGGACCTTCAAACTTGCCCGCCAACTTGGCAGTAAAGTAGTTACCAGCGTCTGACAGAGCAAACAAACGTTTCCAAACTAAGCTTCCTACTGAAAAATGAACATCGCGACGTCTTAAATTATATTGATCACTTGTTTTTAAATGAGCTTTTTCGAGTTTCTTTGCTACAAAATCTCGCAATTTCGCCAAAGTTTCAACCTTTTTAACCAACTTATTTTTAGGAGGATCGTTGTCCTCGATAGAGTCACTATCAGAATTATGGCTAGAACTATCGCCTAAAATGGTTAGTTTTTCGTATTCGCTACCGTGCAAAACCATTTCGCAACCGTGATTGAGAAAGTAAGGAGTTCGGCCAGTAGTTTGATGTACGGACGAGTTAACGGCACACTCAAGAGATGATAGATTTTCATCCCAAGTACGTTGAGTGTCTGTCACAAATGCAGAAATCATAGTTTTAAGCACCCTATTAACACGTTCTGTAAGATTTGGCGATGGATGATAATGCGGATTAAAAATAACTTTAATTCCATATTTTCCTGTTAACTGCTCAAAGAGGCGATTTTTAAATGTCGACCCGTTATCGGTGCGAATAATTTCAGGTACACCCTGGCGCAATATAATTTGGTCTTCTACCAATTTGACAACAGTTTGTGCGTTTGCGCGCCTAATAGCGAAGAAGCGATTCATCTTACTAAAAGTGTCCGTAACAACAAATATATACATGTGACCTTGTTTGGTTTTGGGTAATGGTCCAAAAATATCCATACTAATAATCTGCCATATGCGATTAGCAGCAACATGACCACCCATAAAACCTGCTGGAAGTTTTTGTTCAGGCTTGACGCGTTGACAAGTCAAACACTCCTTAACATACCGTGCAACATCCGCTCTTAGACAAGGCCAATAATAAAGTCTAGCAACTTTATAATAAGTCTTATGAACGCCTAAATGTCCGCCAGTCGGAACGTTATGACACGAATGAAGTACCTCCCTACGATTTTCTTTAGGAATTACTAACTTCCAATACTCTACATTCTCTCTCAATTCTGGTAAATCTAGTTCCACATACTTAAAAATTTTGTCGTCGCTAACTCGCCACTGAGGGTAAGACAATGGATTTTCCAAAATACGTTTCCTAAGCTTAATATACCACTTGTCTTTAACCCCCTGAATTTCTATGTTGGAAGTCTCCAAGTCACCGCTAGTCTCTGGAACAGCCCTTGACATTAAGTCTGGTCCAAAATGATCACGACCTTTCCTATGTACAACAGTATAATCAAATTGTTGAAGACGAAGAGCCCACCGTCCTAGACGACCTTGTGGATCCTTCAAATTGTCCAGCCATTTAAGGCTATAATGATCTGTAATAACAGTAAACTTAGTATATTCCAAATAACAACGCAGCTTTTCTATAGCGAACAGTACAGCAAGAAGTTCTCGTTCGGTAGCAGAATATAACCTTTCCTGACGACTTAAGGTCCTTGAAATATAACAAATAACATGTTCTCTGCCATCATAAAATTGACTCAAAATTGCGCCAACGGCATAATTACTTGCATCTGTAGCCACAACGAATTCTTGTTCAAAGTTAGGGCATGTCAAAATAGGAGCTGAAATAAGTGAGTTTTTAATACCCTGAAATGACCTCTCGCAACTTTCGTCCCAAACAAATTTTATCCCTTTTCGAAGTAAACGAGTCAATGGAGAAATCAGGTCAGAATACTTTGGAACAAACTTCCTATACCAAGATATCATACCTAATACCCTACGTACTTCTGTAATATTTTTAGGATTCGGCATATCAGAAATCGCGCGCACCTTATCGGCGTCTACGGAAATACCGTGTCGGTTAACTACATATCCCAAGTACTTCAATTCTGAGCGACAGAACTTACTCTTAACCTTATTCAACGTTAAGCCAGCTGATTCCAAGCGTTGAAACACTGCTTCCAAAACCTCAATATGTTTATCAAACGTAGGCGTGACAACAATCACATCATCAAGATAGCAAAACACATAAGGCTGCAATTCTGGCCCTAAAACAGTCTCAATTAAACGCTGAAAAGTTGCAGGAGCATTATGTAAACCGAAGGGTAAACGACAAAATTGAAACAGACCACGACCAGGAACTGTGAATGCGGTATATTGTTTGCTGGACTCCTCCAATTCCACTTGCCAATATGCGCTCTGTAAGTCTAAAGAAGACAGATAACGCGCACCACCTAATTTATCCAACGTAGCGGAAATATACGGCAATGGATATGCATCTTTCTGACTAACTTTATTTAATTTACGAAAATCGACACAAAACCTCTGTGTTCCATCACGTTTTGGTACTAAAAGTACAGGAGAAGACCATGCTGAAGTAGACCTTTCGATGACACCTGCTGACAGCATCTTGTCCACTTCCTCGTCGATTAGCTTCTGCTTATAAGGTGATACAGGGTAATACCGCTGTTTGATTGGTTCGCTGTTAGTGACGATTTTATGTTTGACAATTGAAGTGCAACCTAATTTTCCTTCAAACTTGTCAAAATAAGCAGATACGACAGCATCCAGTCTAACTTGTTGGTCAGCATCTAAATCTGCTTCACATTGAATTAAAGAAATTTCTGGGGCAGAAAAATTTTCGTCCGAAAAATACCACTCGCCTTTTCTCATGTCAGGAACTATACCCAACTTAACCCAAAAATCAATGCCCAAAATCAACTCATGACGTAGCTCAGGAACTATATACAAATCAACTAACTTGACTACGTCACGTACCCTAATTGGCACAGAAACAATACCAAGACAAAAGCAAGTATCATTATTCGCGACAGTACACGAAGCTGTTCTGTTAGGATCTAGCCTAACCCCTAAATTCTTTAACTTAATCCAACCCTTTTCGCCAACAAAATTTTTATTTGCGCCGGAATCTAATAAACCGTAGAAATCTAATCCCAAAATACTAACCTTTAAGAATGGACATTCACCAGGACCAACATGTGCTAATACATAATCTAAAACAACCCTATCTTTATATTCTAACTCTGTTTTTATAATTTCTAAATTGTTTAAACTATTTTTATGACTAATATCCAAATTGGTCGAATTATTCGAAGAAGTCAACCCTCGACCTACTGACGACTTCCCGAACCGTTTCCCGATTTTCTAATTTGCTTTTTATTACATTCAGGGCTAGTTTTCTTTGTAAACCCTTGTTTTCCGCAAGTAAAACACTTTTGAATTTTTGTTGTGCAGTTCCTAGCCATATGATTAGGTTGATTACACTTAAAACAGACTAATGATTGTTTAGTACAAGAATCGCCGCCCTGAACATTGCGTACGATCGGTTTTTCCGAATGTTTAGAAAAATCCCTCCTAGGTGGATTATAGTCCAAGTCAGGCTCTAAAAATAAATTTCCTCTGCGAGGTGGTTTAAATTCTTCTACACGCAGTCGAGTTTCTTCAAGTTTGCGACACAATTCAATAAGTTCGAAAGGTGAATTAATATCATGTAAAGTCAATCGTTCTTGATAAAAAGGTAAAATATTAGCTCTTAAAACTTTAAGTCTAAGTTCGTCCGATACACAATTTGGCATGCGGTCAAAAAGTTTAGTCATAGCCGCCACATAAATACCAATTGGTTCACCAGTGCCTTGAGTTCGCTCTAAAATTTGCCGCCAAAGTTTATCACCCAAGTGAAATGGTAGGAATTCATCCTTTAACAACTTTACTAAACCATCCCAATCACTACAATACCTAACGATAAGATGATAATAATTTAGGGCATCTCCATCAAACAAATCTGCAGCACAACGAAAAAAGTCTGCTTTACTAACACCTCTAGAATGGCAAAGTTCTTCGACACGTTCAAGAAACGCATTAAAACTAATTCCAGAAGCGATACCCGAAAATTTTACATCCCACTTCCAAACTGGTAAACTATTTACATAAGTAGAAGTCACCTGCGGTGCTACATTTCCTTGCGCTAAAGTAAAATTGCTAACATTTGCTGGTGGTGTATTCGCATTATTATGTATAGTAGAGTGAGCATTTGGTGAAGATTGAACGATTGTGTGCCCTACCGCGTTGGAAAAATTTGGATCCAGTGGAGCTGAAGGTTGTGTTTGTTGATCTTTTAAAACTTTAAGTCTCTCCTCATATTCAGAGATACAAGTAGCTAAACTAACAAGTGCTTTAGACCTTTCTTCATTGATAACACGCTCCTGATCTGGTATTCTGTCAATACGACCGACTAAATGAGCTATTTTTGTTTCAATCTTACGTAATTGATTAGAAGATCCATTAAAAGTTTTAATATTATCAGACAACTCTTTAATCTTACTATTACATTCCTTAATTTCAGCCGCAGCATCCAGATTGTACGAACTATGAACAGTACTACCGGATTTTTCCAACGACAGTAAAGAACGCAAACATTTTCTTAAACTGTCTACCGTTCCAGTTTCTGAAACGCCTCGTGCAGAAAGCTCACTAATAATTTCATCTTTAGACAAGCGATCAATATCTAGTTTATACATCTTGTAAGATAAAATAAATAACTTTAAGCAATAAGTCAAAAATATACAATCAATATCAAATATAGTAGTTACCTTCTCCTAGAATTCATAAGAAAAAGAATACTAAGTCAAAACCTAGAATATACCCATCAAATATACTTTTCAATATAAGTATACTCAGTCAAAATCAATACGCAATATTATAAAAAAATTGCAAGTCTCAATTCCAGATATCAGTATCAAAAAATTTATCAAAATTTCAAAATCTACCAATGTAACTGTACATCAGTAAAAAAAAATCTGTATCAAAATAATATACCAAAATATTTCAAGTATGTACCTATGTATGCATCAACTAGCAAATAAAAATCAGTACCAAAAAAAAATATACCAAGTTATTACCAAACTGTACCAATATTATACCCAAAATAAATATCAGTACCAAACAAAACTCTCAGTATTTCAAAAGTGTACCAATTTATCAAGTATACTAAGTCAATTGAGCACAATAGTACCACGGAAATCAAAACAAATATTTCAGTATAACATGTCAAAATCAATCAATGGTTCTGTAGGCATTACATAGATTAACCATACAAAAGTAGAAACCTTTAATTTGCTTTGTGGTATTTATCAAAAAAAAATCAGAAGTTTGTCAACAATGGCAACACTGCATAGCAAAACATGTAGTGAAATTTATTACAATAATCTCACCCCCCCAAAAAGAAAATTATAAAAAAAGTACTTATACCCACATAATATCCCAAACCAAGATAAGTGTCAAAAAAAAAAATATCCATACACTTCAAAATATCTGGTAAGTAGTGGCTTACTTTACTATAAAACAAGTTTCCTTTATGCTAATACAAAGATGTGCTACACAATATGTCCACTCAAGACTCACAACTTGAAAATTTTTAAGTTTTCTTTAAAATACTGTACTAAGTACCATCAAGTATTATCAGCCGAGCTACCAAAATGAATTCATATTAAAAAAACTTTATATCGAAACCAAAAAAGTTAACATCGTAACAAGTTTTACCAAGATATGATACTAAAGAGAAAAATTTTAAAAAACTTGTTCGAGTAAAAAAACAATGAACTAATTTTGTTTTAAAATTTCCACAAAAGCAAAAAAAAATAGCTTGGGCGCCAATGTTATCCTAGTATTTGTGTTGGGCGACAGTGTTAACCTATAGAAATCAAAGCCAGTAATTTCTTAAAATAAAACTAAAATTGAGAATGTCTTTAAGAAACCAAAATGTAACCTTAAAGAGTCTGGCTTTTCGCTACCCTAGCTAGCTCAACAGGGCAGTGAGTTCACTGGGTTATCTTACCTTAGTACGGCCAATCAAGCAATGCCTGTCATATCTATCATCAGACATTCACCGACAAAACCAATGATTTTCTTTAGGCGCCAGGTAATTTTCGTCAGTAAGAAAATTACCAAAACATTAGATTGATTGATGTTGGAATGTACGCTAAATAAGTAAACACAGGCTTACGTAAAACTTTGAGTAGTGTATTTACTTATTAAAAGTGACAAAGTAAATTGGTGATATTCCATTTAAAAGAACATTGTCATGGTAATTAAAAAAAAATAATTAAATAAAATGCATTTCATGACTTCATATCGTAATACCTAAATATCTTGTACTCTGTACAAGGACGTTTGGTACTAGCTAGCGAAGAGGTTTGGTCGACTAAACGCAATTGCCTTACAAATTTGGTACCTTACAATCTGGGTTAACCGCTAAATAAAATGTTTTTAGGAAAGAAAAATCAAGGCATGAGTAAATGATTTTACTTTTGCTAACATTCTAAACTGGGTCCGTCTTTGGCCACAAGAAATACTAATAATTAATCCAACGGTATTCTAAAAAGAAATGGTAAGGCCTCCGACAGTCCCCCAGGTTAAAATGATATACCCAAATAAAATAAAAGTTACTAAATCTACCACTTAGCTGTTATACGGTACTCTAGGCAAGAACTGTGCTAGTATTATTTGTCTGGGTGACAACAGTAAATCGGTACTGTGGGTACTGCTTGGCAGTTAAGATATCCAGAACCAGTAGTCTTCCAAAATATTCAAAGTATAACCAAAAATTGAGTCTTCCGGGTCCAGTCAAAAGGACAGTAAAAGAAGATAGCATCAAATGAAGTAGAAAAATGTAACGTCTGATGAAGTCAGAAGATAACCAAGAAGTAGAAAGCAGAAGCAGAAGAAGAAGTGAAGAAGTGAAGCCCTACGGAGAACAGTACAAATTAGTAAATGGTACTTTCAAGTGGCCCCCCGTAGAAACAAAAAAAAAAACCCCCCAGAGAAAATTAATCCCATCAAATGATTCGGTTATAGTTTTATTACTGTAAAAACCCTCTTAAATTTTGTGTAAAATAAGCAAAAACTTAACCCCCAAAATAGCACGTGGAAGTTACCCCAATTTAAAGTAGTAAAAACTAGTTTTCCCCATGAAAATTACAATCTTCCAACAATGAAAATAATGGCAATTAATCTTACTAAAATAATATCAAATATGCATACCTCAAACCAATGAGAGCTTCCTGTTTTCTTGATATTTTTTACGGTCGTTGTTTCGGACCAGGAAGAAACTTAAGAAACCGAGAAAATCTCGCTGGAAAATGAATACTGACAACTTATGCTTATTAAGCATCAAAACCCATTCATTTCCAATTAGCACGGAACCGCTGATCCTCAACCTGAGAAGTTAACTACTTTAACTTTTGCGGTGCCGCGTGTTTCTTCCCCAGCAGCTTGCAAGAAAATGGCCAATCTCCGAAAACGGAAATAGGAAATTCATTTTCAAATTTCAAAAACCTGTCATTCTCTTCCTTTCGACTCTGATGGCGTTCAAAAATGTTACCCAAATATGCTCTGTGGCCAAATCCAATCGAAATCGCTTAATACGGAACTCTAACATCAGTAAGACCTACGGCAACCAGTGCCAAAAGAATAACATAACCCCTCTAACAACTGACAGAAAATGTAAACAAAATAAGTAATGAAATTACAATCGAAAATAAAAGAGTACCAAAATTTATGTTGATATGCTTATTAGAAGACAAAATTTGAGCCATAGTGAGAACACAATGTCAGGTACGCATCCTGAGAAAAGTAGGATCTTATACAAGGATGTCAACGACGATCAGACAGAGAGAAGGTTTCGAAAAGAAGGAATATCCATGTTAATTTTAAAGAATTAATAAGGAAAAAGGTAGGTTGCAATACTTTATACGTGATGTTAAATCTGGGACATCACACCTTTCAAAATGAAACTAGTTGACAACTATTTGCATTATTTGTCTTATCTCCATGGAAACTTTCAGATTTTATTTCACAGCTATCTAGATTTATGTTTTAAAACACATCATATTGTTAGAGTTACGCCTAAATGACACGTATTTTCATGATTGCCATTAATTCTAGAGTGGTTTCTGGACCATTGGAATATTGAGAAACAAACCTACCTAACCATAAAGTTTAAAAATATTTTTTGTCATGGAGTGCTTGATCACAAAACTATGAAAACAACCGCTTCTTCATTTAAAGTTTTAAAAATTATTCTATTGGCAATAACTCTGAAACGGATGGAGATATCGAACTGCGGTTTTGACATTTTTTGTAGCAAATTTCATCTACTTTTCGATTATGGTATCATAATTATACCGTATGATTTGAAATAAATGAATAAAGTTAAGAAATGTGTTATTATTGCAAATTGCGCCCTCTAGTATTTTTATTGAGAAGCATCATGGACCACTCAAGACGACAGTTAAAAGTACTTACATTTCTCTTCCAAACAAGTTTTAGTTTGCTAAAATCGGAGAAGTGGTTTATAAGTTACAGCGATTTAAATGATTACACTTTCAACAGCTTCCCCCACTCTTACTAAAGTCGGTACGCCAACAAGCATGGGACCAAAATTATGCAAAATTGTCCAAGCTTTTTAATGGTGTTATTAAAAATATACCTTAACTTGCAATTTTCGGAAATATCTAAAATGTTAAAATTTACTTTTCAATTGCGCCCCCTTGCGGCAAAATGCGGAACTTAAAATTTATTTCCAGGATTTTCTCATGGCCACTTTAGTTATTAATTTTTTTTTCCTGAATTTCTATGCCCAATAGTTTCCGATATATGGCCCCGCGACCTTAATGAAACACCCTGTATGACAATACCCAAAACGCCAAAACTCAATACGCTTGCTACGCCCCTAAATAAAACTAAAGGTGTACTTTAATATTCGTTAATAATCATATGAAATACTTAAATAATAAAAATAAGAAAATTAAATTGTTATACTGTGCGAGCAAAAATTATTTGCATCAAAGAGGGCCTTGCATCTAAGGACATAATGCTTAGGGGTAGAGCTTAATACCTGTTGGGTGTCAGTAACTACCTGAATTAACAATCAATGAGTTATTCCGTCATATTTGACAGTCGTTACAAGTAGTAAACTACTTACGCAATTTTTTCGGCGACAGATGAATGAATTGAATTCCCACGTAGATCACCTTGTTTAACGGTTATGGATTACTTCGTTTTTTCTTATTTAAAGAACACTATTTTGAAAAGAACAGTTGGAAATTTAGAACAATTACAAGAAAGGATTATCCAAGATTGTGGTAACATTTCTCCAGAGATGCTGGTCAACACTTTCGAAAATATGAAGAGACGTGTGAATTTATGCTTGGAGCATGGCGGTGGCCAATTTCAGCATTTTATGTAATTTTTTTTTCTTTCTTTATATTCTTATTACTTTGTTAATTTTATAAACAACATAAATAAATTTGTATTTGTCTACATATTTTATTACTCATTAGTTTGGCATATCATGTAATAATATGAATTTGACAAAATTTTAACCTAGATTTGGTTAGATATATCGTCCCCATATCTTTGTAATCTAAACCAAGCCCCACCTTTTTTAATCCAAGCCCTCTTTGATGCAAATAATTTTTGCTCGCACGCTATTAGAGCAGTATTTGATTTTTAAGAATTTTATGAAGAGTTTTTTCTAAATAACGTTTAATTGGCTTATTAGAAATAGATAAAATTTGGTGTGCGAGTCCATCATACAAGGACCTTCAAAAATCTTTAATAATTTTTTTCTGTAAAAACAATAAGGGAGCCAATATTTAAGGGTTGCAAAATTAAAAACGACACGATACATTTTTTAAAAATAATAAACCCAGGGATGGGTGAGGGGTGTGACCCCCCCCCTCCTTCCAAATGATCGTGCAGAGCTTTCGGGATTTTCGGGTAGTTCGACTCTAAAATCGGCTAGTCTGCAAAAAAATCGCTTCGAAGTAAAAACTGACTCACATACAAAACTTCAGTTTACCAGTATACGATGTTTCGAAAAAAATGTTCTTCCGTTTCAGTATATGATCGTTGTTGTTAGTGTCAAACCGGTTGAAAAAATTATAGAAAAATAATTTTCATAATTACGTTTCGTTGATACTCAACAGTGCTTTGTTCAGCTATGTATGTTATTTTTGAATAAATACTTCCCTGACTGACCCTTTCTCGAAATTAATAATATTCTTTCAAAAAATCAATACGGATTTATGAACGGATCTAGCACTGAAACCGCTATATATAGATTAACTAGTCAGGTAACACACAAATTAGACAATAACAAGAAATGCGTTGCCGTATTCCTTGACCTAGCAAAAGCGTTCGATACAGTGCCGCATCATTTACTACTGGATACGTTGAACAATTACGGAGTAAGAGGCGTCGTATTGAATATCTTAGAGAGCTACCTAAAAGATCGACAACAATTACCTAGTAAAAATAGCTGATACCCAGAGTGATCCTCTGGGCATTAAAATTGGAATACCACAAGGAACCGTACTAGGACCAATTATTTTCATAACATACATAAATTCCTTAACAAAAATACATATCAATAATGGTAACATCATATCTTACGAAGATGACACAGCGGTCATTTTTGAAGGTGAAACATGGGAGCAGGTTAAAAATAATGCTATACAAGGAATTAGTACAATAAAGCAATGGCTAGATCATTATAAATTATTAACACTGAATACATCAAAAACCAACTATATAGCTTTTTCTCTTACCTTATAAAATCGTCCAAATTTTATTAAAATAAAAATTGTTAGCTTAGATAATACTATTCATGAAGTAGAAACCACAAAATATTTAGGCATCACTATTGATAAACACCTTAAGTGGAACAAACATGTCTTAAACCTAACCCAAAATATAAGGAAATTAATCTACAAATTTTACATCCTAAGGGAAATTCTTGGAATAAATTGTTACTATCCATATATACAGCGCTTGTAGAATCTTTAATAAATTATTGCATAATTGCATGGGGCGGCCTGTATAAAAATTCGCTAAAACCATTAAATGTTTAAAATTATATATTAAAAATAATTAATAAAAAAAAACGCTATTCGACCCAATTACTTTACAATGAAGATATTTTATATGTACGATCCCTATACATATTAGCAGTCTCAATATTCACTCACAAAAAACCCGCACTAAAAAAACCTATTAATCATAGATATACAACACGAAGCCAAACTAAAAAACACCTCAGAATACCTCACAGTAATACAAATATTAATTTTCGCTTCTTTAGCTACCTAGCTCCCAAACTATATAATATATTACCCGTAGAAATTAAAAATTTCAATAATATTAAAAAATTCAGAAAGTGTTGCAGAACATTTATATATACAGACAATCATAAATTCACTGGTTTATTCTAAATTCTTAATTTTCTTTTTTCTGACATATATCAGTTTATAAATATTTTTCTTGTTTATGCACACTAATAGTGCAATTATTTTAGGTTAAGTGTATTTACATAATAAACTAGCTCCTAAAAAATCAAAATTAAACTAATGCTTTAAATATTATAGAATATTTTTTTATTTTGGGCATACAGGGATTTAGTTCTCTAGGTGCAAATGTAAAACCCTATAGAAAATGTTAACTTGGTATTAGATTAGGTACTTTTTAGTACAATGCAATAATTTACAACCCAGTATGTAATATATTTATATTCTGTAAGTATAGCCTCTACACGTGCAGGCCCGCCCGTAGCTAAATATTCCCACAACTACTCTAACCACCTATGCCGTCGCCTAACCTTCCCGAACTAGTTATTAAAGTCAAATTTCACTTATTTTGTCGGCATATATGACAATACCCAAAAAGCCAAAAATGCAATACGCTTGCTACGCCCCTGAATAAAACTAAAGGTGTACTTTAATATTCGTTAATAATCATATGAAATACTTAAATAATAAAAATAAGAAAATTAAATTGTTATAGATATTAATTGATTCAGCCAATACTTGGTGGAAATCCATAATTATAGTATTATGGGATACAGTAAAACAAAGTTAAAGTTGTAAATTTCCACTATATTTATAATATTAACAGCCTACACAAAAATATCAAGTTTACAATAGAACCCGAAAGTGACAATTCTATCAATTTTCTTGATTTAAACATTAAGAGAGAAAATGATACGTTTTCCATAAATCATCTCATACTGATACTGTCATACACAACTCTTCTTGCCACCCTATACAACACAAATTAACTTATTTTCACAGTATGATCCATAGACTAGTAACTCTCCCTCTAAATAAAATCAATTTTCAAAAATAACTAAACATTATTAAACAAATTGCAGTTAATAACGGATATAACTCAAATCTAATTGACCAAATCCTAATAAAGAAAACTTACAAAAAGGCTGGCTATTGACTTAGTTTTTCCTAGAAGAAAAAACTCTGACCAATTTAAACGTCACTTTCTTTGGACAACCTAGCAAAGTAATTGGCAATTTTCTTAACAAACTTGATATAAATGTGTTTTACAAAACTAATAACCCTTGAAGTAAATTTATCAAAAACAATAAAACTAAAAGCGATAAAAACATTTTGACAAAGGAATACAGGAACAATATAACAGTTTTCTAAAAAATACAACAGACTCAAACTATGCTAACCATTTACTTGATATTAACATAATTTCAATCCTTCCTTTAAAATCTTACATACAGAAAACAAAGGTTTAAAACTAAATTTGTTAGAATCTATGGAAATAAATTAACTTAAAAATACGGACCTGTTACTTAATGATCAATTAGATTTAAATAATTCACCTTTGTTAAATTTATTCTGTTGACCATATACCTACTTAAGATTTTGTAAATTACCCATGTTGTACCTAATTTACTTTAATTATTAAAACCCTCTGTTGGATTTTCCCGCTATTGTAACCTTTCCACTGTTTTATTTACATCTTCAATAATTAAAATTTTATTGCACCTCAATTTTTATTTTTCACCTTTATTAAATCATTGTCATCTGACGAAGCTACAGTGTTAGCAATACATGTCATTTTTCTAGTAAATATAGTGGAAATTTACAAGTTCAACTTTGTTTTACTGTATCCCATAATACTATATGTTATAGCTATCTTAAAATTTTTTTACTAATATCTGCAAACAAAATCGAAAAAAATTAAGCGAGTAAGACACACGTTCGTATTAGACTTGTGCAGCACAGCAATCGTCTAATAATGCCCGGCACTTCGGGGATCTAGACGACCGTGGATCGCCGCGGTGGCTCATCCCAAATCAATTTTGTAATTAGACCTAGCAAGCACTGTGCCGGCCCTGCGTCCTAGTTCTCATATTACCTTGATAGAAAAATACCTTGTTGGTAGCTCAGGTGGTAGCATTTAATAGCTTGGGTGTATTGAGCTTTGGGGATATATGTCATTATATTTTTGGAACGTTATACGTTATTAATGGTAGAATAACAGAAATATTATTAAAAAAAAAATGTAATTATTTCTTTTAACATTACTGCTATTGGGAGATAATAATTATCGTATTATAGTATTATGGGATACAGTAAAACAAAATTGAACTTGTGAATTTCCACTATATTAACTGGAAAAATGACATGTTTCGCTAACATTGTAGCTTCGTCACATGACAATGATTTAATAAAGGTGAAAATTAAAAATTGCGGTGCAATAAAATTAAATCATTGAAGATGTAAATAAAACAGTGGAAGGGTTACAATAGCGGAAAAATTTAACAGAGGGTTTAAAAATTAAATTAAATTAGGTACAATATGGGTAGTTTATAAAATCTTAAGAAGATATAGGGTCAACAGAATAAATTTAACAAAGGTGAATTATTTAAATCTATATAGTTGATCATTAAGTAACAGGTCCGTATTTTTAAGTTTATTTATTTCCATAGATTCTAGCAAATTTAGTTTTAAGCCTTTGTTTTCTGTATGTAAGATTTTTAGGGTAGAATCGAAAATATGTTGATAATCAAGTAAATGGTTAGTATTGTTTAAGTCTGTTTTATTTTTTAGAAAACTGTTATAATGTTCCTGTATTCGTTTGTCAAAATGTCTACCCGTTTGGCCAATGTATGTTTTAGGACAACCTTTGCATTTTAATTTATAGACGCCTGATTTTTTGTTTTTATCGCTTTTGGTTTTATTGTTTTTGATAAATTTACTTAAAGGATTATTTGTTTTGTAACACACATTTATATTAAGTTTGTTAAGAAAATTGCCAATTACTTTGCTATGTTGTCCAAAGAAAGTGACAAGTTTAAATTGGTCAGAATTTTTGCTTCTAGGAAAAACTAAATCAATAGCCTTTTTGTAAGTGAGAGAGGGAGAGTTACTAGTCTATGGATCATACTGTGAAAAGAAGCTAATTTGTGTTGTATAGGGTGGCAAGAAGATTTGTATATGACAGTATCAGTATGAAATGGTTTATGGAAAACGGAGAAAACGTGTCTATCATTTTCTCTGTTAATATTTAAATCAAGTAAATTAATAGAATTGTCACTTTCGTGTTCTATTGTAAACTTGATATTTTTGTGTAGGCTAATAATATATTCTAAAAAGACTTTTAGCTATCAGTACCAAGAAAACATGTTAAGACTTCAACAACATACCTATACCAATAAAGAAACTATTTCAAAAGAGGATGATTGCTTATTTTATCTTCTAAAAATCCATAAATATTTCAGCCAATAAAGGGGGTTACCCATAATAAGACCATTTTTGCTACTGTATATTTTGTCGTTGAACTCGAAATAATTTTGTTCAAGTCATACTGTAAGAGAATTGATAATTTCTTGTTTTTTGACCAGATTTACATTTTTTAAGGTAAGAAGTTAATTGACAAAAGTAATCGTTTCATCGATAGGTACGCTGGGAAACAAATTAGTAACATCAAAAGAGATTAGCTTAGCATTGTTAGGTAAATTAATAAAATTAATTTTATTGATTAGCTCAAGAGAATTTTTTATTGCAAATTTGGTTGAAAATTGGGTGTTACTGTTAATGATGTCGATTAATTTTTTTTAAATTTTATATGACGGTGCAGAAAAGAAATAAACTACCGGTCTAATAGGTTATCCCTCTTTGTGAAGATTTATTAGTGAATATAATTTAGAAGACTGAGGACTCATAAGAATTAATTTGAAAGAATCTATGTCAGAAAATATACTTTTACAATTATTATGAATAATAATTTTTATAGATTTTTGAAATTTGGTAGTGGGGTCTCGTTTTAAAAATTGATAGTTGTTGGGATTTAGGAATTCAATAGTTTTTTGAATATAGTCAGTTTTGCTTAATGCTACTACAGTATTACCCTTATCCGCTTTAGTGAAAATTACATCATTAGATTTGTTTTTAATATTATTTGTTGGGGAAACACCCCAACAAAAGTAATTTAAAACAGCAAACATGCCGCCCGGTACAATAAACTACAATGCCGAATTATTTTCCGTGCCATTGCTAGGCAATGATCAGGTACAACAAAAAGAAATGACCAGCAGGTTGGTTTTTTGTTGACACTGACAGGATCGTTCAGTTGTTTACTCCGCTCCCAGCTTCAGTACCCCTTGCCTACAACGGCATCTTTTATATTTCCCTTTTTAGTTGGGATTTATAATCAATATATGCTAGTTGTTCGTGTTGTCAAATCTCAACAAAAGGTAGAGTTTTTGGATCCCCAATTAGATGTCATCTTAGAAATGGTTTTGTCAGACAGTTGTCAAGCTGTATACAGTATGCAGTTGAAGTGTTGTGCACTTGTTGTGTAGTTAATGTATGCCAAAACTAAGGACATAAGGTAATGAATTGCCATTATCTATGCCAACATCAGCCCATTTAAGTTGCAGAGTGTTTTTTGTTCCTGTATTTTAATTTTACAACATCACATTTTCTAGTGAAATCACATCAACATTTAAAGAGTTTGTGCGTTGGTTTTGTCAAGAGCAATAAGCTTTAATTTGACTTGTTGTGTTAAAGTATTTTTGTTACTACAAGTAGTAGTTAAGTTTTTCATAATTATTTATAGCAGTATGGTTTTGGAATTACTTTTCTATAAACAGTGAACAGTTCTGTTTATACGCATTAAATTTGGTTTAACTGTTTTAGGCAGTTGTTAATGCATAGACAATCTTATTATAAGTAATTCTATATAGTTTTTAAATATATAGTTATTAGTACACTTTTACTATTGCGTTTCATTAACCTCGATTCATTTGTCCAGACCCTATGAATGAAAAGAGTAATTTTTCAAACATTTATACATTCCGTTATTTTAAAATTAAACTTAATGTTTAATACTTTTTTGGTGGAATGGATGTGACTTTAAGAAGCCCTTCTTCTCCATAAAAATGGTCGTTCGAGCCGGATTTTTTAATTAGTTGATACTGTAAAAAGATAATCACGTGAATTGAGGTTTTTTGAATAGATTTAGGTATTTATGTGAGATAACTTTTGGTATTTTTGCGCATTTTTCTGAATGCATTTGTAAGCTATTTGTAGATAGCACCTCACAGTATAGTGCGTACAGAGCTATTGCACATAAATCTGTTCCTGAAGTGCATTTAGGTATCACTTGAAATTTTTGTTGTTTTTATATATGAATTTATTTTAGTTTTTGCTTTGATCGAAATATTTAAAAATGAATTACGACCTTTTAAAGGCAAAGCGAAGCAGTGTCAAAGGTAGCATCACGCGAATAATAAATTGGTTTGATGGAAATGTGGACAATGAATCAAATTGTGGAGTTTTCAAAGTCAGGTACGAAAATTTAGAAAGTTCGTTGGTTAAATACAATGAAATCCAAGATTGTATTGATTTTATACCAAAAGATGAAACTTTAGACACTGAAGATCGCGATAATCTCGAAATAAATGTTTGCGATACGTTAGGAAAAATGCGAGATTTAATGGAAAGGTTGTCAAAGCCGCCAGCCAATATTCCTAACCCTATTTCAGTTAGGCAACAGGCTTCATTTCAATCAATGGTTAAACTACCAGAAATTAGAATAAACCCTTTTTCAGGTAAGGTCACTGAGTGGGATACTTTCATGCAATTATTTGATGCTTTAATAAGTGATAATAATTCACTTACTAATATTCAAAAGTTTATGTATTTAAGATCATTCTTGAGAGATGAACCTCTAAAAATCATTGAAAGTCTACCTGCTACACATGACAATTTCACAGTGGCTATTGACCTGCTTAAAAAAAGATATGCGAATAAACTGTCCGTGATTCATGCTCATCTCATATCTTTACTTGAAGTCAACCCTGTTGTCAAACCTAATGCTACAGATTTACGTGAATTTGCAACTAGTTTAAGAAAAAATTTAGATTTGCTTCAGAATTTAAATTATTCCGACTCTGAGCGTTGGGAATTACTTTTAATTTACTTATTTGAGAAAAGGTTGGATTTCGGAACACGTAAGGATTTCTCGAATTTTTGGAAAAACGATTTACCATTCTGAAAAACTTATCCTCCATGGACTCAAATTCATTACGGTCTGAAAAGCCTCCACGTGGAATCACACTACACACAGGTGGTGGTCAGCAGTCCCGAACCAATCAAAATAAATTTGGTAATTGTATTTTTTGTAATAAAGACTTACACAAAATCTACAAATGTAAAAAATTTAAGAACTTAAATTTAAATGGCAAGCAAAAGTTTGCTCAACAAAAAAGACTCTGGTTTAACTGTTTAGCTAGCGGTCGTTCCAGAAATGAATGTACATCGAGAGAATGTTTTGTGTGTTCTCAGAAGCATCATACGCTCCTTCATAACCCCCACTCTCACAAGCCACTTGGTCAAAATTTTTCAAACTTGCAAACCCACAGCGGTAACCAGATTTCTCAAAACAGAGGCCCCGATAGCTCGTCTGACTTGAAGAGTAAGACATTCCATTTAAATTATTTAAACCTTTCTGCCATTTCGACGAAAAATACACACGTATTGTTAGCCACAGCGCAAGTCACAATTTACAAATCTGATGGTGTATCCCTCCAAGCAAAAGGTCTACTGGATAGTGCCAGTCAGAATTCATTTGTTACAGAAAACTTTGTTAAAAAACTCGATTACATACCTTACAACAGGTCGTTGAATATTAGCAGCATTTCCCAAGGTGCTTTAATTTCCCACAAAATGGTGGATCTCTATATCCATTCAAATACCCTCGATCATACGAAGTTTAAGTTATCATGTGCTGTTCTTCCAAAAATTACATGCAAGCTTCCACAAATCACCCTGGATACAACCAAACTGAATATTCCTAGCAATTTCAAACTAATTGATCCATCGTTCGCAACTCCATCTAACATTGACATGTTGATTGGTGCGGATTTGTACTATGATCTTTTAATTAGTGAAATTTATCAATTAGGGAAAAACCTCCCTGTTCTGCAAAGAACTTATTTAGGATGGCTTATTGCAGGGAATGTCCCAGTTTGTACTCAGAATAAAAATGATTCGATGTATTCAACAAGGCAGGATAACAACATGGGTATTTCCATGTTTGTTCAGACATCTGAACAAAACTCAGTAAGTGATCTTATCGAAAAATTCTGGTGCATGGAACAAATCCCAGAAAAACCTCATATAAACAGTGATGATACACTTGCAGAGAACATTTTTATTGACACAACAGAAATCTTGGAAAATGGTTCTTTCCAAGTAAATCTGCCATTAAAAACACCTACTGAATTTAAAAAACTAGGTGACTCTTTTGCCATAGCTAAAAAACGTTTTGAACACCTTGAAAAAAGGTTTCAAAATGACCCCTCCTACTTTTGTCAATATGAAAAATTTATTAATGAATACCTGTCACTAAAGCATGGTATATTTGTCCCCCTTGAATTAAAAAATGAAAATTCATTAAACAAATATTTTTTGCCCCATCATGCTGTAATAAAAGAAAGCAGCACGACCACCAAACTTCGGGTAGTCTTTGATGACTCCTGAAAGACATCATCTAAGATTTCACTTAATGACGTCACACTTAAAGGTTATCAGGTCCAGCCTGATCTATATGAGATCCTTTGTCGATTTCGATCTTTTCAGTATGTTCTAACCTCGGACATTGAAAAGGTGTATAGACAAATACAAATTAACCCCCCACAAGTATTTCTCTTAAACATTCTTTGGAGAAAAAATCCTCAACAGCCACTTCAATGTATTGAGTTACAAACTGTAACATATGGCACGAATTGTGCGCCATTTTTGGCTACACGGGTTTTATTAAAAATCTCTCGTACAACCCAAGCACAATTTCCTTTAGCTTCCCAAGCACTAAAAAATCAATCTTATGTTGACAATATTATCACCGGTGTCGATAATATTGAAGACTTACCTTTTCTTTATCATCAGTTAAATTCAGTCCTAAATTCACATGGATTTTCGTTGCACAAGTGGTGCTCAAATTCAAAACAATTTCTGTCAAAAATCTCCCAAGAAAACATTTCTGAACGAGACTTGGATTTAGATGACAACCCAAATAAGATATTAGGTTTAAAATGGAAACCACTTTAAGATGTTTTGTGCATTTCTGTTCCTTCAGTATCCCTTGCTGGTCCATTCACAAAAAGAAAAATTCTTTCCGTTATAGCACAATGCTATGATCCATTCATTGTCATAGGAAAACTAATTATGCAGAAACTCTGGCTATCCAAGTTGGATTGGAATACACTAATTACTGATCAATCGCTCATAAAAGAGTGGATGGAATTTGTTGAAAACATTCATGTTTTATCAAACCTAAAAATTCCTAGATATCTATTTTCTGGTCAATCAGTTGAAAGAACTGAAATTCATGGTTTCTCAGACTCGAGCTTAAAGGCATATGTAGCTTGTGTATATATTCGCACTGTGTATCAAAAAAGTGACATCACTTGCCATCTAATATCGTCCAAATCGCGAGTAGCTCCTTTAAAAGTGATTTCACTTCCAAGACTTGAGCTGTGTGCTATGTTGTTACTCTCACAACTTGTACACAAACTCCTGAAAATTTACAAAGATAGATTTGTCACAGATTCTGTTAATTTATGGACAGATTCACAGATATCATTATGTTGGATTGATTCTCATTCTTCCCGATGGAATACCTTTGTAGCTAACAGGGTATCAGAAATACAAAATCTCACCTCTAAGCACAAATGGCGACATGTTGAATCAGCTCATAATCCTGCTGATCTACCCTCTAGAGGGGTGCTTCCTCAAAATATTCTAAACAATAACTTATGGTGGCATTGTCCAGATTTCCTTAATGATCATAATTTAGAATTTTCCAAATTCGATAAAGACATTCAAATAGATAACTTACCAGAAGAGCGCAAGGTAGTCTTTACCACTGTGACACAAAACATAAACGAAGATTGTTGGAATAAGTTATTTTCCCGATTTTCTACCTTCAGTCCTTTGCAACGTACTGTTGCTTATATTTTAAGATTTACCCATAATTCCTTAAATCCGACCAACAAATATATTGGCCCTCTATCTGTTACCGAATTAAAAAATTTAGTGATATTGATTGTTCAAATCTTACAAGCAAAGTATTTTTTGAAGGAACGCGTGGCACTAGTCAATGGAGTTCCCATTACTGACAAAAATCTATTAGGTCTCAAACTCCTCTTGGATTCAAATCGAATAATAAGAGTAGGCGGTAGATTAGAAAATGCCAACATTTCTTTCGACCAGAAACACCCTATTCTACTTCCTTCTCACAATGCAGTGGTTTCAATGATGTTGTCACAAGAACATATACGTTTAGGACATGCTGGTGCTCAAACAGTACTGTCCAACTTTCGACTTAAATTTTGGCCCCTTAATGGTCTCAGAGAAACGAAAAGCCTTATTCGAAAATGTTTAATTTGCTTTAGATTCCGAGCTCAACCTGCTCAACAACTCATGGCTGATTTGCCAGATTATCGACTTCATATGACTTGTCCATTTCAAAAAACTGGTGTAGACTATGGTGGTCCATTCTTAATAAAATCTTCTAAACTTAGAAAAGCTCCGCTTATCAAAGCTTATATAGCGGTGTTTGTATGCATGGTTACCAAAGCCATTCATATTGAATTAGTCACTGAACTATCCACCAATGGTTATATATTAACACTCAAAAGATTTATCTCTAGACGAGGAAATCCTACCCAAATATTTAGCGACAATGCCACAAACTTTTTAGGAGCTCGCAATCAGTTGAAAGAAATTTACAACTTCTTAAAAAATAAAGATAATTCCAAGATCATCATAGACTATCTCTCTAAATCTGAAATTGAATTTAAGTTCATTCCACCCAAAAGTCCACATTGGGGAGGCATTTGGGAATCGGCAATTAAAAGTACCAAATATCACCTTAAGAGACTAATTGGTGACATCCATTTTACCTTTGAAGACTTCTACACAGTTTTAACCCAAATAGAAGCAATACTGAATTCAAGACCCTTGTGTGCTTTGTCCAGTGATCCTAATGATCTCCAGTCTCTTACACCTGGACATTTCCTGATCGGATCAAGCCTTACTTCATTCCCAGAAAAGGATATTACTGAAACTTCCGAAAATAGGTTAAATGTGTGGCAAAGGTATCCATTCAGTGCACATTCAGCAAAAATTCTGGAAGCGCTGGTCTGTTGAATATTTCAATAGACTGCAAAATCGGCCAAAATGGATGAAACCTGTGCCAAATATAAAGATTAATGACCTTGTTTTGTTAAAAGAAGACGATTGCGCCCCATTAAAATGGCCACTGGCCAGAATAATTGAAACAATGCCCGGCCGGGATAATAAAGTTAGAGTAGTCAAGATTAGAACCCAAAATGGAATTTTTACTCGCCCTATTTCCAAACTATGTCCATTACCCCATTGTGACAATTCTGAGTAGTATCACTTACAATTTAGTATCCTTAATTAAAATTGTATGTTTCTTTTAGTTTAGTTTTTCTTTGTATCTACGATTATTATCTATTTTGTTTTTTTGTTTTAATGAAGACAGAGTCTTCATGGCCGGGGAAACACCCCAACAAAAGTAATTTAAAACAACAAACATGCCACCCGGTACATTAAACTACAATGTCGAATCATTTTCCGTGCCATTGCTAGGCAATGATCAGGTACAACAAAAAGAAATGACCAGCAGGTTGGTTTTTTGTTGACACTGACAGAATCGTTTAGTCGTTTACTCCGCTCCCAGCTTCAGTACCCCTTGCCTACAACGGCATCTTTTATATTTCCCTTTTTAGTTGGGATTTATAATCAATATATACTACTTGTTCGTGTTGTCCAATCTCAACAAAAGGTAGAGTTTTTGAATCCCCAATTAGATATCATCTTAGAAATGGTTTTGTCAGACAGTTGTCAAGCTGTATACAGTATGCAGTTGAAGTGTTGTGCACTTGTTGTGTAGTTAATGTATGCCAAAACTAAGGACATAAGGTAATGAATTTCCATTATCTATGCCAACATCAGCCCATTTAAGTTGCAGAGTGTTTTTTGTTCCTGTATTTTGATTTTACAACATCACATTTTCTAGTGAAATCACATCAACATTTAAAGAGTTTGTGCGTTTGTTTTGTCAAGAGCAACAAGCTTTAATTTGACTTGTTGTGTTAAAGTATTTTTGTTACTACAAGTAGTAGTTAAGTTTTTTATAATTATTTATAGCAGTATGGTTTTGGAATGACTTTTCTATAAACAGTGAACAGTTCTGTTTATACGCATTAAATTTGGTTTAACTGTTTTAGGCAGTTGTTAATGCATAGACAATCTTATTATAAGTAATTTTATATAGTTTTTAAATAAATAGTTATTAGTACACTTTTACTATTGCGTTTCATTAACCTTGATTCATTTGTCCAGACCCTATGAATGAAAAGAGTAATTTTTCAAACATTTATACATTCCGTTATTTTAAAATTAAACTTAATGTTTAATACTTTTTTTGTGGAATGGATGTGACTTTAAGAAGCCTTTCTTCTCCATTATTGGCTATTAGAATTTCCTGTTTTGGAATGGTTTGTTTTAAAAATTCATTTTTTATTATAGATGAGGCTTTATGTTTTAGAGAAATGTTAGAAGGAATGTCTTTAAGTGCTAGTTCTGTTTCGACTCCTAATATCTCCAAAGTTTTGGGAGAAATATTATCTTGGATGTTATATTTAAAACCTTTTTCAACTAATTTAGTTTCGGTTTCAGAGAAAGTGACAAAGCTACAGTGTTAGCGAAACATGTCATTTTTCTAGGTAATATAGTGGGAATTTACAAGTTTAACTTTGTTTTACTGTATCCCATAATATTATAATTATGGATTTCCACCTAGTATCGGCTGAATCAATTAATTATCGTATTCGTGAAAAATAATTAAAAGCAACATATAGCGGCATAGAGGACAAGTATGTAACTGTCTTTTGTATCAGAATACACAGGGATCCAAGTATAATTAATTCCCTGGGACAGGTAAACCACGACGGCCGTTTCGTCCTTATTAGAACTCTACGAGCAGCCATAATCCAAGCAACTCCACAGATAGCGACACTATGTCCTAAAAGTCATTTTGCAAAAGTCAAACGGCCTTCAACACACCGTAGCAACTTTCCAGCGGAATCAACGTATTCAATACAAAAGGCAGTTATACTGGTAATAAAGCAAAAGGTGGACAAAATAAATAAAACCACGAAGTGCAACACACTCCAGTATAGGGAACGCATACGCGTTTCACCAAAACAGTCTGCCGTTTTTCAGATCGGAACCACAACAATCCGTCAAAAAGCCATATAAATCATTTGGAGATAATAATTACTGCTATTGTGTTCTGAGTGGGAACTGGGGAAAGTGCCTATACAAAAAACGACCACTTCTTCCTTAATTGAATAACAAACCAATTAATTGCTTATAACATATTTCTGCGGGGGAGGGGGGGACTGCGGATCATCGGTTAAAAAGATTACTTTCCTAATGCCGGATCAATAACCTATTTAAAAATGTTAAAAAAATTAAATTTAATATACACAAATATAAGACTTCCTAAAATATTAATTCATACGTCCCACAGTCGCTTCCTATTAGTTTTTTAATCATCAAGGACGGCTGAGCCTGGGGATGATTACCAAGTGGTATACAAAGTTTAAATTATCAATGCAGCGTTTCGTATCCATTTACCCATAGTTTCAAAAAAGTGAATTTTAATTTAATTTTTTAAGAAAATAGTACATTATGATATTAGGAGAATACGAGGTACTTCAGGTGCTGACAGACAGACAGACAGACAGACAGACAGACAGACAGACAGACAGACAGACAGACAGACAGACAGACAGACAGACAGACAGACAGACAGACAGACAGACAGACAGACTTTCCACGTTCAGCACATATCCATGCGAAGCACATAAAGTATCTCATTCTCCGAATCTCATATACTATTTTTTCTTCAAACGTGCATCATATTATTCGAGATAAAACAATAAAAGAAAAATAATTTTTTAATGAAGATAACAAGATGGAATTTTAAGTGCCTGGTGATCCTCCCGAGGTAGTAGAGGTAGCTAGAATAGCTATTCAAAACTTGCTGCCGACGAAATCTGGTGTAGTATATGAAGCTGCCTTTGTCAAGTTCAACAAATGGTGCACTGGAAAAAAAGTAATGCATTACGCTGAGAACGTTTCATTGGCATATTTTACCGAAATGGCACTGAAAATTAAGAGTTCTAGTTTGTGGGCTCATTATTGAATGATAAGGTGCGTGCTAAATTTGAAGCATAATGTGAACGTTGAAAAATACAACAATTTGCGTGCTTTTTAAAAAAGCAAGGAGACGGTTATAAACCAAAGAAATCGAGAGTCTTGTCAAAGTTCAGCAAATTTTTGTCTGATGCCCCAGATGAAAAGTATTTGGCGATAAAGGTAATAAAATTATATTTTGTTTGTTTCACATTGTGCTAACCAACCCTTAATTTTTTAGGTAGTTTTGATTTTTGGAATATCTGGGGCATGTCGTTGCGACGAATTAGTGAATATGACAGTAAGTTGATGATCTTGAAGATATGGGTTCTTTGCTGCTAATAAAAAATCCCAACACTGGAACTAATAAGAGTAGAACTTTCAACATCCTGGGGGATGAATGTTTAAGCAAATATAGAAACTACGTTAATTTGCTACCTGCCGATTTTAAGGAACTACGTTTTTTTTTGAAATATCAAAATGGGAAATGTTATAAAGCATATATCCATAAAATTGGTAGTGTAGCAAAATATGTGGCATTATATCTGAAGATATCAAATTGGAAAGAATATACAGGGGATTGTTTAAGACGAACTTCCGCAACAATGCTTGTTGATAGTAAGGGGGGGGGACATTACTATGCTGAAAAGGCATGGGGGGTTGGAAATTTGATGCAATTGCCGAAGGGTACATTGAAGATTCTGTGCAAAGTAAAACCAAAATTGCTAAGAGAATTCTTCAACCTAGCTCTGCGGAAAATCTCGAACAACCTCTATTTAATGGACCCTCTAATGGATTTTTAAAAGCAGTTCACCCTGGAAAAATTGTTATGAGCAGTAATGATATTGCAAGAAGTGGAGGATTCTTAAATGATGCAAATCTTCACAATTGTACTTTTACTATAAATACGACTGTGAATACCAATCATCGTTGTGTATTGTGTAAATGTCCGTTTATTAATACTGATAAATTAAAATAAATTTAAATTTCGTGGCTAAATGAGCAATGCTCAAAGCTAAAAGACAATAAATAAAACGAAAAAAAATGTATAGTACTATAATGTAATAATATTTATACGCCTAGGAGTATAAGTACTTATACTTCTAGTCATATAAATTACATTTAATGTCATTGAGAAACGTCGCATAAATTATCACTTATATGACGTTTGAAGAAAAAAATATTTATTAAGGCTTTTCTTATAACCTACTTGTAAGTAAAGTACGTAATTTAACTAGTCCTTAAAATTGGTCTAAAACAATATTATCCCAAAATCCATTTTTTCATCATTTTCCATTATCCCTTTTTTTATCGAGGTGAAAAATGTTCACCCCGTATATCCCAGCATATATGTAACGTCGAACGCGTATCTTATTTCAATGATTTACCGATTTGAAACACCGGCACTTCCATATTCAATATCGTAGCGAAATTGTCACTTTATACGTGCTCCATTTGCGCAAAAATGGCAATCGTAAAATTTTCACATTTATAATAGATGGCCAAAGTTTTTCACGACCACGATTTTCAACATTATTTTGAGTCGTTAAAAATATATTAGAAAAGTGTTAGTAGGAAAAGTGTTCTTGTTCTGATGGCGCTAAATCTCAATGCTTTACATGTGGACGTGCAATGCTTTACATATGGGCGTCATGTAGTAAAATAAGCGAAAAAGCGACGGCTAGTAAAACTTTGGAAAAAAGGTATTTGTACCAGTAAGTCGTACTAAAAAGGCGTAAGAAAACAATTAAGGGAACTATGAATAATAATAAGAAGTTATTAATTAAAAACTGACAGTCTACTGAGATAATAACTAATTATCACCCTAAATTTACTTTTATTAGGTCAACCGAGAAAAGTACAGCAGTAAAAGTATTTAGTAGGTACCTCAGAAGTTACAGTGAGATCAGCACCTGCAAGGGATTTAATCTAGAAAAATAAGAGACATTTTTAGGTTCATAAACTTTGCGGCCGTAGTCTCTAAGAAGCTATAGCAATATGTTTTCGAGCTTGTTTGTAATGCTAAGAACATATTCCTAGAGCACAATAATTTGCTTGATCAGATATTTATAACATACGATGTAAGTACTTGGATAAGGGCTCATATTATATGACAGTCGAAGCCTATAATCTGATCCCTATCGTTGTAAGAAGTAGAGAAACACTGACGCTATTTAAAAAAACTCAAAAGTACTTTATTGTATGAAGAACAATATTCTTGTTGACAAAGTAAAGTCATTATTTACTAATACCGTGCAAGCAAAAATTATTTGCATCAAAGAAGGCTTGGATTAAAAAACGTAGGGATTGGTTTAGATCACAATGATATGGGGACGATATATCTAACCAAATCTAGGTTAAAATTTTGTCAAATTCATATTATGACATGATGTGCCAAACTAATGAGTAATAAAATAAGTAGACAAATACAAATTTATTTTTGTTGTTTACAAAATTAACAAAGTAAGAATATACACAAAGAAAAAGAATGACATAAATTGCTGAAATTGGCCACCGCCATGCTCCAAGCATAAATTCACACGTCTCATATTTTCGAAAGTGTTGACCAGCATCTCTGGAGAAATGTTACCACATTCTTGGATAATCCTTTTTTGTAATTATTGTTCTAAATTTGCAACTGGTGTTTTAAAAATAGTGTTCTTTAAATGAGGAAAAACGTTAAACAAGGTGATCTAGGTAGGAATTCAATGTCTGATCGAAAACTGATCAATCTGTCGTCGAAATTGCGTAAGTAGTTAATAGTTTCGGCGGCTGTATGAACGGTTGCACCGTCGTGTTGAAAATATCCAAAACGTAGTTCGTCGTCAAGTAATTGCTCCACAAATGGATTTAAAAATATTGTCTCTATACCGCTGTGCTGTAACTGTATCATGGAAAAAAATAGGACCAACAATTCTTTTTCGGGAAACAGCTAATCAGACACCAATTTTTTGAGGGTCCAAAGTGGACTCTACAAATAAATGGGGATTTTCACTATTCCACATGCGTGTATTCTGAGAATTCACATAACCGGAGAGGTGGAACCAGGCTTCATCCGAAAAAAATGTCAGGTCTAATAAATCATTTCTTTCCAATAAATTTTGGGTAAACCATTGAGAGTAATTCCTGCGTTTTTCAAAATCTGCGGCTTGTATTTCTTGGAATACTTGCACTTTATAAGGAAATAAATTTAGCTGCTTCTTAAGAATAGTCCTGCATTGTTGGCGTATTTTGCATTATTTCACGAACGTTTGCAACAAGTTCTTCTGTTCTTACAGATTGTCTTTCTGCTCCTTTTTTGTGTTGTATAGAACCTGTTTCCCTAAACACTTCTTTTCAGGCAATGATAAAAATTCCCAGCAATAAAAGCAACGTTGGGAAAATGTTCGTGAAAATCGTCTATGCACAAACCCGGATTGTATTGCCACTCACTATTTACTCTAACCCCGTTTCAAAAATACGCGTCAACCATGAATGTTTTGTGCTCTTCCGTAAAGCCCATTGTGTGAATTGTTCAAGAAATTGGAAAAATTAATGAATCAAATTACTTGTAACGACGGTCAAAGATGACGGAATAACTGATTGATTGTTAATTCAGGTAGTTACTGACACCCAACAGGTATTAAGCTCTACGGCTAAGCATTACGCCCTTAGATGTAAGGCTATCTTTGATGCAAATAATTTTTGCTCGCACGGTACAATCAACACGACACATTCTAAAGGTCCTAAATAAATTATTAAAAATAAAACGACCCGACCAAATCCGAACAAAACATGTACCTATATAGTGATCAAGGCTATTAATCATATACATAAATGCTAGTTTTTGTTTTAATATATCCAGTTTTTCTGTCATTGTTATTGCGTTGTCCTGTATTATGTATTGAATGTTGTTCATTAATTCAGTTGACTTATTACCGATTGCGCACTGTGTTATTTATCCAACGTAGTTTTATAATATTTTTCGTTACTGTGGGTTCCTTAGTTGTTTACTTTGGTTTTCTGTTGCATTTTGTTTGTTTAGTATTATATATGCATGGTATTTTTCCATAAACAGTCCCTGTAGGGTGAGTTTGTGTACTGTTCTGATTGCATCAAGTTATTTTGCTTTGTATTAACGAATTTCTTTCCCCTTAATAACCCCTCCCCAGTTTAAAATCGTATTAGATTCCAAACTGTATACGTCTAACATCAAAATTAAACAACTTATATGGCCGAAGTTGGCGAGAGAATTTCATCTCATTCATCTCCGTAGCGCAATTGGTATGGCGTTCGACTAGTACTCGAGAAGTTGCAGGTTCCATTTCTGGCGGAGACATAAAACCTTTTTTATTTTAAAAGATGTCTGCGCGCTGCCCAACATTTTTTATTTACCTACAATTAATACGTATATTAAATTAATGTTAAATGCGACAAAATACCAAATTTAGTAAACAATTTAAAAAAAAATAAGTACCCAATACCACCGACAATACTACAAAAACTATATACAAACTCTGCAGAAGTCAAAGGGGTAATAAGAGAGCTGCAAAATAAAAAGACACCTGGGGAGGATGAAGTTGCCAACATACTCATTAAAAATATACCACGCAAAACAATTGTGCAATATACATATATAATTAATTATATCTTTCTGCTACAGCACTTCCCGAGCCAATGGAAGAGAGCAATTATTGTACCTATATTAAAACCGGGTAAACCGAATACAAGACCGGCTTTATATAGACCAATTGCTCTCCTAAGTTCGCTCGGGAACGTAGCAGAGAAAATCATACATAAAAGATTAAAGATTGGCCGATTGGACCAGTACATTCCAGAGCAACCATTTGGATTCAGAACTGGCAGGGGTGCTGCGCTGTTGGTAGCGCATATTGCGCAACAGGCCGTTAAAAAATTTAACCAACAGCAAACAACAGTACTCCTGTCACTTGATATAAAACAAGCTTACGATAATGTCTGGTACAATGGGCTAATCTTTAAACTTGCATCTAATAACGCTTTTACACTCGTATATTACGCAACGCACATTAAAAGTTCGAATAAATGGCAGCTTCTCTGAACCGGTAGCCCTACATGCCGGCCTACAACAAGGCACAAATTTAGCAGCTCTATTATTTAACTTATATACAGCGGATAATCCATTTTTTCATAACACTGATCTTGCCATTTTTGTGGACGATGTCTAATTATACGCCAGTTCCTTTTACGCTAATGTCGCAAGACAATTAATATCAAACCACTTAACAATACTATTACCTTGGTATAAAAAATGGAAGCTGGATATAAACGAAAACAAATGTGAGTGTATAATACTAACTAGAAAGAGAATTAATACCAAAATCCATCAAAATATTATAATAAACTGAAGACAAATTGAACCAACAGACACACTAAAATACATAGGAGTAATACTGGACGATAAACTACTTTTTAGACAAAACACAAATAAAATAATTTCAAAATACATAACAATAACACACATTTTAAATAAACTATTAAATAAAAATTCGCCACTTTCTCCGCAGAATAAACTCATAATTTACAACCAAATTATTAAACCGACATTGACTTACGCTGCACCAATCTGGTGTAGTATGACGGATTGGCACTTTAGAAAAATACAAAGGCTACAAAATAAACTATTAAGACAAGTTTTAAAAGAAAATATATATGCACCAATTCGTCATCTACACCAAGCTACACAAACACCATACATTTTTGACTACGTACAGGACATTTCAACAAAATTCTACCAAACCCAACCACAACAATCACACCTAACATAAGACATGACGCAAATAAGCCATAATGACAATCCCGTACACAAACCCTTATATTCCAGACCATTTTATTTTCAATAAATATAACAATATAAAACGGCAATCATATCATATAAAATTGAAATAAGAATTTTAAAGCTCCATCTAATCAAATAAGACAGGCACACAAAAATCATCAAGCTAAAACGGCAAACAATGCGCTACCTTCGGTGTACCTGTTTAAATCAAACTGGTTTTTTGGATTATTTTTCCAGTTAATAGTAATTCAGAAATTTTTCACCCATAAACAGCAATAAAATCATTTTAAGTTTTTGATAAACAAAGTATTCTCTCATCGCAGTAAAGGAATCACAGAACTGACCAAACCAAGCAGAACAATAAGTCAATTTAATTAACCAAAGGGTCAACACCAACCCCGCCGGCGCTGCCAGTGACTGTTCTAGGTAGAGATAGTTACAAAAAACTTAATCTTCCCTAAGACAACTATGTACATGTGTATTATATCTATGTTCTATATATTTATATTACTTATGTTATGTTAATTATTTGACATGTGAAAATATTGAATAATAAAAGCCTTTTGAATTTGAATTGGAATTTACTGTTAAATGCAATAATAACATAAATTAGTTTCAATCAACTGATAAACAGTTTTGAATATTTTTTATATTCTTATTACTTCGATAATAAGGGTATCTAGTACTACATGGCGTTAAAGGATTTCTAATTTTATAAAAATGCCTGGTAACGTACAAAACGCATCAATCTACCGTATAAAAGATTTTATCCAATATAATAACGTATCCATCTATTATAGGCATTCAGTCTGGTACAGAGAAAAATGAATCAAAATATACTGTAAGTGAAGAGAAGGCGAAAATATTATAAAAGGAAAAATTGTATCGAGAGACATTTTTTGGTAGTTTATCTCGTAAATAGGATAAAACAAAAAATCCGGAAAGACAGTGTTGTTACAAAAATTTGATATGATATACCTACAAATAAGGTTCTATATATTGTAATATTTGGTTTATATGATATGACAAGATTTTCACTGAATTACGCCTAATATGATGAGGTTTGAAGGTAGTACACAAGGTATTATTATCAAAGTGCTATTTTTGGACAGTCCACAACTTTGATTGAGACATCATTGGATTAAATAATTTACAAGGTTCCTAAGATTTCATTTAGAGAATTGGAAATAAGAAGAACATCAGGAGTCTATACTTACGCAATTTTTTCGACAACAGATTGATCAGTTTTCGATCAGACATTGAATTCCCACCTAGATCACCTTGTTTAACGGTTATGGATTACTTCGTTTTTCCTTATTTTAAGAACACTATTTTTAAAACACCAGTTGCAAATTTAGAACAATTACAAGAAAGGATTTTCCAATTTATGCTTGGAGCATGGCGGTGGCCAATTTCAGCAATTTATGTAATTATTTTTCTTTTTCTTTCTGTATATTCTTACTTTGTTAATTTTGTAAACATCAAAAATAAATTTGTATTTGTCTACTTATTTTATTACTACTTAGTTTGGCATATCATGTCATAATATGAATTTGACAAAATTTTAACCTAGATTTGGTTAAATATATCGTCCCCATATCATTGTGATCCAAACCAAGCCCCACGTTTTTTAATTCAAGCCCTCTTTGATGCAAATAATTTTTGCTCGCATGGTATTTGGCCATGAAATAAAAGTGTATTTGTTTATTTACATAGTAGAGTTCACATGATCAATAATAATAATATACTAGGGTTTACGTATATTTTCAAACGGATCTACTACTCTGTATCTATTGGAGGTTTTACAATCACACAGGCTGCTCTGCATGTTCTTGTGAACTACATGAATGATAATAATATAAATGAGAACTATTCTTTTGTTTTTAATATCTCTTTATTTAAAAATAAGCGACTGCAGTTTCGTAGTACTACTACTCGATCTAGTTCATGCATCATGTATTGTATATCTAATTCTCCTCTAGTTATATATTTTTATTGTCAATCCTTAAATATGGAATGTTTCAATATTCGTATGTGGGTAAACACATTAAATTTCCAATAGTAATAACGATTTTAAAAACAGCCTAAGCCTTAATAACATAACGCGGGAAACAGTCCATTAATGACCATTACAAATCGATCTTTATCAATGTAAATGATTCATGACACATGTAAATACCAATGCCGGTGAGCATCCACATTAGTAGAGCTCCATTGTACGCTAAATACTGATTTTATCATCAAACAATGCTATAAGCGATTTACCCCATACTACGTTTGAATCTGTGTTTATTTTCCTGATGAACTTTAACAAATGTGTTACAGCATTAACGGTATGTCCTAAATAATAAACAATATTTTTATATGGCTGTCGGGTTATGTATTGAAGCGTTTGTCGTTTTTTCCGGCAGCTTTATTTTGGCCTTCATTTGCTTTTTTTATTCGGAAAAAATGGGCTGCAAAATAAATGTCTAAAATAATTTACAAAATGGATCAATAATATTTTCTAAATCATTTATCAGTTATAATAATTAGTGATCAACAATACACTTGTTTTTAATAAAGCGAACTGGATTAATTTTTTTTAATGGTAGTTTATTCCTTCTTTATTTATTTACAAATAGGGATATAACAGACACTGAGCCCAATATAGCATCCACGTTGTGGTATTTGCTAGTGGAAATTAGGTAAATGTTAAAAATTCACAGCAATGATTTCACATATTTTTAAATCTAATTATAGACGTATCGAACATTTTCATGCCTAAAGACAGCCTTTTCTATAATAGGCTATGCACAAGTTGCTCTACACAGGGGAGAATTTTTTTTAGAATTAGTATTTGCAAGTGGAATATTAAAAGTATTTTGAAGCATTGAGTCTCTAACCGGTACATTAAAGCTTAACTTCGATCTAAGTATTGGTGAATCAACATGTCGTTTTTAAATCATAATAATTTCGGAAACCATCCGTCTTTCAGTAAGTGTCATTATTGAAATTTTTTTTATAATATTATAATAATAACTATTGACTATAGCTATGTCTGTCTTATGTGATAAGAACCGTAAAAATTTAATTGGAATGCTTTCCAGCCTTCGCTAGTATACCAAGTACTGAGGGTTCCAAACAACTGATGCAAAATTAAGTTTAGTAAATATAAACGCGAAATACAAGTTTAGAACTGTTTGAAGATTATTAAAACTTAAACTGTTTCTTATAATAAATCCTAAAAATCGATTACACTTATTGACAACTTGTTCAATCTGAGAGCTTAAAACTAACTTAGTTTCGGTTATAACACCTAAATCACGTATTTCATTAACCGATTTAAGAACACTATTATTAATAGTATAAGGAAAATTAAGTACATTTTTGTTTCTAGTAAACATAATCGATACACACTTGTCTAGATTAAGAAATAAACTCGGACTTTCATAGAGTCTTACCAAGACGTTAAGATCATCCTGCAGCCCATTGTAATCCCCAGGTACTCTGATTATTCGATTCATCTGAGTACATCAAAAATTTTAAAAATGTAAAGCATTGTTGTATGTTATTATTGTTTAAGATGACCCCTGAGGCACACCACGGTACGTTAAAAGGTTTAGAGTTAAAACCACCAACGAAAACCATCTGTCATCTATCACTGAGATAGGATCAAATCCATCTTACCAAGCTCCTATGCACACCGACATCAGCAAGACGCTCAGTCAGTATGGAATTACTAATTTTGTCGAACGCCTTAATGAAGTCCGTGTACACAACGTCAACCTGCTTTCGATCATCCATGATTCTTAAAATAAAATATGTAAATTCCTCCAGATTACTTTCAATGGATCAATTCGTGTTGTTGTTTTAAAATGATCTTTTATTTTCTCAAACATGTTATGAATAATTTCTTTTTAATTTTCCCGAAAATGCATAGTTTACTGATATGCGATAGTTTTTATGTTATGTTTGTCCCCCCCCCCCTCCTTTGGGTAATTTGGGTAAAGGAGTTGTATAAGATGTTTCCTTCCTTTAATTGTGTATTTAATTGCCATGGCATCAACACACGTTTGTATAACCGAACAAGTTGTATAAAAACGTCAGGAACCCTAGTCTTTTGCTATTCTGACAAATACGTTATCAAAAAAGCTATGGAGACTACTAAATTATATACCAGACATTTTACTTTAATTGCATAAAACATTTAAAAAAACTAAAAAGGTTAGAACACTACTGCCTACCTTGGATGCCCATAGTATTGTCCACCGCAGTAAAAAAATCGATGTGAGTGCCAGAAAAAAAATTAGTGATTCCCGACACAAATGCAATAACATAAATTTTAATTTATTTATGTTATTATCACAATAAAGAAAAAGAGCAAGGTAATGTGAATTCTCAAATGACCACCTATTTTAGTTACGTGTTGGTTAACATATTATACAGCGTTATGATCAAGAAACTGATCAGCTTTTATATGGAATATCTCTTACTTCCGCCCAATACTAAACATTGTTCATAATTCATGCCCTTTATCTATCTCAGGCGTTTACGAGATATTAACACTTTAATGCTGGTATGCACCATTGCTACGTTAGTCGACTTGGCAACGTTCTGAATTCAAGTCACAATCTTTAAAGCATTGACAATGACAATTTGCTATTTAGGTTTGAGACGTCAAAAAATGCCAGTGAATGTTAATCAAATTTAAATATTGCTCTGCTCATATTACCTCCAAAATGCGCCTCGCTGATGATGAACGCCTAAAAATTTTGATTATGATGGGTTGTAAAGATAAAAGTAGAGGTCATATAATTAATGGAAGAACTTTCCGTACTGTTAATTATGGTGTTAAAAGTGGTCGTCCTGGTATACCCAAGGAGAAAAATAAACATATTATCACTCTAGGAAGATTCTCATAGCTCCAGCACACAACTTCTATCAACTATCTAAATTTAAAAAAGAGTAGTTTTATCACCACAAACCAGTAATTGTACATTAGGTATTAGACGATGATCCTGATAGGCAAGAGCAATTTTGTGAAATAATGATTGAGTTAACAGATAATCACGGACGAATTATCCAAAAAATTTGTTGTTCAGGTGAAACTATATTTCGTTTAAATGGCCAGGTTAAAACTATAAACTATAGATATACTGGCTACAGGAAAATCGTCACTAGTTCAAAACCACACCCACTATAACGAAAAGGTTCATGTCTGGGCGTGCATTGTTAAAAATAGGGTAATCGGACCATTTTTCTTTGATGAGAGGCTCGCTGGGGAAAGATATGTAAATTTCTTTCGAAATCATCTGGTTCCAGCTCTTGCCACTTTATTTTCAAATGATATTAATCCTGATTTACAAAATTTAACCTTATAGTTTCAACAGGATGGTGCTCCCCAAGTACAATTTTTCGGGGCGGTGGATAGGCAGACGGGGGTTAATAAAATGATCACCCCGTTTGCACGATCGTAATCCACTGGACTTATGGAGATACGTTTAAGGAATCTATTCGACGAGTAATACGAGAAAAGCCTCCGCAAGTAGTATAAAATTTGCTACAGGAATCTACTGCAGAACAGTTTAGAAGTTGGTGGGGGACTTTTACAACATTATAAAATAGTTTCTTTTCATACTTGGTCGTTTGTCTATTTTGTTTTAAAAGCTAATATTTCGTAAACGTTTGAAAAGGGCATAATTTATGAAAAAGTCTACAATTGACTGTAGAATGTAAACAAATACACTATATTATTAATAACAATAAAGTTGATATACGTAGCATCCACTAAGATCCACCATGTCTCTATATTCTAAAAAAAAAACGAATTTCAAAAAAATTTATTTGACAGATCAGTGAGAGATTCCTGGTTATTGGGCAATAGGTATTCTATATAAAAGGCCGATCCGTTTCTTTATCATAAGGTAAATTTCCCAAATGCAGACACTTTAAGCATAATATGTACTGTTTTTAAGCAGAATCGTACCTAAATCACTTTTTGGTGTTACTTTGGTATATTTCCGAAAAAGTTTGAGCCTTTTAAAATTTATTTTCATAAAAATTTTTAACCAAACATAAAAAAGAAAACACAAAAATAATTATTTTACCTTTTTGTACATCTGAACATAAATCCGACATTGTAAAAAAGAACCTGTCCATAAATCTGATATACAAGTACGTACCTATATTCACTTACTTATATACATAAAAATCTAAAAATACGTTTTTAAATAGAAGTAAAATTACATGTTATTATTTTTTTTAGGTTAAATATGAAACAAAAAACCACATTACTCATAAAACATTATAAGATATTTTGGATAAAAAAATGTTCAATATAAAAAAAAACAGATTCCTCAAATGATATAGTCCTCGCCATTTTTATGCTTTTCAAGCTCTTCAATAAAATAAAATTCCCTTTGATTCATTTCGCGTGGAGGTTTTATTTTTTGTACTATTTCCTCGTAATCATATATTCAATTTCATCTTTGGTGTTTGGCCATTTTCAGTTATTTCTTCCTAATTTAGTCATTGCATTAACCACGATTTTTTCGGCTTATTATTAATAAATCCTGGATATAATTCATTCTCAAAGTTGACAATAACCTAATTAGTGTTTGTACTAATATCATTGGTAGTATCATTTTTCTTAAAATTGTTAATACTTTCATCTTCTTTGGATATTTTCTTGCATCCTTTTTTGGTATCGTCTTGATCTTGTTTGATTTTTTCTTACGTAATTTTTGAGCTAGTGCGTTTTGACGTAAAGCTTTAATTTCTTCTCTCTTTCTTTTTCGATCTTCTTTTGTTTCTTCGATTTTTTTTTGTCGTTCTTCTTTATTAATGAAATATTCTTTCCAAGCATCTGATGTTCCTACAGAAGGGACTTTTATTTGTCTTTTAACTGTAGTCTTTTTTTTGTCGATGGTTCAGGCCAAAATAGCGATTTTTTAAAAGGAGTAGGAATAGTTACCCCTTTAAGAATACTGGAAAAACTGTCTTCTTGTGTCCCATTTGGTTCAGTTAATGATTTTTTTTTGTTCGCATTTTCGCATTCTTCATCCTCTTAATTTTTTTCTATTAGATCATTTGTTGGGTTTTCTTTTTTTGCTTTATTCTCATGCTGATTTTTTTTGTTGTTTTAACATTCGTGTTTTTCAATAAGTCTTTTGTTTGTTCTGGTGTTACTTCCTTTTTTTGTTGATTCTCTGATGGATTATTGTCCCTTTTTTTTCTGCTGTCATTTCGTTTTCATACTGACTTTTTGGTGTTAAAATATTTTTTTGTTTTAGTATTTGGTAATGTCAAATTTTTTAGTTAATTATAATTAATTAAAATAAATATAAATTATAATCTCATTTATACTTTCTTATGATTAGATTGGGTAACAATTTAAGTGAGCTCTGCTTAACCTAATTTCGACACTTTGTGTACATAAATCCGACACCCCTGTCGGATTTATGGCAAGTGAATAAACATGCATTATCAAATGAAATAAAGGATAGAGCATATATTATTATTAAAAATGAAAGAGAAAAAATAAATATTTTGCCTATTGAACATTCTACATAATTTCGACACTTATGTCTGAATTAGGAAACTATTGTTTGAGTATACCTAAATCCGACACCCTAAAAATATTTAAATATCTTTAAAATTTTACCCAATCTTTATTTTAAATCATATATTTAAAGGCTATTAAACCATAACTCAAATAATATTCCACCATTTTTTTTTTAAACTAATTAATATAATATAGTACAACTAAATCATAGCAGCTTGTAAGTATGCGCTTTGCTGACTTTTTATTCAGCTGATGCGATTTAACTCATTTAGGTTAGGTTAGGTTATGCAAAAATAAGTGTCAAAGTATAAATTTGTATTTCTACAATTTTTTTTTTCGAAATTCCACCTTTTTTACATAAATATTGATATGTCAAACCATAATAATAATAATAACATTTAAAGTTTATAAATTAATCACTGAAAATTTCGATTTTTTATTTTATTATTTGACCTAAAAACGACCTGTTCTGTTGTGACTATAGTAGGCTCATTTCTTTGTGCTGATATAATAAATAACAATAATATTATACTACCTTATAGGTAGTACGAGTTGAATAACATTTTGCCCTCTAAAACTGTATGTGAATAGTAAATATCATAGAAAAAACTGTATATTATGTACAAACAGTATTTCAGTGAAGAAAACTGAAAGTGATGGTAAGTGATCTAATATTATACTGCCCTGTTAAGGTAAAGGGCAGTAAGTAACATTTTTGTTAAAAATGAGATATTCATATTCAAGCAGTAACTGCCCTAGGTCCACAAAGGGTTTAAAGCCGATTAAGAATCAACTTATGCCAGAATCACCTATGGCAAAAGGCAGTAACTTAACAACTTATTGCTGTTTGCCTACACAATTAATTAATATATAAATTTAAATGTGAAGGTAAACAGCAGTATTTACCTGTTTACTTAGTTACTGCCTTTTGCTGGAATATTACTTCAAAAAATAGCAACTTTATTTTATACTAATGTTAAGCCAAACAGCAGTAGGTAACTGATGAATTTTTATCAAAAATCAAAGTTACGGAATTTTCCGTTTTGTGAAAAAAATAAGACATATTTGGTAACGTTCTTTAATACTTTTTACTGAAAATCCAATAAAAAATAAATTGTGTAGAAGAAAGTTAATTAGAATTTGGTCATTTTAGATATGGACTGTTCCGATTTATTTAACCGGCCATTTGGTACCTTGAAAATAGTAAACGTAACCCCAAAGGGCATTAAAAATTTGAACGAGGCTAGTCAGTTGCGTCAAGATACCAAATGGCAAATTTTTCAAGAGCAAAATGAAATAACGCTTAATGCAAAATACCACAAAGATTATACAAGAAAATCAAGTATTCAAAGTCACTTCAAAAATGTTGACACGGAAAAGCCAAACATTTCTTTACGAAATTATCAACTTTTTATTTGATTTTAAAATTCAATGTTTATTTTCTAAAAAAAATTTGGTCACAGACTATGCAAACGATAGAAATTAACGAAACCATTTTAAAATACTGTGAAAAAATAAATGACGATTGGTCTAAGCAAGTAATAACAGTTATGAATTTGGTGATATACTCACATACAAGAAACTGATCAGCTTTTATATGGAATATCTCTTACTTCCGCCCAATACTAAACATTTTTCATAATTCATGCCCTTTATCTATGTCAGGCGTTTACGAGATATTAACACTTTAATGCTGGGATACACCATTGGTACATTAGTCGACTTGGCAACGTTCTGAATTTAAGTAACAATCTTTAAAGCATTGACAATGACAATTTGCTATTTAGGTTTGAGACGTCAAAAAATGCCAGTGAATGTTAATCAAATTTAAATATTGCTCTGCTCAAACTACCTCCAAAATGCGCCTCGCTGAAGATGAACGCCTAAAAATTTTGATTATGATGGGTTGTAAAGATAAAAGTAGAGGTCATATAATTAATGGAAGAACTTTCCGTACTGTTAATTATGGTGTTAAAAGTGGTCGTCCTGATATACCCAAGGAGAAAAATAAACATATTATCACTCTAGGAAGATTCTCATAGCTCCAGCACACAACTTCTATCAAATATCTAAATTTAAAAAAGAGTAGTTTTATCACCACAAACCAGTAATTGTACATTAGGTATTAGACGATGATCCTGATAGGCAAGAGCAATTTTGTAAAATAATGATTGAGTTAACAGATAATCACGGACGAATTATCCAAAAAATTTGTTGTTCAGGTGAAACTATATTTCGTTTAAATGGCCAGGTTAAAACTATAAACTATAGATATACTGGCTACAAGAAAATCGTCACTAGTTCAAAACCACACCCACTATAACGAAAAGGTTCATGTCTGGGCGGGCATTGTTGAAAATAGGGTAATCGGACCATTTTTCTTTGATGAGAGGCTCGCTGGGGAAAGATATGTAAATTTCTTTCGAAATCATCCGGTTCCAGCTATTGCCACTTTATTTTCAAATGATATTAATCCTGATTTACAAAATTTAACCTTATAGTTTCAACAGGATGGTGCTCCCCAAGTACAGAATCACCTATGACAAAAGGCAGTAACTAACAATATGACTCTTCATGTTATGGTAACAGGCAGTAACTTAACAACTTATTGCTGTTTGCCTACACAATTAATTAATATATAAATTTAAATGTGAAGGTAAACAGCAGTATTTACCTGTTTACTTAGTTACTGCCTTTTGCTGGAATATTACTTCAAAAAATAGCAACTTGATATTATACTAATGTTAAGCCAAACAGCAGTAGGTAGCTGATGAATTTTCATCAAAAATCAAAGTTACGGAATTTTCCGTTTTGTGAAAAAAATAAGACATATTTGGTAACGTTCTTTAATACTTGTTTACTGAAAATCCAATAAAAAATAAATTGTGTAGAAGAAAATAAACTAAGTTGACAATAACTCAAAATCATTGTTTTGCACTTACTGCCCTTTACCTTAACAGGGCAGTATATTATTCCTTTATATTTTAATTTATACCTCTTAAGTAATAACCGTGATCGTTAAATAAAGTTGTTTATTTTATGAACGCACAAAATAAAAATAGAACTATGAAATTACAATAAATGCATAGAAAAACACCGATCGTAGCAAACTGACAGCTTGACAAAACTGTCGCCATCGCTTAGCAAACAAAACGCTAATTGTTGTCGGTAGCTTGTATAAAGGTAGGTATTAGACGGGATTTTCAACATCCTCCCCCGGCGGAAATTGCTCAATCTCAAGGGGGTATAACACCTGGATAGGTCGCCGCAAGCAAGTTTCATTGCTGGTTTTAACCTCGCATGCTCTGGTTCTTCCTTTAAACGTTTACGCTTAACACAGCTGCTGACAACTGACTTAATTTGTTGTCGCCCCTTAATAATCCACATTTTTTTTCTTATCTCAGCTAATGTTGCGTTAACACCACTGTGAAACGTTGAGTCGTGGGCTTTCCAAATTATTCTTGTAGTTAAAGAAGAATGTTTCGATAAAATAACTGGGTGTTTTTCTTCTTGAGATAAGCAAGCTTCCTGCAATCTCCCACCTAATTTGGTTGTATCCTGATCGTTGCAGTAAACAGGTCGATGTGGCATGTAATAGGTTTGTTCCATAGCGTTGTTCTCGTCATCTGGAACCTCTTCGGCACAACCCGACCATACATAATCACGAGTCGCATTATCATAGTCAGTTAATGTCCCGTTCTTGCATAGCGAGGGTGGTTTCAAATTATCGAAACATATCTCAGGTACCTCTACAGCCGATATATCTACGACATTGTCATCCTACTGACTCTTAAGCTCGAGTTTAATGCAATTACAGAGTCTAGCAGGCGCCATTTCGTTTTGTCCAAATGATTGTATCGCTAATTTATGTGTTCCGATAACAGATAGTGCCATTTTACGTGATATGTCCTCCCTTATGAAGGTAAGATGACTACCTCCATCAACAATCATACGAATAAGTGCTTTCTCTTTACTATTTTTGGACAAAATGAATGCGCAAGCAGTCTTTAAATAAATATTATTTGCAATGCCTTTAGCTAATAAAGCTGTCGAATTATTATTGGTATTGTTTTGAGAACTGGCCACACCGCTCCTTGGCTCAGAACTTGTATTTTCTATGTGTACATTCTGAGGCTCACACATGGTTGTCGCATGTCTCCTTTTACACTTAGCGCAACAAATGTCTCTAGTTTTACAAAACTTCGAAATATGGTTAGGTTTAGCGCAACGAAAGCAAAGTATATTTTTCTTTAAAATGTCCTTTTTCGCGGTTATACTTAAAGAGCCGTCATAATTTTTTGTTACATGTGATTTCGAATGACAAAATAGGCAGCATTCTTTAGCGCTCGTTAATAAACCCGCCGCAGTAAACGATTCGTTATTTTGTCCGTTTTTCCACGATCGATCAAAACGCTTATTGTTTTTATCTTTGTTTTTAAAGTCACTACTAAAACTAGCTTGTTTAATCGAGACCAATTCCACCTTTAGAAATTGTAAAAGTCCGTTAATTTGATTTTCGTAGTTTATATCACCGCTATCCCCACTGGCCTTTGATTGCTCGCTAACGGACGCGTTATCGTTCCGAGATTTTCTGTTTACTGTACGCAACCCGCATATTATATGGAAGAGCTTGAAACACGACAGATTTTACTAAAAGACCATACTGGTCTGCAGATATTCCCAAGGTCGTTAGGGACTTTGTGATTGTCGATACGGTAGTAAACAAGTTTCTTAAACCAACAGTGTCTCTTTCAATTTTTATTTGGGAAATCAAAAACAATTTTTTAACATACGTATCGATAATTCTTTCGGTGCATGCATATTCAGCCTTTAATAAATCAATAGCGTCTTCATAAGAGTTTTGCCCTGACGTTAACCCAGATATTGTTACGGACGCTTTTCCCCCTAAATATGATTTTAAATAAGCAAATTTTGCTGTATTATCAAGATATTTATTATCATGAATTGCTGCACAATATTGTTCCCAAAATTCTGGCCAAAGAGCTATCTCACCATTAAATTTATTAATGTCAAGTTTAGGTAGTCTTAGCGATATGCTCTGCTTATTATTTTGTATGTTACCCACGTTATCAGACGGTTCATTTTGGGCATCATTCGTTTCTTGCTGCAATTTCCTTCGAAGCTGTTCTTCTGTCGTTAATTTTCGTTCCAGCCTTGCAATTGCCTCCGTTGCTGTGACGTCATATTTCACTATGCTTTCACATTCACTTTCAAATTGATCTTCCTTAAAACTGGATGCCACTTGATTGTTTAAGTCCTTTAAAGCCAAATTTATTGCTTGTATACGTTGAATTAGCACCGCCAAGTCATCTAAACTCGCATTTTCTTCCGTTATTATGCCGTTTACAGAGTTTACTAACTTCGTTAACTGTCCACGGTAGGTTTTTCTTAACGTTAGTTCCATAATTATTTTTATTTTCGCTCGGTATATTACGTTAAAAGTCACAAATCAAACAACTTTCCCGGGTTTCAGCACCAAATCTTAAATAATAACCGTGATCGTTAAATAATACCCGTGTTCGTTAAATAAAGTTGTTTATTTTATGAACGCACAAAATAAAAATAGAACTATGAAATTACAATAAATGCATAGAAAAACACCGATCGTAGCAAACTGACAGCTTGACAAAACTGTCGCCATCGCTTAGCAAACAAAACGCTAATTGTTGTCGGTAGCTTGTATAAAGGTAGGTATTAGACGGAATTTTCAACATCACCTTTCACGAAGTTATTTGTTACTTTAAAATATTAAAACTGTTTGGTGCATCTCATCTCACCTTATCGTGTCATCATATTAAAACAATAAAATGTCCTTACTTATATGCATTTACAACATAATTTGTGAATATTGTAATGTTTATATTCATACCGGTTGTCGCTCAGTAGTTTTTGGCCCGCTATAATATTATGCCGGTCGAAAGAAAAATGTAATGTTAATTAGAATTTGGTCATTTTAGATATGGACTGTTGCGATTTATTTAACCGGCCATTTGGTACCTTGAAAATAGTAAAAGTGACCCCTAAGGGCATTAAAAATTTGATCAAGGCTAGTCAGTTGCGTCAAGATACCAAATGGCAAATTTTTCAAGAGCAAAATGAAATAACGCTTAATGCAAAATATCACAAAGATTATACAAGAAAATCAAGTATTCAAAGTCACTTCAAAAATGTTGACACGGAAAAGTCAAACATTTCTTTACGAAATTATCAACCTTTTTATTTGATTTTACAATTCAATGTTTATTTTCTGAAAAAAATTTGGTCACAGACTATGCAAACGATAGAAATTAAGGAAACCATTTTAAAATACTGTGAAAAAAGAAATGACGATTGGTCTAAGCAAGTAATAACAAGGAGAGGTACCACCTAATGCGATTTAGTTGTGAGTGAAGCACGCTACCATCCTCTTTGTTACGCTTCGTTTACACATAGTCAAAAAAGCGAATGGACAGGACGACCAAAAAATGAAGAATGTGAAAGGTATGCCTATATTTGGACGAAAATCAAGAAATCCTATGTCAGTTTTCCTTATCAGATTTGTATGTGAAATTTACATAAAAAATAAAATTAACTTTATTAAGCTTCTGGCGATCAAAATATGGGAGGCCAAAATAAATGTTTTGGAAGCCAAATTTGATGCAGATGTAGCTACTGTTGATTGTGCCCTAAAAATAAATGAGACTTGTTCATCAGTAAATGTGGTTGGTGATGATACTGATTTGTTAGTACTAGTCTATTCAAAGTAATTAAAGAAGGAATATTTATGTTGCGATCAGGAAAAATGGGGAAACCAAATAAAGTTACGAATATAAGCGAAATGCAGAAAACTGTTTCGGATATAAAGGACCAAATTATATTCTTACATGCCATGTCTGGCTGCGACACAACATCGTGTTCTTATAAGAAGGGTAAATTAGGTGCAATTAAGGTCTTACAAAAATATGATCATTTAAGAGAAAATATTTCAGTATTTATGAGTTATACTTATTTAAAGAAGGATATTGTGGATGCAGGTAATAATTTTTTTGAAACACTCTATGGTAAACAGTCTTGCAAAAAACTTAGATGACTTAAGGTATCTAAAATATAAACCTCTCACTGCTCGACAAGCTATTAACTCACAACTTTGAGCTAGCTACTTTGCCTCCAACATGCAAAGCGGCCGAAAATCATTATTTTCGAGTATATCACCAAATTCATAACTGGCCTAATAAAAACAAAGATCCAAAGTATTGGGGATGGGAAGAAAGAGATTCTAATCTAGTACCAAAAACCACATCTCAACCTATTGCTCCTAACTTTGTCTTGGAAATGATTTATTGTAACTGCAAATCAGGTTGGATTAGGCTCTGTAGTTGTCTTAAATCAAACACTATTTGTTCAAGCTTAGGTGGAACCTGCAATGAAGTATCATGCAATAATGCATCGCCTGATGTTGACTTGATAGAATTGGAAGATAAGGACACATACTCTTAACCATATTGATTGTAAGTCTTCGCTCTTATTTTTTTTTTGTGGTTCTTTAGTAGAATGTTTATTTTTTAGAAAGAAACTCTTCCATTTAATCCAGCATTAAATAAAAAAGTATGTTTATTTCAGACAATAAAGTATTTGGCATTAATTTGGTGCTTTTTTTAATAAATGCTGACAGAACCCTAAAAATAATTATTTTTAATGCTGACCTAGATAAGTAAATATTCTTATTAGTTAAAATAAATTATACATTTTTTTCTTATGTTTTGATTTTCAAGATGGCGGCTTGGTTTTTTCTGTTCATCACATTCGGACGGCTGGGGATTTTTCGTATGTTGTTTAGAGACATATTGACTACTAATTGCCACTAGTCTCGTCTTGATGTTAATTTGTTTAATTTCAAAACGTATTTGCACTGTACTATTTTAACAAGTTGTGGTGTTTTTACAAAAAAATATTAATACAGTGTGTCGTACATCTCCGGTCTTAGTGGAACACACGGTTTATATCAAAAACATTTATATTTTCAACATAATAAATGAGCGAAATACGGTACTTTATCTATTTCCCGGAAAGAAACTAATAATTTATAGTAAAGAAAAAAAAAACTAAAAATGGTAGTTTTTAGCGTCTGTATTAAATATAAAATAAAAATTGTTAATCGGCGTGCAGACGAAGTTTTTAAAATTGAAAAAAGTTTTTCACCTCCGCTGGGATTTGAACCCAGAACCTCTCGATTACCAGTCGAACGCTCTAACCAATTGCGCTACTTACGCTAACTTCGTTAAAACATTTGCGTAATCTTATTTGTTTTTCGAATTCTTTCTTTCGATTAGAAATAAATTTATTTCTTTTGGTAATTAATTTATTGCTAATTAGATTGTTAGTATTCTCGCTACAAAATAAATTCAGCCAGAATATCTAAGCAACACAAAACAAGGAAAAAGCATTATAAATATCGTAATGCAGTTTGGGCCATTTGTTTTCATTAGAACACTATAACGTTAAGCAGGGTGACATTGGTGCATATTTAGTACGCGAACAGGGGCAACTGCAATATAAACTAAGGTTTCCTTTACTTTGATTACTTTCCCTGCACCTGCGGGTATATTTTACATTGGCTGCATATAAATATTTTTTAATTTGGCGCATGGATGTATAGTGATCGTGTTAATTGCAGCTGTAATAAATATTAGAAGGAATAACAATTGGATAAATGTAAGTGCATTTACCATCAAGCGCGGATTTCGGGGGGGGGGAGGGGGTAATTACCCCCCCCCCCCGGATCTTAAACCTAACCAAACTTGAGTGCCCTTTTATACTATAAATTTTAAACTATAAATATTTTATTATAAAATCCCTATTTGTTCCAAACGAAAAGCCTTAATAGAGTTTCTGCTAAAAATATGTTAAACAATATTATTAGCCAACTAAAGGAGAAACGACTAAACGCCGCTGAACATTTTTTAAATATTTTTAAAAAATTGCGGAATTGCACAATGCTGTAGCCATCACTCTAACTATGCCTCGGAGAGCAAATATACAAATTCACAGAGTTAACGTACCTGCTGACAATTCTGAAGATTATTACAGAACTTCGACATATACAGGGTGTCCGGTAACTTATGGGCGATAGAGCAACTGGAGATAGTAGATATAAAAATATGTCTTTTGAGCCAAATTTGCCCAAGTAAAATGTTAGAGGTTAAAGAGATACAGGGTGTTGAAAGTGAAAATTAATTTTCGAAAAATGATGATAATTTTGAAACGGTTTAAGATATCGAATTCAAAATCGGTATAACTAGGTTTTCGAGAGTGAGAAATTCGAATTTGGTGTTAATTTCAAGATACTCCCTAGAGGGCGTTTGCTACGTGCTTCATGTTGAACTAATTCATCCATATTTTTTTTAACCGTGCAGTTACTAGTATTTATACTTTAAACTATAAAATAACCTACCTTTTTACGTAAAAAAGGTACTCTTGGTCGATCTCGATATCTCAAGCCGTTACCGAGATTCTAGGACTTGATGATAAAAAGGCAGAAAAAAAAACAAAATGAAAATATTGGAAACTATTAAAAATTTGTTTTAATTCACTTTAGTAAATGTTGAAAGTGTCCACCGTTTACTTCAATACATTTTTTTAAGCTTTTTAACAAATGACGTCTCGCATTCAGGAAGATATTTTGATTATCTCCTATAACAATGGCGGCTTCTTGAATTTTTTGTTCAAGTTCTTCCCGTGTATTGGATTTATCACCATATAAGAAATCCTTGATGTGACCCCACAGATAAAAATCTAACGGGTTAATATCTGGGCTACGCGGTGGCCAAGGAAATTCGCTACCGCGACCAATCCACTGATGTGGAAAACGCTGATTTAAATGATTTCGAACAGGAACTGCAAAGTGTGATGGGGCACCATCTTGCATGTACCACATATTGTGCCTAGGAGGATGCAGGCTATCGTTAGAGCTAGAGGAGGAAATACTAAGTACTAAATGGTTATTATTTTGTCTTAAACTAATGTATCGTGTCGATGTTGTTGTTTTTTCCTAATTAAACGTTATTATCATAAACGGGCCATTTCACTAATTTCTCTACGAATCTGTTTCTGCTTCAATATGTAATTAATTTGATTATTAATAACGTAAAAGACTCTAAGGTAACAGATTTAGCAACCGAAATCACAAAAGTGTTAAAGGGAAAAAAAATAAAGACCTAAAATAAAATATGCAATAATTTAGTCCGTGAGTGTATAAACCTAACAGAGATTATTTAATAATTTTAGGATAAAGGTAACTAAGTACCTAAATATTTTTGTAATAATTTATTAGAAAATACTTAATATTTATTTATAAATCGATGTTACGAAAACGGTCAAGCTTAGATAATAATATTATGTAGTGTGATATAGATTTTTTTTATTTTAAAAAGACCATAAGCATCGAGTAATATACCAATAAAAACAAGGAACTTTGTTTTTCTACAACTTTTTGGCTCACCCTGCTAACAATTTTTCTTTAAGAAATAATAGACCATTTTTTTTATAATATGAGTATAAAGGATTCTATTGAGTAGTATGGTAACGGCTTTGTTCGTATAGATAGAGAATTGATAAAAATTGAATTGTGCAAGCAAAGCCGCAAGTAAATACCGCTAGATAAATATAAGATAAAGTTGTTTCGACGTCTATCGGTGTGTTGTAGAAATATGTAGCTATGAAGAAAATGTAAATACATTTTTTTGTCTTGTCGAAAACGGCGAGAAGGGGGTGAAGGTAAAATTCCCCTGGTCCGGTTTTTTGTGAGCCTGGATCGGGTCCAGCTGGAGTCCCAAGTTTTAGTTTGAGAAGATTTTTATTTCAATCCTGCAACCTGTTAAATTTACCCAGTATAGTAATTTATAAAAATGAAACCATCTTATTTATTTCATTTAACAGAAAATATTGTAAGCATTGCTCAATTCCGATATAGTTTGTAATTTGTCTATATACAGTGTAACCAGTAAGTCCGCATCATATGGGATTTTTTTTTATTAATAGCTTTATTCGAAATTTGACTTTGGCATCAAGTTTTGCTTCGATCGAAATGAAAATTAAGCAAAAAAATAGTAGTCACGTGATTCGCATTATCTGTCAAATTTTAATTTTTCCAAAAAAGAATTCAAAAGTGGGGTTATTTCTGAAAATATCGAAAAAAGTTATAAGAAAAAGTTTTTTTTTTAATGCAGTTTCTAGCCCATATGCAAAATTGCAGCTGCATAAGATAATTTTGATTTTTTAACCAGTACTAAAATTTATTTTCCACTTACTGAACACTTTACTGATGACACTGTGTTCTTTTTGTCTTAATATTGAGGTGTATAACTTTCAGACACAAACTACGTTTTCAAAAATACTTATTTTATGAAGTTAGCTTGTACAGGGTTAAAAACAAATAAATTGCTGCATCACATGCGACCAAATTTTAAAAGCCCAATTTTGATTTTGTAGAAATACACACATTTAATATGGCGCTACTTTAAAGAAAATGTATCTTAAATAAAGCATTATCAAAACTAAGAAGTTTTATGTAGGTTGCGTCGAGTCTTATTTTGCAAAAGTGGTGCAATTTACAAAATATGGGTAAAAAAATCAAAATTATCTTACGCAGCTAAAATTTTGCATGTGGGCTAGAAACGACATTTAAAAAACTTTTTCTAATAACTTTTTTCGATACTTTCAGAAATAACCCCACTTTTGAATCATTTTTTGGAAAACAATAAGTTTGACAGATAATGCGAATCACGTGACTACTATTTTTTTTGCTTAATATTCATCTCGATCGAAGCAGAACTTGAAGCCAAAGTCAAATTTCGAATAATATTAATTTAAAAAAACCCCATATGATGCGGACTTTACTGGTCACACTGTACAGTGTGTCCACTGATAGAGTTTTGAAGAGGCAGCACTTTTTTATTAGTAGGTATAGAAGAAAAAGTAATTCTTTATAAAAACGTCTGCTTGTGTTGAAACTATACTGTCGAATATCAGATTTGTGATTACTATACAGGGTTCGTCGCAAACAACATTTTTAGTTTTTTGGATATTTTTTTTTCAATTCAAATCCTTGATTTATTAAATGAATTTTGCTAGTGTGGAAACAATTTCAAATCTCGTACTTGCGATTACTATACAGGGTTCGTTTAAAATAAATTTACGTAAAAACAAACAATAATTGTTGCTTTCTTACTTGGAATATGATATGATATTTCTTCAAGTCATTCAATCATAAATTATTATAAAACTTTTATTCCAACGTGGTACCACCGAATTAGCGCATAGTTCAAGTCGACATCTGAATTCCCGACAACAGTTCCTAACTTGCTATATTGGGATATTTGCAATAACTACTCTTATGCTTTTCTATCAAGAGATCTAAGCTATTATTGAAATTGGTTTTATACACATATGGCTTCAGATATCTCTATAAATGAAAGTCGATAATTGTGAGATCGGGACTCATGCGTACCAACTGATTTGGACCATAGGTACCTTCCAATCCATTTGTTCCCAAAGTGATGATTTAGCCAATCATCAAAAGGAATTGGAAATTAGAATTGAAAAAAAATCCAAAAAAAAAAAACTGTTGTTTTTGACGAACCCTGTATAGTAATCGTAAATCTTATAGTTGAAATTGTAGATTCAACACTAGTAAAATTTAAAGAAATTAAAATGTACAATGAAAAATATAATAACGTTTTACAAGGAAAAATAAATGTCGCAGGCAGCGGTGACTCGCCTGCCAAAGAAAGAGATCAAAATCAAAAGAACTTACTTTAACAAACAAATGTATTGTATATGCTAAGATTAAGGATTTTATGAAATCACAAATTTAGGGTTCTATAAGCAGCAGCATGTATGGACCAAGTTAATTACATCAATGGACCTTTTAACGCCGCATTGCATTGCATCTCAACATATCATGTGGTCAGAAGCTGAAATCCTACATAAGGAACCACACTGGAGGAAAAGAAAGTTCAAGGAAGCTGCTGCTATTCACCAGAACCCAGGCTGCTTTAGTAAACCATCATTAGACATAAGAAATATCTGGAAACCTTCGTTAGATAGATGTAATCTTAGGATAAGATCGCGTGCCAACACTGCCAACTGAACGCATGACTGCACCCACCTCAGTTATGCTTCGACAACGCAAGATTTTAAGACCTGAACCCGTAAAATTTTTTCTTCCTCACTCTACGGGGTAGTGTCCAAACAATCTATTGCCTGAAATCTCAAGTCGTTGCACACCAGTTTGTTTTCATCTTATTTTAAAGTAAATCTGGTCTTATGAAAGAATATCGTGTTCAATTTATGCCAGTCATTAATAATACTTTCCTTGATAATGGCCTGCCAGGCATTTTTAACAGGGTAAGGCAAGGCAAACCAAGGTATTCTTTTAGAAGACAATTAATACTTTAAAATAAGATAAAACATAAGCGAAGATATGTTTATGTCACACATCAGGCTTGTCTGCCAAGAACTTCAGATAGGGCAAGGCAAGCCAGGCCAAGGTATTCACGTACAAATATTAGACAGATGGGCGCAAAAGCAACATCTATCTCGATGGAACGGTACACCTGGCTAGGCACACGCACGGGCCGTTATCGATAGGCCCTTGAAGAAGCTGGAATGCTGCTCTTGACGCGCACCCTGTTAAAACAAGTGACCGGCCTACTAACAGGCCATTGTCACTTAAGAAAACACCTTCAACGAATGGGAGTCTATAATGGACCCGTTGAGTGTAGACTTTGCGGTGAAGAGGACGAAACCGCCTCCCATATCATATACAGCTGCGAAGCGCTATATAAAACGTAAAAGATTCAAAATCTTCGGAAACATTCGACGTGGCGATAACCTCCCGCACGACAAACTTGGAAGAAAACTACTGGACCTCGTAGAAGGAACAAACCTTTTCTAACAAGACTAGGGCGCACAATAAGCCAGAATGCTGCAGTGTAAAAAGCTTGGGCCACGCGTCGAACCCGACCCCCGCCTTTAACCAACCAACCAACCATTCATGTACAAGACAATTAACACAAATAGAAATACTCTAAAGGGCCCCATTTTATAAAGTTCCCTTGTACAGGGTTAAAAACAAATAAACTTTGCTGCATCACATGCGACCAAATTTTAAAAGCCCAATTTTGATTTTGTAGAAATACACACATTTAATATGGCGCTACTTTAAAGAAAATGTATCTTAAATAAAGCATTATCAAAACTAAGAAGTTTTATGTAGGTTGCGTCGAGTCTTATTTTGCAAAAGTGGTGCAATTTACAAAATATGGGTAAAAAATCAAAATTATCTTACGCAGCTAAAATTTTGCATGTGGGCTAGAAACGACATTTAAAAAACTTTTTCTAATAACTTTTTTCGATACTTTCAGAAATAACCCCACTTTTGAATCATTTTTTGGAAAACAATAAAGTTTGACAGATAATGCGAATCACGTGACTACTACTTTTTTGCTTAATATTCATCTCGATCGAAGCAGAACTTGGTGCCAAAGTCAAATTTCGAATAATATTAATTTAAAAAAATCCCATATGATGCGGACTTTACTGGCCACACTGTACAGTGTGTCCACTGATAGAGTTTTGAAGAGGAAGCACTTTTTTATTAGTAGGTATAGAAGAAAAAGTCATTCTTTATAAAAACGTCTGCTTGTGTTGAAACTATAATGTCGAATATCAGATTTGCGATTACTATACAGGGTTCGTCGCAAACAACATTTTTAGTTTTTTGGATATTTTTTTTTCAATTCAATTCAAATCCTTGATTTATTAAATGAATTTTGCTAGTGTGGAAACAATTTCAAATATCGTACTTGCAATTACTATACAGGGTTCGTTTAAAATAAATTTACGTAAAAACAAACAATTATTGTTGCTTTCTTACTTGGAATATGATTTTATATCTGACAAAGTAATGATTTTATTCTCACTACCATTTTTTATTAATTTGCCTACTTTTGAAGTATTTTTATTATTACATATCATATTTCTTCAAGTCATTCAATCATAAATTATTATAAAACTTTTATTCTAACGTGGTACCACCGAATTAGCGCATAGTTCAAGTCGACATCTGAATTCCCGACAACAGTTCCTAACTTGCTATATTGGGATATTTGCAATAACTACTCTTATGTTTTTCTATCAAGAGATCTAAGCTATTATTGAAATTGGTTTTATACACATATGGCTTCAGATATCTCTATAAATGAAAGTCGATAATTGTGAGATCGGGACTCATGCGTACCAACTGATTTGGACCATAGGTACCTTCCAATCCATTTGTTCCCAAAGTGATGATTTAGCCAATCATCAAAAAGAATTGGAAATTAGAATTGAAAAAAAAAATCCAAAAAAAAAAAACTGTTGTTTTTGACGAACCCTGTATAGTAATCGTAAATCTTATAGTTGAAATTGTAAATTCAACACTAGTAAAATTTAAAGGAATTGAAAAAAAAAGATGCAAAAAACTAAAAATGTTGTTTGTGTCGAACCCTGTATAATAATCGCAAATCTGATATTCGGAATTGTAGTTTCAGAACAAGCAAACGATTTTATAAAGAATGTATTTTTCTTCTATACCTACTAATAAAAAAGTTTTTCCTCTATCCGTGGACACACTGTGGACGTTACAGTTTCCAAGGTACCTATATTTTTACCTACTTACCACTTGCCCTGTTAAAAAAAACTAATTTTGTCTCATTTTAAATTTATTTAAATAATATAAAAGCAAATTTCGGTAGACAATACGCAAAAACTATATAACATTCTATTGTAAAATGAAAACTGTCTAAACAGAACGTATCTTCTTGGAAAATGAATTTTCTTTATTTAAGGGCAAAGGAGAAATGTACAATGGAAAATATAATAACGTTTTACAAGGAAAAATAAATGTCGCAGGCAGCGGTGACTCGCCTGCCAAAGAAAGAGATCAAAATCAAAAGAACTTACTTTAACGAACAAATGTATTGTATATGCTAAGGTTAAGGATTTTATGAAATCACAAATTTAGGGTTCTATAAGCAGCAGCATGTATGGACCAAGTTAATTACATCAATGGACCTTTTAACGCCGCATTGCATTGCATCTCACCATATCATGTGGTCAGAAGCTGAAATCCTACATAAGGAACCACACTGGAGGAAAAGAAAGTTCAAGGAAGCTGCTGCTATTCACCAGAACCCAGGCTGCTTTAGTAAACCATCATTAGACATAAGAAATATCTGGAAACCTTCGTTAGATAGATGTAATCTTAGGATAAGATCGCGTGCCAACACTGCCAACTGAACGCATCACTGCACCCACCTCAGTTATGCTTCGGTGCACCTAGCTAGTATAAATAGTCCTGTAGATACTTTACTTATTTAGTATTCACCTCAAGACGACTGGAGATACTTACCAGTTGAAACTATGTGATTTAAAACAAATAAAGACATTACAAGTCCAAAACTTTTTCATCATTCAAGAAACATCATTGTCTCCAACCTTCAAACAGTCAATAAACGTTTCTATAAACAAATAAAATGACTCTGCGAAAGCGTCACGTTTGAACAAACAGGAACGTCATCTCATTACAACAACGCAATATTTTAAGACCTGAACCCGTAAAATTTTTTCTTCCTCACTCTATGGGGTAGTGTCCAAACAATATATTGCCTGAAATCTCAAGTCGTTGCACACCAGTTTGTTTTCATCTTATTTTAAAGTAAATCTGGTCTTATGAAAGAATATCGTGTTCAATTTATGCCAGTCATTAATAATACTTTCCTTGATAATGGCCTGCCAGGCATTTTTAACAGGGTAAGGCAAGGCAAACCAAGGTATTCTTTTAGAAGACAATTAATACTTTAAAATAAGATAAAACATAAGCGATGATATGTTCATGTCACACATCAGGCTTGTCTGCCAAGAACTTCAGCTAGGGCAAGGCAAGCCAGGCCAAGGTATTCACGTACAAACATTAGACAGATGCGCGCAAAAGCAACATCTATCTCGATGGAACGGTACACCTGGCTAGGCACACGCACGGGCCGTTATCGATAGGCTCTCGAAGAAGCTGGAATGCTGCTCTTGACGCGCACCCTGTTAAAACAAGTGACCGGCCTACTAACAGGCCAATGTCACTTAAGAAAACACCTTCAACGAATGGGAGTCTATAATGGACCCGTTGAGTGTAGACTTTGCGGTGAAGAGGACGAAACCGCCTCCCATATCATATACAGCTGCGAAGCGCTAAAACGTAAAAGATTCAAAATCTTCAGAAACATTCGACGTGGCGATAATCTCCCGCACGACAAACTTGGAAGAAAACTACTGGACCTCGTAGAAGGAACAAACCTTTTCTAACAATACTAGGGCGCACAATAAGCCAGAATACTGCAGTGTAAGAAGCTTGGGCCACGCGTCGAACCCGACCCCCGCCTTTAACCAACCAACCAACCATTCATGTACAAGACAATTAATACAAATAGAAATACTCTAAAGGGCCCCATTCACGTTGAGATCGGTATCGATACATGTCGCAAGTATCAGTCTCGCAATACAAATCTCATAGTGTATTTGGTTGTCTCAGTATCGCTATATCAGTATCAGGTGGTATCGTCGTCTGTATCACCGTAGTGAAACTTCGATACCGCGCGACTGCAACAGATACCTACTTGTCGCAGCGTGTATGTGGATGTTTTGTGCATCGCGTGCGATTCGGGCTGCAAAAATATAAACAGTTTAATTTTCAACATGGCAGATCGCAAGTTTTGGGAGGAATTTCTCATCCGTAACCATTGCTTTACCCATATTCTTTTTGGCCGTCTTTTATTCTTTACAATATCTGATAACGAAACTGCTACTGCAATAAGCACGGGCGGCGGCGGAGGCACCATTTTTGTTCTACAAGTGAAGTGAACTAATGTTTCATGAGTGGGTATCAACGTGTAGGAGCATTTAACGATTCTGATACAACGATATCGCCGTTTTGTCGCGATGCACGTATTGATACCGATCTCAACGGGAATGGGGAGAATAACGCCGCTACGGTACCGTTCGATGACTTCAGCTTTGTTCTTAGTCTCCGCTACTTCCACTCAGTGGTGTAGTATACTATATTAATATTATTTATTTAATTTTAGGTAACTTAAATAAGCTATATACAGGGTGGAATTATTAACTGGAATAAAATCAATATTAGAAAGCCACTTTATTTGCTGGCATACATTTTTCGTGTCTTCATAAAGTTTTCCCCTCTTTTTGGGGTAGAAACCGTCCCCAACTTTTAAGCAAGTATATATTATTTACTTTTGCATTTACAATTTGGGTTTTGCCATGGCAGAGTTTAAAACAAAAGGAAACATGTTATAGGGTTGTTTGTTTACTTGATGCCGCATTCCAATGGTCACGTTATTTTCGGTTTAGAAGAAGTGAATACTTATCTGTTGTAATATTTTGTGTTGTTTAAACCCTTACTTTTTAATAAGAAGTATTTTCGCTATACTAAAATGGGTTATAATGAATCACATAAAATCGAAATTTTAATATTGATAGGCTTTGGCAATAGATCACGTACTCAAGCAAAAGTAGCAGCTTTATTTCACGAAACATACCCCGATCTACCAGTAATTTCCCAGCAGAATTGAAAGACGTTATCGTCACATTGGGGATATACCAAGAATAAGGCATCCTGGAGTACTGGATGAAGACATGCAATTAAACGCTTTACTTGCTCTTCAAGAAAATTCTATTACTCCAGTTCGGTAACTTGTAAGAGAAAATAACATAAGCCATACGCCTGCATTTAAGTTAGTGAAATCATGTCAAATGAGTCCTTATAAAATGTTAATGGTACATAAGTTACTGGATGATGATCTGGACTGCAGTCTTCAGTCTTGGGAATTGATGATGAGTGCACTTAATCAGCATTTAGTAGATTTGGACTGGATCCTTTTACAGATGAGTGAACTTTTGTACCAAACGGTAAATTCAATAAACATTGGTCTGCAGAACATCCTCGCTGGTTGCGAAAAACACACAACCAGCTTCCGCAAAAACCTAATGTTTGGGAAGGCATAGTTAGCGACCGCGTCAGTGAGCCAATATTCCTTGAAGGTAACCTAAATGGCCATACATACTGGATATTTTGCAATGAGAAGTATTTATTTCCTCGCCATCCAGAAGCAGATCTTAATGATGATCGAATATGGTTACAGCAGGCTGGTGTTCGGCCTTATTGTTTGACAATATTTAAGTGAAGTGTTTACAAACCGCTGGATATCATGAAGGGGTACCAAACAAAAGTTTAGCGGTTTCTACCACCAAAAGAGGGGTAAATTTCATAAAGACACGAAAAAAGTATGCCAAACTAAAAATAAATGCAGTGGAAGTTCTAAATTTTTTCAGCAGCATTTTTTCTAAGACTGAATTTATTCCAGTTAAAAATTCCATCCAGTATATTACACACTAAAACACCTCCACCTAGACGGCCACGTTTTAAATGACTAAAAAGTAAAATAGAGAAAAGGGCCAGACCACACAACAGCAACAATAAACGGCAGAGAAAATAAACGGCGCTTATGGTAAAATCCAGGCTATGCGATATGGTAGTCAAGGAAACAGCCATAGACAATTTACCTTTAGATACGTACAGCTTATCTCCTGCGCAAACAAACGTTACGTTTTATGGGTGAAAAAATACGTCCGAGCTCATGGCTCGCCGGTCAGCTGCCTTCCCTCTGGGCACCTTCGGGCATGCGCAGAAACCTCGTGTTATCGGCCTGTCCTATTTTGGCGACATGCTCAAAATACACTCCAGAACCGGCTCGGCCGCCATTTTTGTTGTTGTGTTTTGTGGTTGTCTCTGTGGATTCCTTGTAGTTTTCTTTGCTATTGTGAATTGTGGGTGTTTAATATTTACGGATTTCAAGTTTTTGTGTAGTTTAGTGAATTGTGTCTGATTGTGAGAAAATTAATTCTATCAAAAATGCTGGTTGGTTAATTTTTTGGTTAAAATCTGTACACCCCGACATTAAGCTTTTAATAAAGCCAGTATTCCTCGGGTCAAGTTCTCGGGCAAACATTTTTCAAATTCTTGAACAAAAAATTTTGCTTGAAAATGTTTTACACGTACCCAAGTTTTTGCCAAATTGTAAAAATCAATACAAGTTATATACCAACTAATATTTGACTTGAGGTTAGGTACGCGATAACACAGTAGATTGGTTATTTTTCTGGTTTTGTTTGTTTTTATATTTCATTTTATAAGACAAGTTTAATTCATTTGTTCTTGTTCTCTTCCTTTTCGAAATAAAAACACGACGACGAATCATTTTTAAACAAATTTTAAAAACAAAACCTTAGAAACAATTTTTTATCCTTAAAATATGATAGGTTTGCTACTACTAAAAATGTCAGAAATCACTACCTTTTTTCCCAACTTGATCAAAAATTGAGAAGAAAGTCCAATTTTTTGGCAAGAGTTTAAATTTTAAAGCCCGGACCTGTCTATTTTCCCATTCGTCAAACGATAATATTGCAGCGCGCATGTCTAATAGTGTCTAGCTTTGTTTACATGCGCGAGGCCGTAAATCTGCTACTTTCGTGATTATTGTTTGCTTATCTAAAGGTAAATTGTCTATGGAAACAGCCCGTTGCTAAGTGACGGCGGCACCTGGCTGCCATTGGGCTAATAACGTTGCGGTGTTATTCTAACAGCATTGGGACCTACTTTATGATTTCTTTATTTTTATAAAAAGTACTTTATGATATGAGAATGAAATAAAAATCATAAAATATTGTGTTAAGTAAATTATTATTATCTTTAAGTAAGTTTTTTTTAACTTTTTTAGAAGCGAATTCGCCAATTAAATTTAAGATGTCCAATGTTTCAGGAATGTCCATTTCCATAAAGCACCTTTTCACAATATCTCTTTCATATTCGAGATCGGAATATGATATGATGAATATTCTTAATAATAAAGTTTTAATAATAAAGTTCATTGAAGAATGTTTAATTTTTTTTCCACGTTTACTTGGTTTATTAACATTTGACCGCCCACTTACCATACACCATCTTGCTTCAACCAGGACCGACTTAGAATACAGTACAGATTTAGGTACGGTACTAAATGTCATACCGTGCGAGCACAATTTTTTGAGGGTGCAATGTGGACTCTACTTAAAAATGGGGATTTTTCACTACTCCACATGCGTGTATTCTGAGAATTCACATAACCGGAGAGGTGGAACCAGGCTTCATCCGAAAAAAATGTCAGGTCCAATAAATCATTTCTTTCAAATAAATTTTGGAAAAACCATTGAGAGTAATTCCTGCGTCTTTCAAAATCTGCGGCTTGTATTTCTTGGAATACTTGCACTTTATAAGGAAACAAATTTAGCTGCTTCTTAAGAATAGTCCTGCATGTTCCATAAGATTTCCCACTTCTTGGGTCAGGCGTCTTATACAATTTGTTGGCGTATTTTGCATTATTTCACGAACGTTTGCAACAAGTTCTTCTGTTCTTATAGATGGTCTTCCTGCTCCTTTCTGTGTTGTATAGAACCTGTTTCCCTAAACACAGCCACAGTTCTTTTTAGACAATGATAAAAATCCCCAGCAATAAAAGCAACGTTAGGAAAAATTCGTGAAAATCCTCCATGTACAAACCCGGATATATCACCATTTACTCTAACCCTGTTTCGAAAATACGATTCAACCATGAATGTTTTGTGCTGTTCCGTAAAGCCCATTGTGTGAATTGTTCAAGAAATTGGAAAAATTAGCGATAAATCAAATCACTTGTAACGACTGTCAAAGATGGCGGAATAACTGATTGATTGTTAATTCAGGTAGTTACTGACACCCAACAGGTATTAAGCTCTACGGGTAAGCATTACGTCCTTCGATGCAAGGCCCTCTTTAATGCAAATAATTTTTGCTCGCACGGTACTATTAAAAAATAAAGGTAAAAATTCTTGCATTGGGTAGATATAATAGAAATCCACTAAAAACTTCTAGGCCCGAATTGGTAGCTCATAAATAGAGCTGCCGCATTCGGCCATGGTGATGAGAGATTGATTCCTAGGGTGGGTGTACAGTTAGTATACCCAAATATCTTTGAAGGAAGAATGCAGTATGACACAAGTCGACTCCTGAATACGACACACTAACTGAAGCTAATAATTGTACTTTTAAGGGGACTGATAACCTAGTGCATACACGTTGTTGTTCGGATCCCACGTCAAAAATTGTAGGTCCCATCTATCTAACATTACCCAGGCGTTAGTAAGCCTTTTGGCTACAGTATATCGGTAACATGCCAACCCCTCCTTTAACCAATAAAGCAATGAAATTACGTTTTAAACGAAAGAATCAACAAATCCAAACTAAGAGGAAACCATCATTGCCTATATTGCGTCAAAGGGTATAAAAAAGGTTCAGCGATTCCTCTAATATTGGTAATACACAGCAATAACCATCAGTATAGCCGTAATTGGATTGGGCTAAATATATTTAAAATTTCATAACTTATAATAAAAAGATATACATTTATATTTTATGCAATGTGGACCCGCCACTGGCCGACTGAATTAAACGGCGTCGAGATATTCGCTTACCGGGGGGTTTTATTAATATATTTTTTTAATCAAATCTTTTTAGCAACTGCTCTGTTCCAAATAATGAAAAGGAAATGAGCCGGAGAAATACAGACCTGCATAATAGAATTTATTTTTATTTTTGATATATCGCCGTAATTTTAACAACTAAAAAATTGAGCTAATTAAATCTGTATTTTTTACAGGGGATCATAAGAACTTTATAAGGTAAATTCATAGTCCTTATACGGGGTTATTATAAAGAAACGGATCAACCTGTTATACAGTGTGACCAGTAAGGTCCGCATCATATGGAATTTTTTTTACTAATAGCTTTATTCGAAATGTGACTTTAACATCAAGTTCTGCACTGTAATGATTCAGCAGTTGGTTCCTTGTGAAACATTTTTAATATATATATTTTATAGTAAAACACTTATAGCTTTTTAATGTTTCATTTAATATAGAATTGCTCTACATATGTTTCGCCTTTCTAGGGCTTTTTCAAGAGTACTTATGATACTAAAGTTAAATTCTAAATTTACAAATTTATATTTTTCTACCACTATTGTAAAATATTGAAAAGAATAATTTAAGTTACCTGGGAGCTATTCTTATTGTTTATTGGGCCTATCATTGGGAATTCCGGGGTTAGTCGACAAAATACACCTATCTAGAATTGGGGTATTTTGGAACATTTGTTGTTCATTAGTGGTCAGGGTTTTATTATTATGTAAGGATTTCTTTATTTCTAATTGTTCTAAAAGGTCCAATCTTTTACCTTTATTTTCAGCATGGATCAATTGTAAACTTTTTGGGTCTATAAAATGGTTGTTCTCTATGCAATGAGTGGGCATCCCTGTGCATTTATCATTTTTTAAAATTGATGTATTATGTTCTTTAAGTCGTGTTTTAATGCTCCTACCACTTTGACCTATATAAACTGCATCACAATCAGAACAATTAATTTTATAGACTCCGGACCTATCTAATTTGTCTATTTTATCCTTATTATTAACAAGCATTCTACCTAAGTTTTGTTTATTCACACTTATTGTCTTACAGCCTAAGTTATTTAATCTATTGGTAATTCTATTACTAAATTTAGATGTGTAATTTAAGAATTTGAAACGGTCATTTTTTGGCGCACTAACGCCATAAAATTCCCGTTTTAACAGTTTCCTTCTTTTCTTTTTTAATAGATTGTCAATTAGATTGTCTTCGTAACCGTTGTTTTTTGCTATTTGTTTAATAGTACTGAGTTCTTTGTCGAAATTTTCTTTATTTAATGGAAATGTGACTAACCTATGAATGAGACTGTGGAACGGAGTTAATTTAGTTTGCCAAGATTGTTTAGAATTGAAATGAATAACCGTGTCAGTGGTGGTTGGTTTTCTATAAATATCAAATTCCAATTTGTTTTCGATCTTTTTAATTTTGATGTCTAGGAAGTTAATCTCATTTTCAACACCTTTTTCCATGGTAAATTGGAGGTTGATATTTATAGAATTTAGGAATTGAAGAAATTGCTCTAAATTTCTGTCCGTACCAGTCCAAATGCAAAAAATATCGTCTACGTATCTTTTCCAGTAAAATATTTTTTTGATAATGGGGTTATTAGAGTTAAATATTATTTTCTCAAAATTAGCCCTTAAATATTTCTGACAACAATGGGGTTATTAGAGTTAAATATTATTTTCTTAAAATTAGCCATAAATATTTCTGACAACAGTTGTCAGTAATATTTAGGGCTAATTTTGAGAAAATAATATTTAACTCTAATAACCCCATTATCAAAAAAATATTTTACTGGAAAAGATACGTAGACGATGTTTTTTGCATTTGGACTGGTACGGACAGAAATTTAGAGCAATTTCTTCAATTCCTAAATTCTATAAATATCAACCTCCAATTTACCATGGAAAAAGGTGTTGAAAATGAGATTAACTTCCTAGACATCAAAATTAAAAAGATCGAAAACAAGTTGGAATTTGATATTTATAGAAAACCAACCACCACTGACTCGGTTATTCATTTCAATTCTAAACAATCTTGGCAAACTAAATTAACTCCGTTCCACAGTCTCATTTATAGGTTGGTCACATTTTCATTAAATAAAGAAAATTTCGACAAAGAACTCAGTACTATTAAACAAATAGCAAAAAACAACGGTTACGAAAACAGTCTAATTGACAATCTATTAAAAAAGAAAAGAAGGAAACTGTTAAAACGGGAATTTTATGGCGTTAGTGCGCCAAAAAATGACCGTTTCAAATTCTTAAATTACACATCTAAATTTAGTAATAGAATTACCAATAGATTAAATAACTTAGGCTGTAAGATAATATGTGTGAATAAACAAAACTTAGGTAGAATGCTTGTTAATAATAAGGATAAAATAGACAAATTAGAAAGGTCCGGGGTCTATAAAATTAATTGTTCTGATTGTGATGCAGTTTATATAGGTCAAAGTGGTAGGAGCATTAAAACACGACTTAAAGAACATAATACATCAATTATAAAAAATGATAAATGCACAGGGATGTCCACTCATTGCATAGAGAACAACCATTTTATAGGCCCAAAAAGTTTACAATTGATCCATGCTGAAAATAAAGGTAAAAGATTGGACCTTTTAGAACAATTAGAAATAAAGAAATCCTTACATAATAATAAAACCCTGACCACTAATGAACAACAAATGTTCCAAAATACCCCAATTCTAGATAGGTGTATTTTGTCGACTAACCCCGGAATTCCCAATGATAGGCCCAATAAACAATAAGAATAGCTCCCAGGTAACTTAAATTATTCTTTTCAATATTTTACAATAGTGGTAGAAAAATATAAATTTGTAAATTTAGAATTTAACTTTAGTATCATAAGTACTCTTGAAAAAGCCCTAGAAAGGCGAAACATATGTAGAGCAATTCTATATTAAATGAAACATTAAAAAGCTATAAGTGTTTTACTATAAAATATATATCAAGTTCTGCTTCGATTGAGATGAAAATTAAGCAAAAAATATTAGTCACGTGATTCGCATTATCTGTCAAATTTCAATTTTTTCCAAAAAATAATTCAAAAGTGGGGTTATTTCTGAAAATATCGAAAAAAGTTATTGCAAAAAGTTTTTTTAAATGCATTTTTTAGCCCACATGCAAAAATTTCAGCTTCATAAGATTATTTTCATTTTTTACCCACCACTAAAATTTATTTTCCACTTAATGAACACTTTACTGATGACACTGTGTTTTTTTGTCTTAATATTAAGGTGTATTACTTTTAGACACAAACTACGTTCTCAAAAATACTTATTTAATGAAGTTACCTTATACAGGGTCAAACACAAATAAACTTTGCATCACATGCGACCAAATTTTAATAGCCCAATTTTGATTTTGTAGAAAAACAAACATTTAATATGGCATTGTCAAAACTAAGAAGTTTTATGTAGGTTGCGTCGAGTCTTATTTTGCAAAAGTGGTGCTATTTACAAAATATGGGTAAAAAATCAAAATTATCTTATGCAGCTAAAATTTTTGCATGTGGGCTAGAAAATGCATTTAAAAAAACTTTTTCTAACAACTTTTTTCGATATTTTCAGAAATAACCCCACTTTTGAATTATTTTTTGGAAAAAATTAAAATTTAAGAGATAATGCGAATCACGCGACTACTATTTTTTTGCTTAATTTTCATCTCGATCGAAGCAGAATTTAATGCCAAAGTCAAATTTCGAATAAAGTTATTAATAAAAAAATCCCATATGATGCGGACTTTACTGGTCCCACTGTATAGAATACCGCCCACTTAATCAAGAATCGCTCGGACCCGTCAAATTAATTTTTTTGATGTGCATTTTTTTAGAAAAAGATCTTATATACAGGGTGTCCCAGATAAGAATGCACTCTACAGGGATTTCGTAAACCATAGGAGATACAGAGATGGTTAAATTAGAGAAAAGTTGTGCATTACTGAATCCTGTAACGTCATGTTTTCAAATTTAAAAAATTCCGAATGCTTCCGAAGATATTTGGATAAAACCGAATTTTCGTGTTTCCGTTTTAATTGATTTATGATTTTATTTGAGGAGACATGTCAAAATAAATTTGATATTCTCTTTGCCACTTTTTCTCCCCTATAAGATGGTTTAATACATTTTTGATCCAACGTTTCGTTTAGTCACAACCATCATCAGCTTTGTTATTTTAAGTAGTAGGAAAATTTTATTTTATGCTTAATAAATTCTACGCTTTATTCGTAATCTAACGGTGTATCACACTTATTATTTATTAGACGTTTCGATATTTAAAAACACATCATCAATGAAAATAGGCACATTAATCGAAAATATTTTTGTTTTTATTGTTGTATTTAAACACTAGTTGGATTTGAAAACATTTTTTTCAAAGAAACTTATAACAAAACATAATATCTAATAAAACTTATCTGAAAAATGCAACAAGTAAGTAATAATTAATTTTAATTATTAAATACAATTATTTTTATAATAAATTATTTTTTATTTTCAAAAATTCCACCCTCATTCTCCAAACATAAATAACACCGGTAAACAATTTCTTCTATAACGTTATTTAACATTTTTGGAGTTATTTTTTTTTTAAAACATAATACGCATTCTGCGTGCGAAGGTCAGCCATGTGCACACATTGATTTCGAGCTCCAGCTTAAACCTAAATAAGTTGGTTAAAGAGTGCAAATACTTTTTTTTTTCGAAAGCAGTAGTGGTTGTGAGTAGTGATTGTTCTACCTTACGCTATTTCTAACGTTATAAGTCATTAGTAGTAAAACTAATTGGTAATTTACTACGTATCGGTCTAGCCAACAGTGAATGCAGTGGTTCGCGTCGATAAATTGGTGATCGGTTTCCCAGTTTTTGTTTCTTTTGGTTGGATATCTTACCTTGTCTATATATCTGTGTCTTATTGGTCAGTATGACGGGAGGTAAATATACTAGAAGCACCTCTAGCAGTGAGGACACAAATGAAAAGTTAATTAGTAAGGTGTGTGCAACTTTTACTGGTCAACTGAAGTCCGAGTTTGATCGTAGGTTCGACAAATTGGAGGAAAAATTGGATCAGCTGACCAACAACATTAAGACCTTAGAGACGGACATTCAGGAAAACTCTAAAACAATCAAAGCTTTAGAATCAAGAAACGACTTTCTTGAGCAATTCTCAAAGAGAAACTCACTACGTGTTGTTGGAGTACCAGAAGAAGATAATGAGGACGTGGTCGGCTTAGTAGTCCGTTTTGTCAACACATAATTAAACATTGTATGTTCTGCTCGTGATGTTGACTCTGCTTTCCGGCTGGGCAACTTTGGTAATACCGATGGGGAAAAGCCTCGTACTATTTTAGTAACCTTTGTCCAAAATCTGAAACGCAGTGAGATATTTAATGCTAAAAAGGTTCTAAAGAAATCAAGTTTCTCGATCTTCGAAGATTTAACTAAGAAAAGGTATGACTTTTTAATGGAGGCCAAGAAAAAGTATGGAAATACTAAGGTATGGTCCGTGAATGGCAAAATCGTATTGTCTAGTGGCGAAGGAAACAAATAATCCATTATTTTGAGTTGAGCAGTGATTAATTTTATTTTTCCTTATTTTCATTGAACTCTGATTCGCGTGGATTACAACTTGATCGACGTGGTAGGACTATACGTGTTATTTCTCAAGGTACACATCTTTTCTTTTTTGTTTGTAGATAAGCGCTCCATGTAGGCAGATAGCAGGCCTATTGTTAGTTTTTTTTCTATTTATAATTTAAACTATTTTGTATAAATTAGGCATTTTATTTACAAAGGCATCTTGTGCATGGAACTGCGTTCGTTTATTTATTTCATCGGACATTTTCGTTGTGGTTATTTAATTGAAACTTTATATTGAAAATATGTAATTATTGTATAACAGAATGTGCTATCTACTTATTTTATTTTACTGTTGGTATGCGTTATACTTACAACACCTGACTTTTATTATTTTAGGTATTTGCTTTTTTTCTGTGTTAAGCTATATTCTATCCTGTTTATAATATCGAAATGCAAAACAAAAGCTATTTTGATTTTTCGCATTTTAACGTACGGTCATTGTGCTCTACTTTTGACCTCTTTAGCGATGTAATGACTGCGGGGGCTTTTGACATCGTCGGACTGTCGGAGACGTGGCTAGGTCCTAATATTGATAATGATGATGTAATTATACGAGGCTTTGATTTGGTAAGACGAGATCGTGGTGGGCGTGGCGGCGGAGTGGCTTTCTACATAAAAAGTGACATTAAGTATGCTATTTTGGATGTTGGTGATAATGCCAACAGTTCTTTAGAGCAGCTATGGATCTCAATTAAATCTGGCGGTAAAAAACTATGCTTGAGTACATTGTATAGGCCACCTAACTCAAATTTGCTTCAATGCTTGGGAGATCTGGAAAATTCCCTGGTGGGTTTACTTCCCGCGCATAACATCCTGATCTTCGGCGGTGATCTTAATGTAGATTTCTTATCTGTTAATAATACTAACTACAAATCTTTTAGTAAATTTTTAAATAAGTATGGTCTTTGGCAGTGTATTGCTGACCCAACCCGCGTTACTGAATCTTCGACTACCCTTATTGATATTTTAGTTTGCTCAGATAAAGATTATGTCGAAAACATCAAAGTCCTTAATATGGATGATATCTCGGATCATAAATTAGTAAACTTTCAAATTAAAGTACCAAAATTTAAGCCTAAACCCAAATTTCCTACATACCGCGACTTCTCTGATTTTGATTACGATTTATTTACTTATGATCTTCTTCAAATTAATTGGAATCATATATACACCTTACATGATATTAACAAAATGGTAGAATATTTTAGTAAAAATGTTGTAAATTTATTTGACATTCATGCGCCATTTAAAACATCTAGAGTCACCAAACCTCCCGCTCCCTGGCTTACTCCTAACCTAAAATTTATTATGAGACTTAGGGACAAGGCCTATTCTAAATACAAACGTAATCAAACCGATGCTAATTGGAGTTACTATAAAAATCTAAGAAACCAAGTTAATATTACAGTGAGGGCGGAAAAGAAAGCCTTTCTAAAATACACTTTTAAGAGAGACCCTAAAAACTTTTGGCGGACTATCAAATACTTGAATCTAGGATCTGACTCTGCTAAAAACGAGTCTTCAGGGGATATTGGTAACGCCGATGACTTTATGGATTACTTTAAAAATTCTGTACCTAACGTTACAGACGGCGATGATGAGTTTATCAATACAAATTATATCAATAAATCGTTTGGTCACTATGATAAATTTAACTTTAGCGAAATTTCGGTTGATACCTTTGAAAAACTGGTTTACAAAATAAAAACAAATGCTGTTGGATCTGACGGTTTAAGTCTTAAAATGCTCTTATATATACTCCCTCATTTGAATAACCATTTAACGTTCATAATTAATAAATGCCTTATTACGGGTAAGTATCCAAATTTGTGGAAGAATGCCAATGTGATTCCCGTACCCAAAATTAATAAACCATCTCAGCTTTCTGATTTTAGGCCCATTAGTATACTTCCGGTTCTTTCCAAAATTCTTGAAAAAGTCGTTGCTAAACAGCAGCAGGATTTTATTAATTTAAACAACATTTTACCGTCCACTCAATCGGGTTTTCGCAGTAAACATAGCACGACCTCGGCCTTGTTGCATATAACTGATGACATTCTTGCAGCAACTGATAAAAGTAAGTGCACTTGCCTTATTCTGCTCGACTATAGCAAGGCCTTCGATACTATAGACCATAAGATATTGCAGACAAAACTTAAATACTTTGGTTTTGGCGATACTGCACTTACTTTTTTTCAAGATTACTTTTGTAACAGGGGACAAAGGGTTTTGTTAAACAACAGGAAGTCTAGGATGTTCTCTGTGTCTAGGGGCGTTGCTCAGGGCAGCATCCTGGGGCCTTTGATTTTTTCACTGTATACTGCTGATTTTTGTAAATTTCTCAAGTATTGTCTATCTCATCAGTATGCAGATGATACACAAATATACTTTTCTTTTTTCCTCTTTGAACTTGCCGCTTCTGTATATAAAATAAATATTGATTTACAAATTATTGCTCGCATATCCAGGGTGCATAGGCTTGTTTTGAATGGGGCTAAGACACAGCTTATAATATTTGGTAAGTCCAAGGACACGGTAATGCAGGACCCACTGTTTAATATTACAATTAATAATACCGTCTTGCAACCCTCTCTGTCTTGCAAGAATCTGGGTTTAGTCATGGATTCTGACCTTAGATTTACATCCTATGTTTCGCATTTGTTACAGAGGGCCTATGGCAAAATTAAGTTACTCTACATGCATAAAGACATTTTCGATTCAGCTACTAAACTAAGGTTATGCAACTCCCTTGTTCTGTCCCATTTGGGCTACTGTGATATAGTTTACTGGCCCGCCCTACTGCAAGTTGATAGAGACAGTCTACAAAAGCTGCAAATGCATGCTTAAGATTTTGTTATGGGGTGCGCAAATATGATCACATAAGTCCTGTTTTTCAAGCATCCGGGTGGTTGAGTTTGTCAGAAAGGTTTATGCTCTATATGGCCAATCAAGTGTACTCTCTTGAAACAAACCACATACCTAGCTATCTTTATGACAAGCTTACCAGAGGCTCGGATGTCCATGATCGTCATACCCGTTTTCGAGATCTCTACTGTGTCCCGAAGCATAGTACTGCCTTGTTTCAGCGATCGTTTTCTTACAATGCAGTGTCGATTTTTAACGCTATTCCCGATTGCATCAGGACGGCTCCCAGCCTTGCTAGTTTCCGAAGCAAGTACAAGTGCTTTATTATAAACAGCCGTCAATAAATTATGGATAAGGTTTAATAGAACACAGCTATTAAACAGTTTCTTACTATTTTTTTAAATTTTTTAGTGTTTAACTGCAAAATATTATGAGTACATGGCACTATTATTTTCAATTGATATATGTAGAACATCTATAATGTTGAAATATTATTAATATGAAAATTATTAATATCTATTTGTCTTTCTTAGTTTCTATCAGGATTTTCTTTTCTTCTCATATTTTATTTTGTAATAATTGTTATTTTGTAAGGTTATACTTAAATCTATTGGTAGGCCAATATTACTTTAGTTTTATTATATTTATTTATTTTAAGGTTATTTTTGAATGAGCAGCGATTGTTGGATACCGCCACCATGTTCCCTAACTACTTGTAATTTATTTCTTCATTATAAATAAAGGCATTTAATATTATTATTATTATTATTAATTATTAGTACCAAATTTAAAACTAACAGGTCTCTGTAACTATGTGACAGATCTAAAGAAACGTCAATGCCGTCAATCAATGTCATAGCCACCTATATGATGCCGAATTTAAATGGTACGTTATGTTTGAATATTATCATGCATTTTTTTTTAAATAAAAAATATGTAATTGTCTTTAATAATTAAAATTAATTATTACTTGTTGCATTTTTTAGATAAGTTTTATTAGATATTATGTTTTGTTATAAGTTTCCTTTAAAAAATGTTTTAAAATCCAACTAGTGTTTAAATACAACAATAAAAACAAAAATATTTTCGATAATGTGCCTATTTTCATTGAAGATGTATTTTTCTATATCGAAACGTCTAATAAATAATAAGTGTGATACACCGTTAGATTAAGAATAAACCGTAGAATTTATTAAGCATAAAATAAAATTTTCCTACCATTTAAAATAACAAAGTTGATGATGATTGTGACTAAATGAAACGTCGGATCAAAAATGTAATTAAACCATCTGGTAGGGGAGAAAAAGTATCGATGAGAATGTCAAATTTATTTTGACATGTCTCTTCAAATAGGATCATAAATGAATTAAAACGAAATCGCGAAAATTCGGTTTTATCCAAATAACTTCGGAAGCAATCGGAATTTTTTAAATTTGAAAACATGACGTTACAGGATTCAGTAACGCGCAACTTTTCTTTAATTTAACCATCTCTGTATCTCCTATGGTTTACGAGATCCCTGTAGAGTGCATTCTTATCTGGGACACCCTGTAGAGTGGATCATAAAAGTGCTACCTGTATCAACTTCATTTTTTTTTAATATAAAATACAATCAATTCTAGACATTTTTCATAAACCATATCCTATACCTATCTTTAACCGTTCAGGAATTATTAACTTTTGAAACAAAATAAACAAACGACAAAGTATGAATACATACAACAAACTATTTTATAAGATATTGAAAATGTCCTTTACCAACTGTTCTGCAGTAGGTCAATCGATAAAAAAATTCCTGTGTACATTTTATACTACTTGTGGAGAAATTTATCCAGTGTTGTCGAGTCGCCTCGCGTCGTATCTATCGAGTTGCGTTTAGCTTTATAAACTAAATTTTTGACGTAGCCTCATCAAAAAAAAATCCAGTGGGTTAAGATCGGGCGATCTGGGTGGCTATTCTACTGACCCCCTCTACCTATCTACAGCCCCAGAAAAATTGTATTTAAATACTGTCTTACATGATGAGCAGCATGTGGGGGAGCACCATCCTATTAAAACTGTAAGGTTAAACTTGGTAAATCAGGATCACTTTTATCTGGGAATAGAGTGGCAAGAGCTGGAACAGGATCATTTCGAAAGAAATTTAGATATCTTTCCACAGAGAGGCGCTCATCAAAGAAAAATGATCCGATTACACTGTTTTCAACAATGCCCGCAAAGACATTTACCTTTTTATTATACTGTATATTATGTGGGTGTGATTTTCTATGAACCAGTGAGGATTTTCCTGTGATTTTGTCTATTAAGCTGACCATGTAAAGACAACATAGCCCATCTGAAGAACAAAATCTTGGGATAATTATTGCGTGGTCATCTGTCAGTTCAATCAAACGTACCTGGCAGCATGTAAGTTTCACATGCAAACAAAAATTTAGGTTTTAATTTTATTTTACTAAAATCGAGACTACAATCGACAAAATAAGCCGTATGAGATAAATAATTTAAAAATCAATCAAGAGCAGATTAACATACAAACTCATACGATAAAAGAAAATTGCTATTATCAAAGCTACCATGTACTTTACAAGAAGTCCCTCCAATCATCCAGGAAGAATCCCATTAAACAAAGATTACCGTACCTGCTTTATGTGTCTTTCTCAAGTGCTTAAAATCCCCCAAATCCCTGAAAGCAATATTTTGGCCCATTTGCAATATTTCATCTAGTAAAGTAAATAAGTAAAATTTAAAAAGACGGGATTTTTCGACGCTCGCTACGAGTCTGATATGTTCATTAAATAGGTATTAAGGTCCCGCTTGTCAACGCCACAAGGAAAAAGAAGTGGTTAAGCCGACGATCCCTCTTGATGGTGATTCGTGGCCGAGTAAACGGTTGTTATTGTCTGAGGACGACGATATTTTCTCTACCTTATATTTTTTCTTTTCAGCCTTATATTAAACGTGGATTTATTATTGCGCACGGTTTTATACCAGGGAGGGTTTGTTTGTTGTGGATACTTTAAAGAAGTCTACTTTTTAGAGAAAATACAAAAGAACTGATAGACTTGTGGTTATCTTTATATGTAAATGGTACGGGCATTGACATTTTCGATGATGGTCGATCAACATAAGTTGAGGAAGTCACTGCATGGAGCAGTTGGAACCATCTAACTCAGTCAAGCAAAAGGTTCATGGGCCTTAATGATCTTGGATTTGCAGCATTTCTAAGTATTACCTCTTAAGTCCACGACGCGGGCCTTGAGATCAAACATGATTGCTTAGAAAGTTTTTTTATGAGACTGTTCTCTTTTGTCTGTTCAAAGCTTAATAAATAGGAAACATGGTTTTAATTTTCATAGGGGAATTATACTGCTACTTCCCCATACCACCTCCTACAGTAGAATACAACTAATCTGAAGTACTTGGTGATGTTTCTCAGGATAACTAGCTTTTGGTCGAAGTAACCGGACTTTAACGCTTATTATTTTAAGTATTGCATTATCCTTTATTTTTGATAAAGCTAAATCTATTCGCTACAGGGTGAACCCGTAAAAAAATTATATTGGCAAGTAAAGGCCCAGAATTTTTATCAATATTCTAATTATGGAAAAAGAGAAATTCAAACGTTGGCAATACTTTTTTTAAGAGTAAAACTGAGAGAGGTCGAAAAGTTTATATAAATTCGATTTTTGCCCGATTCTTCAAAATCATTTTTAAAAGTTGTTGGATTTTGGAGTTTAAGAGTAGCAATACATACAAGTGATTGAATGATTAGCAAGGAGACTCCCATTTTTCTTAAAAATGTAGTGAGGTCTGGCACTACGGAAATGGAAAATCAAGTTGTAGATGCAAAATTTCTATCATACCTTGTATTTTTACCACTCTGACATCTCACTTTAACGAATTAAATTTGAAGTTACAAGGAAAGTAGCAAAAGCACATAAGAGAATTTAAAAATAATTTTAAGTCTTTACTAAAAAACATAATATTTCATTTTTCCAAACTGCAAAAAAGCTTTGAAGAAATTAGGATTTTCAGAAATTTTATATTTAACTCATATAAAATGCATCGACATAATTGCAAAATAATTCAAAAACCTCTCTCCTAGAAGAACGTTAACCTAACTTGCGAAACTTACACCTTATAATAAACTCAATGTTGGTAAGCATGTATCTTTGCGAAAACAGCGTTCACTGTCTGTCACTTACTCAGTTATTTCATTTGCCAACATCAAATATTAGGAGTGCATCAGTGCTTTGCACTAGCCCTTGACTTTCCAGTATGCTAAAGTATTGTCGGTCTTCTGACTATTCTTTTATACATCTTGTGTACACCATTAAAAGCTCCATAACGGCTCAATCCCACTTATTATTTTCTCTATTGCTAACAGCATCGTCATTGTACTATTTACTTTATTTTTCTGATGATTAGTGTTTCTACACTCGAAACATGTCGAATTATTATGAATTATTCCAAGGAGTTCTTTCTTTCACTCATTACTGATTTTAAATAACATTTCAAATAATAGCATATCATTTTATGGATGATACACTGCGTCTATAGTTTATTAGGTCTTTGGTTGTTATAAAAAATAATATTTTCGATTATGCAACCAACAAGTAGATTGCCATTGAATTAAATAATACCTATTAGTTTTAACCAATACATAATAGACTGTCATCATTAAATTAATATCTTTGACACGCCAATAGTTTTCTTTCTGTGTCTTTTAAAAAATATTGAGATTACAATGAGGGTGAAGCCACCTATGCTATCGGGTTTTCCTCGGTAGTCTTTATTTATTGCGAAAAAAGGGCAATGCCAGTCTGGCAATTGACATAGGACCTAAAAACTTCACCTCATAGTAAGTCCCATACAAACCTTCTTAATAACCGTCGGATTGTAATCCGTTCCTGATTGATGTTTTCTACAAGATAAAGACAACCGGAAAAAGATTTAACTTAGCTCGGCTTCGTTTTTCTTCTTTAAAGCATTCTCGCCATTTTCAGATACTTAATGCCTTATAAATTTAAAATTTTCACAATGAAAAAGTCACCAGGTATGGACGAATTGAGGAAACATCATACCGTGCGAGCAAAAATTATTTGCATCAAAGAGGACTTGGATTAAAAAACGTAGGGCTTGGTTTAGATCACAATGATATGGGGACGATTTATCTAACCAAATCTAGGTTAAAATTTTGTCAAATTCATATTATGACATGATATGCCATACTAATGAGTAATAAAATAAGTAGACAAATACAAATTTATTTTTGTTGTTTACAAAATTAACAAAGTAAGAATATACAGAAAGAAATAGAAAAATAATTACGGAAATTCAATGTCTGATCAAAAACTGATCAATCTGTCCTCGAAAAAATTGCGTAAGTAGTTAAAAGTTTCGGCGGCTGTATGGGCGGTTGCACCGTCCTGTTGAAAATATCCAAAACGTAGTTCGTCGTCAAGTAATTGCTCCACAAAGTGATTCAAAATATTGTCTCTATACCGCTGTGCTGTAACTGTGTCATGGAAAAAAATAGGACCAACAATTCTTCGGGAAACAGCTAACCAGACACCAATTTTTTGAGGGTGCAAACAATGTGGACTCTACAAAAAAAAATGGGGATTTTCACTACTCCACATGCGCGTATTCTGAGAATTCACATAACCGGAGAGATGGAACCAGGCTTCATCCGAAAAAAATGTTAGGTCTTATAAATCATTTCTTTCCAATAAATTTTGGGTAAACCATTGAGAGTAATTCCTGCGTCTTTCAAAATCTGCGGCTTGTATTTCTTGGAATATTTGCACTTTATAAGAAATAAATTTAGCTGCTTCTTAAGAATAGTCCTGCATGTTCCATAAGATCTTCCCACTTCTTGGGACAGGCGTCTTATACAATTTGTTGGCGTATTTTGCATTATTTCACGAAAGTTTGCAACAAGTTCTTCTGTTCTTACAGATGGTCTTCCTGCTCCTTTTTTGTGTTGTATAGAACCTGTTTCCCTAAACACAGCCACGGTTTTTTTCAGGCAATGATAAAAATCCCCAGCAATAAAAGCAACGTTAGGAAAATGTTCGTGAAAATCGTCCATGCACAAACCCGGATTGTAGGTATTGCCACTCACCATTTTCTCTAACCCCGTTTTAAAAATACGCTTCAACCATGAATGTTTTGTGCTATTCCGTAAAGCCCATTGTGTGAATTGTTCAAGAAATTGAAAAAATTAGCGATGAATCAAATTACTTATAACGACTGTCAAACATGACGGAATAACTGATTGATTGTTAATTCAGGTAGTTACTGACACCCAACAGGTATTAAGCTCTACGACTAAGCATTACGTCCTTAGATGCAAGGCCCTCTTTGATGCAAATAATTTTTGCTCGCACGGTACAACCATTTTGCTAGTCTTACATAAACATAAATATCATAGACTTTTGATTAGAAGAGCGGATTTTTGTTTTAAAATGATGGAGAAGGCAAATAATGATAGGGAATTTTTGCAAAATATTTGTTTTACTGACGAATGTATTTTAACATTGAACCTTAAAATTTCTAGTACCAGTACCAAGAAAATGATTTAGGGTTTTTTAAAACAAACACGCAGTATCCTTAAAAAATAAACGTGCGAGTTCGCATTTTGGGATGTCGTATTATTGGATCATTCGTTTTAAATCACAATTAAACCACACAAAATGTTCATGAACTACTTCAAAATATAATTACGTATGCGTTGCAAGTTGGTCGTGAAGTTCGTGAAATTTGATTCCAGATAAACGGCTGTCAAGGTCATAACTCCTCAGTAGTTAGTTATAAAATGTTTTTAGGGGTAACATTATTTGACTAAATCGCACAATTAATTGTCCAGCCGGGTCTCTGAATCCTGCGTGGTATCGTATATCTCTTATGGTTTCCATTAGTGGTTTTTATTTTAAGCCTTTTAACGTGCCGTCTGGTGTACCTCAGTGAGGTCACCTCGGTCCCTTGTTTTTTATTATATACATTAACAACATTCAACAATGCTTTAAATTCTGTAAATTTTTTATGTATGCAGATGACCTAAAATTTTTTCGAGTAATAAAGGTACCGGAGAATTACAATAGGCTGCAGGACGATCTTAATGCCTTGGTAAGATTCTGTGAAGGTCGGAGTTTATTTCTCAATCTAGACAAGTGTGTATCGATAACATTTACCAGAAACAAACATGTTCATAATTTTCGTTATACTATTATTAATAGTGATATTAAATCGGTTAATGAAATACGTGATTTAGGAGTTATAATGGACAGTAAGTGTAATCGATTTTTATGATTTATTATAAGAAATAGTTTAAACAAACAGTTCTATACTGGTATTACGCGTTTATATTTAATAAACTTAATTTTGCATCAGTTGTTTGGAACCCTCAGTACGTGGTTTACCAGCGTAGGCTGGAAAGTATTCAAAATAAATTTTTACGGTTCTTATCACGTAAGACAGACATAGCTATAATCAATAGCAATTATAAACCTATTATGAAAAAATATTCAATAATGACAATTTGATTTTGATTCACCAACACTCAGATGAAAGTTGAGCTTTAACGTACCGATTAGGGATTTAAGGCTTCATAATACTTTTAATATTCCACTTAGAAATACTAATTCTGGAAATAATTCTCCTCTCTGTAGAGCGACTCGTGCCTGTAATAGGCTGTCTTTAGGCATGGAAATGTCCGATATGTCTATAATTCGATTTAAAAAATATGTAAAATCACTGCTGTGATTTTTTTTTACAACTTTTATGTTAACATAAATTAATGAACTTTGTTAATTTAAATATTATTAATTCCCACTAGCTAATACCACAACGTGGTTGCTATATTGGGCTCAGTGTCTGTTGTATCCCTATTTGTAATAAATAAATAAATAAATAAATAATTGTATCATGTCGTCGTTGCAATTGGAGGAAGTTCATACTAAAAACGGTTAAAGATCCAAACTAATTAGAACGTTGTGATCAGATTATAGTTTTAATTCTATTATCTTAAAAAATGTTAACGATGATAAGAATAGCAGCTTTTAGGAGGTAATTTTGTTCCGTTTAACATCAAAAAAGAATTGTAGCATTCCTTCATATTTTATTCATAAATATGTTCAAAATTCATCATAAATGCTTTCCATCGGAATAAGCATCCGGCTATAAAAGCGACAAAAGATGAAATAGAGATTCTACTCTAAAATATTTTCTGTAATTTTTATTGGTTATGTATTATAAGCGTACGGTCCATAAATGATTTTATTAAAATATTAAATTTATTTCATTGTACTATTCCTTTCAAATCAAGCAATATAATGGCTGTCTATGAAAGACCCAACCTAGTTAGAGAGACATTTATATTGAAGTTTGGTTTCTTAATAACTAAAAATTAGCAAAACTGTAAATCAACAACTTAAATAAACCAAACAACCTAATACTTTTAAAATTTTATCGATTGTCGTTAGTGTTAGTACATATGTAAGCGATTCTGAGCGTCAAGACAACTCTTAAATTTTCTTTTGCAAATAAAAGCGCATCATGGGTCCCTAACACCTGATGATTAAAATACAACATGGGAATCATAATATTATATTGTCTAACCCAGCTATACTCTAAGTGTGTTCCGCGGAACCCTAGGGTTCCGCGATACCTCTGTAGGGGTTCCTCAAGAATTTAGAAAAAAAATCAAAACACCTCTCTCTGGTCGAACGTTTTGACTCCGCGGCCGCGCGTAGGTATATTTATTTATTTATTTGTATTTGTATAAACATGTGTTACAATAGGTGGTACAATATCTCATAAGTTTTGTATCAACATGTATACTTGTATACTTGTGAGCGCGCAGTCCCTTTGATAAAAGCCGCCTCTGAATTGTTTACAACGCATTTTTATATTTCTCTTTTTATTTTTGCTTTTTGTTTATCAAAGGCGCCGACTCGAGTATTTTCGAGAATATTCGAGATCGAGTCTAGGACTAAGTATAAAAGCGGCGATCACGCGTCGCGCCTCGTCAGTCAGTTGACGATTAGCGTTCGGAGCGATAAGTTCCTACCTACCTACTTACAAGCTCGCTAGCGAGAAACTAGTGTTCATTGTACTACTGCCTGCTGTATTCTGTTGTCTCAGTTTTATACATTTCTTCATTGTGCTAAACTTAGTCTCTTATACGCAGTAACGATTGTGCATTATTTAGACCCCACCATCCTGACGTGTAACATTATAAATAAAGAAGAATGGAACGTTGGCTTAAAGGTGTTAAACGTGTTGCAACAACATCTTCTAATGACGCTGAATGTTCAAAAGCAGTACGCGCGGAGAATATAGCAATCACCGATCCAGACGATGATGCCACGATGTCAAGCTCGACGGTTTCAAAGACGAAAAAAAGGAAGTATGATGAATCACATATCAGTTTCGGATTTGTTGATTCCAACGGCTCACCTCTCTGCATGCTATGTAGTAAACTGCTTCCTAATAGTTCCATGGCACCTGCCAAATTGCGCCGACATTTACAAACTGTACACCCCGAGTCTAAAGACAAGAATAAAGAATTTTTTGTTCGTAAAAAAGATCAGTTATTGGAAAGTCAAAAAAATATGACGGCGAATCCATGATCTGGCAAGCTACGTCAAACAAGAACTAGTTACACGTCTACAAAAAACACGATTCGCCTTGCAAATGGACGAGTCAACTGATGTCGCTGGTTTGGCTATCTTGCTGGTTATCGTGAGATATCCATATGAAAGTTCTTTTGAAGAAGACATGCTTATGTGTCCACCGCTGCTCACAAACACTACCGGGGAAGAAATTTTTAATAAAATAAATATATTTTTTGAAGAAAATAATCTCAGTTGGAACAATTGCACTGACATTTGTACAGATGGGGCCAAGGCGATGACAGGCAAAACAGCAGGAGCAGTGTCACGAAATAAAAATAAAGCGCCTAATTGTAGTTCCAGCCATTGTATTCTGCATAGACAAGCACTTGCGATGAAGCAAATGCCGTCAAATCTAAAATTAGTTATGGATGAAGCGGTAAAAATAATTAATTTTATCAAATCACGACCAGTACAATCCCGATTGTTCTCATTATTGTGTGAAGATTATGGCAGCAAACATAAAACACTGCTGCTCCATACAGAAGTGCGATGGCTGTCTCGGGGTAAAACTTTAACAAGGCTATTTGAACTTAGAGCCGAGTTACAAATGTTTCTTTCAGCAGATACTTCGTTTAATTTGAAGGACCGTTTGTATGATAAAACTTGGTTGTTCCGATTATCTTTTATGGCGGATATCTTTCAAAAACCGAACGAATTGAATTTATTATTGCAAGGTAAACAGACAACAGTGTTTCAGACCTATAACAAAATAACTGCCTTCAAAAGAAGATTAGATTTTTGGATTATTTGCGTTGGTAAGAAAAAAATAGAAAGCTTTACGTCACTCAGTGAGTTTGTTAGCGATAACGACTCAGAAATGTTTCAAGATGATGTGTTTGAAGAATTGGTCCAATATCTCAGTTCGATGCGCGCATCTTTTGAAAAGTATTTTCCCGAAGAACAGAATACAAAAATGAAACTGAATTCATGGATTCATAATCCTTTTTTACCCAACTTGGAAAAGCCCGAAAGTATGTCAAACGAGATATATGAATCTCTTTTAGAAATGTCATCAGACACAAGTATGGAGTCACTGTTCAAAACGACGCCTCTCAACGATTTTTGGTGCAGAATCCGTGATGAATATCCAATGCTTGGCAAAATGGCTCTGAATATTCTTCTCCCGTTCCCAACAACATATTTGTGCGAAACAGGATTCTCAACCTATGCAGCCACGAAAACAAAATATCGCAATAGACTGGACGCCGAACCTGATATGAGACTTCAACTGTCTTCTATCAAACCTGATATCAACCAATTGATGAAAAATAAAAAACAGTTTCATACCTCCCATTAGTTAGATTTTTTCTTTTTTAATATCTTCTATTATTGTACTTGCCATGTGGTAAAGTAAGTAATAATTAGTAACTGTTACATTGTACTTTTATTATGCTTATTAATAAAGAATACACTTTTAAAAACTATTGTTTTATTGTAGGGTTCCATCAAGTATTTTGCTTCCCAAAAGGGTTCCGTCACCAAAAAAGTTTGAGAACCGCTGGTCTAACCTATAAATATTTATTCTAAAAATTTTAGAATTATTTTATAGTTCGTAAGGATAGCAAGAAGTAGTAGTAGTAGGTCGTTGCGGCACTTCGTTGTGATTTTTGATGTAAATCTGTTGGAGTTCAGAACCTTAAGGGCAGTGTGGTTGTCTAACAGGATGTGTACCTTTTGGTCCTGATAGCCTTTTTTAAAGTTTTTCTGTACGCATGCTTGTATTGCATTAGCTTCTGCTTGGTATACTGTGGCGTAATTTCCGAGGGGATGTTGATGTTCATCCTGGGTCATTATTCAAATATACCCGCACCTACTCCGTTGGCCGTTTTTGATCCATCTTTTCATAACCGCTGTCTCTTGAGAAGCAATATTATGTTAAGCGCTTATATGGATTGTCTTCATCTAATTTCAACAATTTCAAAGTATTTGCATGTAATATGGTACATATCGAGAAGTCTTTCAAACAATTGGTTTTTCTTTTTTCTAAACAGGGAATTTTAGCTAACTTTTTTAGTGCCCTTCATTTTTCATGCAGCTTCTCAAGCTTCTCGACACTGAAACTGACCGACCCCCAGTATATTCATCACCTGCAGAAATCCATCACTCTAGCTGTTATCGTCAAATCTTGTGGTACGACCCTGTCTACGTTGTTTTTATATTTAGGTTATTTTAAAGTTTGGTACAACGGTAAAAGTTGTCAGGTTTTAAGATTTTTTAGCTTTAATCTTATTCTGACGGTTTCCCTATCATACGGTATATTCCACTGCCAGTAAATGAAAATGAAAGCGGTTTTTTAAAAAACAATTATCTATTGTAAAAGCATTTTGGCCATGTACAATTTATGAACAAATTAATCAGATATCCCTTGAATAACATACAGAATAAAATCCCTAATTATTACATTTCATAAAACTTAGTATAAGATGGTCTGTCTCCCATAATTTAGCCCATTTGCACCAACACCTGTCTGCAACAGAATGGTGACTCTTTCTCAGATATTACCTATTATGTCTGCGACAATAATAAGTAATGTTTTATCTTTTGTTACCAATTACGTCTGCAACTGTAAGGTGACACTTTACCTCCCGAAAATGCCCCTTTTTATTATAATTACCTTCGGTCAGCGATCACACTCTGTTTTAATTGGTTCCCCATTAATCTGCAATTTATTTTGTTACATATCGCCCCATTTTCGTTTACGTATGATTATTAAAATTATTTACCATTTTAGTTACAGAGTATTTTTTTTATAGATTTACGTACACGTTTGGTATAAAGGTACTACGTAGTTTAGTGAAAAGCCGAGCGGCTGAGGGTCTTCAGTAGAAGACACACAAGTAATTTATACTGCCGGACATTTCAAACATATAATTTATAAAAGTGTAATAAAAGTTAGGAGCTCGCCCACTTTCCACGTGTGGCACTTTTCTTCTCAAGTGGGGGTTGTTTTTCATATTGTTACCTTTAAGGATACCAATCCATGTCCGATAATATTACCAGAAAGCCAAACCACTGATGGTCTACAGCAGTGGTCACACAAGACATTGCTGTTGCCGGACATTATTTTTAGGAAAAACCCATTACGCCGTTTTATGTACACAAATTATAAATTAACGTTCTTCGGGCAACTTCATTCCAAATAATTATAACCCTTCTGATAACTTCACTTGTATATTGTCAATGAAAATATTTCCCTTAACCCGCCCGCATTTTTTTACCTAGCATTGCAGATTATTATTTACTTTTATACGATGGCATTATTATTGCATAATAATGCCATCGTAAATAATAATGCCATCGTATAAAAAATATTAACTCGCCCCCGCTTTCAGTACTGGGGACGCGTAGCGTGGCCATCTATTTTTTCTAAACTCAAAGTCTGACCTGCTAGCCTTCGTTTGTCGATAGGAGGGTAAAATTTTACACATTTTGTTGCTTTTTTAAAACGAAGGTTCCTCTGCACATATTATTAATCCCAAAAATATTAGTTATTTTATTTTACCCTTAAGAATTTTTATGAAAATTTTTACGCGAAAAATAGCCCCGGGTCTGGGGCGTTTCAATACAATAGCCGTTGCCCATCACTACGTATCGAAATGCGAGACTTATCCCAAAAAGAGAAACGTCTTTAATAGTCAATATGGCACTTTCATGTAATTTAAGCTTTACTTCACGCATGTTGTAAAATAGCAAAAGTAACGGATTTCTCATGGAAGGAACCAACAATTTTCCGAGTATAGTGTCCAATTAAATACACGGAGCAATTCTTTCGTAAAGATCTTTTATCAGACATCGCTGAATATATTTTTTTACAAAACAATGCATAAGTGCACTCAATGCTTCCCCCCTGAAGTACACTTGTAAACTGAAATAAAATTATAATACATTTGGGCCTTATAGACACTGAAGATGTATAAACAAAAAAATATTTCCAGAACAATAAACACAAAGGGCCTAATAAGATTTTAGTTATCCAATTAACCATTTTAGGAGGCTAGGTTGTTATGACATTTTATTACATTTTTGTTGGGCTTTTGGTTAATTACTTTATTATCTAAAAAATTTGACGCATGTGGCACGTGTTACAGTTTTATCTCTAATTTTGACACAAATTATTGTTGGCATAATAATGGAAAATTTCTGTGGGGTGTGAGGCAACATGTCAAAAAAACTATTTTACTCCTATAAAGATGGACTACTGTTTATAATATTAAACATAAGTATTAAGGTCTTGGCCACTTTCAAAAGAGAATCCATCCTAAAATCAATAGTTTGCTCCTTTTCTATTTATTGTTAAAAGAACTTACACGTACGAGCAAAAAGTATTTGCATCAAAGAGGGCCTTGCATCTAAGGACGTAATGCTTAGCCGTAGAGCTTAATACCTGTTGGGTGTCAGTAACTACCTGAATTAACAATCAATCAGTTATTCCGTCATCTTTAATGATACAATCCGAGTTTGTGCATGGACGATTTTCACGAACATTTTCCTAACGTTGCTTTTATTGCTTTCATTGCCTGAAAAGAACCGTGGCTGTGTTTAGGGAAACAGGTTCTATACAACACAAAAAAGGGGTAGGAAGCAGAAAGACCATCTGTAAGAACAGAAGAACTTGCAAACGTCCTTGAGATAATGCAAAATACGCCAACAAATTGTATAAGACGCCTGTCCCAAGAAGTGGGAAGATCTTATGGAACCTGCAGGACTATTCTTAAGAAACAGCTAAATTTATTTCCTTATAAAGTGCAAGTATGAATTGTGTAAATACAAATTTAGAACAATACAAGAAAGGATTATCCAAGAATGTGGTAACATTTCTCCAGAGATGCTGGTCAACACTTTCGAAAATATGAAGAGACGTGTGAATTTATGCTTGGAGCATGGCGGTGGCCAATTTCAGCAATTTATGTAATTATTTTTCTTTTTCTTTCTGTATATTCTTACTTTGTTAATTTTGTAAACGACAAAAATAGATTTGTATTTGTCTCCTTATTTTATTACTCATAAGTTTGGCATATTATGTCATAATATGAATTTGACAAAATTTTAACCTAGATTTGGTTAGATATATCGTCCCTATATCATTGTGATCTAAACCAAGCCCTACGTTTTCAATACAAGCTCTCTTTGATGCAAATAATTTTTACTCGCACGGTATAAATCCGTAATAGAAGCAAATAAGTTGTCAAACCAATGTAATGTTACATTTCTAGGTATGTGTGTGATTTTGTGTTTGGAATTATTACCTCAATTACATCACATGATTATTTGGTCCATGTTAACTAATCAGACATAAAAAGAAATACTCTTTAATCATTTAAATAGCCCTTTTATTAAAGCGCAGATGAGTAAAAAAGGAAAAAAAAAACAGTGGCATCAAGTCAAATACGGAAATCGGGAACTCCAATCGGGCTTGTTTAGGTTTGTTAAATTGATAAACAGAACACAATTAATTGATACCTTTTAACTAATCACAGATAAAAACAAAATCTCCTTATCAGTCAAATAACCCTAAGATTAATCGAAGCCCAGTGTCATTAAGACAACTGTTAGAAAAATTACTTTACGTCTACAGTAGTGATAAGATTCCAGTGTCATTAGTAAAGTTTTTTATGAATGAGCTCGCAGAGCCTCCGGCATATGTGATTAACAATTCTCTAGAATATGGAATATTCCCTAACCAGCTTAAGATTGCACTGGTGAAGCCGGTCCCTAAAAAGGGAGATCCAACAAAGCCAGAAAGCTATAGACCAATAAGCTTACTACCGTCCCTGTCAATAGTCTTTGAGGCGGCAATGTGCAATAGAATAGTAAATTTTTTCGCTACAAATAACCTTTTTAATAAATAGCAACATGGGTTTCTAAAGGGTAAATGCATTAAAACAGCAATTTTTAAGTTTATACAGGATGTAATTGATGATCTGGAAAATAGGAAACACACATCAGGGGCTTTCTTGAATCTTTTTAAGGCGTATGACTGTATAGAGCATAAGCTCTTGCTAGAAAAATTAAATGCTTATGGAGTGAGAGGTCCTGCACCACAATGGTTTGAGTCATATCTTATGGATAGGAGTCAAAAAGTTAAAATGCATATTGAAGACACTGAGTATTATTTGGAACCCAGTCATATCCATATGGGAATCCCACAGAGGAGTGTTACCTCTGCCCTACAATGGTAAAAAGCCGTATATGCAAATTTTACGTTTTGCGTTTTTTCAATTTTCCCCCGTAACTTTTTATTCTCTTTTGAACTCTATAATTACATTTTGAATAGCCCTTGTAGTTTCTTGTCTACATACATTGGCCAAATGATGTAAGCGCTAAAAAAATTAAATTTACAATGTCAAAAAACCTTATCCGACATGTTTTGAATACAATTCCTGTGTCAAAAAGACTTATACAATTTATAAGGTTTTTCTCCAGCAAAATAGAAATATTTATACATTGGCAAAAGAATGTATGCTTTTATACCATTTTATACCATTTCTCCTTTTCTTAATTTCTAAAGTTTACAAAAAAGGCAAAAAACCTTATAAAAGTCATACGTGTTTGTGGTATGGTTTTCTTTAAACTTTTATTTTCTTTATGCAATTGCAATATAACGTATAAATCGTATACGTTCGTTTGCCACTGTATTATATATGTCGTAGGCTGATAGTGAAATCCGTCATTTCATGAAAAGCCTAGTCATATCATGCTGCACGCTAACAGGTATATTGGCAACTGGTTTGTTCGTTGTTCCCCAGAGCTTTTTTTTTAATTTAATTTTATTTTTATAAAATAATTTAGTTGAAAAAATTGAAAAAAATGCTCTGGGAAACAACGAACAAACCAGTTGCAATATACCTTTTAGCCACGCTTCATGATATGACTAGGCTTTTCATGAAATGACGGATTTCACTATCAGCCTACGACATATACATTATAACATAATTAAAAGAAAAGTTGATGTCGGAATTTTACCTGAGAAGCGATCGGTTCATCAAGGTGTATTGTCAAAGAAGAAGGAAGACATTATTAAAAAATTGGTAACAAAAATGCCAGAAAGCCGTAGAAGATTTTGGATGAATTTACCAGAAAGTTCAACGTCTGAAGATTTAAATGATAAAAATGATATTACTTTCTAATTTGTTTATTTTAATTAATAAATATTATTAATTATTGTATTTAAATTCATAGCACCATAAAGCTTTTGAGCAATAAACTACATTGGAAAAAAAACGTATAAGTACTTTACATTGGTCAGCCATTAATTTCTGCTTTAAAAATTGAAACTTTTAGCAATGGCAAATAGACTTAAACGCACTTAAGTCTTTTTTTTGTTAGTATGAGAACTAAACCATTATTAAAAAAAAAATGGATAAAAGACGTAAGCAACAGATTTTGCTTAAAACTACAAAAAAAAAAACAAGTACCTACCTAAAAAAATAAAACTTACTATCTATATCCTTTACCGGAGAGTTTAAAATTGTTCCGTTGCCAAAACACAAAAATGGTGCAAAAGTACACTAATTTCAACTTTAAGTGGAGTTTTCTCAAAACTATAAAATTTCATTTACGGCTTTTTGCCAATGCAGGGCAGACCTATAGGCCCCCTGATGTTCATTATTTTATAAACTATGTAGATGACATCAATCTGGTCCTTAAGGCTGAGAGTCTCTTGGAACTCTCTGAAGACTTTAGTAGTATTTTGAGCCGGGCGGAGGTATAGTTTGTAGAAAACGGATTGGTCTTAAACAAAACCAAATATAATTTTATAGTCTTTGACTCTAGAATTAAGAATCAATATTTAAATGAGCCACAAATCGCCAACTTTGATATCAAGCTGGAGGAATCCACAAAATTCCTGGGCATACTTATAGAACATACCCTAAGTTGGGATAAAGAGATTGAGTATGTGAGTGGTAGGCTATCCTCTGCCACCTATGCTCTACGAGTAATGGGGGGATACTTTGCCCCATATGCTCTGAAATCAGTTTATTATGCATACTTCTATTCAATTTTAAGATTCGGAATTATCTTTTGGGGTTCAGGAGTGGGCGCTGAAAGACCATTTATTATCCAAAAGAGAGCATTGAGGAACTAAATGGGCAGGTCGAGCAATGAAACATGTAGAACATGCTTTAAACAACTAAATTTACTGTAAGTGCTGTCTATATCTATGAAATGTTGTTATTCCTTTGCAAACATAAAGAATACTTTGAACCTTTCCGTAAAACACATACGCAATATGATACAAGAACATCTAACTTTAACATACCTAATCATAGAATGTCTCTCTTCAAGAGATCACCACTCTACAATGAAATAATTTTTTACCATAAAATTTCAGACAATATTAAGTCGCTTTCGCACCAAAGTTTTGCTAAGTATAAAAAGGCAATTTTTAAACATCTAGTGAACCTAGAACCTTACAGTGTTGAGGAATTTTCAAATTCATAAAATATATCAGATATCATATACCATAATTCTTTTACTTCCTGTGCGATCATAAACTAGTGTACTGACGAGGGTGATCGACACACAGATGCACAGTAGACTGTGATCAAATTTTAAGATGTAATGTAAGCGCAATTAAGCGCATATATTTTATTGTTTTTTAAATGTAATACGTATATTTTCTTTTTTTAAATGTGAATTCGTCATTAGTAAGTCTATAAATGTGTTATAGCCATGGCTCACAATATTTAAATGGTTTTGAAATATGTATACAATATAGGTAATCTATTATACAGGATTCCCCCGTGGAAAAGGAAGGAAAGGGGAAAAGAAAGGCAAACCATATTTTATTTATTTTATTTCTTTCTTTGTATGTAAAGTTTCAGTAGTGACGCTTGACCATTATATATGTGTTGTATCTTAAATATTTTGGTAATATAGAGGTTTTTGAATTTGAATTTGTCTTACTTTTGATCTGTAACATTAGTCGATTCGCTTGAACAACTACAATTAATTAAATAACATAACATTTAGGTCTTTAAATCCATAAAGACAATAAAATGAATTGATATATCTAAACTAATCACAGATAAAAAGCAAAAACTCTTAAATCAGTCAAATAACCCTAAGATTAATCAAAGCGCAGATGAGTAAATTCGAAAGGATACAAAAACATCGTGTGAAACAGTGGCATCAAGCCAAATGCGGAAAAACGGGGAATCCCATCTGGTTGGGGGCAATACGGAATTAAGGACTTGGCGCGACGGAGACGGCGTCATCAATCAAGAATCCCTCCAGCTCACCGGGACACTTAGCTTTGCTGGGGTGTTACGCGACAACGATTATAATGGAAACGATTCACAAAGCCAAGTGACCTGACAAGTCCTATTGAACCAGCCATAAATTTGAGGGTTTGCTTTATGTAAGCGGAGAGGTCTACTTAAGACATTAGGAAAAAAGCTCTTAAGGATACAGTTTTATTAATGTTTTCATCATTTTGCGACAGACCTTTTAAATATATCTTTATAAATCTTTCAATGGGTCAAAATTAAACTCGGACAGCATTCCAATTTACAAAAACAATTGCACAGTTCTTGAGAATTACGTAATATGATACAGAGCAGGACCTAAAATTTTCTATTTTGTAAATTTTATATAATATTCTTTCATCTGTCTAAGACATTTACTTTGATGCTTCATTAGTAAATCATAACATAATAGTTATTTTTAAAACTTGTCTTAAACTATGCTTTTCTAAAATTTTCTGAAGAATCCAAATATTGAATAATATATAGGGTGTTGTATTTAATATAAGAAAGTTGGTATTGGCCACTGTTACATGACACACCTTGTATAAAAAAATTTTATTAAAAAAAATGCGCAACTAGAAATACCAATCGACGTGTCCAAGCGTTTTTACGAACACGCCCATGTATTTATTATCGAGTTTATTCCATTTAGCTAATACACACTATATATAAATTATCTCAAAATTTAACCTCCTTATTATTCTTCTTTCTTTCTTTGGCACACTCGGTACTTAACTCGGTACATACTGTCTCTTCTTAAAAGCTCGTTATAGTTATTGCAGGTCAGGAAGATTGTACTCGTAGGTACTAAAAGTACAGTTGGGTCGCATATGTTTCCTCAGGGTCGCTTTCCTAAAATTATTGCCACGGAATATAATAGTTTTAGGTCCTTTAACTCACACAGTTTTCGTTTTTTTTTACAACCAACACAAACGATGAAAATACTTTCGAGCACAGACGCCAACGAATTTGGTAGTTTTACACGTTTCGCGACCAAATTTTATAGGTTAGTTTAACTTATTTTTTCCATTTTTCTTCTTATACATACCGGTGTTTCTCAAAAGACGTTCACCCCTATAACTTTTCTGTATTTATGGATATTAAAATGAAATTTTGAGATTATGCATAAGAGATGAGTCTGTATTTATTGGCATAATTTTCAATTTGTTAGCACTTCCGGTTTGACCGGAAGTGACCTTGACTTTGATATTTTAAATAGGACATCTTGTATATTTTTACTTATTTGGGTTCAGGGTAACATTATGGCGAAATGACACCTCACTTTTCATTTTTTGACGTGTTATAATATTTGTATGTTTATTTTTTATTTTCAATCTAGAGGGCTACAAATTAATTAAATCTGTTAATTTATAGTCAAGTAGCATATTATGAAAATTAAAATTATGTCATAATAATTAAAAAATTATAATAATTAAATAATAAAAAAATGCTCGTTTTAAATATCCTAGTGAACCACCATCGTTCCATTTGAAAAAATGGAGTAATTGTCAAGAAAACAAAATTTTAATTTTTCAACGCTTGTGAAACTAAGAAAGTCAATTATTATGACATAATTTTAATTTTCATATGCTACTTGATTATAAATTAACAGATTTAATTAATTTGTAGCCTTCTAGATTGAAAATAAAAAATAAACATAAAAATGTTATAACATGTCAAAAAATGACAAGTAAGGTGTCATTTCACTCACAATGTTATGCTGAACCTAACAAACCCAAATAAGTAAAAATATACAAGATGTCCCATTTAAAATATCAAAGTCAAGGTCACTTCCGGTCAAACCGGAAGTGCTAAGAAATCGAAAATTATGCCAATAAATGCAGACTCATCTCTTATGCATAATCTCAAAATCTTCTCTAAATCTATAAATATAAAAAAGTTATAGGGGTGAACGTGTTTTGAGAAACACCCGGTATATCGATCAGGCAGGTACGAGAAAATCACTTTCTTTACACGAACTAAAACCGTGCCCACATTTAGAACCATCACAATATCTAATACGTATCACTTTCTGGAATCGAGTTACTTTTTGGAATATGCTAAACACATTAATTTCATTTACCTTTTATGCTTGTATTTACTGGTAGCTTCCAGACACATGAAAAGAATATTATTAAACGAATATGCGAATAAGGATGAAGAAGGAATATTCTTCGCATTAGCAATGTACCAAAGGTGTTATCTGGGTTGAATAGTTTGAGCCGCCACTGTTTCCTTGCATAGTTTCAAATAGTATACCTTTAATGCTCCAAATGGATTAAAATTCAAAAAGGTAGTGCAAACGAGTAGGTATATATTTTTACTTAATATGCGTTTATTTAACTGCTGATTACTAAAGACTATTGTAGTTGCAGTACCTCCTAATTATACTAGAAAATGGTGACACACTCGCAGCATAGTAACGAGTTAAAATATACACCAGTCTCCATTTAGCTATTTACAAAACGTGGACAGAAAGCAACGAGTCAATTAAGCTGTAATTAACGAAGCACTTTCGAAAACAAACTTTGCCATCGACTTTGGAAATAAGAATCTTTATTCTACCAAATCTAAATAAGTCGGCTGTTTTGCTCCTTATTATAATGTACAGTGACAAGCAGAAAGGGAAAGGAAATCGGAACAATTTTTATCGAAATAAATTCGTTCTATTTGGGAAAACACCTGCATATCCTTCACAAAGTAAAAATATAATGTTAAGCTTTTAAACTACTATTCTTTACTTTTGTAAATTTTTTTTGGTGCGATTCTATTTTTTAAGTTTTTATCTTTAAGTTTTTTATAGCGCAATACCTAACAGATTCCACGAAGAAAGATTCCAAAAAGGCTATGTCTCGCGAGGTAACCTATTGCTCTAATTGGGGACAAAAATACTATTTTTAAAATCAAAGCCCTTACCTTCTATAAATGTTATAAAGTTTTTCTTTCACATAATATAAACTATATAAGACAATAGTAAATAATAAATAGAGTTTAAAAAAACTAAGAAACACGCTTTAATAATGAATCAAACTTAAAAGCGGAAAATAAATATTTTATAGTTTAAAATAATTCTTTAAATTCTTAATACAGGGTGTCCGGAAAATACGTGTACAACGTTTCACGACAGACTCCTGACGTCAAAATAGGTCGATCTAAGCCGACTTAGTTATATCCAAAATTGTCTCGTTTAGCCGGTAGAGGGCGTCAAAAATTTATAAAAATATTGGTTTTTCCTAAATTACGTGAAACCCTGCTAATCGATTTTAATGATTTTTAGTATGTAGACTAATACTATAAAATGACGTTTTCTAGTAGTATAGTCACCGGCTGTAAATAAGTGGAAGTGTTATAAAAGTGATATAATACGTCAACATTTCTACTCATTTTTTATATGAACGGCGTTATGACAACCCAGATATTTTTGTAGAGTGACTGAATGTATTTGGAAGCTATTTTACCTCTTTAATATTTTTCGTTGAATGAGCTGTTTTGCCAGAAGGAAATATTTACAATATTTAGTATTATTAGTAATAATATTAAAATCAAATTACCTGTAACAATAATTTTTTAAGTGACCTTGTTGTTATGGCATTTAATAATTTGACAATTATTGACAAATTGTCACCAGTCTATGAAATTTACTCAAGTATACGATCAACATTCTTGAATTACAAGTTCATTTTACCATTAAAAATGGAAAATTATACGAACTCTGAGAAGGTTGACATGCTCCTGGTATACGAGCTTTGTCAAGGAAATGGGGGTCAGAGTGTTAGGGTTTACATGGAGAGGTTTCCTAACCGTCGAATACCAAACCACCAAACATTTGCCAATATCGAGCGTCATCTTCGGGAAACGGGCAGCTTTGAGAAAAACTTTGAAGGCAGGGGTCGTATGCGAACAACTCGAACTGTGGAAATAGAAGAGATGATTCTGGAAAGAGTTGAAGAAGAACCAAGTACCAGTACCCGTCGCTTAGAACGTGAGTTACATGTTCCTAAAACGATTGTGAATGAGGTTTTAAAAGAACATCCTTATCACGTGCAAAAAGTCCAGGAACTTTTACCGACTGATCCGCCCATGCGGCTTACATTTTGTCAAATTATTAGAAACAAAAGAATCCGTGATCCAAATTTTTGTAGAACAATTGTGTTTACTGACGAGGCGTGCTTTAAAAGATCTGGAGTAACCAATCTGCACAACGAACATATTTATTCCGATGAAAATCCACATGCCATTAAAGTTGCACATCATCAGCATCAATTTAAATTAAATATTTGGGCAGGTATTATTGATCGCTACCTTATTGGTCCCATTGTTATTCCAGACAGGTTAGATGGAAATATTTATTTAATTTTTTTGCAAGACACATTACCAATTCTTCTGGACAATTTGCCCCTTTTACTTCCGAGGAAAATGTGGTATATGCATAATGGTGCCCCGCCCCATTTTTCCGTTGCCGTTCGGCAATACTTACATCATCATTACATTAGATAGGGTCCAATATCATTTTTCAAGGAGTGTTAATAAGTGTATTCAGCAAGATGGCGGTCATTTTACACATTTGCTTAAGTAATGTTTTTGTTTTACTTAGTTTCTTACAATACATACTTTCAACTTTGTTGTAAGTACTTTGTTTTATTTTTATTTTTAATAATTGATGTATGCAGGTAATTGTAAATATTTTCTTCTGGCAAAACAGCTTATTCAACGAAAAATATTAAAGAGGTAAAATAGCTTCCAAATACATCCAGTCACTCTACAAAAATATCTGGGTTGTCATAACGCCGTTCATATAAAATAATAATAATAAAAAATTAGGAGAAATGTTGACGTATTATATCACTTTTATAACACTTTCACTTATTTAGCGCCGGTGACTATACTACTATAAAACGTCATTTTATAGTATTAGTCTACATACTAAAAATCATTAAAATCGATTTGCAGGTTTTCACGTAATTTAGGAAAAACCAATATTTTTACAAATTTTTGACGCCCTCTACCAGCTAAACGAGACAATTTTGGATATAACTAAGTCGGCTTAGATCGACCTATTTTGACGTCAGGAGTTTGTCGTCAAACGTTGTACACGTATTTTCCGGACACCCTGTATAGGCAGAAAATAATATCTAATGAACGATAAACATTAGTATTATAGTGAAAAAAGCGTGGGGCGCTCGATATACGAAAAATATAGGACTAAGCGCCCCTCGCTTTTTTCACAATAATACTAATGTTTATCATTCATTATTATTTTCTGCCTATATTAAGAATTTCAAGAATTATTTTAAACTATATTTATTTTCCGCTTTTTAGTTTGATTAATTATTATTAAATCGTGTTTTTGAGTTTTTTTAAACTCTATTTATTTTTTAGTTTGAGTTATTGTTAAGAATTTTTTTTTAAGTAGATTAAGCTAGATTAGTAGATTATTGTATTGTCGGCGCTTCTTGCTAAGTCTACAAAATTTTAATTAAATTTGACCGTTTAAAGTGGGTCCAAATCGGGTTCAAAGAAGTCGGTTACAAACAAACATACATTCAAACCCGATCGTCTATGCCGAATTATAAGAAAATATCGATATTTGAAAATTTTTTAAAAATTTTAATTTTCCGACATTTTCCATTTCAGGAAAAGTTCGTAATATTCATAAATTGCCATTTTTCTCAGAAAGTATAAACTTTAGGAAAAGAGTCTATATAGGTAGCTAAAAAGTTGTATCTCGAAGAAATCTACATCTCAGCTTATTTTTTAGCATCTCTTACGGTTTTCGAGATATCGGCCAAAATATGATTTCTATATTTTGTCTCATATCTCGAAACTGATAATACTTTTAGACGAAAAGTTTTAAAATAAAAAAGACACGTCTTCGAACGTTCCATAAATATAGTTATATAACATTTTTCTCTCAAACTTACAGTAACGGAGTTATTCACAAGAAATTAAAAAACGACAAAAAATTTCAAGATTTAAAAAAAAATATTTTGACGGGTAGAATTTTTTTAATCATTTTTCTCTATTCTTAGCGACAATATCTATACGACCCCACGTTTGTTTCATTACTATCGGTTATTGTAATAATTCTGACATATTGACAGGTGTCAAATTTTGGCAAGAGAATTATTTGCGTATTTTGTTCAAGTTTCCACCGTCAATAGACATACGACCTTATAGTTTTTTCCTTAATATAATTTTTTTTAAAACGATTTGACATATTGACAGCTGTTAAATTTTGACAGGAGAATTTTTTGCTTATTTTTCCCGAAGTCTCCGCATCGAATACTATACGACCCCATAATTTGTTTCGTCAAAATCGCATCTTCGTTTTATACCTGACAGCTGTCAAAATTTGACAGGAGAATTTTTTTGTATTAGATTATTGTATTGTCAGCGGTTCTTGATAAGTCTACAAAATTTTAATTAAATCTGACAGTTGAAAGTGGATCAAAATCGCGTTCAAAAAATCGGTAACCGACAAATAAACAAACATACAGGTGAAGCTGTAATGGTGGCTTTTTATTTTAAAAGGAAATCTATCTATATAGAATATCGGTTCTTTCGGTGGACGGATGGAAAATATGTTTCCAACGGTATCTCGGGCGCCACCCCTTGGATTAATGTGGTAAGGGGCCCACGATGCACCAGGTAGCTTGTTACAGTAGAGAAAATTAAACCAGGCGTTCAACTACGCATTTAGCGACTATTTTTAAGCGTCCTGAAAGAAACAGTTTCGGAGAAGGAAAATAAAACAATCGGTTCGGTACCAACATTTTGTATTAATAACCTAATCTTGTTAAATTACAATGTGTCTAAGTGAATGCGGTGCAATGATATGAATGAAAGAGACAGAAGGAAGAGTATGCGGGCATGCTCGCGACAAATCGGTCTTAATGAAATGACATGAAATGATCCGACTATTCTATCAATATCGGTTTTGAACAATGCGCATGTTATCAAATTCGCAAGAAACGCGGCGGTTGTCTCAGCGGTAGCGGTAAACGGTCGCGGTCGATCGCGGACGGCAAGTAAGGTTTGCGGTTAACTTTATCAGATTCGGTCAGTGGAAAGGTAACGCGGTACGTGGACTTGCGGCTACGCTTTAATGAACGCGGTTTGTTTGTGCTATCTACGGACAGGTGTGCGGTATTTGCGAAGACGGGCGCGGATGTTAAACTTTAACCGAGGCGGCCGGAAAAAGTTCCTAACTGAGCGGTAATATGACCAACAGTTGGTAGCGGTTCGGTAAGACGTCGTTTCCCTGCGAGTACGCGGCTAAATATAACATATTAAAACTAAACTTGCGGCCGGACGCGTTCTGGTATGGTAGCAGTAGGTAAGACGGAGAAAGATACTATGTGTATGTGACAGAGACAATAAATGTGTGTGTAAGACAAAGATGGTGTGTGTGTGTGTGTGCGCATAGAAACCCGATATTTACCCGTTTTAACAATTAGTCAGAACGAGACAGGATCCCTGCAGAAATCCGGTGTCGTATTGTTGCAAAGAAAAATAGCTGAAGGCTAATACAAGACAGAACTACCCGGTCTTACTCCTGGTGCAGCCCTGTCCTATATACAAGAGGAAGACAATGAATTGATCGGCCCGGAGTGTGTGTAGATTGGTTGTATTGAATGTAATTAAAACGAGACAGAACTACCCGGTCTTACTCCTGGTGCAGTTCGGTCGCGTATGTGTATGACAGAGATAATATAGCGGTCCGCGTGTATCAAAATAAGACAAAGCTACCCGATCTTACTCCTTGTGCAGCCTTGTCCTATATACCAAGAAACAAAGAAAACATATGGACGTCCCGCTGTGTGTGTAAGAAAGTGTAAAATAGTACCAAAAACCTGTGTGTAAAAGTGAGAACCATACCTTATAACCAGAACGTGCAGCGGTATACGAGAATGAAAGCGGCACGGGGAAACGGCGGGTCAGGTGGTGGTTTCTTACCGTCGGAAGTCGATCGGTCAGCCTCGGTGGTCGTCGGTCGGATCGGGAGCGGTTCTACGATGTCAAGCTGTCGGAGCGGTGAGAACACGACTTCTGATTTAAAATGGGTCGGTTTCCCGTATAAATTGACTCCGCGAAACTACGTCACGGTCATAAACGCGGTGGTACAGTACGCGCTTCGATCTCGCGCGGAGGCATCTGGGGGTACGGTACGCGCTTGGACTTGGCGGCGCGCTCAACAGTATCAACGAGTGTGGCCGGAAAATGGTGAAAAGTATTTTCCGGGTATTTCGCGACGGAAAACTTAATAGATTCGAACAGTATAAATTAAATAAATTATTTACGTACAAGAATGAACGTTGTAGCACGAAAAATAAGAAAGTAATATCGGACACGCATACTAACCTTTTAAAAATATAAAACAATGCGGTAAAAATATTAAAAATCCCCGAAAAATATAGTAACTTCGTTACAAAGCTAATAAAAGCGTGTTAAAAATATTCGGTTAACATAAAAGTTGTATTACTGCTGTTCAACACAGAGACTCTACCAAACTGTAATTCTAAACAACGTATCTCAAAACCGCTTATAAAAGGGTTTCGACTAGGTATGTTTATATAAACTGAAATAGTCACAAGTGTAATTTAACACTTATATAGATTTTGAAGAATTAGTCCATACTCAAAGTGGATTTAAATGATAGGAAAAAGAAAAGCACAAAGTCTTTCTCTACAATTTTTAATTAGAATAGTAGGGTATTTTCTTATTAGCAAACTATCCAATCCATGGATTAGGATCCCTCCACTCCTATCCCCCCACTCCTACCCCCTCTCTCATCCCCACTCTTATCCCCTCTCTCATCCCCACACTCCTATCCTCTCTCTCACCCCCACTCCTATCCCCCCTCTCATCCCCACTCTTATCCCCTCTCTCATCCCCTCTCTTATCCCCTCTCTTATCCCCTCTCGTATCCCCTCTCTCATCCCCACTCTTATCCCCTCTCATCCCCACCCTTATCCCCACTATATATTTTACCACCTATAAAATCAATAAAAGATTTAATAAAACATGAATGAATCAATAGACTCATCCTGGGACGAGCTGCCTTGTGAAACCTATAATCCACAGAAATATATAAATAATAATTTATTTTACAAAACCCACCACCTAACCTACCTAAAAAAGGAAAAAAAATATTTCGCCTGGAAGAAAGAATAAGATTCCAAAAAATAGCAGCAGCGATAACTACAGTTGATACATCTAAGAACACAATAAAATAATTTTAAACAATATGGCTTGACCATCTTAAGATATAATTATTCAACTCTTGGAGAGTACAAAGTTACTTTGTGATCTATCAAAACATGATTTAAAATTCATTCCTTTGGATTATTTAATACAGTATGGTCAACCATTTGAAATATTAGAAATATGGTCGAACCTACCAACGTCATTTAAATCAAATATTATTTTACAATGCAGACTGCCTTGTTTCATACATTTCAATATAAACAAGACGCAATTTGATGGGCCGCCTCCATCTCAAAGCAATTGTCATATGTGTACTAGTGTCCTACGTACTTATTAACCTGTAATGTTTAATATTTATAGAATCTATAACTTATTGTTAAAGAGACAAATATATTTTATAAAAAAAATATCGTATTTCAGTTTATAAATTATTGTTAAAGAAATCTTACCATCTGACAGGATGTTCTATTAATTAAAAAAATTGTAGAGGATGAAACAAGCGTGTGAAATCAAAACAGTTTTGTTTTATTTGCAAAGTGCAATATACATCCTGTGTGGGTAACTTAATCTTTAATATTGACTAATTAAAAAATTAGAGGATGTAACAAGTGTGCGAAATTAAAACAGTTTTGTTTTATTTGCAAAATGCAATATACATCCTGTGTGGGTAACTTAATCTTTAATACTGACTAATTAAAAAATTAGAGGATGTAACAAGTGTGTGAAATTAAAACAGTTTTGTTTTATTTTCAAAATGCAATATACATCCTGTCTTAATGGTGAGAAATAATTTTATTTAAAAATGTAATTCACCACACTTAGATAGTACATCCTGTGTTAATGGTGAGAAATAATTTTATTTAAAAATGTAATTCACCGCACTTAGATAGTACAATAATGGTATTATATAATGTTTAAAAAATAAACTAATAGAAGATTTATAAAATTCAATAATTATTATCATCTCATCCGCCCTTTTTTTCTTATGACATGTTTTGTTTACATGTATATTGTTAAAAAAACAATGATAAAAACTTACTTAATCTTTGCATAGATAGAAAAACTGACCTTTTAATTACGTCAAAAACTTAAGTCGTTAACTCAGCTAGTGAGTGGATGCATATTTAAATACAAACATAATTTAAATACCTGTATACAAAAATTTATATTCACTAATTAAACGTCCACCAATATCTGAATTTTATTTCTTATTTTTTAATGCTTTCCCTCGTTCAAATATTAGTTAATAAGGAATTCAAGCTTTAGAAATCCATATATCTCTGGGGTCAAAACAATTGTTTCAGTATCATACTAACTATTGGTCCCTTTTTGTAGTATTTGGTACAAAAAAATATACAATTAACTATTACTACCTATATTATATTAAAATCTATGTAAACGAATACTACAAATAAACCATAATATTATTATTATTATTAGGCTTACAAGTAAAGAGTGGTTCTCAGGGATCAATGCATAACCAGTCGCACATATGGCTTTAAGTCTTCATATATCAGCGATTCTCAAACCGTTGGATTAAAAGGTATACAAATTTTTTACATAACACGTCACGGGAAGGATAAATCAATAGGCAATATTGCCAAATCAAAATTAAATTTATACATAATGGATTAATCTTGTCTATCCAGAATATTGTAAGGTAAAAAGAAAGAATAGTGAGAACGTTTGGGTTTGAGAACCACTGACATTTCAAGCAATTAAGAGAGGGAACTTCTTTTAAGGGTATATATACAATATCTTACACATCACTTCAGTCACTTACAGCAGTTCTTATTAATTAAAAAGCACAGCAGTCCATAAAACTAAAACCAATTCATAATATTTAAAGCAGTTCACAATATTTAAAAAGTTCTTTATCAAAAATGTTTTCAAAACCGAACATTAACAAGCTGGCCCAGTTGAGTGGGAGAATTATTGTGATTCACGGTGTAACAATCACACCTGCTCAAAATGAAGCCCTTACGATAAAGCACAATTAGCAGTTGAAAATTTAGTGCTCCAAGAACAGGTTTGGTGCGATGCATTTGAAATCATCGAAAATGACGATACATTACCTGGTTGCAGTGGTGAACAGACAATTGTAGCCTCACCCTTCGAACCACCAAACACAGTTCCTGAGGTAGAGGCTGACATTCCTAACGTAGAGGCTGAGATTCCTGACATTCCTGAAGATATCGATGCCTGCTTATTGTTAAACCAACCTGACGATGTTATGGAAGTGATGGATGGTGACATGGAAAAATATGCCCTGTTAGACTTAGACCTCCAAACTAACCTGCAGTCAATAAAGTTGAGAAGGACAGACATACAGCTAAGTCTAAAAGAACATAGGACCATTGTGACCAATATAGAAAAACTACTAGACAATTTAAACGAACAGGAACAAGTGCTTTTAGATCAGTTTAATAGTGTTATTGAGGGGGACAGACTGTGGGCTTTATTGAACTAATAGTATATTATTTTTGAACTAATTTATATAATTTTTTAACTGTAATTTGTATATTTTTTCAATATTATCTTAGCACATACAGGTATCTAATACCTAGGTGCTATATGTAACTGGTTTTAAATGTTTTATAAAAATTACCTGTATAATTCACATCTGTATCTGTGTAAAGATTAGTTTTGAAATAAATTTGATTTGATTGAAATTTGATCTAATTTTTTATATATGTATATACTACTACTATTGTACTCTAAGGACTATTAATGTAAATGTTAAACTGTGGCATAATAAGATATAATTTTTAAAACATTCAGCGATTTATTTTACTTTATTTTAACAAAAAAATAGTTTTAAGAAAGAAAAAAATAAGCGCCCCGCAATTGAGGTTTAAACAGGATTAATATATAATATATTTTTTAATTGTGTTTGAATCTTTTGAAACCCTTCTACTTTAATCACAGAATACGGAAGAAAATAGAAAACAAACCTAAATGGAGGAAGCGTTCAAGTATAAGCTTCGCTGTACATGTTGACGATGGCACCACCTCTGCGAAAATAAGGTATGGATTTTCTCTGTGATATTTCAGATTATTTTAAACCCTTTATTTTTCTGTGGCTTTTTCGTTCAGGTGAGGTGTTAAATCCGTGTTTATAACACGCTGCAGAGGCTGTCCAAAAAGTGTATACTGTTATTTCGTTATGTTAAAGTTAAAAAGCAAGTAATGTTTGAGGTAAAATTAGGTTAGCTTTTCTTAGTTGTATTATTAATGAAAGAATAGCATGAGAAGTAAAAAAGAGCTTAGTGTAAACACAAGTGTAAATACAAAAACAAGACGCCGTCAGAGTTTTAAAGAAAATAAATTGTACAATTCAAGATGCAGCTGCCATCAGAGTACATCTTATGCAAACTATTAGTATTTTACTTATACCTACATTTTTGTCCAAGACTTGTATATAGTGTCCATTAGTACATGTGTTTTGCTTAATATAATAATACCCATTATTCGCAATAGTGAAATCTTTATTCACTATTCACTGCTTTCAATGATTTCTTAAATCAAGCAGGGCGAATACCTTTAAAAGTTTATAAAAGCAAACACTAGTATTGTTATTCCAAAGTCAGTGTGATGACATTCCATACGGCGGTAAACAGTCTCAAAGAGACCGACGTTTACCGCCGTATGGAATGATTGGAATGTCATCACACTGACATTGGATAAATTATACCAAGTATTATTTGTTAACTTTGCAAATAAAGTAAGAATTTTCTACAATCACATTTTTTTATTTATCCTTTTCGTTACTCTTTAATTTTTTCCAAAAATCAGTCAAAAAGTGGTCTGCAGGAACCAAACCTAAAGTTTAATAACTTTCAAACTAGAAATGCTTTTAATAATGTACTTTTTTTAAGCTTTAGGTGAACTAAATAATAGGGCTTCACAGACGACTATTTAGCTGAGTTTTGGATAAAACGATAACCGCAATGAAATTTTCATGGAAAAACGAAATGCTGGATGCGCCAAGCCAGCTATGCGATAATATTATTTTCTTGACTAATTGGCGAACAGAAGAAAATATTTTAAAATGTAGTTTCCTGTAACTGATTTTAGTTACCTGTACATGTACGACATTCCTTGGCGCATTATCGCTACAAACTTTAGTGTACAGTTTGAGTTCTATTTCTTCCGCATTATGTGACATAAATGTAGTTTGAGAGCATGTTTTAATAGGTTAAGTGATTTCCTAAATAACAGATTAAAACGTCTTCCAAGCATATAAAAGTGCTTAAAGCTAGGTTTTGTCATATTAACTTACGTTTTGTGGTATTTTCCAACAATACAGTTTATATTATCATCACCAAAACACATTTTTTACAAAAGAATAAAACACCACACCTTATAATTTTTAATTTGACATGACGTGACAGTTCAATCTTTGCTCCGCCCACTAGGGTATGTTCCCGAATGAAAGAAAGGGTTTGCCGTCAATCCGCAGATACCACAGAGGAAATATAGTAGGTCGAGCGTTGGATAACTAGGGGTGTAGGGGTCGCTTCATAACCCTCTATATTTTATATGAGCGATTTGTCTTCTCCACAGAAGAAAAAAACAGGTCATATAAGGCCATTCTTTTCTAAACTCGCTCTTTGGTGAGAATACATTCTGACGAACGAAAATATGACGAAAAAAGTGAATTTTGTCGATTAGAGACAAATAATGATAATAAAGGTTTATTCATAACAATTTTTATAGTTGTACAATATCTTTACGTTAGCTAATGCACAATGCCAAGGATTAATATTTTTATGAAAGTAGCATTCAGGAATTTTCTTAAAACTGCTTAATTTCGGCTCTCGACTAATGGAAATAGCGTAAATATAATCTTCATCCAAGAACTTTTTTTAAAAATTTGTCTTGTCATTTCGTTTTACGTAAATTCTGGGTGAATCGTAAGCTTTTAACACATTCTTTAAAATACCATCAAGCTCATTAAGTTCTATATTGCCAAACTCCCATTCCAATCCATGATAGTCTTCCGACCAGTTCGCCACTTTAAGATCTTAACAGACAACATGGTCCTCTTAAATGGAGTTTTAAACAGAAAATTTGAACAACGAATTTCGTCATAAATTGCTAGTTCTTTTGGAATGTATCCAAATGAACAATTATAACTTTGAATGTCAATAAAAAGATTTGACTTATGTTTATCCATGATTAGTTCATAAATGATGTAATAAAATTAAACCCCTTCTATATATCCCCACCAACTACACTTTATTGCTTATTTAAACAACAAGTCGAGTTCTACCAGACATTAGTTTATAAAATCTTGTTTGTTTATAACCTCAAAAGGTATCAATTAACCAATCAACAATCCAAGAAGCAAGAAGAGTTTAGCAAGGACCGAAATGTTGCTTTAATCAATCAATCCATGTTCTACCTCAACAAATCCAAGTCAAAATGGGTCAGCGTTGGATTTTCTTTAGAGAGAAAGTATACACCAGTTATACAGCTAGGCGGATTGAAACATAACCAGAACGTAATTTTGAATGAAGAACAATGGTCGTCATTTTTGCACTGTGAAGGTTTCATGCAAAAGTTCATTTATTTCAATGGCTTTGGATTGCAAACTTTTTACAACAAATGGCTTTGAAATCCACTTTATAAACTACATTAGTAACTCAAAAATAATAAAGATAGTTTAAGATGGCGGAAACGAAATATTTCTTGCTGGCGATACAATAAATGAAGTTGTCAGATTAACAGATCTGATCAAATGTCGTTTTGATATTTTGAAGGCACAAGAATTTTCGAAGTATTACAATATTTTGATTAGTGGAATTTCGATTAAAACTGGTGATCTAATTAAAAATCTTTATGATGTTATTATACTTTTGAAGAATTCAAACAGCGTAAATGTTTCTTGTGTTCTAGAGCTATTATCTTTTTATTCTAATTGTATTGTAGAATATGTAGAAGCTTTTGCATGTAATGAATTTGTAAAGAGTTGTATTGAAAAAAAAAAAAACATTTATAAATTTTGGTATATTTTAGCCTTTTACTCTTACCCCCACCATTTTAAATTTACTATTTAAAGCTTATGTGTGATTTTAAGTATTTATATTTGAAGACAATATGTCATTGTGGTTAGCATATGTACGTGAAAGACCAGCATACAACTTAACAATTTGCAATTTGAGGCGGAACATGAAGCCGAATATGGATTTGATAGATTCTATAGCTATGATGAGTGTATGGAAATGGCTAGGAATTATGAAAACGCTTCCGAGCATGCTGCATTTATTTACATACGTCAAATATAAGAATTTTTCTCCAAACAATACAAGAAATGGGGTATGAAAATTTTCTGGATGAAGTCAAAAAGTTTGTACCCGGTGAAATCATGTATGAAATATTTTAAACCTAACTTTTAAATAAAAAACTTAAATAAATTTATTTGTTTTATTCAATCATTATTGTATCATCATATAGTGTATATACATTAGTAAGCGCGCAAATACATGGTGACTTGCCATGGTAAAAGCGAGTTGGTTTATTAGATACTAAAGAAGGATATTCATCAAGTTCAATTACAGCACATAAGGAGTATTTTCTTATGTATTCGGATTTCTCTCTTCCTTTCACATAGACACGATCCATATTTTCTGTTAAACTTTTTATAATTTCAGAAAATTTGTGAATCGGTGTATATCCTACATTCCATGGAATACAATGATGATTTTTCATTAACCAATCAGCTTGTTTATGTAATTCAGGTGAAAGATACTTTATGTTAAATGATGATTTAAATACATAGTGACAAATTTTAGTTCCATCAAAAGCAGCTAATTCCTTTGCAAAAAAATTATTTTTTTCTATATTATATCCTTGTACATCCATAATTAGAAACTTCATATTTTCAAAACTGAAAATTTTTTATACATGGATTTCTTCTCAGAATAATTTATTATTTGCTGCTTTAGTTTTTTTAACTCTTTTAAAAAGCAAGATAAGCGTTGTTTCAATTCTTCATTCATAATGGCTATTAATTTACTCATTTAATTGATTATATATTGAAAAGTGTTAGATGTATTTACATTTGCCTAACAATTTTTGTTAGTGGATTATAGCTAAATATTTTATCATGAAGAATAAGACAGTATACCGATGTATCCTTTTTAACACTTTCGTTTGTTTCAAATTTAATTCTCATAACTACTGATCCAGTATGGATCGTTTCCTTTTGATGTGAGCAGTCTATATGAATAATAGGACACTTTTCTTTAAAACTTTTAGGTGTAAAAATTGGTTCATTTGATGTTCCATAGTAAGAATGTCTAAAATTAGTAAACATTTCATACAAAGCGGAAAATTTATAGTCCTTATAGTTTAAATACAAGTCGTGATAGGGATATCTCTCCGAATTTAAAAAACTCTTATATTTATTAAATCAACGTTATCAAAATGACTCGTCTTTTTGTACATCACCTTTTCTGTTCTCTTGGAAGGCAATTACAGCGTGACGTACAACTTCTGGTTTACTGCTCGTTTTCACCGGCCAGGTATGTCGTGTTGTTTCTGGTAAAGAAGAATATTCAACAAGTTCCCAACTTCTATAACCTATCAGTAATTCTCTGTTGGATTCAATTATTTTATTAGGGATAGTTGTTGTGGTATGTCAACTAAAATATGTGGTATTTTCCAAAATATCTTATCAAATGTGACTTTTGGTTTTTCTAAAGTGGTCGTTCTAGGTTCCATATCATCCTTGAAGAAAACCTAATCGAAATCATTGCTAGCTCTAATTAAAACTAGTTCCTGTTTCATATTTAAAATTATTTCTGTAATCTTCAAAAAACCCCATCAACAGTTTTAGGGGTATTGATACATTAAATTTTCCGTGTTCATCAACTAAAATTCTATCAGCTTCCGCTCGATTAGGAAACCATCCATTATTTTGAATTTTAAGCTTTCATTAGTGTTGAATGAAAGATAACCTTTTAAAGTTGATGTAAGACCAACATTTCTTACTGAATCTACAGTAATACCGTTAAGTTCATATCTTATTTCTCTAAACAAAAATGCAACACCATTGTTTATAAATCTTAATTTCCTAGTATATTCACCATTCTCATTCTTCAAAGTTCCTTCAATATAGAGAAGACTCTTTGAAGGGAAGGTATAAGTATCTAGTTTCTGTATCGGTATGCGAATTTCATCATTGTAATCAAATTTTGAAGAAATAAATGGTTTGTAGGTATGTATTTCTGAACCAACTATTGAGTTATCGACGTAAAGCTTTTCATTAACGTTTAGAATATCCATTATTTTTGAACTTTATGACAGTGATTGAAGAAATTTGCGATTTTTTGGTGTTAACGCTTTGATGCGATTCTTATTACTAGTTTTTCGCTTTAAATTCCTCTTTTTATAAGTTTTCGTTGGTGGTTGAACTTTAAGTTGATATGGTATATTATGTCTAACAACCATATTAAATATTTGTTTATAAATGTAATCTTACAGTTATAGTTTCTTTACGAAAATGTATTAAGTCTCCGTCTTGGTCAACAATTTTGACAGTAATATTGTTTATCGTTTTCACGCTCACTGGAAAGTACAAAATGGGTAATGGCGACTCCACGATTTTATACCCTGGAGCAACTGCCGAAAAAAACTGATGAATAAAATGAACTGGTTTACCGTTGTTGAATGATCCAACGCAAATACTACAATCAATGCAAATAGCATTAACCTTGCTTATATTTGTAACTTGATCCGAATTATCAGGTACAAACGGGCTAATTTTTCTTTCATGAAAACCTAATATCTTTCCAATAGAATCTTTTTTGGTAAAATCTAAGAACTTCCTGCACAAAATGTGACATTTGAAAGTATTTGGTTTTAAAACAAATGTAACTTTTTCATCAAGTATATTTTCAATATTAACTTTTATATAATTTTCAATATCTTCTATATCATAAGCAGTGGCGGAACAACTTAGCCACAGGCCCGTGTGCCAAAACTTTGCCGGGCCCCCATTACGGAGAATAATTCTATATAATTGATAACCATATAAAAAAATTTTTTTTTCTTGCTTTTGCATGCGCAAAGTTTGAAATCAGATTAGAAATGTCTTATGTTTTGAGCTTCCTCGATTTCGATAGAAATAATTGCTAAAGCTGATAATTTTTTATCGGTCATGCAATTTCTCAAATAAGTTTTAATTAACTTTAACTTGAAAAAAGACCGTTCAGCTGATGCAGCCGAAATAGGGATGGTCAAGAAAATAATGCAGGCAGTTACAATTTCACTAAAACTGGAAGATGAATAATAATTTTTTACCAATATCTAATAAATCAAAAATAGAAGTTAAATTATTTAAATCATTCTTAAAACATTCTCTAAATAAAAGCAATTGTGATGAAATTGTATCAGCGATATCTTCTAGATATTGAAGATGCAGGGCATGACTCATATCGTAAATATCCTTATCAGAAAGAGAAGGATCTCGTAAAAAGTTAGGGAACAAAACGCGAAAATAAGAACAAATTTTGTACAGGCCAGAACTTCGATTTTTTAATTGAGCTGCAATTATATTTATAGTTTTAAAAAACACTTTTCTTCTAAACTAATCATCGTTTGTTTGAACTTGATAATGGTTATTAATCCTCAAAAATTATTTTTGGTCTTGATGTCCTTTTGTTTTCGAATTCAGAAGTAGTGCCCCATTGCCTAGCCAAAATAACAGAGTCCGTTTTAATTAGATAGATCAAAATTATTTCTCATTTGATTTATGATTTCAGTAGCGGTGGTAAACATTATAGACGCAGCTTTAATATTTTTTGTAAAAGTTTTGTCAATGCATCAATATTCTTTAAAATTTTATTTTGAAAAACAATAAGAAAAACGGTTTCAAATTTTTCCAATTGTTTTCTTAAAGACTTTGCTTTATTAACTTCCGCTTTATTTGTAGAGGTTAAAATAATTTTTGCCAGTGTTTTTAAAATATCCACATAATAATATCTAAAACGAAGAGCTTCTAATGCATCGTGTCTCTTTGAACATCGGGTGTCATTTTTTTTAAAGTTATTTTGGCATTAGTAACACTTTGCAAAAGTGCCCACCGTTTAATGCTTTGTCCAAAAAAACATAGACACTTTCAACTAAATCGTAGAAATTCCTAATTTCTCTTATCCAAGTTCAATAATCCCCAACACAGACAAACTAAATGCTGGTATTGCGAATTGCAGTTTAATAAAAACAATAATAAAAAAAAATAAAGGCCGTTTTATGTGATTATTTCAGTTACTATCTATAAAAGTATTGAGTAGAGTAGTTTTGCGGATACGTTTCCGGGTTATTGCATTTTTTTTTCTATAAGAACATTTTATTTTGTATTTTTATGTTTTTGTGGCTCCGCTCCCGGGCCCCTTTTTAGCCCGGGCCCGTGTGCTTCGCACACATTGAACACCGGTAGTTCCGCCACTGATCATAAGTTCCTCCTGGAATTGTTATACCTTTATCTTCTATATATAATTTGTTTTTTCCTGGTTCAATATTTGGTATACTTATAAAAGATTCGAAATCAGCCAATCCCAAGAAATAATCTTTATCATCATCCAAATATATTGGTGGATTAAAATATGCCGATAATACTGAAGTATTTCCCGATATTGCAATTGTTGTAGACATAATTAAACACTAAACTATTTTTCCAACACCATATTATTATATAGAAATTGAATAGAGAGCTGGCCACAATTATAAGAATGTTCTTTTTGTTTTACATCATAATTATAATATATTGTTAGGTTTCCATTTGTATTAAAATATTTTATATAGAAATTAATTTTTATTTTTGATATAAGCAACCCAGTGACTACCCTCATTGTGTTGACTATCTAAGTTAACTATACCACTTTCTTTTATTCCTATTTTAATTGGTAGATTATCTCGCATAAAAACCAGTGATGGGAATAACCGAGTTATTTTAATAACCAACTTCCGAGTATTCAAGTAATTTTAAAAACCGATGAATATCGGTTTTTCACTCGAATGCTATATTATGGGAATATGGGCGGTAGTTCGTCGAACAACACTGCTGACTTCTAAAAAAAAAAAAGGCCGCCAGTGTGGTGAATTAGTAAAAAACCGATATACATAAACCTATTCAGGCAGGTCGCCAGTTCCGTAAAGTAGTTTGTCTAGCCGCAATGAGTGATTGCTATGAATGGCATGCGGGTCGTTGGAAAATAAAAAGCGAATTTTCGTCACTCGAATGATTACCGATGATAACCGAATAATGCAAATGATTAAAAAAACCGAGTTATAGGTTATTTTTCACTCGAGTGATCCCAACACTAATAAAAACACCTCTAAAATGTGGAATTTTTAAATTTTTAACAATATGAATTATATCTAAGTTTGTAAGAGCCCTAAGAGGAAATTTTATTTGGACTTTTCTTTTAGAGATTTTCTTTTAATATATTCTCCTTTATATAGTTTAATGTACAACCCCCTTCCTTTCCCACTCTTATATGGTTTAATAAATAATCCCTGTCCCTTCCCTTTTTTTCTTAGTTTCCCGCCCCTCTTTATACCCATTCCAAGCTTTCTTTTACCTTTCATAATTCCTGTTACTGTTAATGCAGCAAGTTTTTCTCCTAATGAAGAATCTTTTGCCTTTACTCTTTGCCAAGCTTTCTCCTCGAGTATCTTGTCTGCGATGTGTCTTTTTGGTAACTCTTCTGATTTTGAATATATTATATCATTCACTCTGCAAGCAGCGTTCAACGGATTAATACCAATCTCACCTCTGTTTATTCGTTGCTCTAAGCGAGTACCCGGTCCGCAAAATTGATATCCGGAAATATGAATTTCAAAAGGCAACTTATTAATAAGGTTGTTTAATAACCCCAATCCTTTCTTTTTGCAGTACTTGTTAGTTATAGTTGATTGTGATGGATGTAGGATAATTTTATAGTTTTTATATGAAGTTGAACTGTCTACTAATATACATATCTTATTTAGCTGCTATAAATAGTCTACCATGTCACTTATTTTGTTATAACGATTCAAGATGAGAATTGTTAAACAATATTTTTCACTACCTATAACAAACCATGATGAAAAAAGTTTTACTAATCAATTTAGAAAACATGGTGATTTGTTTTGCGGAGGATCCAAAAGATGTCTTATTGTGGGATGTAGTGGTAGCGGAAAAACCAACGTTATGTTAACTTTGCTTGAACATTCTAATGGACTTAGATTCGAGAACGTATATCTTTATTCAAAATCGCTACAACAACCCAAGTACGAATATCTTAGAAATTTACTGAAACCATTAAAGGAGGTTGGATACTTTGAATACGATAATGATGAAAATATTATACCTCCTAATGAGATCAAACCTAATTCTGTTATAATATTTGATGATATACCATGTCAAAATCAGAGAATTATAAGAGATTATTTTACCCTTGGCCGACATAAAAATACTGATTGCTTTTTTATCTTTCAAGGTTACTCTTCAATACTTAAAAGACTAATTCGAGAGAATACAAATCTTTTGATTCTATTTAAACAGGATAACATAAATATAAAACGCATATATGATGATCATTGTATGATGGATATGTCATTCGATCAGTTTAAAAATATATGTTCTTATTGTTGGAAAGAACCATTTGGTTTTCTCGTTATTGATAAAGATTGTGAATTAAACGCTGGTAGATATAGAAAACAATTTGATTTTTTTATTTATATATAAATACAATAAATTTAGTTTTCTTGAACATTTTTTAACGAACAGCTATGAACAAACCTTTGGCAAGAGAGCTTATTAAATCAAGAAAAGCGGTTAAAGAAAAATTTCAGAGATTAAAATTGGCCGCATCTACTACACAATCTCAACTGGAACAAACTTCTAAACCATTAACACAGCCATTAAACCAATTAATTTCCACAATTTGTAAAATGAATTGATTGACTTTAAACAAGAACCTATAGATTTCCAAGAGGAATTGTTAACTCCAAGACCGTATCAGACTTCAACACCAACAAAATTAAAACCCAGAAAAAAAAAACAGGAAAAACGCCTTTATTACCAGCTGAACAACCATCATTTTTTGATACATCAATAGCGTCCCTCAGTGAACTACCAAAGGTAAGTCAGCTTCTTTCTTTTTATGAAACTAGTGTTATAGCTGAAACTTCACCAATTTCCGATTCGCATAAAACAATTGAAAATGAGAATATTTCCGATATCCTAGAACAGACTAGGCAAACAATTAGGACCTACGTGGACACACCAGGGTATGAACAGTGGCTAAAAAACTTTGACGAATTACCTCGAATGCATATTGATGAAGGTGTGAAAGATACAGAACACGCGTCTGCTCATAACTATGGTATTGTTCACGACATAGAACGGGATAATTTTTTTTTAGGTTTAACTCTAAAACCTGTTGAGATAATTGGAAAAGACATAAAGGTTGAGAATAAATTATATTCAGGTACTGGAGGTTTATATGAGTTGCTTTTTAAGAAAAACCCTATGGGTTACAAAAAAGAAGATTTAGATAATTATATGGACATCTTAAAGATAACTAATGCATATCGCAGAAATTTTAATGCCGACGAGCAGGTTCAAGGCAGTTCATCAAACAAATATGTTACAATAATTGGTCCATATCTACAAAAAAATGGAATTACAAAATCTAAACTTTCCACTCCTGCAAAACGTCTAGTTCAAGCGTTTAGTAAACCTATTGCTCCTTATCGACAAACCCGACAACGAAGAGGAAAAGGTCTTAAAATGAAAGTTAACAAAGCGAATAATTACTATGTTTATTGGGATAATATAAATGAACTTGTTGATAGACTACGTCTTCTGTTAGCATCCACATCTGCTGGAGATACAGGTCATAATAATGAAATAATTTCTATAGCTGAAGAATTAAAGGAAGTTAAAGTTATACTATAAAAGGATAGTAAATGTAATTATTTGTCATTTTTAAAATGACTGTGGACAAATTTGCTAGACATATCTCAAAACGCTACAAAATAACTGATATAGATATTAAAGATCTTGTCAAAAAAGTTGAAAATGAAGTATCCAATAATATTTCAAATAATTTAAACTATATTGAAAACAAAGTAGTTAAACACTATAAATATGAATTGGAAAAAAATCAATTAGGGATTTCCAATTTCGAAAAAGAATTAATAAATCAAAATAAGCGAGTACTTGAAAATGCTGAGAATATTCAAAATATAACGAAAAAGACTAAAATTTTGTGAAGATGGATTTACAACAGTAGATCAAAAATTTTAACAGGAAGCAAACAATAGAATAGTAACTATAAAAAATATCGACGTGAAAATATTAAATTCTGAATTAAAATTGGCTGTAGTAGAGAAATAGATAGGTGACATTACCATTTTACAACAAGAAACGCAAAAGGTGTTACTTAAATTACAAACTGATATATCCGATACGTCAAAAATCGATAACATACAAAAAAAAGTTTACAAATGATCTTATTTCAAAGTTTGAAACGTTTTCAACTACAATTTATGATAGAATTAAAATGGAAGTAGATCATTTTAAACACACACATGATAAGATGGATAAGAATACAGAACAAATAGAAAATAATTTAAATGTACATCTAATACTTCACAAAAAAGATATTGATGAATTTATAGCATTAAAGGATCAACTTAATATAATTTTACCACAAATTTCGGAATTAAAATCTATAGAAAATTTAAATAAAGAAAAAATTGAAAGGATTAAAACAACTTTACAAAGAAATAACAATATTTCATTTTAAACATTTTAGATTTTGAAAAAAAGGTTGATGAAATTAAGAATCTGAACACCTTGGATTTAAATATTAATGCAAATATTGATAAAATTATCAAGGATGTTAAATCACTGCAAGACTTTGTTAAAAATGAAAATATAATTTTCAAGGCGAATATTGAAAAAATAAACGAAATAATGGGAACAAAATTGAAGGAAGTAGTATTCTTTAATGCTAAAGAAAAAATTAAAAGATTTAAAAAAGATGTTGAAACTTTAATAACAACGAAAAAGGAAATAGTCGATAGTCTTCTTAATGGGCGACAAATACATGAACTACCATTAATAGAAAGACAAATTATTATTGGTAATCATTCTTCCATACAAAGTATTGCTAAGAAATTAAATGACGAATAAAATAGATAATGGAATGGGTGAACTAGATACTATAATAAATCCAACATCGTTGAAATACTTGAATACAAAAGTTAAAGATAATCTTGATGATGTAGGAAAAAAATTGTTAAAATTGAGGAATATTTAAAAGAAGGGGACAAAGTAATTTTATCTCAAAAGCTTAAGGAATGGAATAATGCGTATAAAACTACTGGGACAAATATTTTTCTTAAATCATTTGATTAATTGTAATGTCTCTCACTAAGGAAGCAGTTGTTAATGAGTTACATAAACCTGCAAGAAAGAATTATCAAAGGAGTAGGGTGATTATTAAAGGATTAAATGATATATGGCAAGCTGATCTGGTTGAAATGCAACCATATGCAAAATTTAACAGAAAGTATAGATTTATTTTGGTTGTTATAAACGCATTTTCAAAATTTATATGGGCATTACCTGTAAAATCAAAAACTGGTAAAGATGTAACCTCAACAATGAAAAATATCTTAAATGATGCAAAAACTCCCCCTAAAAATTTTCAAACTGATCGAGGAAAAGAATTCTTTAACAGAGATTTTCAGAACTTAATGGAAAAGTTTAAAATTAATCATTATAGTACGTTTTCAAATTTGAAAGCTAGTATTGTTGAAAAAGTAAATAGAACATTAAAAAATAGAACGTGGAGAAAATTTAGCATGCAAGGAAACTATAAGTAGTTGAATATATTACCTGAGATAGTTTCAGAATATAATCACAGAAAACATAGAACAACAGGATTAAAACCCATTGATATTAGTAAAAGTAATGAAAGAGATGTGCTTAAATCATCTTACACACATAATATCAAAACTGTTAATCCTGCTGCTCCTAACTTTAAGAAGGGTGACTTTGTAAGAATAAGTAAACATGGGGAAATGTTTTCTAAAGGATACACACCAAACTGGAGTTCGGGGATCTTCGTTGTTGAACGAGTTAATTTAACTAATCCTACAACATACTTACTAAGAGATGATAAAAAAGAAGATATTTTAGGACGTTTTAATAAGGAGGAGCTCCAAAAGGTAGCACATCCAAACGTTTTTCTGGTGGAGAACGTTTTGAGAAAAAAAGGAAACAAAGTCTACGTTAAATGGTTGGGACTGGATAGATCACACAATTCGTGGATATTAAAAAAAGATATATTGTAATTAATTGTTTATTTAAAAAATAAAAATTACATAAAACGTTCGTAGTATATTTTATTTCTATTTTGTTCTTCTAACACATCATTTAAAAGGTGTTCTATATATTTAATTCTATTTTGCAAACGGTATCTATCCAATATATTTTGCTCATAATTACTTTTTCTAGCTTCTCTATATGCATATTTCCATGCAAACATTGTAAGCGTTATATTTTTTTCTTCATCAAACCTAACAGTCTTTTTTATTTTTTCCATTTATTACTTCTCGAATAGTGCGTACCTATCGTAACTGGTTTCAGTAAAACAAAATATTTTTTTAAATAATTTATTTATAATACATATATGCTTTAAACAACACAAATCCTAACATACATAAAAACAAGGCAAAAAATGTAATTACAAATATTTTACATATATATCCTTAAGTACATCAAGAAAATCTAGGATATGATTCCTGGCATCAATTTAAGTTGAAAAGTTCATATGGACTTATGCCCTAAAATGCTTACCCTCTAAGATACAGGGTGTTAAAATATTTTTAAAAAATAATTGTTTTTTTAAAATTTCGAAACTCCTTGAAGATACGGTATTAAAAATTGATGTCGATTGATTTCGTATTAAACTGCACTTTTTGGTTAAAAAAGGGTTTACCTACTTCCACCAGTGGCGTGCATGAAGATACCATCAATATTTTTTTTGTGAAAATATGTGATACGCCACTGTTTTTTTTAAACTCTGATGCATTTTTATGCATTACTGATATAAGCGGAACAAAAGTTGTCTCTACTATGTTTTTGAAAAAAATGGTAGTTTTAAAGGAAAATGGAAAATATTTTAACACCCTATATCTTAGAGGGTAAGCATTTTAGGGCATAAGTCCATATGAACTTTTCAACTTAAATTGATGCCAGGAATCATATCCTAGGTTTTCTTGATGTACTTAAGGACCACCCTGTATATTACATTCGTCCACATGTGATTTTGTAGACAGTTGATTCCATTTCTCTGTTTCTGTATAGGATTTTTTGGAATAATATATCCTTAACTTATAGTCTACGGTAGAAGAGTTATTGATAACCTCTTCATTTACTTTGTAAGTAAATAATCCAGTATTTATATACATTCTTTTCCATGTTGACGGCCAACTATCATTCCCTTCTTTATTAATCGATAAACAAATAAACGTATCTCGAACAGTAGGATCAACTGGTATGAACAGCGTATTGTTCACAAACCTTGAGAGAAACAGTACACCTACTGGTAGCATCAACATTTTTAAAGTAATATAAAAATTTTTAGTTCCTAGGTTTTATATTGATCCGCAGTTATTTTTTCTAAAATGTCTACTACATCATTAATATTCGGATCATCACTCTTGGATTTATCTTCTAAAATATTTATATGGTTATGTCCCCAAGCCAAAGTTTTAAAGGAATCTTGAATAATGTAACGTTCATCATCTTTTGGAGACAAAGCAAACTTATTTTATAATTGTGTAAACATTTCATGTAAAATTGAAGTAAATATATTCATTTTCCTAAATTTAATTTCTAACTTTTCCACTACGTCTTTATAATCATGTTTAGTAATGGAATTTTGTATAACGTATTTTTTCACACCTTTTGCTTTTTTTCAGATGTATTGTTTAAATTAACACAGTAAGCTTTTGCTCCAGTACCATAAAAACTTATAATTGGTTGTCCGGCAAACTCGTCTTTCATTCGTCCTAATACAGATTTATTCTTAGTTATGTTATGTATATGATTTTCAATGTAATTTGAGGTATAAAAATTATCTAAATTTTCTTGAATATCTTTGTGTATGTGACGTCATTTCATTTTACATATTATTTTGTATGCATAATTTGAAATAAAGATGTATTATTATTATTATTATTATTATTATTATTATTATTATTATTATTATTATTATTATTATTATTATTATTATTATTATTATTATTATTATTATTATTATTATTATTATTATTATTATTATTATTATTATTATTATTATTATTATTATTATTATTATTATTATTATTATTATTATTATAAAAATTTTCTGTTTCTACTTGTAAAATCAAACTATCCGTATCCGTATACAATAATATTGCTTTGCCGCCATATTTACTCTTAATATAATTATAATAAAAATTATAAATTACCGTTTTTGATAATTCCAAGACTGAGAATCCAACATAAACAGGTTTATTGTAGTTTACTTTTACCTTTTCCATCTGTATTGCAACAAAATTTTCATTAAAAACTAGACGATTTTTAAAATTTGAATTAACGATCAATGTTTGAGCTCCTTGCTTTTTACCAATGTTCTCCCAATGTGTGATTAACCTTATGTCAACCCTCTTATCAATATTTTCTAATGATTTGCCATAAATAGCATTATTATATAGTTTGTAACAATCTTTTTCCAGTTTATTTTTAGATTTGTTTCTCATTTCAGTATTTAAATCAATATATGGTTTAAGAAATGCTGTTTGTTTGAATTTAATTAATTTTAATCCATTTTGAATACTTGTTCAAGATTTCGATAGTGAATTACATATTTTTCTTTATGATTTAAATTGCAAATTAATTTCTTTTGTTTTGAATTAGGAGGATAAATATTGTCAACTAAAACTCACAGAGGTCCGGTTTATTTAGGATACTCGACCACTGTGCGTTGTTGAGATTGCAACCCACTGTGCGCTATTCAGGGTCAAGTGCATTGCAATCTCAACACTTATTTGTGTATATATACTGGGCCAACTCAAAGCAACAGCATCGAAGCCTGCCGCTCGATCAAACCATCAATAAGTGACTATCCTTGACCATCGTCAAGTGCCGCACTTAGTCTTCAGTTCTACAATAGGTGACTAGCCTTGACCATCGTCAAGTGACGCGCCTAATAACACGATAGCCCATTGCCCGAACAAGTTACAGACATGCTGGTTTCCCTACTAGGGTAATAATCGAGATGATACAATAGACGACCATTTTATAGACTCCAGACTTTCCTTTCTCTACCGCTACGACCCCTACGAAGAGAAACTTCGTGACATGGTGGAGGCGCCGTCGTCGCATCCCAGGCCGTCTAATCTCCATATTAGACGCTGTTGTTCATCGATTCATGTCAGACCAGTGCCAACTAAGAAGTAGAAGCGAATCCATCAGCCAAGCCATACCTATCGCCAGCAGTACCAAATTGGAGCCAACAACAAGCAAGAATAAGCCAAGCAGCAGAAACAGGAGTGAACCCGTCAGCCAGGCCGTACCTACCGGACAGAAGACAAAGCCAAGCAGCAGAGGCAAGCCAACTAAGAAACAGGAGTGAATCCGTCAGCCAGGTGCCTCATTCGCCTTCGCCATTGTCAAGAAAACCGGTACGAGCGAGATAAGCCAAGCAGCAGAAAGAGGAGTGAATCCGTCAGCCAGGCCGTACCTACCGGACAGAAGACAAAGCCAAGCAGCAGAGGCAAGCCAACTGAGAAACAGGAGTGAATCCGTCAGCCAGGTGCCTCATTCGCCTTCGCCATTGTCAAGAAAAACCGGTATGAGCAAGAATAAGCCAAGCAGGGATTCACACCATAACCTACAGGGTGGACCACTACGTAGATGCAACCAAGGAGGATAGCAGGCATCAGGGAAACCGCTACCCGCCACACTCGCCTACGAGGGGTCTACGCCATAACCTACAGGGTGGACCACTACGTAGATGCAACCAAGGAGGATAGCAGGCATCAGGAAAACCGCTACCCGCTACACTCGCCTACTCGCCTACAGGGTGGAACACCACAAAGTTGCCACCTACGAGAAAAACAAACTGCATAGAAAAAGAAAATACTTCAACACTAGTCTGCAAAGCCACCCGTGCCATGGAAGAGACAGGGGAGGCAATAGACGAAGAATTGCAAGCATTAATAAATAGTTGGGATCCACAATACTTACGTAATCCACGAAGAAAAAATCGAGCGGCAGGCTTCCTTCAACGGACTAAGGCAGGCTTCCTTCAACCGACTAAGGCAGGCTCCCTTCAACGGACTAAGAGAGGCTTCCTTCAACACATTGGACAGACGTATCAGCACCATCACACAAGGAGTGGAGCAGACCATCAGCACCATCACAGACGATAGGATCACAGTCAACGCAACTAGACAAAGAACAGACACACTCCAGGGACCAGCGTGTGCAACAAAACTATTTCATCGGACAACCAAGGAAGAATAACCTCGTAGGAAATACCACAGGCCCGGACTTTAGCCAATCTACACAAGAAGCCCAACAATATACAGGGAAACAATTAAATATTTTTTTTTTTAGTGTAAAATACTTAAGATAAATCCTATTACCATTGTACTATTAAATTGTATAAACAAGGAAACTAGCATGTCGAAGCATTGGGGGCCAATGCTTTTCAGAGGGGGGGCATGTCAACTAAAACTCACAGAGGTCCGGTTTATTTAGGATACTCGACCACTGTGCGTTGTTGAGATTGCAACCCACTGTGCGCTATTCAGGGTCAAGTGCATTGCAATCTCAACACTTATTTGTGTATATATACTGGGCCAACTCAAAGCAATAGCATCGAAGCCTGCCGCTCGATCAAACCATCAATAAGTGACTATCCTTGACCATCGTCAAGTGCCGCACTTAGTCTTCAGTTCTACAATAGGTGACTAGCCTTGACCATCGTCAAGTGACGCGCCTAATAACACGATAGCCCATTGCCCGAACAAGTTACAGACATGCTGGTTTCCCTACTAGGGTAATAATCGAGATGATACAATAGACGACCATTTTATAGACTCCAGACTTTCCTTTCTCTACCGCTACGACCCCTACGAAGATAAACTTCGTGACAATATTTTCTGATAAAAACGGTAATTTGTTGTGTCTTTCATGTAAATTTTCAGGATATTTTATATCTACTTCTAAAACACAACCATATTCAGCATCGTCTGCTAAAGATAAGATATCGATATTATCTATTTCTTCTCTTGACATCCAAGAAAAATCACTTATTGGGAGATATTGACTCATACTATGTCCATACAAATTAGTTGCATCTAAATACATTATAAATAAATTTGGTTTATCTGAATCATAATTTTCAAAATGAGGATTATTGGCTTTGGCTTTTCTAACACTACAATGACAAATACCGCCCCTTATACTATTTTTAAAGAAATGTATCATATCTATATCTGTTAATAATTCTAATTTAACACCAGTCATTTTTAACATTGCATCCCAACTTAAACCAGGTAATGTGTAATATTGTGCAGGATCTAGCTTAAAATTATTTAATGATACATTTCGAAATGCTTCAAAAAAGTCAGTTAATATGAGAACATCAGATAACAAGTAAACTTTTGTATAATCCATTAAGGTTTGACATTCAAATAAATTCCAAATATCGATCGCTCTGTTGTAATCTGAAGGATCCATGGATTATTCTTTAAGTTTATCATAAAAATGATCAATACTTGAAAGTTGATTTTTATACAATTTTTCAAATGAATCAACGAAAGAATATGGATATACACCTTTTTTACGAATTTCATTAAATTTGTTAGGATCTTGAAAATATTTCTTAATTTCAACACATTGATTTGATTCTAAACTTTCAGCAAGCTTTTCTAATGAGCTTGCCACAAATCGAAATGAATCTAAAAATCTCATTTTAATAAAAATATTTTTTTCTTTATCATCCTTGTCTTTATATTTATCAACTATTATTGATTTTGAAAACGAAATGTATTTCTCTTTGTTTTGGGCAAGCACATCAATATTATCTTCTTCACAACAGAGTTGTTTGACAAATAGGTGACTATCATAACCAGTTAAATTATGAAAAAATATAGGTATGAAATGTGGTATTTTAAAATTTCAGTTGCATATACTGTGGGCAGCATTTCGAAATTCGCCAGTTAAGTGATCGTGATCTCTTACTTTTTCATTTTCTTCGACCTTTTCATTACATATATGACAAATATTAGTATTTTTATAAGCTAATTTTTGTTCATTTGATAAGGGGAGTATTTTCACTACAGATTTAAGATAGTTATTATAAATTCTATGTACATGACCTTCAATTCGTTTACAAAATTCATCAGCTGCATCTAAACCAAAATAGGAATCTGATACTGATAAAGAATCATCATATGAACATTTAATAAAATATGAGAAGGCATATGGTTCATGTTTAAATGTATTTCGTGTATAAGAATCCAAATCATTTTCTGGTTGTTCAAAGTGCAAAGGTTTTAAAAAGCACTCAAAATCCGCATATATAACAAAAGGAACTTTAAGCTGTCTTTGAAAATTTTCAAACCGTAATATATTTTCCGGTATGTGTTGTCCATACTTATTAATTTTGATTTCATTGGTTGGAACTTTAGTATACAAATGATTACAGTCGTTTTTTTGATGAATTTCTAGTTTTTGCATTGATGTAAATTAATTAAACAACCATCACAAAAATACTTTTTACTAGTTGATTTATTGATTTGAGATGATAATAGTTTTGACATGTCTTTAATCCAACAATAATGGTTATTTTCACCATTACTTATCAACAACAGATTAACATGTGTTGGCTGTTTTTGGTTAGTATAATAAAGGTGGCCTACTACTTCATATTTTAATTTGTTTTCTTCACAAATACTCTCTAACTCTAAACCATAAACATCCACAAATATTTGGTTAAGTGTTTCAAATTTTGATATATCTTTTAATTTTACTGGAAACTCTATTCCATCGAAATTTAGAAAGTCTAAGAAATTTGGGTATGAATTGGTAATTCCAACATTTTTTTTTGCTGGAAATAATGCGCTTATCATACTCCAACCAAAACAATATGGATCATTGTTTATCACATTAATCACACCTTTCTTATTTGCAATTTCTTTTGGTAGAGGTATATATGATGATGCTCTGATTGGATTATATTTATTATTGTTAAGTTTAAAATGCAATATTTTTTCTAAAGCCCAACCTGAACCATTTTTTGTGAATATTAAAACTTTCTCTTTGATTTCTGATAAAAACTCCTTATAAATTCCACTTAGATTGGATGTTGACGTTATGACCTTATTTTTAGTATTAAATGATTTAGTCTCTAGTGTCTCTTTAGTTTGTAACAAATACTGTCTAGTCGAGAAAAAACACTTTAGGCCTTTTCTAACCATACTAGAAGAACGATTACATAATTAATTTATAATTCGAAACCAAATTTGATGTGAACTTTATTTTATGGGGCTGGAACAATAAAACAAATTAGTTTTGACAATGCGAATGATGTTAGGTTTTATTAATTTTAAATACCTTAAGACATGTAAACACCAATGTGATATTAGTATACAAATAGTAGCTGTCAACAGTTGTTTAATCAAAAGGGGGGATTATGTTATAATAATCTAACAATAAATAAAGTAATGGTTATGCGTTATGTCTAACTACTAAATATAAACAATAAAAATACAACAAAACTTTACATTGGGTGCATGTAAATGCACTTCACCTTTGCGCAATTATTATTATCACTTTGAATAATGAATTTAATAACTTGTCACAAAGAAGGGGATAGTTTTTAGCACAAATTGTTATTTGTAAATAAATGGAATTGACAGTCTCTGACAAATAAATCAAAACAGAATCCTTGACATAATTTTAGTTAGTCAGGAGTAGAATTAAACAGCCCTGGCTTCGGGGCAGGCAAGAACAAACATTTTTATGTTCTTATACAGAAATACATAGTGATAAGGTTTACTTCTGCATTGTTTTTAAATGAAGAATTAGGTTAAAAGCATACCTTTCAACTTGGTTTGCACTACAGTTTTTTTTGGGTACAAAATTGATCTCTCGTTGCAACTAACTTAATTTGACTTCATTTATCACCACAAATTTCACTTTGTGAAGACACTAGGTAATTAGGTTATTTAGTTGGACGAGAATGCCAACATAACCTATAACAAAATTTTGACAACTGGCTGATGTCAATCATACCACGCCAGAGAACAGCGATACTTTTAATGCACTTTTACAGAAGAAACACAAATCATCGAGTTTTTTTAAACGATTAAGAACACTGCTTAAAACGCGAGAACATTACAAATTCACTTAGTGATTGCTTCTTTTTTTATGCCATTCTTTTTTTGGCGTGAAATCAATAAAATGCCGCAGAAGACATGTTGACTTGTCAACGGTTGTTTTCAAGTGTTTTCTTTAGAGAGGGCGGATGAAGTCAAAATGACAGACCGGCGCGCGGCGGCGGTAAAAAGAGTGAGTGCGACGTATGGATTTGCTTGTCTAACACACATATGCGTCAAAAACAAACCGGATGTGTACTTCTATTCATATTAAAACGTGCAAGGTAGGTCAAAACAGCGTTTAAATACATTTCAAACCATGGCTGGCGGAAGTATATTTTGCTAACAGGGAAATAAATGCAAACAATTCATTTTGCAAAAAACTTATAAATATAAACACTCTGTAGGAGATAAGTTCTCCAACATACTACCCGGCCTTGAAGCATCATAGCTTCAAGAAAAATAAACAAAAATAACTTGATAATACAATCATCTCTTTTCGAACCTTAAATTCGCGACCCCATGATGTCAGTTGAGGGAGAGGAATAGATTCGACTTGAAACCATCCTGTATCCTGCCAAAAGTAGCGCAGATACAGAGACAGAGGGATGATGCGCTATCATCGGAAGTAATGCATCTGTTATTTATCCACCTAGATACTTCAGTGGGAAAAGAGCTAGAGGTAGCACAAGAATAGGGGGAAAGTACAAAAAATAACAAAAATAAAGAGCAGACGTCGAAATTTCTACAAACCTTCTACTGACTCCATGGGTAAAGGGCAAATCTTTACGATGGGTCGCGTGTAAATTCCGTCCGCTGTTTCAATTTTTACCATTCGAACATTGTTATCCGCACCGGAAGTCGTTTCAATGACTCTGGCTAATGGCCATTTTAAAGGATAGACATTATCGTCATCTCGTAAGAGAACAATGTCACCAATTTTGACATTATTTGAGGGAGAGTACCATTTGGGTCTGTCAGTCAGTCCAACGTTTCCAAAATACTTGCTGAATTTGGCTACACCTTTTCCAAAAAGAAAGCCGATTTTCAGGAGTTTCCGAAACATCCTTTTCCGGAAATGCAGTAAGGCTATTGCCTATGAGAAAATGTCCAGGGGTAAGACTTCGTAAGTCTGAAGGGTCGTTGGATAGAGCACACAACGGTCTAGAGTTTAGTATAGCTTCTATTTGTACGAATATTGTACTTAATTCTTCATAAGTGAGTTGGGCGTTTCCAACTAAGCGAAACATATGATATTTGGCACTTTTAATTGCCGATTCCCATATTCCACCCCAATGTGGGGATTTTGGTGGAATGAATTTCCATTCCGTTTTAGACAGAGAAAGATAGTCAATAATTGCGTTGGAATGCGATTTATTCTTAAAAAATATATGTAAGTCATATAACTGATTTTTGGCAACCTGAAAATTGGTGGCATTATCAGAATAGATAACAGCAGGATTGCCTCGTCGGGAGGCGAATCGCTTAAAACAAGCTAAAAATGCTTTCAACTATTTCAATGTGAACAGCTTTGGTGGTCATGCACACAAAGACTGCAACATAACATTTAGTTACGGAAGCTTTTCTAAGCCGAGAAGATTTAATTAAAAAGGGACCGCAGAAGTCTACTCCAACCTTCTGAAATGGTCTACAAATTTGCACTCGATCCTTTGGGAGATCGGCCATAATTTGTTGAGCGGGCGAAGCATGAAATCGGTAGCACGTGATACAATTTATAATTACCTTTTTTGTTTCCTTTAATCCATTTAAAGGCCAATAATGAAGTCGAAAATTGGAAAGCACAGTCTGTGCACCAGCATGACCTAAACGCTTATGTTCTTGGGTCAGCATTAAAGTAACAATGTTATTTTGAGCAGGGAGCAAAATGGGATGTTTTTGATTAAACGGAATGTTCGCATTTTCCAAGCGACCTCCTACTCTTAGAAAACCATCTGCTTCACAAACAAATGGTTTGAAAGGTAACAGATTTTTATTGGATAATAATTTTCCATCTTTTAATTCGGAAATTTCCTTTGAGAAGTGTCTTGTTTGAATGACCTTGGGAATAAGGTGAAGAACATGATCCAATTCAATATTTGAGAAGGGTGTGGACGTTTTGTCCGAGAGGGGTTTGGTCTTTGTACCAAAGCGAATGCAATAAGCAACTACTCATTGTAGTTTCAAAAAAGTTGAGAATTTGGCGAACATGGTGTTCCAAAATTCATCATGTTCGCTCACACTGAGCAGAGAGATAGGGGTAGTTTTAGTCTTTCGTTCTTCAGAGAGAACCACATTTTCAATATCCAGGGGAGGGTTAATGAGGTCTAAACTTTTTTGGACATCATTCAATTCGAAGTTTTCAGGTTGCAAAAGAAATTCAGGACCATGAAACCACATAGGACAATCCACTATGTGTTGTGGCGATGAACCACGAGAGGGTAAATCAGCAGGGTTATTTTTTGTGTCTACGTGCCTCCAGGTACATTTTGAAGTTAAATCTTGTATCTGCGACACTCGATTGGATACAAAAACTGACCAACGTGATGCGTGTGATTTTATCCAACATAGCGCAATGGTGGAATCAGTCCAGAGATGAGTAGAATTAAATTTGAATTTATTTTCATAAATCGAAGTCAAATTTTGTATAAGCTTAGATAACAAAAGCATAGCACACAACTCCAATCGAGGAAGAGAAGAAGTTTTCAGAGGAGCAACACGAGATTTAGACGAAATTAAATTGGAAGACACAGTTCCATCAGAGTACATCGTGCGAACATATGCACAAGCTGCATATGCTGCCATGCTTGCATCAGCAAATCCATGCAATTGGATATTGACTTTGCTTTTATTTTTAAACAAATTTCTAGAGATTTTTATGAGGGATAGATTTTCGATATTCAAGAGAAAGTTATTCCAACGTTCAATGACATGTGGATCCGTAATTTTGGTATCCCAATCTAGTTTTCACAACAACAATTTTTGCATTATTAGTTTTCCTTGTACAATGACACAGGAGACTAAACCAAGGGGATCGTACATTTGTGCGATTTTCGAAAGGATATTTCGCTTAGTCAAGCAGTCTTGAACTAACGACTCAGGGGGAGAGAAAGTAAATTTGACTGAACTGGGGTCCCATTTCAGACCTAAAACAGATCTAGGAGCTTCTTCGAAGTTCAAATCATATTCCAAAGGTTTATCTTGGGAGATTTTTTTAAGGAATTCGTGAGAGTTAGAGCACCATTTGTGCAACTGAAAGCCATGAGAATTTAACAAAGAGTTCAGTTCAATATAAACTTTTTTTAAATCTGGTTCAGAATCACATCCACAAATAATGTCATCGACATACGTAAGAAGAGCGTCCAAAGCCAAGGGAAACTGTTCAGCTTGCTTCAGAGCTAGATCGTTCAATACACGAGTGGCTAATTACGGTTCGGTGAACCTATACATTAACCCACAAAGCCAAGCAGTTACATCAGCGAAACCCCAAATCATCGTTCTAATTTTATTGCAAGCCCAGCGATAAATTATATATAAATAGTAGGTTTAAGATTGTAATAATTAGTTCTAAGTTTATACTGTTAGAATACCATTATCGTTAAGTGTTTTAAATAAAGGTCTTTTTAAAAAGTACCTGTGACGTAATCAACCCTTAACTGGCGCAGTCGGTAGGATAGTGGAAGAGTCCCTAAGGATCCTCGTCGTTCTTGAACGTTTATCCACTAAACAAACCAATCTCCCGGGAAACTATAAAAAGTTCGCCTAAGAAGATTTTAGTGATAGTGAAAACAATTTTTTGTTTTAAGTAGTGTAGTGCAGTCTGTTAGTGCTCGTGTTCAGTAAAGTGATATGCTTTTAAGCATCATCTTAATAGTGTAAGCATTTAATGTCTACAGAACAAGACTTACTTACTGCCCTTAGTGCCCTTAGCATTACCAAATTAGTACCTAATTTACCACAAACTCAACAACCTACTGCCCAGACAATACCCGTTACCATGGCAACCACACCAGACGTCGACGTCAAAAATCTCAGTATTATTCCAGAATATGATGGCAACCCCAACGAATTGTATAACTTTATCCATGTGGCAACGTTACTACTAAATCACTACTGGAAAACCAACGACATCACCTGCTTTCAAAACCATGTACTTGTACAAGGTATTATCTGCAAACTGAAAGGCCGAGCAAAAGAAGTAATTTCAATTTATGGATGTAGCGAGTGGCCCCAAATAAAAGATGCCCTTATACAAAACTTTGCCGACCAACGTAACGAAAATTCACTGACCAGAGACCTAGTAAATTTACGCCAGAGTTCCAACGAAGCCCCACAACAATTTTACGAAAAAGTTATGGCCTTACTGAACACCATATCGAACTACGTAGAATTGCACACAGTAGACGCGAACATCAAAACAAGTAAAAAGTCCTTTTTCCACCAACAGGCTCTTACCACTTTCCTAGCAGGACTAAGAGAACCTTTGGGATCAACAATAAGAGCAATGAGACCCAAAGATCTAGCAACTGCTATTCAATTCATTCAAGAGGAAAACAACATCAGATACCTCCAGAAAAGCCTAAGCATCCCGCAACCGTCAGCTTCATCCAACTTTAAAGCTACACCTCCACTACAAAGACAATCAGCACCCCATGCTGCTCCAACCTTCACACCTCCTCAATGGCAACCATTCAGGCCTATACAGCAACCATTCGGGCCTACACAGCAACATCGCTCACAGTGGTCTCAGCAGCCATTTGGACCAAGACCACAATTTAATTTTGCTCCACAACAACCCTTCAAACCATCAAGACCTATTCTCCAACCGCCAAGATTCCAATCCAGTCAACCATCACCGAGGTTTCAAAACAGCCTACCCCCTAAATCAAACATTTGGACCAATAGACCCGGACCATTTCAGTTTCAAAAAACGACACCAATGGACACAGATTCCGTAAACACGGCTCAAACGTTCAGACCTCCACAACAATCTGCCCCCAAATTCACCGTTGAAGAATTGTTCAACATAGAACAACGAGACGAAGCTATTGCCTACGACCCCTATAGCTACTTCGACGAAAGCTACCACCAACAAGTTCCCCAAAATTACTACAACCAAGAAGAACACTATCTACACGAAGAAGAAGAAAATTTTTACGACGACCCAAGGGAAAACGAAGAAACATAGTAGAGCTTCACAACTACACCGATAAAAAAGAACTTCCTTACATATCCATATCAAACCCTCCTCTTAAACTCCTTATTGACACCGGCGCTAATAAATCTTTTCTTAATCCAGACATCGCATTTAAATACTACCGAAATGACATCCAACACGAACCCTTTATTGTTACTTCTATTTTCCAGAATCATTCGCAAGATTATTGCGCAACAATTCCAATATTCCCTGAATTCAACTCCAATAATAATTTTAAATTTTACCTCTTCAAGTTTCACCAAACTTTTGACGGCCTCATAGGCCTTGACAACCTTAAACTTTTAAAAGCCAAGTTAGACCTACCACTCTCCCTACTTAATACCGAAAATTCTGTGCTTTCTATCGAATATTACGAAACCAACAAAACCCAGTTCTACTCCACCCAACTAGAACCTCACACGATAACCAAAGTACGACTTCCAGTCAAAGAAACCGAAGGCAACATTACCTTACCTCAACAAGAAGTTCAAGGAGCTGTCCTGCGAGAAACCCTCACCGTAGCATGCAACCAACTAGCCTGGACAGAACTGATTAATAATACAGACGACCAACTTCAAATTGCCCTAACAGGACCAGTAAAAAGCTGCAAGATTGACCTACAAAACTTCAATCTTTACTCCGCAGATATCCTGCCTCAACAAGATCCCGAACCAAACATAGAACCTGAAATTCGAACCGACCATTTAAACCCAGAAGAAGAAAATTCCATAAGAAGACTATGCAAAAAAAATGTTGACATCTTTCATCATCCAGATTCTCCACTTACCTTTACCAATCAGATTAAACACGAAATAAAGACCAAAGATGAAGTTCCAGTATTTACAAAGTCCTACAGATATCCCCATATACACAAAGAAGAGGTGAAAAAGCAAATCTCGTCAATGTTAGATCTAGGAATTATCCGGCCAAGTCAATCTCCCTGGTCATCTCCTATATGGGTGGTACCGAAGAAACCTGACGCCTCTGGAAAAATTAAATGGCGAATTGTGGTCGACTACCGAAAAGTTAATGAGAAAACAATCGACGAGCGATACGTCATTCCTAATATTAGCGACATTCTCGACAAACTTGGAAGGTGCCAATACTTCACCACCTTAGACTTAGCAAGTGGATTCCACCAAATAGAAATGGCAACACAAGACATCCAGAAAACAGCATTTAACGTAGAAAATGGCCACTACGAATACTTAAGAATGCCTTTTGGCTTAAAAAATTCAGCAGTTACCTTCCAGCGAGTCATGGACAACGTACTGAAAGGACTTCAAGGAGAAATCTGCCTAGTCTACATGGACAACATTATTGTCTTCAGTACATCCCTACAAGAACATCTAGTTAGTCTGTCAAAGATCTTCCAACGACTAAGAGAAACCAGCTTTAAGATACAAGTCAATAAATGCGAATTTTTGAAGAAAGAAGTGAGCTTTTTAGGTCATATCGTCACACCTGATGGTATAAGACCAAATCCAAGCAAAATCAAAGCCATTCTAGAATACCCTATACCAAGAACAACTAAAGGAATCAAAGGATTCCTTGGCCTACTTGGGTACTATAGAAAATTTATTAAAGACTTTGCCAAGATTACCAAACCACTCACTCACTGTCTCAAGAAGGACGTAAAAATCGAACACACCCCAGAATTCCTGAATTGTGTTAAAACTTGCCAAAACCTTCTGACAAACGAACCACTCTTGCAAAATCCAGATTTTTCAAAACCGTTTAATCTCACAACAGACGCAAGCTACTTTGCAGTCGGAGCTGTGCTTTCGCAAGGACCTGTTGGCAACGACAAACCAATCGCCTATGCATCCCGGACACTGAACGAAACCGAACTCAAATACTCTACCATCGAAAAAGAGATGTTAGCAATCGTCTGGGCTACAAAATACTTCAGACCTTATTTATTTGGACGAAAGTTCAAAATCCTTTCGGACCATCGCCCTCTGCAATGGCTATTTTCCCTTAAGGACCCAAACACGAAACTGGTCAGATGGCGCTTGAAATTGGAAGAATTTGACTATGAAGTTGTATATAAAAAAGGAAAATCAAATACAAATGCAGACGCCCTTTCTAGAATCGAAATACATGCAAAAGAAACACTCAATAGAACTGACGATGCAGAAGACGACATATCATCCCTGTATAACAATCCAGCGTCAATATACTATGACCCAGAAGCCGATATAACTAACGAAGACGAACTGAAAGTTATAGAGGACTGCCTAGGACAAAACAAAGATGTCAGACCTACATCCAGTACAAATAACAACGATCAAGCCACCGCGGAAGAAAAGAAGAACGAAGATAACCACAATCCTGAAACCGATGATAGAAGCGATGATGACACTCAACATACAACTCAAGAAAATCCAATACTAGGAATTCCTATCAGCGAGAAGCCTCTTAATTACTTTAATAACCAAATCATCTTTAAGACCGTCAACTACAACCCGGCAAGAACAGTAAAAGAAGAAGCATTTGCAAACAAAAGAAGGTTATATGTCCAACTTGGGAAAAACAACCTTAAAAATGAAATCATTCGATTCTTCAAAGAGTACATTGAACCAAAAAAGAAGTATGCAATACTTTTTGAAGATTACACACTCTATCAATTTCTGTGTAACACAATTCGAGAAATCTTTAAGAACTCTGCATTCGACCTTGTAAAGTGCAACACTTTATTAAAAGACATCAACTGCGAAGAAAGACAAAAGGAAATCATTTTAAACTACCATCAAAGCAAGACCAATCATCGAGGCATCCATGAAACGGAAACTCAGATTCGAAAAAAATACTTTTGGCCTAACCTAAAAAGAGATATTGAGGACATGATTAACGTTTGCGACATCTGTCAAGCCAATAAGTACGACAGAAACCCAGCAAAGCCCAAATTTATGCTGACACCAACACCATCCAAACCACTCCAGATTATTCATCTGGATACTTTCCAGGCAGGAGGCCAGAAATTCTTAACAATCATAGACGCATTTTCCAAATATGGACAGGCATATCCAATAGATGGCTCAAATGCAATTAATGTGCTCAATGCCCTTCTAATATTCATGACTTACCATGGAGTACCCCATATGATAGTTGCCGACAGTGGAACAGAATTTAAAAATGGCCTTATGCAAGAATTTGTAGACACCCACAAAATTTCAATCCATTATACCACCGCAGATAACCCACAATCCAATGGAATGATAGAGCGATTTCACTCAACCCTCGTCGAACATCTAAGAATCCTACGAGAAAAGAAGAAAACTCTAAATATTAAAGAACAAATGCCTTATGCCATCCTTGGATACAACAACTCTATTCACTCCGTGACCAACATGAGACCAATCGACATTTTATCCGGCCACTTAGACGCCCAAGATCCATTTGATATTGACATTAGAAAAACCCTTATCAACAATTACACCCAACAGCATAGAGAAAAAACAAAGACAATTTATAAAGAACTAAATGAACAACTTCAAGAGGCCAAAGCGAAGTACATAGAAAAAAGAAACTCCAAGAGACAAGTCCCAATAACATATAAACCCAGTACCAAAATATATACAAGAAAAACAGTAAAACGTAACAAACTACTACCAAGATTCTCTACAAAAATAGTAAAAAACGACAATATCGCCACTATAGATACACAAGATACGACAGTTCATAAAAAAAATATCAAAAATCAACCAAGTAAAGGCACTAACAAGAAAAATACTTTACAAATGTACTTCAACGTCCGCCCGGAAAGTCCTAACCCAAGACCTGAAAGAAAACCCTGGGAAACTCCCCCTCAAACTAGGACAATCAAGAATTCAGACCAGTACCCATGACTTGATATACTACCTCAACCTACAACATACAACAATTAATTGACTAAGCTCCTTATCTAGCCTCCAACAATGAACTTTACCAGTATATGGATCTACCCCACAGAAGTACTGGATCAACCTACTTGTATCCTGAGAAATTAATTCAAGAGCACACAAGAATTTCTTATATCCACATTTTTACAAGGCTAAGCAGTACTGGACCAAAAACAACCCCAGAAGAAGACCAAATTCAGAACGAAAAAGACCCAAAGCAGCCAGTTTTGTTCGTCCCTTACAAAACTTCCCCAGGGGATGGAGAAATTACGGTTCGGTGAACCTATACATTAACACACAAAGCCAAGCAGTTACATCAGCGAAACCCCAAATCATCGTTCTAATTTTATTGCAAGCCCAGCGATAAATTATATAGAAATAGTAGGTTTAAGATTGTAATAATTAGTTCTAAGTTTATACTGTTAGAATACCATTATCGTTAAGTGTTTTAAATAAAGGTCTTTTTAAAAAGTACCTGTGACGTAATCAACCCTTAACTGGCTAGATACGGAGCACAATTTGTGCCATATGTCACCGTAGAGAGTTCTATACATTCTAGATCCTCAGTAGGGTTTTTTCTCCAGAGAATGTTGAGCAAAAAACATTGATTAGGATTAACGAGTACTTGTCGGTACATTTTTTCAATGTCCGAAATCAAAACATAATTAAAGGAACGAAATCCGCATAAGATTTCATAAATTTCAGGCTGCACCTGAAAACCTTTCAAAGTTACATCATTGAGAGACAAGCCACTGCTTGTCTTACAACTGCCGTCAAAAACAATTCTAATTTTTGAGGACACACTATTTTCACGAAACACAGCGTGATGAGGGAAGAAGTACTTATTAACTTCAAGAGTTGATTCATTTGAATGAGCAAGAGAGAGGGGTACATACTTGGCATGGCCTAAGTCAATGTAATCATCTATACATTTAGTGTAATCACATTTAAGAGAGGGAGAATTTTCAAATTTTCTTTTAAGATTCAGAAAGCGTTTCTTAGCCCTGTAGAAGGATTCACCTAACTGACTATTTTCAGTAGGAGTTTTTAAAGGTAGGCTTACTTGATATTTGCCATCAGGTAACACCTTGGTAGTTTCGATAAAAATGCGTTCGGCAAAATCATCTTCAGGGGAGAGCTGAGTTTTTTGAGGTATATCCTCAAGAGTCCAAATAAATAATGTTAAGAGTAAACTTATTTTTCACATACCAAGTATTACAGTCTTTACATCGCGATAAAATAAGTTTAGGAATTGGCTGTTGATGGTTTGGTTTTTGGGTTTCTTCTAATCTGGGTTTTTTTGAAGATACATTACATAATTGCGTATTATTCTTCCTTTTTACACGTGAACAAGATGGTCTATTGGGGCAAGATTCTCTTTGATGTTTATTAACGTTTGCTTGCAATCACTACACTGATACATATTGTATGATTAAATGAAGAAAAAGTTGATAATATATATACTTATTCTTCAACTATTTCCTTTTCCATAATTTCAGATAGTTGATATGATTCTAATCCCAAACATATAATTTTCAAATGGTCTACAAAATGTTTGCCACTAATAAATTTACTAAGAACATCATCACATAATTCTATCGCCTCCTCATACAACATCAATGCGTCGAAACCATAACTGTTAGATTGTATAAGTTTATTTTGCGTTTTAACCAAATATTTTTTAGATCTAATACCTTTATTTTTATAATATTGTATATTATTTGAATTACTATTGATTATTAACTGTCTACACACTAAACAACGACACCTTATTATAACACCGAAGCTTAGTTGACTAATTCGAAGCAGTGTTGCCGCTGGCTTCTTTTTTATTGGGGTAGACTACAGCCAGAGAGAGGGGTAGAACTGGGTCGGTTAGGGGTAGCTTAGGTAAAATTTGAAACTTAACAATTTGACAAATTTTTTACGTAACGACACATATTTTGTGAAACTAAATTCAACGAGACACATAAACAAAGTGAAGAATTAAATGAATTTTCAATTATCATTTTAATATGAACAACTAGATGGCGCTGGTGTCAAAAAATAATTCATTTTGTAATAAATCTGGTTTCGTAGAGCATAATTATCTATGAAGTTGGTAGATGGCAGAGCGATAGTAAAAGTATGAATGAATGAGGCAACTCTCAGCAATGAATGATTAATAATTTTTTTAACGATAAATTAAAACGTTTGTTTTATTAGTGTAATAAATACAAAATAAATGCAATTTAACGAACATATATATTAATAAATTAAAAACAACAAGTATGTAATGTCACAGTATGAACTTACTTTTAAAGTAGGTAATAAAAAACTTAAAACACAAACCAACTGATTAACTTATAAAATAAAATTATGGTCACTAGACGCTAACCCATACAAACTTAACCGCAAAAACGCATCTTGAACACGTACTTCCCCCTTTAAACACCGTTGGACCGTTGTCATAGTCCGAAATTGAAAATAATAAAATATAGCTTACGTCGCGTCATCTAGTAAGCAAGTATCGCACTACGGACTCGCGCAACTTAGGGATGTTCGATTCGATCGATTTTTTTAAAGATCTTGATTTTTGTAATCGATCTTGCTCAATTTTTTTTATTGCGTTTTATATTATTTGTAAGTATTTTTATTACTTAAACAAATTTTGTTGATTTGATACTGTAATCGGGGTAGATTTGCGTGAGGGGAGCGAGCGAGCGAGATTTCTCTGAAAAGGGGTAGATATACCCCGTTCGGGGTAGCGTTGGCAACACTGATTCGAAACCACTTCGGATACATCACTTAGTACAAAATCATTTAATATAGATTTAAATATTGTTTAACAGTGAAGGAATATATGTGGGGATAGGAGAGGGGATAAGAGTGGGGATAAGAGTGGTGATGAGAGAGGGGATAAGAGAGGGGATGAGAGAGGGGATAAGAGTGGGGGTGAGAGAGGGGATAGGAGTGGGGGGATGAGAGAGGGGATAAGAGTGGGGATGAGAGAGGGGATATGATTGGGGGTGAGAGGGGATAGGAGTGGGGGATGAGAGAGGGGGTAGGAGTGGGGGGATAGGAGTGGGGGGATCCTAATCCATGGATTGGATAGTTAGCTAATAAGAAAATACCCTACTTAGAATAACTAGGCGAACCTAGAATAATTCATAATTCAAATCGAATATAGAAACACTCATCATCAGGAAAACAAAGTGAAAGGTAAAATGCTGATGTTGTTAGCAATAAAGAAAATATTAGTGGGATTGAGCCTTAATGGAGCTTTTAATGGTGTACAATAGGTGTAAAATTGAATAGTCAAAAGGCCGACAAACAAGACTTCAGCATAGTGAAAAGTCAAGGGTAAGTGCGAAGGCACTGTCCTGGGCAGAAAAATGAGGAGAGCAAAAGAAAAATTAGGGAGTTTTAAAAACTTATTTTTGAAAATCATTCTTAAGTACTGAAAAATCTTGAGTTTTATTTAGCTTTGTCAGAGACATGTATTGAAGTAAGATGGAAAGAAAAAGAAAAAAAAGTTGTTTTTCCTAAAAGTCGAAGTCTGTAAAAAATAGAAAGGGGAATGTAGCAAATTAAATTTAATAAAATGAGGTAGATTAGCTTACCTTTTGGCTTAAAGTAAAATACTGTTGGGGGTACCAGGCTTTTGACGGCCCAGTTACCCCGGCAGGAGTTAAAACATACACATTTTGTGCAAAATTAATATTAAAAAAAAAGGTTTTTAAAAAAGTTTTTTGTTTTACTAGAACATCTTTGTTGGAGAAGTTCCACTGCAACCAGGACGTGTCAGATGGGAAATGAACTTGAACTTAACATTGTTACTTACTAGATGTTAAAGCGCCAAAAATTACTTATTTATCAATAATGTCTTTAAAATAAGAAAAAAGCAATCGTATATTACATTCGGCCATCCTAGTTAATTTTCATTGTTGCTTGGCTAATTAGCTATGACCAACTAAAATCTATAGAATTTTGGCTTATCACCTACTTAAGCAATATAAACTGGGCAAACCCGAACAAACCCACCATTTTTACAAGGGGGGTTGCAGAATCTCTCATTCAATCAAATCCATAAAATTGTAATAATTAACGTTGTATGAATAAACTAAAATTCATTATTTAGCCCAAAGTCACGTAAATTTACCACCATTTCCTTCCCCCCTCAAATTCCCCTCTGGATCTGCCCCTGCTGCATCAATAACAAAATGAGAATATTGCTTTTATTTTTAATGTTATTTTGGTCAAAATTTTATAATATTTGCGGATGTCCTATTTCTCATTGTTGTGATGGACACTGTTGCCGAACGAAAAATAAAAAATCGAGAAAACGATGCTCACAATCGGGAATGTGAAAAATACTAGATTATTTTTTAAAGTTAACTTTTTTAGTTAAATCAGTTTGGAATAAATATAAACAATAAACACTTTCTAGAAAACAAAATAAATTAAAATAGAAACAAAAATAAATTAACAGGAAATAAAATAAATTATAAACCAAACTAAAATAAAACGGTACTTAAAATTTATTTCTCGTGTTGGGGATTCCTTGGACATAGCTAAAGTAATTTTTTTACTTATTTCAAAATTATAGCAATTAGCATTAGCTTTTTTCATGAGCTGCAAAACCCAGTGTTGTTCTTCTATTAGAATTATTATAATTAATCTATTAGGTACATCTTCAAAAAATCCATTAACCTTGGACGTGTTTACCACAAATTAAATTAAATTTAAAGATAATTTTTCAATTTCTTTATTTTACGTTTTAACAGTTTAAACTAAGAGTAAGTAATATTTTTATTCTTAGGAAGGCCAATGCCTTTTACAAAACGACGTTATGAAGAACTTTATAAAAGAACAATAAAGTTATTGTCAAATAAACAAATGATTTAAAAAACATATGAGCCGACGAGAATATGTAAGAACGGTTGTCACAGTTCAACACTGTTTGAAAATCTCTAATCGACTGAATTCAGTCACTGTCAATATTCGCGCGCTAACTCGTTTAGACGGGGTGAGGCGTTGGTTTTTTTGGATCGCAGGGCGATCTCAAAGGGACCGCCGAATTATTTCTAACGTCGCGCGGTTGCCACTAGTTGCGGCACTTGTGCGTCTCTATGCCCCCCACCTTGGAAGGCTCCCTTCCAATATTTATAGTAATATCCGCAGCACTATCAGTTTTGTCTTTTTCTAAAGGTAACACACACAATTTGGAGAAAGCGCGACGGATCACACCATTACGTTTTAACGTCGGCAACACGACACACCCCATCTTTACCCGGAAAGACATCACAAACGCGTCCCAACTTCTATTGTTTTGGAGCTAAATTATCCTCCTTAATCAGAACCATATCGCCTAGCTGAATACCAGGATGTGGAACCTGCCATTTGCGACGTTGCTGGAGCTCATTTACAAATTCCTTTTGCCATCTTTGCCAAAAATGCTGTTGAATTTGCTGTATCAATTGAAATCTTGTTAATCTGTTCATTTTAATTTTAGAGACGTCAGGATCTGGTAGCGATGTAGCTGATCTATCCAACAGAAAGTGAGAGGGAGTGAGGGGACAAAGGTCATTTGGATCAGTTGACATTGGACAAATCGGACGGGAGTTTAGTATGGACTCTATTTGAACTAACAGCGTATACAATTCTTCAAACGTGAAGACAATATTCCCCATGACTCTACGCAAATGATGTTTACAACTTTTTACCCCATTTTCCCACATAGTTCCCATGTGAGGCGCTCTAGGTGGTATAAAGTGCCATGAAATATTATCCAAACTTCCTGAATCTTGCAATTCCTTACGAAAATTTGAATCGTTTAACAGCTCTTTAAGCTCTGCGCAGGCGCCAACAAAATTAGTACCATTATCTGAATAAACGTGAGCGGGCTTGCCTCTACGAGATACAAACCTGCGAAACGCTGACATAAACACATTTGTTGACAACTCTGTTACTAATTCAAGGTGTACAGCCCGAGTTTTCAAGCATACAAACAAACATCCAACATTTAGATTTTTTAGAGCCACGCCCTTTATGATTTTTTATAAAATACGGACCTGCATAATTCACACCTGTGGCTTCAAACGGAAAACCTGGATGTACCCGTACCGAAGGTAATTCACCCATGATAGGATTTTGAACTACCGATTGATATCTATAACATCGCATGCATTCTCTAACAATTTTTTTAGCAATATTGCGCCCAGAGATAGGCCAAAATTGTTCGCGAACTGATGCCAATACAGCCTGAGGTCCTGCATGACATAAGCGTACATGTTCATCCCTAACAATAAGCTTAGTTATATGATGCTTAGGAGGTATTAAAATTTGATGTTTTTTATCCTTATTATAGTAAGAATTTTTTAAGCGCCCTCCCACACGAATAATTTTATTTTCAAAAACTGGCGACAAGCTTATAATAGAACTTTTCTGCGAAATTTGTCCTTGCTTTAATAAATCCGAATATTCTCTTGGAAATGATTCCATTTGAGCAACTTGTATTATTTTTACTAAAGACATATTGATTTCCTCCACTGTTAGTGGACCAATTCTCTTTTCATGCTTATTTAATGAATTATTTCTGAATCGTAAGATCCATGCAACCACTCGTTTTAATTTTGTAAAACTAGAAAACCGTTCAAAAGGAAAAGCTGTTTCTGCCACGATGGTATTAAGAACATGAATATTTTTACGTATTTCGGGCAATTCCACATTACTAGATTCACTAGAGTTTACATATTCAACCTCTTGATATAAAAATGATGGACCCTCCCACCAACTTTGATTATCCTTGAGTTGATGCGGTATAGCACCGCGACTTAACAAATCCGCTGGATTTTGCTTAGTTGACACATGGTTCCATGGAAATAAATTTGTCAAAATTTGAATTTTAGCAACTCTATTGCTGACAAATGTTTTTAATTGGCTTGGAGAAGTTCGAAGCCATCCCAAAACTATAGTTGAGTCCGTCCAAAAGAAACAAGAGTATGATGGTAATTTTAGCGACTCCATTACCTTTTTTGCTAATTTAGATACCAAAAGGGCACCACAAATTTCTAGACGAGGTGTTGATAAGGTTTTTATAGGTGCGACCTTGGACTTGGAACAAAAAAGACGAACATAAATATTTCCTTCAGAATCTATAGATTTTACATAAATGCAGCCTCCATAAGCTACTGAAGATGCATAACAAAAACAATGAAACTCTATCAGGGTTCCAAAGACAACTTTACGAGGTATATTTATGGCATTTATCTCAGGTAATTCAGCCTTGAATCTAGACCACGCCTTTTGAATTTCATCTGGTAAGGCGTCATCCCAAGATAACTTAAGCAACCATAATTTTTGCAACATGATTTTTATGTATACTATACAAGGAGACACTAGACCTAAGGGGTCGAAGAGCTTTGATATTGATGACAATAGTATACGTTTCGTAATAATGGTATCATGAATATCCAAATTTATTTTATATGACAATGAATCGGAAATACTAGACCACACTAGGCCCAAAGTTTTTTCGTCAGCCCCTAACAAAATGGAATCTGGCTGAATATCCTTATGTTGTTCTTTAATAATATTTTGATCATTGGATCGCCACTTACGCAACTGAAAACAACCTTGATTTAGGACTTCTGAAATTTTACTGCACATCACAGAAGCTTCTTCGGCTGAGTCTGCCCCTGTTAGAAGATCATCAACATAAAAATCCGATTCAATAATTTGAGAAACCTGTGGTTGATTTTCCCTACATTCAATGCCTAACTGTTTTAAACACCTGATGGCTAAAAATGACCCGGCCGCGGTCCCATACGTAACTGTATTTAATTCAAATGTCTGAAGTTTATCTTCAGGAGATTTGCGCCAAACGATTTTTTGTAATCGTCGATCTTCCTTATCGACCAAAACTTGCCTATACATTTTTTTAATATCGGCTGAAATAAAAAACTGATGTTTTCTAAAACGAAGCAAAATTGAAATAAGGTCATCCTGTATGGTAGGACCTGTCATTTGAATGTCGGTAAATGAATATCCTGAACTGGTAGGCATAGATGCATTGAATACCACTCTGAGTTTTGTGGAACTACTATCCTCTTTAAAAACAGCATGATGTGGGACATAGTATGAAATGTCCAGCTTTGACTCTGCCTCATTGGTCATATTTGACATATGACCCGCTGACTCATATTCTTCATATATCTATCAACATACATATTTTGCAATTCAACATTATTTTGAAGCCTACGTTCCAGTCTTTCAAACTGCTGGATTGCGCTTTGTTTAGACTCGCCTAAACAACCGACATTCATTTTCAATGGAATTTTGAATACAAACCGACCATCTAAATTCCTCTTTGTATTTTCAATAAAATGATTCTCGACGCTTATTTCTTCTGCAGAAAAGGCTTTATCACAAGACACCTCTTCAGTTTCCCAAAATTGTTGCAGTTGATCTTGAATATCCATGGTTGTAATAAAATTGCAAACAACATTTTTTAATGACTGAGGTACACCCAAAGGACCTGCAATGATCCATCTAAAAACCGTATTCTGCAACATTGGCCCTGACAAAGTTTGAACTCCCTTTTCTGAACAAATAAGTGACCAAAATAAATCCCCTCCAATCAATAACTCGACACGCCCTGGAACATGAAACGATGGATCTGCTAACCTGAAATGCCTTGGAATATTTAAATTAGACATATTTACCAAAGAATTTGGTAAGTTACCTGTAATTTGATGTATTACCAAACACGAAATATTCGACTCATAAGAATGATCCTGTGACTCAATTTTTGTTTGAATACGGCCCTGTATATTTGTTACTGCACCCGACAATCCTGACACACAAGTTTCAATACATTGAATTGGTAAATTTAACCTTTGACATAAATCACTTGTTATAAAGCTGCTTTGTGCCCCACAATCTAGTACGGCCCTGACTGGATGCGGTATTCCATTTTTATCAAAAACATTCACCAAAGCTGTAGACAACAATATTTGACTTTCCTCCTCCAGAGTGTTCATGACCTTGGGCGCATACGAATCTGCCTTAGTTTGTGCAGATTGAAATAAATTTGTATTATGAGGATTTGAAGTATTATAATGTTTCACACTGGAATATTCACCACCGGCACCGGTGAAATTTTTGTTATCTTGACTAACCGATTTTCTATCATATTTTTCACGATCGGATTGTTCCAAATGCAAAATTGAATTATGTTTGCCATTACATTTCTTACAACACCCGTATTTGCAAACCTTTCCTATATGACCTGGCTTAAAACAATTAACGCATAACCTAAGACTTATGACCTTCTCAATGCGTTTAGGAATCGATAATTTTAACAAGTTTTGACAGTTATAGTATGCATGACTTTCCTTGCAAATCGGACATGAAGTTACATGATCGGCAAATAAATTTTTGGAAAAATTTTTATTTTGATTTTTCGAAACCCTATTTCTGTCAATTGTTTCAAGAAGATTCGCCTTTTCTGTTAAAAATGTTTTAAACTCTTTAAAAGTGTATACCTTTTTTTGACTTTTATACTCCTCCCACTCTCTGGAAGTAGTCCTATCTAATTTTTGCGAAATTATGTAAATTATTAAAGTATCCCACTTATCGACAGGTTCGTTCATTTTTTCTAACGCAATTAAGTGCTTAGAAACATCTTGACCGACGACTCTATAACCACCGGTTCCATTTCAAAAATTTCTTTTACATGATTATTTATTAAAATGCGTGGGTTATCATACCTCTCACATACGGCCTTCCAAGCGTCCGCGTAATTATTTTCTGAGAATTCTATAGCCTGCAAAGCCTGGGCTGCACTACCCTGCAGAGCTGCCCTCAAATAATGATATTTTTGAATATCCCCTATATTTGGGTTATTATGAACAATTGAATTAAATGTATCCCTAAATTCAAGCCAGCCCTCGTATTTGCCATCAAAAACAGGATTTTTTATTTCTGGTAATTTTATGCCTATTGACAAATCAGCCCGTTGTGGTGGCATTTGCGTTTGTACGGGAAGAGAAGCATTGAAATTTTGCACTTGCAAATTTTTAAAATCAATAATTATTTTTTCAGCTAATGAAGTGACTGAAAAAAGAGACTGCTCAAATGCTTCTCTCTCCGTAATTTGCTTATCAAGCTCTTTTTCATCTACAAGCGTCTCTATTTCTAACTGAATATTGTTGAAATCATTCATGGCCGACTTAATATGCACCAAACGCTGTTGCACCTCAATGACCATAAGCTCGTTCAAATTTTGAATATTTAAACTTTAAATATATTTAGAAAACAAGGTAACCCTTTTCTTTACGGCACCCCGCTTTATATTTAAACATTTAATCTCGTTTTCACTCGACATTTTGAAAAATTATTAAAATATACAAATAGGTATATCCTCTTAATGAAATCAAAATTTGAAAAATATGCAATTTACGCTGTGCGTACAAAAGAACCAATAATAATTATTGGAATGGATTAAAGGTAAATGGAACGAACTCACCCTGTTGATTTTTCTTTAGCTTTAACCTGTTGGTTTTTCTGTCTGACAAGTCTATGACACTTTTACAATGAGCTTATTGCGACAAATACGCACATCTCTTGATATCAAGTCCAAAGTTCAACATGACAGCTACACATACCACTGTCTTTAAGTGTAACACTATTTTTTTTAGTCTTTTATAGGTATATCTACTGATTTTTAACACTACTGAATATCTAGTGTCTTTTCTCTTGATTTTGGTGCACCACACTGGCTTTATACTGATTTTAAAAAACACTACTGTACTGTCTTTTCTCTTGATTTTTGTGCACTACACTGACTTTTTTACAACTGATTTTTTGATATTTTCACACAATGTTGACTTGTTGACTTGTTGACTTTTTAACATGACATTTTATACTGATTTTATTAGAATCCTTTTCGAAGGACCATTAATTTATGGACGTGTTTACCACAAATTAAATTAAATTTAAAGATAAATTTTCAATTTCTTTATTTTACGTTTTAACAGTTTAAACTAAGAGTAGGTAATATTTTTATTCTTAGGAAGGCCAATGCCTTTTACAAAACGACGTTATGAAGAACTTTATAAAAGAACAATAAAGTTATTGTCAAATAAACAGATGATTTAAAAAACATATGAGCCGACGAGAATATGTAAGAACGGTTGTCACAGTTCAACACTGTTTGAAAATCTCTAATCGACTGAATTAAGTCACTGTCAATATTCGCGCGCTAACTCGTTTAGACGGGGTGAGGCGTTGGTTTTTTTGGATCGCAGGGCGATCTCAAAGGGACCGCCGAATTCTTTCTAACGTCGCGCGGTTGCCACTAGTTGCGGCACTTGTGCGTCTCTAAACCTATTACAATATATTACATTCTTATTTAATGCGAGGAAACAAAGAAATCAAAGGAAAAAAGAATAACGTAAGGAAACATTTTAAAAAGCAATAAAATAAAACAAAAGACAAACTAACAAATAATAGCTTTAAAATGTTAGTGTAGGATATTCATATTCGACGATAGAGGAACAAAACTTGAAATTCCTATTACAGTTAACTGCAAATCTATTACGATTTGCAAATACGGCATCTCGTACATTTTCCTGTACAATTACAATTTTCTGTAAATTCTAGTACAATAATTAATCTTAGGTCGAGAACAACACTGGCCAAACCTAACATAACATCGAAAATAAGAAATAATCGTGCCTTATTGCCGATGTTAAAAAACTTGTTATGGATTGTTGGTTTTTTTTTTTTAAATCGTTAATTAAAATCCGTAAAATCAGGTGTTAAGGGTTATGATGACCGTAAATCGGTAGCACAACATTGGTTTTCGGTATATCGGTAGATCGACTTGCATATCGGGTAGAAATACCGAAAAATCGGTAGGTTTGGCATCACTGGAATTCGGTTTAAATAGTTGCAGGCATGCAAACATTATTTGTTTGATAACAGGTAGTGGTGGGCAAGACGGATCTATTTTGGGATTCGGGTCACCAAATCCGAATCAGCACAAAGATCCAACTCAATGAGCCGGATCCCGGGTCTTGTCCCAAAAATCGTAAAGAAATTCTTATCGGTTCTCGGCTCGGTTATTCTGAGTCACGATCCGTGTCATTGATCATTATTTTAAACGATCTTACGCGGTAGCGCCATTTAACATTATTCAAAAAATAAGAAGTGATCACAGAAATGGACAAACAAACAAATTCTTTAATATGGTGGTTGCATAGAAAAAACTTATATTCCAGACTCAATGAAATCATCATGAAATAAGTGACGCAACCCACAATACAATAAACACAACAGTAATAAATCGCCACGCTTCGTTTTCTTTTCCAACGCTGCGACCCGCATGTCAGGCATCGGAACGAGTTTAAAAAATCTTTTAACGGATCCGAGAGCCACGAGCCACTCTCCATCGCAGCTCGTGGTGCCGAACGTGAACCTAGCGGTCGACAATCAAATCAAATAGATCCGTCAGATCCGTGATCCGTCTATTTTATTTTGGGAGTCGGATCAGTATGGATCTTTCTTAAGATCAGACTCACCGATCCGGCTCAGATCCGATCCGCCCATCGCTAATAACAGGACAATTTATTATTTTATTTCAGACGTTTTGGTCATTCAATTGAAAAAAACATTTTAACAGTTTTACGATTTACTGGTATTAGGATAACAGAAGTTCAATGAAGTGAAAATATATAAATGATATTTAGTTGTGATTGGTTTGTAATAGTTACTTACTACTACAGATTCTTATGGAATGCAAGCATTCTTTAGATAACAGAACGATGTTGTAAGGCCTCTACAATAAAAATTAATCGCATTGTGATAAAATTCTTTACTTAACCAATGGAAATACCATATCTAAATATGGAAAAATGTAACTTGCTCCGTTCCCTGGTATCAGAATAGCAGAAGTTTAAACGATGCGAAAATTGTATTTATAAGATTTGATGCGCGTGTGCTAATTAGAAGAGCAATTGGATGCAGGCGAGCATTCTTTAGATAACGGAAGCATAAACATCGGCAATAAAGGTATTAATTTAATTTATGATAAAATTCAGTACTTTCTGGTCAGACAGCCGAAAAATATTTTTACGATTCATTATTTACCCATAAATCTACAATTTCTACAAAGTCTTATAGTCAGAAATATCACTTCTAAGCGCTCTGGGGAGGGTTGCAGAGAAAATCATACACATCAGACTCAAGAGCATGAAGTTGGACCAAAAGCTGCCAGAAGAGCAATTTGGATTCAGGACAGGGAGAGGAGCTGTTTTACTTATAGCACATGTAGTTCAAAACGCCATCGAAAAAATGGAAACAGAACAAAACACGATACTTCTCTCACTGGACATCCGGAAAGCCTTCGACAGTGTATGGTTCAATGGATTGCTCTACAAACTCATTACACTACACAACTACCCACTACACTTCATCACACTCATACATTCATACATCTCAAACAGAACACTAACGGTTAGGGTGGAAAGCGACCTCTCAGCCCCTGTGAAATTACATGCTGGTCTACAACAGGGCACTACATTAGCAGGGCCCCTATTTAACATGTATACAGCTGACATCCCATCTCACCCAAATTCCCAACTGGCCATATTTGTAGACGACGTACTCCTACACGCCAGCTCATACTATGCAAATGTGGCCAGGCAACATATCACCAACCACCTACGAACCCTCATCCCTTGGTATAAAAAGTGGAAATTGGAACTCAACGAAGAAAAATGTGAATGCGTTATACTGACAAGAAAACGAACAAACAATTACATAAACCAAAACATTATAATAAACAACAGACAAATAATACCTACAGATAAACTAAAATACCTTGGAGTAGTAATAGACAAAACTCTAAGATTCCAACATAATACAACAAAACTAATACAAAAATATTACGCAACAACCCAAAGACTATACAAATTACTAAATTACAGATCTCCATTATCACCGACAAATAAACAAATTATTTTTAATCAATGCATACGACCATTACTGACTTACGCAGGACCAGTCTGGTGTAGCATGGCCGATACACACTTCAAAAAGCTACAGATTCTACAGAATAAAAATTTAAGACAAATCTTATTAGCACCGATAAGAACACCAGTACGCCATCTACACCAGGCAACAAACACTCCTTATATTACAGATTACATAAGACAAAATGCAATAAATTTTTATAATACTCAACCACAAAACTCTAGACTAACCCAAAATATAACAGACTTAAGATATAACGAGTATCGCATTCACCCACCTATACACTCAAAACTTCCAATTTACTTTCAAAATAATTAAAAAGTTCCCATTTTCACCGAAAAACCACAAAAATCCCAAAGTCCGAAAACCACGCCCCAAAAATTAAGACCGCCTACCATGAAATGATGGTAAAGCTGTCATATGCAAAGCTACGGTGTACCTGTTAATATAAGTTTCTAGCTGGTTTTTCATCTGTTTTTCCAGTGAACCCCAACACAAACCCATACATTTAAAAACTACACAACAACAAAAAACTTTCTAAAACAAAAAACCGAATTATTGCATAGCCGTAAAAGGTCGCTGAAACTGGCTGAATAAATGCATTCAAATGCATATACTAAGTACCAAGGCCAAGATCAGCCACCCTGCACTGTAGGGCGTACCCCTGGTAACCAAGAAACTAGGAAGAACGAAATACAATATTATATAGTATTATATTGTAATTAGTATTAGTAATGCAATGTAAAATATTATTAAACAAATAAAGATATTTTAAAAGTAAAGTAAGTCAGAAATATGTGACTTACGCTATTAGGATATCAAAAGTTTAAAAGAGGTACCTAAATATTTTACTTCTGATATTTGGGTGTCAGAATAATCGTTATTTGAATGATGAAAGAGTTTTGAACTTCCATTGTCTTTATTTGTTTTAAATCACAACGTTTCAACTGGTAAGTATCTCCAGTCGTCTTCAGGTGAATACTAAATAAGTAAAGTAACCACAGGACTATTTATACTAGCTAGGTGCACTAAAGTATAACTGAGGTGGGTGCAGTCATGCGTTCAGTTGGCACGCGATCTTATCCTAAGATTACATCTATCTAACAAAGGTTTCCAGATATTTCTTATGTCTAAGGATGGTTTACTAAAGCAGCCTGGGTTCTGGTGAATAGCAGCAGCTTCCTTGAACTTTCTTTTCCTCCAGTGTGGGTCCTTATGTAGGATTTCAGCTTCTGACCACATGTTCCAGGCATGGTCAGCTGCACCTGACTTTTCGGTCTCTCCTTTTAACATATTGTTTTTGTGTTCTTTAATCCTTGTTTCTAATGGTCTTAATGTCTCACCTATATAGGATTGGCCGCATTCGCAGGGGATCTGGTAGACGCAGTTTTTCCTATCTTTTTGACTTGTGGGCTTTGTCTTCGTCAGGTGGCTTCTTAGGGTGTCCCTCGAGTTGAACAGAGAACACACAGCCAACGAGAAGCGACAGCTCGGCGTTTTGCGGGTCCTGTTTTGGTACGTGCATGTCGCAAAGATGTTGTGTATCGCTAAAAAACATGTGCTCGTCTAAATTGTGTTTAGTCCGCGAGCTGACGTTGCGCCTAGCTAATTGTGATATTATTTTGTTTTCGTTTTGTGTTGTAAAAGGTCTGGATATTATTGTGCCTACCCGTATTGTTCAGTCAAAACCGGCCAAGGATTAAGTTTATTTACTTTTCCAAAGGAGTACGAACGGTAATTATTATGATAATCAATTAATTATAATATGAATAATAGATTTAAAATTTTTAATCTTAAAGTTTTTTGGGATGTAGGTACATATTTTTAACAGGCTTGATAAATAAAGATGGAGCTTATTAGTTTCCTTATGTTTTTATGTTTAATCGCGAATAATTGTTGATATGATAAATAAAATAATAAGATATAAGTTGTAAAGGTCTGGTTAAAATAGTTTTGGGTAGATTTATTTCAAAAGGGGTAGAAATAATGGATATTATGTTGCTTTACATACAATATTTTGTTATAGTGCAAAATTGTGGATAGGCGCCTGCAGTAGGCCAGATTTATTGCCAAAGATTATAAATCCACACAAAAACTATCGGCTTTGTGAAAACCATTTCGAAGAAAAATATTTTTCAAGAAGTGCAACTATTAAAAAAACCTTATTTCCGCAAGCAGTACCCACAAAGTTTTCTAACCTTTCGCCAACATGTGAAGAAATGCCTGAAGAAATTATTCCTTCATTAGGAGAGCCTCCCAAAAAAATTATTATATTGTCAGGTTTGTATGCTTTATACAGTGACCGGCAGAAAGTTCGCACCAAAGGTTTTTTTTTTAATTTAAGAACTTACCAAATTTTTTTGGCGGTTGAAAAGTTCTGCATGTCCTTAAGCAAAAAAGAGCATAGACAAAACTAGTAAATATTGCGCCGTATACGAGGAAGAGGTGAAAACGTTAAATTCACTCAAGAATAAATTGCCCTTATTTTTCATTGGGGAATTTTTTTTTTATTAGGAAATGTTGTTTGCACTTAAAACTTATCCAAATATACCAAATTTTAGCTTGGTAGCACAAATATAAATATTTTTCATGGCTACTAGATTTAAATGAAAACCAATTTTATTGTAAGGGTTTAAACACCAGAAAAGTTGAATTATTTTTGACGTTATTTTATTAAACGTCCAGTTCTCGCGTATTTAAACAAATTTAAGTAACTTATGTGTCTAATTGCCCAAGAGGTGTTAAAAAATTGAATTTATAGGTTGCATAGCTTCTATCGATTCGTTATACGAGGGGGCGTAAAAAAAAGTAAAAACACTTTTTTTGTGGTACCGAGCTGAAATTTGGTATTTATGGATAACTTTTAAGTGCAAACAACATTTCCTTATAACAAAATTTTCTACAGTGAAAAATAAGGGCACTTTATTCTTGAGTGAATTTAACGTTTTCACCTCTCCCTCGTATACAGCGCAATATTTACTAGTTTTGCCTATGCTCTTTTTTGTTTAGGGACATGCAGAACTTAAAAAGTTATACGAACGCTACGAATTTTATCACATATATAAGTTTTTTTAAATAGGCAAATGTAAAACAATATATAATTATTATTCCTCTAGTAATTTCAGAATTAACATGTATTTCTGAATAAAATTTTTGTTTTTTTTACAACAGCTTTTTACTTATTCAGGGTGAATTAACTTTTTTTTAATCCCCGAAGGACCACATTTTTTTTATCCATGGGTAAGTAACTATGACACTAAAGCAATTGTCAAAAACGTCACTGTAGTTTTTAAAGCGCAAAAAACAGTGTAACAAATTACTGACGTTTTAATAAAATGATATTTATCTCACGCCACCCCATATCTACGTATACCTAGTCACGATATATTTTGACGTACCTAATAGTGTTCTATAATTTATGTTATAACATGTTTATAATATATAAGTACATATTTTTGCCCGTCACAAATCGAAGGAAACTCAAACAAATCTGTAAAAGCGTTAGAAATTTAAAAGTTTTTTATTATAATAATTTTTTTCATTTTCTGCTTCAATAATATTCTTATTCCCAAGAGTAACAAATTTACAACTTTTTTTTAAGTTTTCATGTTTGAAAAATAAATCAAGTTATAACATTTGCACCTGTACTAAAAAGTAATGTCGTTCAGTGTAGAAAATAAGCAAGTGTTCTCGGAGTATTAAGTTGTAGATCGACCGTTATCGTTGTGTGAAGGTCACTGAAAAACGACCAGTCGATATCAAAGGTACCGACAGGTATTGTCGCTTCTGCTTGCTGTTAATATTCTGTAAGTTGAATACGGTGTTGATGTTATATCGTTGTCCTAGTCTTCTTATTTTCTCAAATACTCCTTTGACATACGGAATATTAAGTGTTGGTTGTGCCTTTCTGTTTGCTTCTTGCGCGTTGGGTCGATTCTTACGATTTTCCAATATTGTGTCGACTAATCTTGTGGGGTAGCCATTTTTGTTAAGATCGGTCTTGATGCCACCACGCCACCCCATATCTACGTATACCTAGTCACGATATATTTTGACGTACCTAATAGTGTTCTATAATTTATGTTATAACATGTTTATAATATATAAGTACATATATTTGCCCGTCACAAATCGAAGGAAACTCAAACAAATCTGTAAAAGCGTTAGAAATTTAAAAGTTTTTTATTATAATAATTTTTTTCATTTTCTGCTTCAATAATATTCTTAATTCCCAAGAGTAACAAATTTACAACTTTTTTTTAAGTTTTCATGTTTGAAAAATAAATCAAGTTATAACATTTGCACCTGTACTAAAAAGTAATGTCGTTCAGTGTAGAAAATAAGCAAGTGTTCTCGGAGTATTAAGTTGTAGATCGACCGTTATCGTTGTGTGAAGGTCACTGAAAAACGACCAGTCGATATCAAAGGTACCGACAGGTATTGTCGCTTCTGCTTGCTGTTAATATTCTGTAAGTTGAATACGGTGTTGATGTTATATCGTTGTCCTAGTCTTCTTATTTTCTCAAATACTCCTTTGACATACGGAATATTAAGTGTTGGTTGTGCCTTTCTGTTTGCTTCTTGCGCGTTGGGTCGATTCTTACGATTTTCCAATATTGTGTCGACTAATCTTGTGGGGTAGCCATTTTTGTTAAGATCGGTCTTGATGCCACCACGCCACCCCATATCTACGTATACCTAGTCACGATATATTTTGACGTACCTAATAGTGTTCTATAATTTATGTTATAACATGTTTATAATATATAAGTACATATATTTGCCCGTCACAAATCGAAGGAAACTCAAACAAATCTGTAAAAGCGTTAGAAATTTAAAAGTTTTTTATTATAATAATTTTTTTCATTTTCTGCTTCAATAATATTCTTAATTCCCAAGAGTAACAAATTTACAACTTTTTTTTAAGTTTTCATGTTTGAAAAATAAATCAAGTTATAACATTTGCACCTGTACTAAAAAGTAATGTCGTTCAGTGTAGAAAATAAGCAAGTTTTCTCGGAGTATTAAGTTGTAGATCGACCGTTATCGTTGTGTGAAGGTCACTGAAAAACGACCAGTCGATATCAAAGGTACCGACAGGTATTGTCGCTTCTGCTTGCTGTTAATATTCTGTGAGTTGAATACGGTGTTGATGTTATATCGTTGTCCTAGTCTTCTTATTTTCTCAAATACTCCTTTGACATACGGAATATTAAGTGTTGGTTGTGCCTTTCTGTTTGCTTCTTGCGCGTTGGGTCGATTCTTACGATTTTCCAATATTGTGTCGACTAATCTTGTGGGGTAGCCATTTTTGTTAAGATCGGTCTTGATGTGGTCAGTTTCTTTTTTAAGTGCTTCTTTAGAGTTACAGATTGATGTTCATGATAATGTTTATTAATAAATAAAATAGGTCAGGAAGAATGTGAATAAATTGCAGTTCCCTGGCATCAGGATAACAAAAGTTTGAAAAGGCAAAATATATAAATAATATTTATGCGCTAGTTACATATCGCGCTACACCGCGATATGTTATACGGCGCTTCGGTGAAAATAATGTATGTATGTTGTCGCCGCCGCCGGGGCTATCGACATTTTCACATTTGCGATTTTTTTTCTCGGAAACGGTTAGAGTGGGACGATTGAAACTTTTTGGGTTTACAGAGGAATAGTGGGGGTACGTTGTGTAAAAATTTGGAATATACAGGGTGTGCCGGAAAAAGTTATTAAACGTCAAAGTCGAGAAATATCGGGATCTCGTTGAAATTCGATACAGGCCACAAAAATTAGTTTTTTCGATTTAAACTTTTTCGACGCGTAGGCGACCGTGGGCTACAGAACCCTATTGTTTGTGAGCGCGATCGAAAGTTTGGAAATAATTTTTTTTATTTTTTAAAAGTCAAAATTTGGTCCAAAATGGTACCTCTTGGATCGCTAATAAGTTGAATTGGGTGCATCCAATCGATATTCGGTTTGGATAATCGGTTAGGCCATCTCAAAATCTACCTTTTTCCAATATATCGTTCTATACCTAACTGGAATGGAAATTGCCGAAAATTGTAAGAAAGTGGAAATCATAAAGTTAGGCCTGATTTTTTCACGGTTTTTATTTTTTTTCGTACTGAAAACGACTTTTGATCGAAACGTTGTAAACTTTAGCGGATAGAGCTCGTCAAATTGTATTTAAGAGATATTTTTTCGTTTCTTTATCTTTAATACGGAAAAAACGGCAGCTTTTTTTTTACTATATCGACTGTAGCTTATTCAATTTTTAACAAAACCGTTTTATTTTTTTTTCAAAAAATGATTTGATTACTTCGCAATACCTCTACATATTCAAAATCATTAAAACATATTCGCAAAATTGAGAAAAGTCGCTTTTTTGGGTGCGGAAACAGGCAATCTTTACAAATTCTAACACCATTCACTTTTGACTAAGAGTGCCTTGATATTGATGTATCTAAATTAATTTATTAATTCTAAAAATCCGGCTGTCAAAAATGGCGAAAAATGGGTGTTTTCAGCGTGACTTGCTAGAATAATAAGAACATTTCCAGATTTTAAATTGGGTGGAATATCTACCTTGAACCTTCTTCTAATTTTACTGACCAAAATATTTGCCAAAAATGTTTCAGAAATGGTTGTAATCTCGATTTTAAAGATGACGTTTCGACATTGATTATCCGTCGCCACGTGGTAGAAGGTTATTCGACATTTCGATATTCGCGAATTTTTTTTTCGGAAACGGTTAGAGCAAAACGATTCAAACTTTCTGGACGTAGAGAGGAATAGTCGGGGCACGTTCTGGGAACAATTTCAAATATACAGGGTGTACCGGAAAAAGGTTATTAAAGTCAAAGTTAAAAAATATGTTTTTTTTCGTTGTAGGGCGATACAGGTGGCAAAAATCATTTTAATCGATTTAAACTTTTTCGACATGTAGACGACGTTGGGCTACAAAACACTGTTGTTTGCGAACGCGATCGAAAGTTGGGAAGTAATTTTTTTGATTTTTTTAAAATCAATGTAGGGTCATATTGGATCGTTAATAAATCGAATTGGGTGCGTCCGATATAATTTTGGTTTGGATATTCGTTTAGGTCATCTCAAATACTACTTTTTTCAAATATATTGTTCTATACCTAAACAGCATAGAAATGGTAGCAAATTATAAAAAATAAGAATTACTATTTAAGTATATATAATTTGACAGCTGTCGTATAGAACTTTGTTATTTTGGTACTGAAAATTTTTTAAATTTAGTTTTATTACAGCTTTAACCCTCGCTACGAAAAAAGTTAAAATAAATTGACACTTACCTGTCAAAATCTGACAGGTATCGTATAAAACTTTGTTATCTAGGTACTGAATTTTTTTAAAATTTGAGATTCTTACAGCTATAACAGTCGCTACGAAAAAGCTAAAAAAAAATTGACACTTACCTGTCAAAATCTGACAGCTGTTGTATAGAACTTTGTTTTTTAGGTACTGAATTTTTTTTAAATTTCGAATTCTTACAGCTATAATCCTAGATACAAGAAAAGCTTAAAAAAAACTTGCAATTTACCTGTCAAAATGACAGCTGTCGTATATAACTTTGTTATTTAGGAACTGAAAAATTTTTCATTTAGGATTCTTACAGCTACAAATCTCGCTACGAAAAATCTAAAAAAAAAATTTTAACTTACCTGTCAAAATTTGACAGCTGTCGTATAGAACTTTGTTATTTAACTACTGAATTTTTTTTTAAATTTTGGATTCTTACAGCTTTAATCCTAGATACAAGAAAAGCTTAAAAAAAATTGACATGACTCCTACCTGTCAAAATTTGACAGCTATCGTATAAAACATTCTTATTTAGGTACCTGAAAATTTTTTAATTTCGAATTCTTACAGCTATAACCCTCGCTACGAAAAAGCTAAAAAAAATGACACTTACCTGTCAAAGTGACAGCTCTCGTATAATTAAACGAACGAACTAGAACAGTGCCGTGCCCGAAGGGCTCGGCACAATAATATTTCTACAAATTTATTAGCTGATAATTGATAGCTTCCATGTAAGAATAATTTTTTGCTTATGTTTTAATCGATTGAATACTTATATATTTTTATAGAGCAAATATGGAAAGTATATCCCACATTGCACAAAGGTGTGCGAGTTTAAAGAGCACCTATACGGCGCCGTCTCAGAAAAATACATACCTATACGAGAAAACGGAAATTTTGCACCATTGTGTAGTTTTAGTCAGTTGTTATAATGACAATTTGGCGATATGTTTTTCCTTCACGTTCCGCAGGAAGGTGAGGCAAAAAAAGCAATAGTAAATAGAAAAAAAGAAAAGAAAAGTATTTTTTTATTGTAAATTTTTGTAAATCTTTTTAGTACTAATATTAGATGCACTCTCGGCTGACGATTAGCGATATGTACCCAGTCTAGTATTATATACGTCTCTTCCGCGCGAAATCTCGAAAACCCCGATCGGCTCTTAAACAATTTCGTCCATGTAAGACATTTTCACAGTTGCGATTTTTTTTTTCTCGGAAACGGTTAGAGTGGGACGATTGAAACGTTTAAGGTTTAGATAGGAATAGTGGGGGTACGTTGTGTGAAAATTTCGAATATACAGGGTGTGCCGAAAAAAAGTTTTTAAACCCCAAACTCGAAAAATATCGGATTCTTGTTGAAATTCGACACAGGTCGTAAAAATAAGCTTTCTTGATTTAAACTTTTTCGGAGCGTAGACGACCGTCGGCTACAGAAGCCTATTATTTGCTAAGGCGATCGGAAGTTGGGAAGTCAATTTTTTGATTTTTTTTAAATAAGTGTAGGAGCATGTTGGATCGTTAATAAATCGAATTGCGTGCGTCCCATATATTTTTGGTTTGGAGATTCGTTTAGGTGATCTCAAATACTACTTTTTTCAAATATATTGTTCTAATTGACACTTACCTGTCAAAATTTGACAGCTATGGTATAGAACTTTGTTATTTAGGAACTGAAAAATTTTTCAATTTAGGATTCTTACAGTAGTAACTCTCGCTACGAAAAAGCTTTAAAAAAAATTACATTTACCTGTCAAAATGACAGCTGTCGTATAAAACTTTGTTTTTTAGGAATTCAAAAATTTTTTTATTTAGGATTCTTACAGCTATAATCCTAGATACAAGAAAAGGGTTAAAAAAATTGACACTACCTGTCAAAATTTGACAGCTGCTGTATTCAACTTTGTTAATTAGGTACTGAACATTTTTTAAATTTTGGGATCTTACAGCTATAATCCTAGATACATGAAACGCTTAAAATAAACTTGACATTTACCTGTCAAAATAACAGCTGTCGTATAGAACTTTGTTATTTACGTACTGAAAATTTTTGAATTTCAGATTCTTACAGCGTCAATCCTCAGTACGAAAAAAACGAACTTGGGTAGTGAAAAATTACACATATGTTTTTATTGCCACCTGGGTTGTGAAGAAACCACACATTTTTTTTATCGCGAATCGAAATTCTTTACAATTAGGGCTTGCTAACAAATGGTTTTGTGAAAAGAATAAAACGAAACGAACGAACTTAAACAGTGCCGTGCCCGAAGGGCTCGGCACAATAATATTTCCACAAATTTATTAGCTGATAATGTGATTATGATAATGAAATATGGAACGTATATCCCACATTGCACAAAGGTGTGTGAGTTTAAAAAGCACCTATAAATGTCAATATCATAATATTAAATATCATATATTTCCGCAACGAAAAGTCGTAGCGAATCGAGCGAGACGGCATTGGAAATAGGACGTCGGCCACTATACGATGCCGTCTCCAAAAACTACCTATCTATACGAAAAAATGGAAATTTTGCACCATTTTTTGGTTTTGGTCAGTTGTTATAATGACAATTTGGCGATATGTTTCTCCTTCACGTTCCGCAGGAAGGTGAGGCAAAAAAAGCAATAGTAAATGGAGAAAAAGAAAAGAAAAGTCTTTTTTTATTGTAAATTTTTTTTTAGTACTAATATTAGATGCACTCTCGGCTGACGATTAGCGATATGTACCCAGTCTAGTTATTAGGAGTCGGTTTACATTTTTTTTATTCAAAGGATCTTTGAAACTTTGGCACAATGGTACAGTTATATCAAGTTGTCAGAGTTTTAGCCTTAATCTTATTTTATAGAATTCCATACTTATTACATATCGCGCTACACCGCGATATGTTATACGGCGCTTCGGTAAAAATAATGTATGTATGTTGTCGGCATCGTCGTCACTTTCGACATTTTCACATTTGCGATTTTTTTTCTCGGAAACGGTTAGAGTGGGACGATTAAAACTTTTTGGGTTTACAGAGGAATAGTGGGGGTACGTTGTGTAAAAATTTGGAATATACAGGGTGTGCCGGAAAAAAGTTATTAAACGTCAAAGTCGAGAAATATCGGGATCTCGTTGAAATTCGATACAGGCCACAAAAATTAGTTTTTTCGATTTAAACTTTTTCGACGCGTAGGCGACCGTGGGCTACAGAACCCTATTGTTTGTGAGCGCGATCGAAAGTTTGGAAATAATTTTTTTTATTTTTTAAAAGTCAAAATTTGGTCCAAAATGGTACCTCTTGGATCGCTAATAAGTTGAATTGGGTGCATCCAATCGACATTCGGTTTGGATAATCGGTTAGGCCATCTCAAAATCTACCTTTTTCCAATATATCGTTCTATACCTAACTGGAATGGAAATTGCCGAAAATTGTAAGAAAGTGGAAATCATAAAGTTAGGCCTGATTTTTTCACGGTTTTTATTTTTTTTCGTACTGAAAACGACTTTTGATCGAAACGTTGTAAACTTTAGCGGATAGAGCTCGTCAAATTGTATTTAAGAGATATTTTTTCGTTTCTTTATCTTTAATACGGAAAAAACGGCAGCTTTTTTTTACTATATCGACTGTAGCTTATTCAATTTTTAACAAAACCGTTTTATTTTTTTTCTCAAAAAATGCGCTGATTACTTCGCAACACCTCTACATATTCAAAATCATTAAAATATATTCGCAAAATTGAGAAAAGTCGCTTTTTTGGGTGCGGAAACAGGCAATCTTTACAAATTATAACACCATTCACTTTTGACTAAGAGTGCCTTGATATTGATGTATCTAAATTAATTATTAATTCTGAAAATCCGGCTGTCAAAAATGGCGAAAAATGGGTGTTTTCAGCGTGACTTGCTAGAATAATAAGAACATTTCCAGATTTTAAATCGGGTGGAATATCTACCTTGAACCTTCTTCTAATTTTACTGACCAAAATATTTGCCCAAAATGTTTCAGAAATGGTTGTAATCTCGATTTTAAAGATGGCGTTTCGACATTGATTATCCGTCGCCACGTGGTAGAAGGTTATTCGACATTTCGATATTCGCGAATTTTTTCTTCGGAAACGGTTAGAGCAAAACGATTCAAACTTTCTGGACGTAGAGAGGAATAGTCGGGACACGTTCTGGGAACAATTTCCAATATACAGGGTGTACCGGAAAAAAGTTATTAAAGTCAAAGTTAAAAAATATGTTTTTTTTCGTTGTAGGGCGATACAGGTGGCAAAAATCATTTTAATCGATTTAAACTTTTTCGACATGTAGACGACGTTGGGCTACAAATACTGTTGTTTGCGAACGCGATCGAAAGTTGGGAAGTAATTTTTTTGATTTTTTTAAAATCAATGTAGGGTCATATTGGATCGTTAATAAATCGAATTGGGTGCGTCCGATATAATTTTGGTTTGGATATTCGTTTAGGTCATCTCAAATACTACTTTTTTCAAATATATTGTTCTATACCTAAACAGCATAGAAATGGTAGCAAATTATAAAAAATAAGAATTACTATTTAAGTATATATAATTTGACAGCTGTCGTATAGAACTTTGTTATTTTGGTACTGAAAATTTTTTAAATTTAGTTTTATTACAGCTTTAACCCTCGCTACGAAAAAAGTTAAAATAAATTGACACTTACCTGTCAAAATCTGACAGGTATCGTATAAAACTTTGTTATCTAGGTACTGAATTTTTTTAAAATTTGGGATTCTTACAGCTATAACCGTCGCTACGAAAAAGCTAAAAAAAATTGACACTTACCTGTCAAAATCTGACAGCTGTTGTATAGAACTTTGTTATTTAGGTACTGAATTTTTTTAAATTTCGAATTCTTACAGCTATAATCCTAGATACAAGAAAAGCTTAAAAAAAACTTACAATTTACCTGTCAAAATGACAGCTGTCGTATATAACTTTGTTATTTAGGACCTGAAAAATTTTTCATTTAGGATTCTTACAGCTACAAATCTCGCTACGAAAAATCTAAAAAAAAAATTTTAACTTACCTGTCAAAATTTGACAGCTGTCGTATAGAACTTTGTTATTTAACTACTGAATTTTTTTTAAATTTTGGATTCTTACAGCTTTAATCCTAGATACAAGAAAAGCTTAAAAAAAATTGACATTTACCTTTCAAAATGACAGCGCAAATATGGAAAGTATATCCCACATTGCACAAAGGTGTGCGAGTTTAAAGAGCACCTATACGGCGCCATCTCAGAAAACTACCTACCTATACGAGAAAACGGAAATTTTGCACCATTGTGTAGTTTTAGTCAGTTGTTATAATGACAATTTGGCGATATGTTTTTCCTTCACGTTCCGCAGGAAGGTGAGGCAAAAAAAGCAATAGTAAATAGAAAAAAAGAAAAGTATTTTTTTAGTGTAAATTTTTGTAAATCTTTTTAGTACTAATATTAGATGCACTCTCGGCTGACGATTAGCGATATGTACCCAGTCTAGTATTATATACGTCTCTTCCGCGCGGAATCTCGAAAACCCCGATAGCCTCTTGAAAATTTTCGTCTATGTAAGACATTTCACATTTACGATTTTTTTTCTCGAAAACGGTTGGAGTGGGACAATTGAAACTTTTTGGGTTTAGAGAGGAATATTGGGGGTACGTTGTGTGAAAATGTCGAATATACAGGGTGTCCCGAAAAAAAGTTATTAAACCCCAAAGTCGAAAAATATCGGTTTCTCGTTGAAATTCGATACAGGTCGTAAAAATAAGTTTTCTTGATTTAAACTTTTTCGACGCGCAGACGACCGTCGGCTACAGAAGCCTATTGTTTGCTAAGGTGATCGGAAGTTGGAAAGTCAATTTTTTGATTTTTTTTTAAATCAATGTAGGGGCATCTTGGATCGTTAATAAATCGAATTGGGTGCGTCCCACATATTTTTGATTTGGAAATTCGTTTAGGTCATCTCAAATACTACTTTGTATCGAAAAAAAAACTACAATAAAAAGTATTTTTTTTTGTTTCTTCATCTTTAATAAGGCAATAATATTCTATATTATTTTTAAAGTGGTCGGTGGCCTAGTGGTATATATTAGATTACGACTTTTGGTCACGATGATCCCGGGTTCAATTCCAGGCGCGTCTTTTTTTTTTAATATTTCGTTATTTAGGTAGGTAGGTACTGAAAGTTTTTTAAATTTCGGATTCTTACAGCGACAATCCTCGGTACGAAAAAACCAACTTGGGTTGTAAAGAAACAAAATTTATTTTTTTTATCACGAATTGAAATGTTTCAAAATTAGGGGTTACTAACAAATGGTTTTGTCAAAAGTATAAAATAAAACAAACGAACTCCAACAGTGCCGTGCCCAAAGGGCTCGGCACAATAAAATGTTCACCAATTTATAAGCTATTTATGTAAGAATAGTTAATATCATATATTTCGGTAATGAAAAGTCGTAGCGGATCGAGCGAGACGGCATTGAAAATAGGACGTCGACCACTATACGATGCCGTCTCCAAAAACTACCTATCGATCTATACGAAAAAATGGAAATTTTGCACCATTTTCTAGTTTTGGTCAGTTGTTATAATGACAATTTAGCGATATGTTTCCCCTTCACGTTCCGCAGGAAGGTGAGGCAAAAAAAGCAATAGTAAATAGAGAAAAAGAAAGGAAAAGTATTTTTTTTTATTGTAAATTTTTTTTAGTACCTACTAATATTAGATGCACTCTCGGCTGACAATTAGCGATATGTACCCAGTCTAGTATTATATACGTCTCTTCCGCGCGGAATCTCGAAAACCCCGATCGGCTCTTGAACAATTTCGTCTATGTAAGACATTTTCACATTTGCGATTTTTTTTCTCGGAAACGGTTAGAGTGGGACGATTGAAACTTTTTGGGTTTGGAGATGAATAGTGTGGGTACGTTGTGTGAAAATTTCGAATATACAGGGTGTGCCAAAAAAAAGTTATTAAACCCCAAAGTCGAAAAATATCGGTTTCTCGTTGAAATTCGATACAGGTCGTAAAAATAAGTTTTCTTGATTTAAACTTTTTCGACGCGTAGACGACCGTCGGCTACAGAAGCCTATTGTTTGCCAAGGTGATCGGAAGTTGGGAAGTCAATTTTTTGATTTTTTTTTAAATCAATGTAGGGGCATCTTGGATCGTTAATAAATCGAATTGGGTGCGTCCCACATATTTTTGATTTGGAAATTCGTTTAGGTCATCTCAAATACTACTTTGTATCGAAAAAAAAAACTACAATAAAAAGTTTTTTTTTTTGTTTCTTCATCTTTAATAAGGCAATAATATTCTATATTATTTTCAAAGTGGTCGGTGGCCTAATGGTATATATTAGATTACCACGTTTGGTCACGATGATCCCGGGTTCAATTCCAGGCGCGTCTTTTTATTTTTTTAATATTTCGTTATTTAGGTAGGTAGGTACTGAAAGTTTTTTAAATTTCGGATTCTTACAGCGACAATCCTCGGTACGAAAAAACCAACTTGGGTTGTGAAGAAACAAAATTTATTTTTTTTTATCACGAATTGAAGTGTTTCAAAATTAGAGGTTGCTAACAAAAGGTTTTGTCAAAAGTATAAAATGAAACAAACGAACTTCAGCAGTGCCGTTCCCGAAGGGCTTGGCACAATAAAATGTTCACCAATTTATCAGCTACTTATGTAAGAATAGTTAATATCATATATTTCAGTAACGAAAAGTCGTAGCGGCTCGAGCGAGACGGCATTGAAAATAGGACGTCGACCACTATACGATGCCGTTTCCAAAAACTACCTATCGATCTATACGAAAAAATGGAAATTTTGCACCATTTTCTAGTTTTGGTCAGTTGTTATAATGACAATTTAGCGATATGTTTCCCCTTCACGTTCCGCAGGAAGGTGAGGCAAAAAAAGCAATAGTAAATAGAGAAAAAGAAAGGAAAAGTATTTTTTTTTATTGTAAATTTTTTTTAGTACTAATATTAGATGCACTCTCGGCTGACAATTAGCGATATGTACCCAGTCTAGTATTATATACGTCTCTTCCGCGCGGAATCTCGAAAACCCCGATCGGCTCTTGAACAATTTCGTCTATGTAAGACATTTTCACATTTGCGATTTTTTTTTCTCGGAAACGGTTAGAGTGGGACGATTGAAACTTTTTGGGTTAAGAGAGGAATAGTGGGGGTACGTTGTGTGAAAATTTCGAATATACAGGGTGTGCCGAAAAAAAGTTGTTAAACCCCAAAGTCAAAAAATATCGGTTTCTCGTTGAAATTCGATACAGGTCGTAAAAATAAGTTTTCTCGATTTAAATTTTTTTGACGCGTAGACGACCGTCGGCTACAGAAGCCTATTGTTTACCAACGTAATCGGATGTTGGAAAGTCAATTTTTTGATTTTTTTTAAATCAATGTAGGGACATGTTGGATCGTTAATAAATCGAATTGGGTGCGTCCCACATATTTTTGATTTGGAGATTCGTTTAGGTCATCTCAAATACTACTTTGGATCATAAAAAAAAACTACAATAAAAAGTTTTTTTTTTTTGTTTCTTTATCTTTAAAAAGGCAATAAAATTCTATATTGTTTTTAAAGTGGTCGGTGGCCTAGTGGTATATATTAGATTACGACTTTTGGTCACGATGATCCCGGGTTCAATTCCAGGCGCGTCTTTTTATTTTTTTAATATTTCGTTATTTAGGTAGGTACAGAAAGTTTTTTAAATTTCGGATTCTTACAGCGACAATCCTCGGTACGAAAAAAACCAACTTGGGTTGTGAAGAAACTAAATTTATTTTTTATCACGAATTGAAATGTTTCAAAATTAGAGGTTGCTAACAAATAGTTTTGTCAAAAGTATAAAATAAAACGAACGAACTCCAACAGTGCCGTGCCCAAAGGGCTCGGCACAATAAAATGTTCACCAATTTATCAGCTATCTATGTAAGAATAGTTAATATCATATATTTCAGTAACGAAAAGTCGTAGCGAATCGAGCGAGACGGCATTGAAAATAGGACGTCGACCACTATACGATGCCGTCTTCAAAAACTACCTTTTTTAGTACTAATATTAGATGCACTCTCGGCTGACGATTAGCGATATGTACCCAGTCTAGTTACATATCGCGCTACACCGCGATATGTTATACGGCGCTTCGGTGAAAATAATGTGCGTTTGTTGTCGTCGTCGCCGCCGCCGCCGCCGCCGCCGTCAGTTTCGACATTTTCACATTTGCGATTTTTTTTCTCAGAAACGGTTAGAGTGGGACGATTGAAACTTTTTGGGTTTAGAGAGGAATAGTGGGGGTACGTTGTGTACAAATTTCGAATATACAGGGTGTGCCGGAAAAAAGTTATTAATTTTTAAAGTCGAGAAATATCGGGATCTCGTTGGCATTCGATACAGGCCACAAATATTAGTTTTTTCGATTTAAACTTTTTCGACGCGTAGACGACCGTGGGATACAGAACCCTATTGTTTGTGAGCGCGATCGAAAGATTGGAAGTAATTTTTTTGATTTTTTCAAAGTCAAAATTTGGTCGAAAATGGTACCTCTTGGATCGCTAATAAGTCGAATTGGGTGCATCCAATCGACATTCAGTTTGGATAATCGGTTAGGCCATCTCAAAATCTACCTTTTTCCAATATATCGTTCTATACCTAACTGGAATGGAAATTGCCGAAAATTGTAAGAAAGTGGAAATCATAAAGTTAGTCCTGATTTTTTCACGGTTTTTATTTTTTTTCGTACTGAAAACGAGTTTTGATCGAAACGTTGTAAACTTTAGCGGATAGAGCTCGTCAAATGTATATAAGAGATATTTTTTCGTTTCTTTATCTTTAATACGGAAAAAACGGCAGCTTTTTTTTTACTATATCGACTGTAGCTTATTCAATTTTTAACAAAACCGTTTTATTTTTTTCTCAAAAAATGCGCTGATTACTTCGCAACACCTCTACCTATTCAAAATCACTAAAATATATTCGCAAAATTGAGAAAAGTCGCTTTTTTGGGTGCGGAAACAGGCAATCTTTACAAATTTTTACAAATTCTAACAGCATTCACTTTTGACTAAGAGTGCCTTGATATTAATGTATCTAAATTAATTATTAATTCTAAAAATCCGGCTGTCAAAAATGGCGAAAAATGGGTGTTTTCAGCGTGACTTGCTAGAATAATAAGAACATTTCCAGATTTTAAATCGGGTGGAATATCTACCTTGAACCTTCTGCTAATTTTACTGACCAAAATATTCGCCCAAAATGTTTCAGAAATGGTTGTAATCTCGATTTTAAAGATGGCGTTTCGACATTGATAATCCGTCGCCACGTGGTAGAAGGTTATTCGACATTTCGATATTCGCGAATTTTTTTTTCGGAAACGGTTAGAGCAAAACGATTCAAACTTTCTGGACGTAGAGAGGAATAGTCGGGGCACGTTCTGGGAACAATTTCAAATATACAGGGTGTACCGGAAAAAAGTTATTAAAGTCAAAGTTAAAAAATATGTTTTTTTTCGTTGTAGGGCGATACAGGTGGCAAAAATCATTTTAATCGATTTAAACTTTTTCGACATGTAGACGACGTTGGGCTACAAAACATTGTTGTTTGCGAAGGCGATCGAAAGTTGGGAAGTAATTTTTTTGATTTTTTTTAAATCAATGTAGGGTCATATTGGATCGTTAATAAATCGAATTGGGTGCGTCCGATATAATTTTGGTTTGGATATTCGTTTAGGTTATCTCAAATACTACTTTTTTCAAATATATTGTTCTATACCTAAACAGCATAGAAATGGTAGCAAATTATAAAAAATAAGAATTACTATTTAAGTATATATAATTTGACAGCTGTCGTATAGAACTTTGTTATTTTGGTACTGAAAATTTTTTTAATTTAGTTTTATTACAGCTTTAACCCTCGCTACGAAAAAAGTTAAAATAAATTTAAACTTACCTGTCAAAATCTGACAGGTATCGTGTAAAACTTTGTTATCTAGGTACTGAATTTTTTTAAAATTTGGGATTCTTACAGCTATAACCGTCGCTACGAAAAAACTAAAAAAAAATTGACACTTACCTGTCAAAATCTGACAGCTGTCGTATAGAACTTTGTTATTTAGGTACTGAATTTTTTTTAAATTTCGAATTCTTACAGCTATAATCCTAGATACAAGAAAAGCTTAAAAAAAACTTGCAATTTACCTGTCAAAATGACAGCTGTCGTATATAACTTTGTTATTTAGGAACTGAAAAATTTTTCATTTAGGATTCTTACAGCTATAAATCTCGCTACGAAAAATCTAAAAAAAAAAATTAAACTTACCTGTCAAAATTTGACAGCTGCCGTATAGAACTTTGTTATTTAACTACTGAATTTTTTTTAAATTTTGGATTCTTACAGCTTTAATCCTAGATACAAGAAAAGCTTTAAAAAAATTGACATTTACCTGTCAAAATGACATTTTTGTTATTTAGGATCTGAAAAATTTTTCACTTTAGGATTTTTACAGCGATAACCCTCGCTACGAAAAGGATAAAAAAAAAACTGACTCCTACCTGTCAAAATTTGACAGCTATCGTATAAAACATTCTTATTTAGATACCTGAAAATTTTTTTAATTTCGAATTCTTACAGCTATAACCCTCGGTACGAAAAAGCTAAAAAAATGACACTTACCTGTCAAAGTGACAGCTCTCGTATAATTAAACGAACGAAGTAGAACAGTGCCGTGCCCGAAGGGCTCGGCACAATAATATTTCTACAAATTTATTAGCTGGTAATTGATAGCTTCCATGTAAGAATAATTTTTTGCTTATGTTTTAATCGATTGAATACTTACATATTTTTATAGAGCAAATATGGAAAGTATATCCCACATTGCACAAAGGTGTGCGAGTTTAAAGAGCACCTATACGGCGCCGTCTCAGAAAACTACCTACCTATACGAGAAAACGGAAATTTTGCACCATTGTGTAGTTTTAGTCAGTTGTTATAATGACAATTTGGCGATATGTTTTCCCTTCACGTTCCGCAGGAAGGTGAGGCAAAAAAAGCAATAGTAAATAGAAAAAAAGAAAAGAAAATTATTTTTTTATTGTAAATTTTTGTAAATCTTTTTAGTACTAATATTAGATGCACTCTCAGCTGACGATTAGCGATATGTACCCAGTCTAGTGTTATATACGGCGGCTACATTTAAAATAAGTTGTCGTCGTCAGTTTCGACATTTTCACATTTGCGATTTCTTTTCTCGGAAACGGTAAGAGTGGGACGATTGAAACTTTTTCAGTTTAGAGAGGAATAGTGGGGGTACAATGTGTAAAAATTTTGAATATACGGAATTACGGGAAAAAAGTTATTAATTTTTAAAGTTGATAATTATCGGAGTCTCGTTGTCATTCGGTACAGGCCACAAAAATTAGTTTTTTCGATTTAAACTTTTTCGACGCGTAGACGACCGTAGGCTACAGATCCCTATTGTTTGTAAGCGCGATCGAAAGTTTGGAAATATTTTTTTAAATTTTTTTAAAGTTAAATATGGGACTAAACAGGTACCTATTGAATCGTTAATAAGTCGAATTGGGTCCATCCGATCGACATTCGGTTTGGATAATCCTTTAGGCAATTATTAAAGGTTGCTAACAAATGGTTTTGTAAAAAGTATGAAATAAAATAAACGAATTGGAACAGTGCCGTGCCGGAAGGGCTCGGCAAAATAATCTTTTAAACTAATTTATCAGCTATCAATGTAAGAATAGTTTCTTTACTTATGTTTAAATCGATTGAATACATATTTTTATAGAACAAACTTGGAAAGTATATTCCACATTGATACGTTTGCTGTGCAATTTTAAAAAAAGCCGGTGCTGATGGGTTCAATGTTAATATCAATATCATAATATTAAATATCATATATTTTCGTAACGAAAAGTCGTAGCGAATCGAGCGAGACGGAATTGGAAACGGGACATCGAGTACTATACGATGCCGTCTTCAAAAACTACCTATCTATACAAGAAAACGGAAATTTTGCACCCGTTATTTTTATTTTTTAGTTTTTGTCAGTTGTTATAATGACAATTTGGCGATATGTTTCCCCTTCACGTTCCGCAGGAAGGTGAGGCAAAAAAAGCAACAATGTATATAACTAATAAGTAGCATCTTTATGAGATCTTTACTTTAAGTTCTTAGAAATTTTTTGTAGGTCTTATAGTTTTTGAGATATGGAATTAAAAGTGGTTTTCATGTATTTGCCAATATCTCGAAACTGATAGAACTTAGATAGAAACTATTTAAATAAAAAAGTTGCATTTTTCTATTGTCCAGATAAAACGTTATAATAACTTTTGTTCCAAAGGCCGTAATAAGGGACGTATTGAGGAAATTGTGAAAACCGACAAAAAAATCCGAGTTTTCTGGATTTTTTTTTTTAAATTCATAGAATTGTTATTTATCATATTTTCTTCGCTATTTTCGGGTTTTACGTTATTTTTCATGGAAATGTACCGAAAAATTGACTTATTTGCAAATTTTAAATTTTGGCATTTTTTCCATGTATATGCTCAGGAAAATGCTATGAAATCCATAAAATACCATTTTCCTCGGAAATTGAAAGAGATACGGCAACAATGTATATAACTAATAAGTAGCATCCTTAAGAGATCTTTACTTTAAGTTTTTAGAAATTTTTTGTACGTCTTATAGTTTTTGAGATATGGAATTAAAAGTGGTTTTCATATATTAGCCAATATCTCGAAACTGATAAAGCTTAGATAGAACCTCTTCAAATAAAAAAGTTGCCTTTTTCTATGGTCCAGATAAAAGGTTATATTGCTTTCTATTCTAAAAGCGATAATAAGGGACGTATTGGCTCGGCACAATAATATTTCTACAAATTTATTAGCTGATAATTGATAGCTTCCATGTAAGAATAATTTTTTGCTTATGTTTTAATCGATTGAATACTTACATATTTTTATAGAGCAAATATGGAAAGTATATCCCACATTGCACAAAGGTGTGCGAGTTTAAAGAGCACCTATACGGAGCCGTCTCAGAAAACTACCTATCTATACGAGAAAACGGAAATTTTGCACCAGTGTGTAGTTTTGGTCAGTTGTTATAATGACAATTTGGCGATATGTTTTCCCTTCACATTCCGCAGGAAGGTGAGGCAAAAAAAGCAATAGTAAATAGAAAAAAGAAAAGTATTTTTTTATTGTAAATTTTTGTAAATCTTTTTAGTACTAATATTAGATGCACTCTCGGCTGACGATTAGCGATATGTACCCAGTCTAGTATTATATACGGCGGCTACATTTAAAATAAGTTGTTCGTCGTCAGTTTCGACATTTTCACATTTGCGATTTCTTTTCTCGGAAACGGTAAGAGTGGGACGATTGAAACTTTTTCAGTTTAGAGAGGAATAGTGGGGGTACAATGAGTAAAAATTTTGAATATACAGGGTGTACGGGAAAAAAGTTATTAATTTTTAAAATCGAGAAATATCGGGATCTCGTTGGCATTCGATACAGGCCACAAAAATTAGTTTTTTCGATTTAAACTTTTTCTACGCGTAGACGACCATAGGCTACAGACCCCTATTGTTTGTGAGCGCGATCGAAAGTTTGGAAATAATTTTTTTAATTTTTTCAAAGTTAAATATGGGACTAAACAGGTACCTATTGAATCGTTAATAAGTCGAATTGGGTCCATCCGATCGACATTCGGTTTGGATAATTCTTTAGGCAATTATTAAAGATTGCTAACAAATGGTTTTGTAAAAAGTATGAAATAAAATAAACGAATTGGAACAGTGCCGTGCCGGAAGGGCTCGGCAAAATAAGTTTTTGAACTAATTTATCAGCTATCAATGTAAGAATAGTTTCTTTACTTATGTTTAAATTGATTGAATACATATTTTTATAGGACACACTTGGAAAGTATATTCCACATTGATACGTTTGCTGTGCGATTTTAAAAAAAGCCGGTGCTGATGGGTTCAATGTTAATATCAATATCAATATCATAATATTAAATATCATATATTTCCGTAACGAAAAGTCGTAGCGAATCGAGTGAGACGGCATTGGAAACGGGACATCGAGCAGTATACGATGCCGTCTCCAAAAACTACCTATCTATACAAGAAAACGGAAATTTTGCACCCGTAATTTTTATTTTTTAGTTTTTGTCAGTTGTTATAATGACAATTTGGCGATATGTTTCCCCTTCACGTTCCGCAGGAAGGTGAGGCAAAAAAAGCAAGAGAAAACATAGAAAAAAGAAACTAAGAAAAATACTTTTTAAATACAAATTTTTAGTACTAATAATAGATGCACTCTCGGCTGACGATTAGCGATATGTACCCAGTCTAGTTACATATCGCGCAAACACGCGATATGTTATACGGCGCTTCGGCGCGAAATCACGACAATCCTGACTGCTCTTGATACTCCGCCTATATAGGCGCTTCGGTGAAAATAATGTATGTATGTTGTCGCCGCCGCCGGGGCTTTCGACATTTTCACATTTGCGATTTTCTTTCTCGGAAACTGTTAGAGTGGGACGATTGAAACTTTTTCAGTTTAAAGAGGAATAGTGGGGGTACGTTGTGTAAAAATTTCGAATATACAGGGTGTACTGAAAAAAAGTTATTAATTTTGAAAGTCGAATAATATCCGATTCTCGTTGAAATTCGATACAGGTCGTAAAAATGAATTTTTTCGATTTAAACTTTTTCGACGTGTAGACGACGGTCGGCTACAGAAGCCTATTGTTTGTGAGCGTGATCGAAAGTTTGGAAATAATTTTTTTTATTTTTTAAAAGTCAAAATTTGGTCCAAAATGGTACCTCTTGGATCGCTAATAAGTTGAATTGGGTGCATCCAATCGACATTCGGTTTGGATAATCGGTTAGGCCATCTCAAAATCTACCTTTTTCCAATATATCGTTCTATACCTAACTGGAATGGAAATTGCCGAAAATGGTAAGAAACTGGAAACCACAGTGTAAGGCGTGATTTTTTTCTCCGTTTTTATTCCGTTTATTTTTTTTCGTACGGAAAACGATTTTTGATTGAAACGTTGTATACTTTAGCGGATAGAGCCGTCAAATTGTATTTAAGAGATATTTTTTCGTTTTTTTATCTTTAATACGGAAAAAACGGCAGCTTATGAACTTTTTCCCGTAATTTCTGTTGGCGTTGCACTGGTTTGCTTAAATAATTCTGTAAAAGTCTCTAATATATAACATTTTGAATTTTTTCTTGGTACACTATATCAACGGATAAAGAAGCTTTAATTTGTATTATAAGCGATCTTTGGGAAAACATATTTTGTGGCTCAAAAAAATTAATTTATGATTTTTTTATAGGTTCCTTCACCAGAGGTTTTACTATATCGACTGTAGCTTATTCAATTTTTAACAAAACCGTTTTATTTTTTTCTCAAAATATGCGCTGATTACTTCTCAATATTCCTGCATGTCCAAACTTATCAAAATATATTCGCAAATTTGAGCAAAGTTGCTTTTTTGGGTGCGGAAACAGGCACAATTTTCAAATTCTAACACCATTCGATTTAGAAAAAGTTGGCCATGGTTTTACCACGTGCGTTTTCCTGAACTTTAACTTTTATACCATCTGTCAAAAATAGGTGAAAAATGCGATTTCCAAATTGATTTTTTAGAGGAATAAGACCATTTAGACTACGTCTTTTGTGGGAAATACCTACCTTGAACCCTTATCTTTTTCGTTTGACCAAAAATAAGGGGGAAAATATCGCATTTATCCCGTACTTGTAATAATAAAAATGGCTTGCAGGAGGCATATTAATCAATTTTTATAGTTTTTATAATATTTGGAGAGTATTTAATGTATGAAACACCTGTCTTGGACCTTTTTCTTTGCGGTTGACCAAAAATAATTGAAAAAAGTGTATTATTTGTGTGTATCTTCAATACTCAACGTTCTATGTAATATCGAATACGTCATTAATATCCTATTTACCACAAATCAATCTGTAAGCTTCGGTGGCGTAGTACTAAAGACAGTTGATTTTGGAGACGAAGGTCGAGGGTTCAAACCCCAGTGTTTTTTTTTCTTTTTTTTTTTCTTTTTTTTTTAATGTCGTTATTTAGGTACTGAAAATTTTTTAAATTTTGGATTCTTACAGCTATAATAATCTATACGAAAAAGCTAAAAAAAAAATTACACTTACCTGTCAAAATCTGACAGCTGTAGTATAGAACTTTGTTATTTAGGTACTGAAATTTTTTTAAATTTCGGATTCTTACAGCTATAATCCTAGATACAAGAAAAGCTTAAAAAAAACTTGATATTTACCTGTCAAAATGACAGCTGTCGTATAGAACTTTGTTATTTAGGAACTGAGAAATTTTTTAATTTAGGATTCTTACAGCTATAACCCTCGTTACAAAAAATCTAAAAAAAAATTGACACTTACCTGTCAAAATTTGACAGCTATCGTATAGAACTTTGTTATTTAGGGACCTGATAATTTTATAATTTCGGACTCTTACAGCTATAACTCTCGCTACGAAAAAGCTAAAAAAAAATTGACACTTAACTGTCAAAATTTGACAGCTATCGTATAGAACTTTGTTATTTAGGTACTGAAAATTTTTTCAATTTAGGATTCTTACAGCTATAATCCTCGTTACGAAAAAACTTTAAAAAAATTGACACTTACCCGTCAAAATTTGACAGCTGTCGTATGGAACTTTGTTATTTAATCACTGAAAAATTTTTAAATTTCGGATTTGTACAGCTATAATCCTCTATATGAAAAAAGATTTAAAAAATTTACACTTGCCTGTCATAATTTGACAGCTGTCGTATAGAACTTTGTTATTTTGGTACTGAAAATTTTTTTAATTTAGGATTATTACAGCTATAACCCTCGCTACAAAAAAGCTAAAAAATAATTGACAATTACCTTTCAAAATTTGACAGCTGTCGTATAAAACTTTGTTATTTAGGTACTGAATTTTTTTTTAATTTAAGATTTTTACAGCTATAACCCTTGCTACGAAAAAGCTAAAAAAAAATTACACAAAGTAACAGCTGTCGTATTATTAAACGAACGAACTAGAACAGTGCCGTGCCCGAAGGGCTCGGCACAATAATATTTCTACAAATTTATTAGCTGATAATTGATAGCTTTAATGTATATTTTTATAGAGCAAATATGGAAAGTATATCCCACATTGCGAGTTTAAAGAGCACCTATAAATATCAATATCATAATATTAAATATCATATATCTCCGTAACGAAAAGTCGTAGCGAATCGAGCGAGGCGGCATTGGAAATGGGACGTCGAGCACTATACGGCGCCGTCTCCGAAAACTACCTATCTATACGAGAAAACGGAAATTTTGCACCATTGTCTAGTTTTGGTCAGTTGTTATAATGACAAATTGGCGATATGTTTCCCCTTCACGTTCCGCAGGAAGATGAGGCAAAAAAAGCAATAGTAAATAGAAAAAAAGGAAAGAAAAGTATTTTTTATTGTAAATTTTTGTAAATTTTTTTTTAGTACTAATATTAGATGTACTCTCGGCTGACGATTAGCGATATGTACCCAGTCTAGTATTATATACGTCTCTTCCGCGCGGAATCTCGAAAACCCCGATCAGCTCTTGAACAATTTCGTCTATGTAAGACATTTTCACAGTTGCGATTTTTTTCTCTCGGAAACGGTTAGAGTGGGACGATTGAAACTTTTAGGGTTTAGATAGGAATAGTAGGGGTACGTTGTGTAAAAATTTCGAATATACAGGGTGTGCCGAAAAAAAGTTATTAAACCCCAAACTCGAAAAATATCGGATTCTCGTTGAAATTCGACACGGGTCGTAAAAATAAGTTTTCTCGATTTAAATTTTTTCGACGCGTAGACGACCGTCGGCTACAGAAGCCTATTGTTTACCAAGGTAATCGGATGTTGGGAAGTCAATTTTTTGATTTTTTTTAAATCAATGTAGGGACATGTTGGATCGTTAATAAATCGAATTGGGTTCGTCCCACATATTTTTGATTTGGATATTCGTTTAGGTCATCTCAAATACTACTTTGGATCATAAAAAAACTACAATAAAAAGTTTTTTTTGTTTCTTTATCTTTAATAAGGCAATAATATTCTATATTGTTTTCAAAGTGGTCGGTGGCCTAGTGGTATATATTAGATTACGACTTTTGGTCACGATGATCCCGGGTTCAATTCCAGGCGCGTCATTTTATTTTTTTAATATTTCGTTATTTAGGTAGGTAGGTACTGAAAGTCTTTTAAATTTTGGATTCTTACAGCGACAATCCTCGGTACGAAAAAAATCAACTAGGTTTGTGAAGAAACTAAATTTATTTTTTAACACGAATTGAAATGTTTCAAAATTAGAGGTTGCTAACAAATGGTTTTGTCAAAAGTATAAAATTAAACGAATGAATCCAACAGTGCCGTGCCCAAAGGGCTCGGCACAATAAAATTTTCACCAATTTATCAGCTATCTATGTAAGAATAGTTAATATCATATATTTCAGTAACGAAAAGTCGTAGCGAATCGAGCGAGACGGCATTGGAAATAGGACGTCGACCACTATACGATGCCGTCTCCAAAAACTACCTATCTATACGAAAAACCGGAAATTTTGCACCCGTTTTTTTAGTTTTTGTCAGTTGTTATAATGACAATTTGGCGATATGTTTCTCCTTCACGTTCCGCAGGAAGGTGAGGTATAAAAAGCAATAGTAAATAGAGAAAAGGAAAAGAAAATTATTTTTTTAGTACTAATATTAGATGCACTCTCGGCTGACGATTAGCGATATGTACCCAGTCTAGTATTATATACGTCTCTTCTGCGCGGAATCTCGAAAACCCCGATCGGCTCTTGAACAATTTCGTCTATGTAAGACATTTTCACATTTGCGATTTCTTTTCTCGGAAACGGTTAGAGTGGGACGATTGAAACTTTTTGGGTTTAAATAGGAATAGTAGGGGTACGTTGTGTAAAAATTTCGAATATACAGGGTGTGCCGAAAAAAAGTTATTAAACCCCAAACTCGAAAAATATCGGATTCTCGTTGAAATTCGACACAGGTCGTAAAAATAAGTTTTCTCGATTTAAATTTTTTCGACGCGTAGACGACCGTCGGCTACAGAAGCCTATTGTTTACCAAGGTAATCGGATGTTGGGAAGTCAATTTTTTGAATTTTTTTAAATCAATGTAGGGACATGTTGGATCGTTAATAAATCGAATTGGGTTCGTCCCACATATTTTTGATTTGGATATTCGTTTAGGTCATCTCAAATACTACTTTGGATCCTAAAAAAAACTACAATAAAAATTTTTTTTTTGTTTCTTTATCTTTAATACGGCAATAATATTCTATATTGTTTTCAAAGTGGTCGGTGGCCTAGTGGTATATATTAGATTACGACTTTTGGTCACGATGATCCCGGGTTCAATTCCAGGCGCGTCATTTTATTTTTTTAATATTTCGTTATTTAGGTAGGTAGGTACTGAAAGTCTTTTAAATTTTGGATTCTTACAGCGACAATCCTCGGTACGAAAAAAATCAACTAGGTTTGTGAAGAAACTAAATTTATTTTTTAACACGAATAGAAATGTTTCAAAATTAGAGGTTGCTTACAAATGGTTTTGTCAAAAGTATAAAATGAAACGAATGAACTCCAACAGTGCCGTGCCCAAAGGGCTCGGCACAATAAAATTTTCACCAATTTATCAGCTATCTATGTAAGAATAGTTAATATCATATATTTCAGTAACGAAAAGTCGTAGCGAATCGAGCGAGACGGCATTGAAAATAGGACGTCGACCACTATACGATGCCGTCTCCAAAAACTACCTACCTATACGAGAAACCGGAAATTTTGCACCCGTTTTTTTATTTTTTAGTTTTTGTCAGTTGTTATAATGACAATTTGGCGATATGTTTCTCCTTCACGTTCCGCAGGAAGGTGAGGTATATAAAGTAATAGTAAATAGAGAAAAGGAAAAGAAAATTATTTTTTTAGTACTAATATGAGATGCACTCTCGGCTGACGATTAGCGATATGTACCCAGTCTAGTATTATATACGTCTCTTCTGCGCGGAATCTCGAAAACCCCGATCGGCTCTTGAACAATTTCGTCTATGTAAGACATTTTCACATTTGCGATTTCTTTTCTCGGAAACGGTTAGAGTGGGACGATTGAAACTTTTTGGGTTTAGAGAGGAATAGTGGGGGTACAATGTGTAAAAATTTTGAATATACAGGGTGTACGGGAAAAAAGTTATTAATTTTTAAAGTTGATAATTATCGGAGTCTCGTTGTCATTCGGTACAGGCCACAAAAATTAGTTTTTTCGATTTAAACTTTTTCGACGCGTAGACGCCGTAGGCTACAGACCCCTATTGTTTGTGAGCGCGATCGAAAGTTTGGAAATAATTTTTTAAATTTTTTCAAAGTTAAATATGGGACTAAACAGGTACCTATTGAATCGTTAATAAGTCGAATTGGGTCCATCCGATCGACATTCGGTTTGGATAATCCTTTAGGCAATTATTAAAGGTTGCTAACAAATGGTTTTGTAAATAGTATGAAATAAAATAAACGAATTGGAACAGTACCGTGCCGGAAGGGCTCGGCAAAATAAGCTTTTAAACTAATTTATCAGCTATCAATGTAAGAATAGTTTCTTTACTTATGTTTAAATCGATTGAATACATATTTTTATAGAACAAACTTGGAAAGTATATTCCACATTGATACGTTTGCTGTGCAATTTTTAAAAAAGCCGGTGCTGATGGGTTCAATGTTAATATCAATATCATAATATTAAATATCATATATTTTCGTAACGAAAAGTCGTAGCGAATCGAGCGAGACGGAATTGGAAACGGGACATCGAGCACTATACGATGCCGTCTTCAAAAACTACCTATCTATACAAGAAAACGGAAATTTTGCACCCGTTATTTTTATTTTTTAGTTTTTGTCAATTGTTATAATGACAATTTGGCGATATGTTTCCCCTTCACGTTCCACAGGAAGGTGAGGCAAAAAAAGCAACAATGTATATAACTAATAAGTAGCATCTTTATGAGTTCTTCACTTTAAGTTCTTAGAAATTTTTTGTAGGTCTTATAGTTTTTGAGATATGGAATTAAAAGTGGTTTTCATGTATTTGCCAATATCTCGAAACTGATAGAGCTTATATAGAAACTCTTTAAATAAAAAAGTTGCCTTTTTCTATTGTCCAGATAAAACGTTATATTAACTTTTGTTCCAAAGGCCGTAATAAGGGACGTATTGAGGAAACTGTGAAAACCGACCAAAAAATCCGAGTTTTCTGGATTTTTTTTTAAATTCATAGAATTGTTATTTATCATATTTTCTTCGCTATTTTCGGGTTTTACGTTATTTTTGATGGAAATGTACCGAAAAATTGACTTATTTGCAAATTTTAAATTTTGGCATTTTTTCCATGTATATGCTCAGGAAAATGCTATGAAATCCATAAAAGACCATTTTCCTCGGAAACTGAAAGAGATACGGCAATAATGTATATAACTAATAAGTAGCATCCTTAAGAGATCTTTACTTTAAGTTCTTAGAAATTTTTTTGTACGTCTTATAGTTTTTGAGATATGGAATTAAAAGTGGTTTTCATGTATTTGCCAATATCTCGAAACTGATAGAACTTAGATAGAAACTCTTTAAATAAAAAAGTTGCCTTTTTCTATTGTCCAGATAAAACGTTAAATTAACTTTTGTTTCAAAGGCCGTAATAAGGGACGTATTGAGGAAACTTTGAAAACCGACAAAAAAATCCGAGTTTTCTGGATATTTTTTTAAAAATTCATAGAATTGTTAATTATCATATTTTCTTCGCTATTTTCGGGTTTTAAATTATTTTTGATGGAAATGTACCGAAAAATTGACATATTTGCGAATTTTAAATTTTGGCATTTTTTCCATGTATATGCTCAGGAAAATGCTATGAAATCCATAAAAGACCATTTTCCTCGGAAACTGAAAGAGATACGGCAACAATGTATATAACTAATAAGTAGCATCCTTAAGAGGTCTTTACTTTAAGTTCTTAGAAATTTTTTGTAGGTCTTATAGTTTTTGAGATATGGAATTAAAAGTGGTTTTCATATATTAGCCAATATCTCGAAACTGATAAAGCTTAGATAGAACCTCTTCAAATAAAAAAGTTGCCTTTTTCTATGGTCCAGATAAAAGGTTATATTGATTTCTATTCTAAAAGCGATAATAAGGGACGTATTGGCTCGGCACAATAATATTTCTACAAATTTATTAGCTGATAATTGATAGCTTCCATGTAAGAATAATTTTTTGCTTATGTTTTAATCGATTGAATACTTACATATTTTTATAGAGCAAATATGGAAAGTATATCCCACATTGCACAAAGGTGTGCGAGTTTAAAGAGCACCTATACGGCGCCGTCTCAGAAAACTACCTATCCACGTTCCGCAGGAAGGTGAGGCAAAAAAAGCAATAGTAAATAGAAAAAAAGAAAAGAAAAGTATTTTTTTATTGTAAATTTTTGTAAATCTTTTTAGTACTAATATTAGATGCACTCTCGGCTGACGATTAGCGATATGTACTAGTGTTGGGATCGCTCGAGTGAAAAACCGCTCGAGTACTCGATTATTGAAATAACCGACATCACTCGGTTATTGACACGACTACTCGAGTTATAATTTCAAGCGAAAATCGTCGCTTAACAAGCAGTCAAGCACTAACCACTGAGCGAAAGTTCGTTCATTCGATATCCGCTCGGCCATCGTCGCTTGACGGCTTTCAAGTTAATGCTCCGAAGTCTCACACGACATACGTCTTTGTTAACGGCACATAAACATAAAAGAGAAGGCGCTATCGCGACATGCGTTTCGTTTTCGTCGTTTTGGTTTGGATTTTGGATATTAAACATCTGCGACGCCTGGCCTGGCCTTCAAAAAGCAATCGGTGGTGATCGCTTGCCCTCGGCGTCATTCGCTATCGAATCGAATCGAGCGGCAAGCGATCAACCACTCGCTCAATGCGCTATTCATTGAATTCATTCACTACTTGATACTTGAACCGAAATTTCGAGTGATAAATCGCTCGAGCGATCGCTCGATTATTGAAATCGCTCGAGTAGTGACTACTCGATTATTAAAATCATCGGTTTTTCCCAACACTAATATGTACCCAGTCTAGTTTAGTATTTTACTGCCAGGAAATGTAAATCAAAGAAAATATAGATGTATAACATATTATATAAAAGTGCTAAATTAGCAAAATAACATATAAAACTGAATCTAAACACATTGACTATTTTGTTTACCATAAAGAAATGCAATGTTTAGCTTATTCACTGACGGAGTGATGGATCCAAGACTAAACAAGGTATTGGAGCCGGTCAAACCCCAAAAATAGAACTGAAGTTTAGTCTAGAATCCATGGAACAATAGTTGAGGCAGAGGTTTATGCCATTGAAATGTCTGCAAGACTTCTGATAATATGATAGTATATACACACATTATAGGGTAGCGAGGCTGCCGACACACTCGTGAAGAGGGTGACATCAATGAAATTCCCAGGATCTGAGTCGGCAAAAAATATAACTCATGGTATATTCGACTGATAAATTTTTGCCAAAGCAACAAACAAGTGAAAAAAGCACTCATTGAACTTACCAGGCCAAATACACTATAAGGCGTTTATGAATAGCCCTATAAATCAACAGTTAACTAGCAAGCTACTAGCGCTCGACAGATTGCATGTTAAAGATCTAGTGGACTAGCGTAAAATAATGATTGCCGACTCTTCATGAACGATTCAGAAACGGCAAAGTACGTACTATGCCCCCAAAAGTAAAATTCTATTATACAAATTATTATCTTCTGCGTTTAAATTACAGGATTGACTATTATCTTCTGAAGTCTCAAAATTTAGTAAGCTTAAGGCTTTGTTTAAGAAATCTACGCTTGTCTTAAGAAAGTAACCTACTATCTGGTTAACTTCGTTACTTTCACAATGTATAAATTGGTACCGAGACAATAAGTTTTCAAGCTAAGACCACCTGCTTAGTTTCATTTCAAAGGGTAAAATCCATTTCAAATAGTTGTAAGCAAATTCATTACCTTTTAAAAAAACCTTTACCTTCATATCAATGTCCACTGAAACCTGATTAACAATATTTATACAGCCATGGGTCAAATCTAAACTATAAAAATACAGTTTTGATTCACTTACAATTTTTACTTCCCAAAATTCAGAAGTATTAATTTTTTTGTGAATAATTACTGAGATCGTCAAAACTTTTTATACAATCTGATTGCTCGAAAGCTTGATTAAGTTAATATGTACGCTCTTGTTGTTCCTCGTTTCTCTCCGCTGGACTTTTTCTAGGAATGAGAACAGTTTTTGACAAGTAAGCAGGCAGATTGGGATAAAAGCACGAAACAGCTGTTAAATTTAGTCTCGCTTTAGTTGGATATTTTTTTGTGGTGCCATAAGGCAAAAGATAAATATCCTCCCGGCTAATGTCACTGGGGACAAAATGCTTGGGCACAAACTACAAAATACTGTGTGGGCAACCAATTAGCTCTTGGAATGGCTTTAAGCCATAGAATTTTCAGATTTTCATCTTTTGGGAAGTGAAAAACTGATACACTCTCTTCACCTGTCTTTAAAACACTTTTATAGTTAGAGTTACACCCAGGAATGCAGGGGCTTGGCATGTTGATAAATCGAACAAACCCGAACAAACTAAAAGAAAAATAAACACTTCAATATTTAATAAATTAACTGTAGCCACAAAATAATAAAGTTTATCCCAAAGAGCTAACCAGAATACAAAAAACACAACTTTTAAATTAAAACAAATAAAATTCTGCCGCCATTTATAAAACCCGTAAACAAACTGTCAGGCCGGCCAGACTGTTGGATTTTTCACTTTATTAATGCTATTAGAGCAAACCCCCACCACAAATTTTTACTAGTATTTTGTAGAGGTTCTTAGCAATCATGTCACTTAAATTTTCTATTAGATATCAATAGCAAACCGGATAAAAATACAAATTAATAGGACAACTACACCTACTTCCCGCGAAAAGTATATACTAAACCATGAATAACCTCAAAAAAGTCACGTGACACATGGATCTTCAAAGCGGTGTTGTCGATGTTTCTGTTACACGACTTGAACGAGTTAAGACGGCTATGGTTTATATTAAAAGCCGTCCGTAAATTCATAATAATTTTTTAATAAAATTAAATAGGAAAAACCATAGCGCCGGTCTCTGATATTAGAATAGCAGAAGAATGAAAGAGGTGAAAATTTTACTTCTGATGGTTCTGATGGTGTAATACGCATGCACTAGTTAAAAAAATGGTCTTAAAACTAGTTGTCATGTATGGTAACATTTTTTAGATGATATTGTTAATTCTTTACTTTATGATCCACCGATAAAAAAAATTGTTTAACAGTTTATGGTTTGTTTAAAATCATTCCGTTAAAATCAATATGCCCATTCATTGAAATTCTTTATTAATTGGTAGAGAACAAAAATGTAACTACCACTGTTCCTTAGTATTAGAATACCAGAAGTATAAAGAAGGTAAATTTATTAAATTATATTTAGGTGTGATGCGCTTGTGCTAGTTATTAGATGTGGGTTATTATGGTATGCAAGCATTCTTCAGATAACCAAACAATATGGTAAACCTGCGACATAAAAATAATTCGTATTGTAATAAAATTACTTAAATACTATTTGATTAACCAATGGAAAGAAGAGTTTTTACAATTTATGAGTTGTTTAAAGTCGTAAAGGCAATAAAAATAACATAATATTATGGTCCCGTCCATAATAAATAAAGTCTTCATGTTAGTCAAAACAAAATGTGACTACCGTCTTTCTGTGGTATTAGGATAGCAAAGGTTTGATGAGGTAAAAATATGCAAATCATATTTAGATGTGATTTACATGTGCTAGTTCAAATAGTTGTTATGGAATGCTAGTATTCCTTAGATAATAACCACAACAATGTTGTCAACATGCCACGCCTTAATAAAAACACGTTAAGATTATGATGAAATTTTTTACTTTTTGAAAAATAATTAGAAAAAAGAACCTTTTCTTTTTAATTTTATTTTTCAAAATGTTTATTACCTATAATATGCATTTCTTCATACAGTGTGAGTTTGTTACATGGAATAAATTCAGTAAATCCAGTACAGTTTTTTTTTGGAAAAATTCTTGGGCACGAGTGCGTAATAAGTAAAGAGGTATTTAAAAAAAATGTTGTAATGTGTAATTTAAATCTGTTGTACATATTAAGCCATGCTAGACATAGCCATATAAGAAGGAATATGATTTCTTCGTTTAACACCATAAATCAGTCTTAAAGACGAATTCTGAATTTTTTGAATACGAAAACGGTACGCAGCATCCAGACAAGGCATGTAAACTCCACTACAGGGGTTAAAATGAGACAATATCAATAAATCACATAAGAGTTTTCGGGTTTCTTGGGAGAGGCAATGTCGGTCGCCATATACCGTGCGAGCAAAAATTATTTACATCAAAGGGCTTGGATTAAAAAAGTAGGGCTTGGTTTAGATCACAATGATATGGGGTCGATATATCTAACCAAATCTAGGTTAAAATTTTGTCAAATTAATATTATGACATGATATGCCAAAATAATGAGTAATAAGATAGGTAGACAAATACAAATTTATTTTTGTTGTTTACAAAATTAACAAAGTAAGAATATACAGAAAGAAAAAGAAAAATAAATTACATAAATTGCAAAATGGAGATTTTCACTACTCCACATGCGCGTATTCTGAGAATGCACATAACCGGAGAAGTGGAACCAGGCTTCATCCGAAAAAAAAGTCAGGTGTAATAAATCATTTATTTCCAATAAATTTTGGGTAAACCATTGAGAGTAATTACTGCGTCTTTCAAAATCTGCGGCTTGTATTTCTTGGAATACTTGCACTTTATAAGGAAATAAAGTTAGCTGCTTCTTAAGAATAGTCCTGCATGTTCCATAAGATCTTCCCACGTTGGCGTATTTTGCATTATTTCACGTTTGCAACAAGTTCTTCTGTTTTTACAGATGGTCTTCCTGCTCCTTTTTTGTGTTGTATAGAACCTGTTTCCCTAAACACAGCCAATGTTCTTTTCAGGCAATGATAAAAATCCCCAGCAATAGAAGCAACGTTAGGAAAATGTTCGTGAAAATCGTCCATGCACAAACCCGGATTGTATTGTCACTCACCATTTACTCTAACCCCGTTTCGAAAATATGCTTCAACCATGAATGTTTGTGCTGTTCCGTAAAGCCCATTGTGTGAATTGTTCAAGAAATTGGAAAAATTAGCGATGAATCAAATTACTTGTAACGACTGTCAAAGATGACCGAATAACTGATTGATTGTTAATTCAGGTAGCTACTGACAATAAATAGGTATTAAGCATTAGGTTCTTAGATGCAAGGCCCTCTTTGATGCAAATAATGTTTACTCGCACGGTAGAAACAAACCAGTTAAAATAATTGTGACATAAAATGAAAAATACCTGTGTGTAAAATAATTCGTACAACAATCCCGAACAAACCCAAACGAACTTCCAAATATTACTCAATTACTGAAGCGCGTTCCTCCTGCATTTCTGTAGCAAAAAGTAAATGATCCCCTCTCTGGCCTGGCCATGCGTTATTCACGTCCCACGCCGGCAACACGCATCTGTTTCTTTATTGTGAGCATCTAAACATAGTATTTACTCCCTCATACTCAGTACTCACATTAAATGCCACCGTAACGTGCAGTTTTATTATGCACATTATGTTGTTTTACATTTCTACTATAGTTTTCCAATGGACTAATCGCCAAACGAGTTGATTGTAACTGTTGTAATTACTATACATTTATTTATATATTCGTGTTTTTCTTTATTTATCGTACATCTGAAGTTCCTAAATCTAGGAGTAACCGCTGATTTTAAACCTGACTCTTTAAGATTTATTTCTGTTGTTCGAGCTTGAAACAATCCAAAATAAATTTTACCCGGATCATTGGGGGATTTCAATTTTTTAATACTTTACGTGCGGACTTAAAGCAGATAAACTGCTTCTAGTTAGATTTATCTTTTCGACAACGAACTGAAAGAGGGAAACTTAGTTTTGTTGAAATTTCTTGACAAGTCAGATGCAACTGTGATTCCTCTGGACGTATTTATTTGTTGTACTAACAATGAAATATGAACATAAACGTATGCTTAGGCCAATAAAAAAGCATTTAAAGTGATTTTCGCTACAGTTAATTGTTAATACACTTCCTTATACAGTGTCACCAGTAAAGTCCGCATCATATGGGATTTTTTTTTATTAATAGCTTTATTCAAAATTTGACTTTGGCATCAAGTTCTGCTTCGATCGAGATAAAAATTAAGCAAAAAAATAGTAGTCGCGTGATTCGCATTATCTGTCAAATTTTAATTTTTTCCAAAAAATATTTCAAAAGTTTTTTTAAATGCAGTTTTTAGCCCACATGCAAAATTTCAGCTGCATAAGATAATTTTGATTTTTAACCTGTATGTAGGTTGCGTTGAGTCTTATTTTGCAAAAGTGGTGCAATTTACAAAATACGTAAAAAATCAAAATTATCTTATGCAGCTAAAATTTTGCATGTGGGCTAGAAACTGCATTTAAAAACAGTTTTTCTAATAACTTTTTTTGATACTTTCAGAAATAACCCTACCTTCGAATTATTTTTTGGAAAAAATTAAAATTTGACAAATAATGCAAATCACGTGACTACTATTTGTTTGCTTAATTTTCATCTCGATCGAAGCAGAACTTGATGCCAAAGACAAATTTCGAATAAAGTTATTAATAAAAAAAAATCCCATATCATGCGGACTTTACTAAGCACGCTGTATATTTACTGGCCTCATTTCACAGCTTTTTTTTTGTATTTTTAATTTTTGGAACTAGTGTAATAATGGAACATTTTAGATCTTTAGGTATTTTTCCCTATTTTAGGCAGTTATTGATTTATCTTAATATAATTTCACATGTGCTTGTAAAAGTTTCTTTTATTACTTTTTTTGATAAAATTTCACTATAATTATTGTTTGATTTAAGTTTGTTAATTTTAAATTTTATTTCTCTTGATGAGACTTCTCGGAATTCTTTAATGATATTGAAACATGTAGCAATTTTAGGACATAATATTTCATTTTCAATCTCGATATCATCAACTATTTCTCTAATACTATTAACATAATAATTATTGATATTTTCAGCAATACAAATCGGATTTGTTTCTTTTCTGCCGATAAATATAATTTCTGTTATTTCACTTTTTGTAGTTGGCTTGACAAAATTCTTTAAAGTTTTCCACATTCTTTTCGGATCATATCTGTTTCTATCTGTTTCTATCTATTTGTTCAATTATTTTGATGCAAACATTACTTTTCTCATTCATCATTCAATAAAAAATATTTTTATCTGTAGATGTGATCAACGACAATCAAACAAATCTCATTCATAAACGTACTTTTTCGAAGAGCCTACAACTCCCTATTTATAGAGGATATTCTATCATATGACACAGTGGCGTCTCTTCCATATGGTAATTTGGTCAATGAGCTCCCAAAAATATTGGAAAATATATCAGGAAATAGGTATTATGTTATTTGGTAAATTATTTTACTCGTAAATATATTTAATTTAACTTATGAAAACACCTTATAATATTTCAACCCTTCCTCGTAAATAAACCCGAGTATTGGGCTGGCGTCCGGAATTGACATCTTGGGTTAGAGCTTGGCAGAAGTACCCGAAGATTTCACAGCGACCGACGGTATTGTTTTGATTTAAGTTTCGCGTATTTTCATAGATCAAAATCAATTTCGTTTTTTCGCATTTTGTAGAAGGCGCCACATAGGAGCCTATACTTTAATTTGAACGGTCTCAACTTTTTTGTCCTACACTGTATGCGCATTTTGACTGAATATTTTTTTGACATTAAAAAGGTATACTACTTTTGTTTCGATGAATCTAAACGTTTTCTAGAAAAATGCTAAAATAACATTGCTTGCATGTGGTGAATACGAAATCATTTTAAATTATTTTCAACATTAAACATATCATAGCCAAGGAAGGTATACTCCATGAAGTTCGTCGGAATTTTTTAAGAATAATTAATTTATGCATAGAAGAGGAAGGACGTCACTTTGAACCTTTGATTTAAATGTTTAATTTATTGTTTTAGTTACTTATGTATTTTAAAAGTGCAAATAAAATTTAACTGTAACTCCGTTAATAATCAATTTTCGAAAAAATGTTATAGGAAGATATAGCATTTATTTTCGGTAGAATTAACCTCTAAGTTTTTTGCTCATCATTTCCGGACACCCTGTATAAAATAGCTGTTGTGTTCATGCAAAAATATTCTTTAAAAAGCATTTTTATAATAGCTAACAATTTAAATTTATAAATTGAAGTTTTCAAAAAATGACTACCAGGTGGCTATATGAAATAACTCTGTAGTGACCTACTTATAATAATGTCAGATAATGAGCCTTATTCATAAAACTGAAGGATATCCTTGTAAGTATAAGGTAGAAGAATAAGGTTTTGAGTTGAAGAAAAAGGTAGGAGTATAAGCATTTCCTCTTTTTCGTATGCATAATGATTACCTTATACTTTCAAGGATATCCTAATATCCTCCAAGAATAAGTAAATGGTATGTGAATAAACTTATTATAATTATTCGGATTTCCTTTTTTAAAAACCAAAATGATTTGATATTATTATGGCGTAAATAATAAAACTAAATTAAATTGGAACTTTTATTTTATACAGTTTTTTACCTACATTTAATTATCAAAGTTATTTATTACAATGCTCAAATTTCTTCTGACTTCTTGTCCTTGCTGGCGAAGATGTAGATCAAATTCATCCTTATCTCATCTTCTTCTGGCACTTCTTCTTCAGGTGCTTCAAAATCGATGTATTTTAAAGTTTTTGCCACGTTATGAAGCACAATACAGGCAACAATTATTTTTGGCGCATTCTCCAATTTCACTCGGCAAACATATTACAAAATAGGAAATCGACGTTGCAGTTGACCAAAACAACGTTCATTTATCACTCTCTCTTTTTTCAAAAGTTAATTATAATTTAGTTCACGACCTCGAGCGGGATTTCTGAATGGAGTCATGAGCCACGGCTCTATTCCATATCCATCATCAGCAAGTAGCACGACGTTGTTTTTATTTTGTAAATGAACCCTTATTTTTGAATTTCTCCTTATTCTTGAATCGTGAACCGATCCAGGCCAACTAAGGTCCATACCAGTGAACATTTCTCTTGCATCACAAGTGGCTTGCACATTCAGTGTAGGATGACCTTTTCGGTTGACATACTCATCGCCATGGCGATTTGGTTTCAGTATTCCTATGTGGGTACAGTCAACTACACCAATTGCTGTCGGAAATCTATACTTGCACTGTTAAAAGAAAAGAATCAAATTTAACTTTTTTTTAGGTCCCAGAAAGTCCACACCCGTTTTTTTGTCAATTTAACTAAAAGAGTTTCAGTCAATCAGTAACTCATAAAATATGTTATTACTATTTTGACATTAATCTGATTTTATTGTGCAGTAAAAATTACAACTTAATTAGTTAATTTGACACATTTTTTATGTTAGTATTAACTTATTTTAAAATTTTAACTAAAAAAGATATTGATAATGATTATAATCTTTATCAAAGTTACTAGTATTTGATTCATTTGAACTGTAAAAGAATTGCATGTTAATTTTAGTTAGCTGTTATATTAAAACGACTTCCAGAAAAGTTAGTTCTTAAAATCTGATTTTTACTAAACGCAAAAGAGTTAAAATAACTATACATTTTAAGTTAAATTTGATTTATTTTAATTGATTATAAATCTTTTTGATTCTCACGTCCAGGATTTTTAACAGTGTGCTTTGCCATAACTGTTTCGCATCCATAAGTTCATTGTTAGTAGACGGAAACTTTATGCAGTCATTTGATTGCTCAACTATGCTGCCAATTACGGCAGTCACTGCACGAGATACTGTAGGTTGACTTACACCCAGTTCTTGATCAATGCCTTTCTGATACCTACGGTCACAGAGATAGCGTAAACATATCTTCATTTTTAGGACGGATGATAACGCATCTCCTCGAGTTCCAGCTTTTATTCCCAAAAACGTGTTGGCAAGCCATTGCACATTTTCCTCTTCAAACCGGTATAATTCGTTGTAATCACGAACAAGTGTTGATAAACGCTGCTAGTAGTGTTGATAAACGCTGCTTGTAGTGTTTAATCTCTCTCAGTTCCACAACATCTGCCATCGCTACAACTGATCAGTGCACGACTGAGTCTGCTACTGACCACCCTCAAAATGATTGAAGGATATCATTTTTATTTAGAGTAAAAGGTAACGTTTATGAATAACCAAATACTTTTTTGGGAAGGATATGCTTATACTCTATAAGTATAAGGTTTTACTCTGAATATTATGAATGCGAGCTGAAGGATTTCCTTCATATTCTGCAAGTATAAGCAGAACATTTTTTTTATGAATACGGCCCAATAATTATATTTTAATTAAATTCCTATTCTGACCTCATAAATGAGTTCTTGATAAAACATTGTATTGCATTCGCGTTTTAGTTTCATTTTATCCACTCAAAAAAATTAGTCTCAACTTTTTAATGCAATAATACCATATACAAATTTTGAATAAAATAATTGTTCACTAGCTAAAAGCAGTGTAGCAAAGACGACCCTGTCCTCATCTTTTATTTATAAAATCGATCGATCGGACCAGTTATTTACTGTTCATGGCTGAGCGATATCCTCGTAAATACTATGCTTGACTGCTTTGACTGTAAATTTCTAACGCGCAAAAAATATTTTTGAATTAGCGCATTTAATAGTCTTAACCAGGCTCTTTAAAACCCATCAATATTTTTTGCTCATTAAAAATTTCAGGGAAACCCTCCAATTGGACAAAAATATATACCCTACAACCCAAGCACTTAATTTTCAGCAACTTTAGTTTTGAAATATAGGTCGGTGGAAACTTTTTTCCTTTCAAAATAAAGTAGGTATTTACTTTTACAGTTGTAAATAAAAAAGATCCTCGTTAAAAGTTTTACAAAGTTTTATATTAACGAATAGCTTAAGGAGCATCCAGTTTGAATCGTTGAAGTTGGCGCAAACCACGGATCAAATACCCCCAAGTATTCACTCAGTCGGTAAAAGAATTACAAATAATTTTGTTGCTACTTGTGCATTCACAAAAAAATCATGTTCTAAGGAGCAGCTCGAAAGAGTTAATAAGAACTGCATATTATAAAGTAGACTGTGGAACGCAGTGGCGGACCCAAGCCGAGAGGGGCAATGGGGGCAATTAAAAATTAACGTTGATACACGTAGCATTCTTATGATCAACCCTGTATTAGGCGGGCAAAATCCTCACTCCGTGTCCTCCCCGCGGGCGCCCGCTGGTAATGACTTAGTCAGCTAAAACTGAGTCTGGCACATCAATTATCTTCGCTCAGTTATGGATGTGGGGACCTAAATCCGAGGTGGTGTGAGCAACCGTGCCAAGGATGGAAGGCTGAGGGTAAAATCAGCTATAACGAGCTCCTATAGTGGACCAGGCAATCACTATAGTATAAGCGCCTTGTCCTGGTATGCCGGCTCTATCAGGATGGACCTTTATTTCCGAGCATACTCGTGGGACTTATATGGAACACCAAAATAAAAAACGAAAAAAACCGCCGCCAGTAGATGATCTGGTCATCGAGGGCAGCTCACACGGAGAAAGCGTGAATAAAAGCGAGGAGGAAAAGCTGCTGAGATCGCCTGGCTCATCCCGGGCAGATTTCAAGGATAGCAAGCCTCGCAGAAAGATTTCAGCTGGAGGGCAAGGCATCTTCTGGGAATACTGGAAAGTAAGAATCCAGCTGACCTTACAAGTAAGGATCGGGGTACTTTAAAGTGGGCGAGAGAACTCTTGGCTCGCGACCCGTACCATGTTCCTTACACTTACCAGAAACCGGGTGCAACCCTCGAAAGAAGTGTCGCGGAAAAAAGGACACGTTCTACTGATGAGAAGAGCACCCCAAGAGACAAGAAAAGAAAACCGGTTCCACAGAAGTGCAAAGCTGGAAGGCCTTAAAGGAGACTGGCTACGGAGACTAAACAAGTTTCCGCGGCGGGCTCACAAAGGAAGAGTTCTGCTGCGCCCAGCAGTGGACCGAGCCATAAAAAGTCTGGTATAAGAGAGCGTTCCGACAACAGACCGATGGCGGAAGCGTCTCGCAGCAGTCTTCAAGTTGCAGTAATCGACGCCGGCAACAAATGCTGGAAGATTACGTCAGACTGCTGGATTCTGGTTGAGAAAAGGCTTACAGAAATCCTTATGGAGTTTCTGATAGCCAATCCTACTCGCCAGATTCCACAATACGACACTTCGGGATGGACTAGAGGAATCAAGATCATCAACTGCACGGATGATTTTTTCTTAAAGTTCTTGAACAAGGGTGTCAAGAAAATCGTAAAACCCTGGGAACATGCGTGCCTGCAGGTGATCCCTCGATCGGAGTTACCAAAGTGTCCGAGAGCGAGGATTTGGTTGCCGGTACCAGTGATTCCTGAAAAGAATTTACTGCCACTACTGGCCGCTCAGAATCCAAAGATTCCCTGCAAGGAATGGAGGATTCTGAAAATGGAAGACCCAAAACCAACATGGAGAAGCGTCATTCTACAACTTACGGATGAGTCCCTACCCGCTCTAGAGGAAGCTCAATTTAAGCTTCACCGTGGGTTTAACGCTATAACTGTTAGTGTCTACAAGGGCTTTCCGAGGCATACGGAGAGAAGCCAAGAGACGATAGCACCAACTGAACCCAAGCAGGATTCCACAATGACATCGGCTATGGAAGTGGAGCAGGGCGTGGTTATGGAAGTAGAACCGGCTCCTGTGATGGAGGTCGAAGTTCCAATGCCGCTTAGCGATGTTGCGGGTAGTTCAGATCAACCTTCACTACAGTAAAAAGGCTTCATGCCATCTGGCGCTTCTTATGGAAGGGAAGAGCCTTGACGTCGCCTTAATCCAGGAACCTTGGGTCAAAAACGACGTCATACATGGATTAAGACTGAAAAACTATTCCCTGTTTTACTCCAAGGGCAGAGGTAAGCCAAGAACTTGTATTTTAGTTAATAATAAAAACAAAATGTTCTTAATGCCTAATTTCAGCGATCAAGACATAATGGGAACGTAGAGGAGGGGCACCCTTAATGTTGTCATCCGTCTACATGGCCCATGATGCGCCAATACCATCGGCAGACGTCCAAAATATTGTGGAATCTGCCAGGACTGACAAGGTAAACCTAATCTTGGGATGCGATGCCAACGCTCATCATACACTATGGGGAAGCACGGACATCAACGAACAGGGTGAGTGTCTTTTTAACTTTTTCATTACATCTAACCTAAATATCTGTAATAACGGTAATACACCCACATTTGTCACTGCGAATAGAGAGGAGGTTCTGGATGTTACGTTTGCGAATGAATCTAGCGATTTAAAAGTCGATAACTGGAGGGTGTCCGGCGAGAATTCGTTCTCGGACCATCGCTGGATTCTGTTCGACGTCGGCGCATCCACGAATGCTCCTGAATCATTTCGTAATCCTAAGAAAACAGACTGGGATAAGTTTTGCAGAATTATTTCTGATAAGCTGGCGAAACCACCTGAGGATCTGTTGCCTAATATTGCTTCGATTGATAGTGCAGTCAATAAGCTAACAGAAACTTATGGCAGCTTTTGTCAAAAGCTGTCCGATAAGCAGACCAGCCAAGAAGTCATATCCACCATGGTGGAACGCAGACTTGAGTGGGCTACGACGTGACATGCGAAGGATGTTTAATAAAGCAAAGAGCAGACGTACGGAAGACGAAAGTGCCCATAAGGAGGCTCTAAAGACGTATAAGAAAGCTATTAGGAAAGCTCAAAGGAATTCCTGGCAGGACTACAGCGAGCGAGTGGAAAGCACAAACGAGGCCGCTAGGCTCAGAAAAGTTTTATCGAACGAACCGAGTGCTCCTTCCTTTCTAAGAAAAAACGATGGGGCCTTTACAGAGAGCAGCGAGGAAACCCTTAAACTGCTAATAGACGCCCATTTTCCTGGAAATACACTGGCAGCGGAAGCCCCCATTGACCAAGGAGAACCTCCGGATTTAAACAGCATTAAATCGGTGGTCACTAGCGAGAAGCTCGAATGGGCGATTGACTCATTCGACCCGTATAAATCACCAGGACTAGACGGAATAATGCCCGCCATGCTACAAAAGAGGAAAAAGATCCTAATACCGTGGCTCCTGGTGATATACAGAATCAGCTTGTATTACACTCATCTACCTGCAAGCTGGAACAAGATTAAAATAGTCTTCATATCAAAGGCTGGTAAAAGCAGCCACGCTACTGCCAAGAACTTCAGACCGATTAGCCTATCTTCGTTTCTCACCAAAACGTTGGAGAGGCTGTTAGACACACAAATCAAGAACTCGGTACCAGAAGAAAGGCTGAGCTCGTCTCAACACGCCTATACAAAAGGCAAATCAGTGGAAACAGCGCTACATGAGGTAGTAGGCGCAATTGAAAAATCCCTTAGAAATAAAGAGTACACTCTAGGAACCTTCATAGATATTGAAGGGGCCTTTAATAACGTCACGACGGAGGCGGTTTGCGATGTCCTGGTAGAATCAGGGGTTAACAGCTACATCTGCCGTTGGATTCAGAAGATGCTGAAAGGCCGTAAAATCTGCTCTAAATTAGGAAGCAGTGAGATAGACAGGATTGCTGGAAGAGGAACTCCGCAAGGCGGGGTGCTATCGCCAACACTGTGGCTAAGAGTAATGAACAAGATTCTTATAGCGTTAGAAAGGGCTGGATTCAAGGTGATTGCATATGCCGACGATTTAGTTATACTTGTGTCGGGCAAATATTTAAACACCATCAGCGATCTAACAGAAATAGCGCTACGAAAACTCGAACGGTGGGCTGCAAAATGTGGGTTGAGGGTCAACCAAGAAAAAACGGAGCTGGTTCTATTCACACGCAGAAGGGTGATTGCGAACTTCAGGCTTCCAGTCCTGGACAACAGAACTTTAGTGCTAAAAGAAAAAGCAAAGTATCTAGGATTGATACTCGACTCCAAGCCTAACTGGGGCATGAACATACAAGAACGTGTCAAAAAGGCGTCAGTTGCGTTCTATGCCTGCAAAAAAGCTATTGGTAAGAAGTGGGGATTGAAACCCCACATAGTACACTGGATTTATACAGCCATTGTAAGACCTATACCAACTTACGGGGTCCTGGTCTGGTGGACCGCTTTAGAAAAAGCAATACATATGAAAAAACGAAGGTACAATGGGCAGCTTGTTTAGGAGTGACCGGTGCCCTTCGCTCAGCACCGACGGCGGCACTGGAAGTTATGCTGCATCTGATACCCATGGATATTTAGGTAAAAAGTGTGACAGCGAAAAGTGCTCTACGGCTGAAAGAGTCGAAATGCTGGACTAGTACCAACTACGGACACAGCAGCATACTAAGGATATATCCAGGCCAAAAATTGCGAGAGCCGACCGATTACACTGTTTCGCTGCCAGAATTTGGAAGGAGCTTTTCTATGCTCATTCCGGGTAGGGAAGAGTGGGAAGGCAATCAAGTAATAATGGAGGTGGATCACTCGATCTTCACAGACGGTTCAAAAATGGATGTCGGGGTGGGAGCTGGTATCTTCTCCGAAAACATGCTAATACAGAGGTCGTGTAGACTCCCTGACTACTACAGCATTTTCCAGGCAGAAATTTTTGCAGTGGATAAAGCAGTCAACATCCTGCGGGATCACCCTGGCTTGAGAGGACCTGCGTCTATAGCTATCTATATAGACAGTCAAGCAGCTATAAAGGCAATTTGCTCCAGCAGCACTAAGTTAAAATTAGTAAGGCGCTATCGCAACAATTTCTGCACACTTGGTGCTCAACATCGAATCACCTTGTGTTGGGTTCCTGGACACAGCAACATATATGGCAACGAGACTGCTGATGTGCTCGCCAGGGAGGGCGCAAGCATGTCTGTCGAACTAGCAGAGAATACTGTGGCTAGACCACTAGGATCAGTCACAGAAGAGATAGATCGAATAGCTAAACAACTTGCGCAAAGCAGATGGACAGGACTTACAATTTGTAGCATCTCCAGGCAATTGTGGCCCTTACTTAATAACGGCTGGTTTGATTGAGCTGTCAAGATTCTTTACGATCGCGTTAACCATCAGGTAGCTGAATGCTTGAAGGTCGTAGACAATGATGTTTCTTGAATGATGAAAGAGTTTTGGACTTCCATTGTCTTTATTCGTTTTAAATCACAACGTTTCAACTGGTAAGTATCTCCAGTCGTCTTCAGATGAATACTAAATAAGTAAAGTAACTACAAGAATATTTATACTAGCTAGGTGCACCGAAGCACAACTGAGGAGGGTGCAGTCATGCGTTCAGTTAGCACGCGATCTTATCCTAAGCTTACATCTATCTAACAAAGGTTTCCAGATATTTCTTAAGTCTAACGATGGTTTACTAAAACAGCCTGGATTCTGGTGAATAGTAGCAGCTTCCTTAAACTTTCTTTTCCTCCAGTGTGGCTCCTTATGTAGGATTTCAGCTTCTGACCACATGATATGGTGGCCATGTTTCCAGGCATGGTCAGCTGCACCTTACTTTTCGGTCTCTCCTTTTAGCGTATTGTTTTTGTGTTCTTCAATCCTTGTCTCGAGTGGTCTTAATGTCTCACCTATATACGATTGGCCGCACTCGCAGGGGATCTGGTAGACGCAGTTTTTCCTATCTTTTGACTTATAGGCTTTGTCTTCGTCAGGTGGCTTCTTAGGGTGTCTCTCGAGTTGAATACGGTGTTGATGTTATATCGTTGTCCTAGTCTTCTTATTTTCTCAGATACTCCCTTGACATACGGAATGTTGAGTGTTGGTTGTGCCTCTCTGTCTGCTTTTTGCGCGTTGGGTCGATTCTTACGGTTTTCCAATATTGTGTCAACTAATTTTGTGGAGTAGCCATTTTTGTTAAGGTCGGTCTTGATGTGGTGAGCTTCCTTTTTAAGTGCTTCTTCCGAGTTACAGATTGTAATTGCTCTATCCACGAGGGTTTTAACTATGCCATGTTTCGTGTTGTTTGAGTGATTTGAAGTAAAATTGAGATACTGACCTGTATGCGTAGGTTTTCTGTATACTGAAGTTTGGATGCTATTACCATTTTTCTTCACGTTGACATCTAGAAACGGTAATTGGTTGTTTTCCTCTTTCTCCATGGTGAATTTGATTGTTGGTGTTAAGCTATTAAGGTGATCTAGAAAATTTCTTAGTTCGTCATCGGTTCCATTCCAAATAATGAAGGTGTCATCCACATATCTCAGCCACATTTTTGGTTTCTTCTTTGCCTGTTCCATTGCTTTCAATTCAAACCATTTCATGTATATGTTGGCGATTATTGGCGAGAGAGATGAGCCCATCGGTAGTTCGTCTACTTGGTTGAAGAATCTATCCTTTTCTTGAAAGTAGGAATTGTTGAGGCAGCATTCTAATAGTTCCAAGATGGCATTAATAGGAAGTGTTGTTCTTTCCTGTAGAGTATGGTCTTCCTCAAGTCTGTTTTTGATAACCTTTAGGGCGTCTTTTACGGGAACGTTGGTGTAAAGACTTTCGACGTCAAAGCTCACCAGCTGATCTCCTGGCTGTAGTTCCTTTCCTCCTATTATTTGAACGATGTGCTGTGAGTTCTTAACAAATGATGTGCTATTTCCTTGGAGAGGTTTGAGTAGAGGGAGTAGAAATCTAGCTAGCTCGTATGTTGGAGAATTAAGGGAGCTCGTAATGGGTCTTAGAGGCATGTTGTGTTTGTGTATCTTTGGCAGGCCATAGAGATGTGGAGGATTACTGTGGTGTGGTGTCAGGCGTGTCCGTGTCTTTTCTGGTATATATCGTTCATATTTCTTAAGTGTTCGGTAGATTCTTCTCTCGATGGTAGAGGTCGAATCCTTGGCAGTAAGAGAGTAGTTACCTTTCTGCAGGACTTCTTCGATTTTCTGATCGTAGGTCTGAACATTCATAATGACGGTCGATTTTCCCTCGTCGGCTGGTAGAATCTTGATAGTGGAGTCTTTGCGAAGGTTTGCAAGGGAGATTTTTTCATCTTTACTGATATTTTGTTTTGGAGGCTTCGATTTTTCTAGAATTTTCCTAACTTTCCATCTAAATTCCTCCCCTTGTGTCTCTCCTATGGTTGTTGAGTCGACAGCGCTAATAATGTCCAGTATTGGTATCTCTTTTGGAGCGATAGTAAAGTTTAAACCATTGGCCAATAAGTTTTCTTCATTGCTTGTTAATTCTTTAGATGAAATGTTAACAATAGTCCTTTGATTCTGCGTTATTGGTGTTTCTTGACTAACATAATTTCCCAATTTTTTCTTATGATTGTAATAATTTGATGTTCAGATAGGTTGCAGCAAAGGGTTCAAAGAAAACGGTGTTTCATATTCAACATCAAACTATATTCTGAATCTTAGTCCATGTCGCCACATACATAGTTGTTCCACTTACGCTAAATGTTTATATTACATATTTGTTATATCGACAGTATTGTTATACTAGCTAATCATAATAACTAATTAGAACACTAATACAATATACTAATACAGAGTGTTTTACCCTCATATTACACCTCCCCGGGCAATTTAAGGAATTTACACTTTGTTTTCAAATGGAAATTCCTGCTAATTATAATATGAAAGTAATTAACTCATGTGAAATAATAACTATACTTATAACAAACATTTTCTTAGTCAATAAGAATTCAAGAAATGAAGAAGAAAAGGAAGAAAATTAGAGTAGTCAGACCTAGAATAAATAGCAGATAGAGAAGAATACGAAAGTAGGGCCGGCCGATTCCTTACTACTAAATTATTACCTAGAAATTACTTAACTATGATATAACTTAGTTCTATTTTTGTGGATTACAATCTCCTTATTACCTTTCATTAGTTTTACATTTGGAGATTCATCCTCGATAACTAAATAAGGACCAAGAAAACAAGGACTTGCGATTTTGTTTCCCACTTCATTTTTTACCAGTACTAAATCGCCTTTTTTGTATTGAATGGGTTTAATTTTTTCATCATAACTTTGCTTTCTTTTAAATTTTGAATGTAATAAGTTAGCTCTTGCATCCTCATGAGCCTTTTGCAACCGATACTTTAACTCAATAGGGTAATTCTCAAAGTTATAAATGGGTTCTAACATATTATTTAGATTATTAGGAATCTGACATTTCTTTCCAAAGACCAGTTCAAAAGGAGTATATTTAGTTTCAGTATGGACTGTAGTATTATAAGAGAAACACCAATAAGGAATCCATGTACTCCACGCTGCATCATTATTTTCGGATTGAATTCTTAAATAGGCACCCAATACCTTATGTGAATTTTCCAAAGAACCAATACTTTCATGATGGTATGCCGTGGAATAAATTTGATTTATTTTTAAAAGCTTACAAACCTCACTCATAGTGGAAGAAATAAATTCAGAACCCCTATCCGTTGCAATTTCCTGTGGAATTCCATATCGTAAGATAAAATTTTCCACAAATGATTTTGCCACAGATACGGTGTCTTTATTTTTTATAGGATATGCTTCCACAAATTTTGTTAACTCACACTGTAAAGTCAGGATGTATGCAAATTCATTTACATCTGTTGGTAGTGGTCCTACAATATCTAAATATACTTTTTGAAAAGAATAATTGGCTGTCGACGTAATAACCATGGGCTGTCTAGTATAACGATTGCAATGCTTTTGTTTTTGACAAGTGTCACATTTTCTTACAAAGTCTGCAACATCGTTATCTAGACCTGGCCAAAAGTAATACTTTTTTATATTATTTGTCATTCTATTTATGCCTGCATGTCCACTTGTGGGAAGTAAATGAAAATCATTCAAAATAATTCGTTTCTCATCATTATCTATTATTTTGCTAGCTCCTTGTACAATATTTATACGGGGGCCCCCCCAATTAGGATTACTATTTATTTCCTTACCTATCCATTTAATAAACATTTTATTTTTCTCATTTTTTAAAATATATAATTCATTTATATTTGCTTTCTTAGTTATTTTGGCCAAATCTCTCAGCATTTCGTCTCGCGCCAATGCCGATCGAGTATTTTGACTAAAGTACAAACTAAGTTGCAATGGAACATAATAAAAACTCCCCAAGTGTTCAGTTATATCTTTTGACAATGTTTTTATTTTGGACGATGTCGTTAAAACTAACTCAGTGCAATTTTTAGGTTGTTTAAGAACTTCCACAATATCTGGTTGATCAGGCCAAACATTAAGGTTATCCTTGTCCAACACACAATCTTGCTCTTTCATACTCTTACACTGTCCTCTGGTCAAAACAGCAATCATGTCATTATTCATGCTTTTCAATTCCTCAGATGTCAAGATAATTCTTGATAATGCATCCGCGGTGACATTTTCACTTCCTTTCACATACTCAACGTAAAAATCATATTCCTCAAGGCCTAATCGAAATTTTGTTAACCGGCTGGATGGGTCAGTAAGGCTAAATAAGTATAATAAAGGTTTATGGTCAGTTACTATTTTAAATCTGCGTCCATATAAATAAGGCCGAAAATGCTTTACAGCCCAGTAGATAGCTAAAAGTTCTTTGTGAATAATAGGGTAATTTATTTCCGCTTTATTTAAACTTCTACTGGCGTACGCCACTGGTCTATTATTTTTATTTGAGAGTACTGCTCCAATAGCTGACTTTGACGCATCAGTTTGAAGTATAAATTCATTTTTCTCTGCAAAATCAGGATACTGTAAAACTGGATATTGACTTAGTGCGTTCTTTAGGATTTTAAATGAGTTGTTACATTCATCCGTCCATTCAAACCTTGCATACTTTCTGCACAACTTGTTTAGGGGTACAGATAGCTCCGCAAATTTCGGAATAAACTTTCTGTAGTAATTTGCAAAAGCCACGAAACGTTTAACTTCGTCTGAATTTTTTGGAACGGGATATTCGTCTACAGCTTTAATTTTTTCAGGATCAGGAGATATTCCTTTATCACTAATAATGTGACCTAAATAAAGAATTTCTTTCCTTAAAAACTCGCATTTTAAGGGATTTAGTTTTAAATTTACTTTACGAAGTCTAGTAAAAACGTCCATAAGGTTTTTGTTGTGTTCCTTAAGATTTCTCCCGAATACTATTAGATCGTCAAGGTAAACAAAACATTTTTCGTAGTTTAGACCTGCCATTGCAACTGTCATTATCCTAGAAAAGGCACTGGGGCTAAGTTTTAGCCCCATGGGCAATCTTTTCATTTGCCATTGCCCCCGATCAGTTGTAAAGGCTGTCAATTTTCTACTTTGTTCATCTAGTTCCACTTGATAATACCCCTGACTTAGATCTAAATGCGAAAAATAAAGAGCTCCCGCAAGAGAATCCAAAATATCAACCACATTTGCAATAGGCCACTTGATATCTACTAAACTACGGTTTAAAAATCTGTAATCTAAAACCAATCTGCTACGTTTCTCTCCTGATGTTTCACTCTTTTTCGGTACCAGTAAAACAGGCGACGACCACTCACTCTGCGCACTCTCAATTATATCATTATCGCACATTTGGGAAATTTGCTTATTTATTTCCTCCCTCTGGGATTGAGGCAGTCTATAAGGTTTTATATAAACTGGTTGAGTGTTCGGTTTGACTTGAATTGACTGTTTATAAATATTTGTTACAGATAATTTATCCCCAGGCATATGAAATATGTCTGCAAATTTAGCACATAATTGATCTATTGAATCTTTCTCTTCTTTATTCAAGTAGGTAAGTTTAAGCATGTCAAATAACTGTTTTACTCGATTAACTGAAATATTTTGAGAAGTAAACTGACAACAATCATAATTGCTGAGCTTCTCAGTTTTAGGTAAGCAATTTCTCAAGCGTACTTCACTTTCCCGTGTATTCAAAATTTTAACCGGAACTTTCCCATTCACTGGTTGTGCAATCACTCCTGCTACAAACACACCCTGGCATAACTCACTTGGCATAACAACACATTCCTCATTTAACCCTGTCTCAAGGTACTGAATACTTTCACACCTTGCAGGTAACACTAATATATGACTACAACAAGCATTTAAGTCTAAAATAACATTCTTTCCCTCATTGAAAAGATCTAAAGTATTTTCCTCATAGTTTAATTTAGCTTTATACTTCCCTAAAAAATTTCTCCCAATTATACCATCTGTATGACATTCCAACGAATCAAATACATAAAACTTTTCCCTAAATTGTATGTTTCCTATAGCGAGATTTAAGTATACATAACCTACGGAACATACTCTACCACCTATGCCATTTATTTCAAGATTTTCCTTATGTAAAGGTATACTTGCATCTAAATGCTCTAACTTAAGCGCACACAATGACGCTCCCGTATCTACTAAGAATCCTAAACTTTTGTTGTTTACTCTAAAAGAAACTGAATTTGAGTAATTTTCGGAGTAAGTAAAAATATTATTATGACTATTCCCCTCTACTTTAGGGACGAAAAAATGTTTGCTCCCTAGAAACATCATACGGCAACGTTTCCTGACCTGCATTAATGTCTTGGTCAGCAAAATTTATTTGTCTCCGCGAATTTCCACGATAACCGCGAGTAAACGAACGTCCTCGGTGTCCCCCCTGAAAACGCTGACTTTGCGGATTGCTATTACCATTACCTAAGCGAGAATTATTTTGTTGATAATTAGAAACATGATTGTTATTTCTATTAGTTACGTTTCTATTGAAATTGTTATTAAAATGTCTTCCAGAGTTTCTAGCTCTGTTAAAACCTGCAGAAAAATTTCTGTTGTTTCCTCTTCCTCTAAACATATTGAAAATTTGTTGATTACTGCTTTGAGAGGAAATTTCTTCATCCTGCGCCGCTCTAATGGCATCCTTTAAAAATTCAAAATTTCTAGCAGATATGATTGTGCTGAGTTTATGATTTCTAAGGCCACCTGTAAACCTTTTTATAGCGATTTTTTCGTTTATTGGTCTTAAAATATCAAAAGCTCTTGAATCACCGTCTGCTTGAGAAATTGTCAGATTTACTAAGATATCTTCAAGATTTTTACCAAACTCAGAAACAGTATTATCGCCTTGCTTGGCGGAAAACAATTTTGCCTGAAGGGCGGTATCGGATTGTTTCGTTAAAAGATGTTTTTTTATGTCTCCTAATAATGAATCCATAGACTCGTAACTAGACTTTAATCTCAATTTCGCATTATTTGAAATTCGTGTTTTCAGAATGAATTTAATTAAAATAGGCTTGCCATCATCGTTAAGCATAGAATGATAAAATTCTGCCGCGTCGATTAGTTTATGTGTAATAGCTTCCGAGTCATCCATTACAGGCAAGAGGCTCGTGGCCACTTTCAGGTCAAAAGCCGACATATCTGAATGTATAATTTTCGCGTCCTGGTTATCCCGATTTGTACTTTCCGCGTCTTGGTTATCACTACTCAAACCTTCTGCGAATTGTTTATCAAAATTTATAATTTCCTGATATACTTTTTTAATTTTGTCTATAGTATTTTTAGAATATTCAATGTCTGCTTCGTCGAGTTCAGAATCTTTTATTTTTTGATTAATAGCAGAAACCTCCTCACTCAGTCGAGAGTAAATAGTTTTTGCTTCCCTAACTTTAGTTGAAACGATGGATGTTTTTCGTCTGTCGTAATTTAATTTTCCTAGATAAGTTCTGACATCTGCTAGAGAACTTAAAATTATGTTTAAGTTATCTCCCATGAAAAATATGCAAATCTAATTATTTAAGAGCAAAGTACTTGTTAAAGAGGTCCCTATTTCAATACAATTTACTTAATTCTATAACTTACTTAGTACATTTTTTCTTTTTAATTACTAAATTGCTTAATTTTTTCCATTCTTTACATATCGCCTTGTTTCTTATGTCCATTTTCAGTTTTTTTTTTTCCCTTAAGTGTAATAACCATCTTTATAATTATCCTAAAAAGAACCTAAAAAAAAATTTTATACTGCCTCCTCCGTCATTAATTCATCCCTTGATTTTCTTAACTCGCTTCTGTTAATTTCTCTTCGAATAGTTTTTCGTAATTCCTTACGATAACGAAGAATCCCACTATATATGATATACAGGATAACGGCTACTACAAGTGTTAGTAAAAGGTACTCTGACAGCGAAAACCCCTTGTTTGATATTTCGCTCCTTGCGTCTCCATTCGAGGCCTGGTTGATAACTATTTCCTCTTTAGACTTGGCACTACCCATTTTACTCCATATCGGTGCTTTTCTTCTTATGGTTTTTTGGCTGGCAGGATCGCCATGTAATAATTTGATGTTCAGATAGGTTGCAGCAAAGGGTTCAAAGAAAACGGTGTTTCATATTCAACATCAAACTATATTCTGAATCTTAGTCCATGTCGCCACATACATAGTTGTTCCACTTACGCTAAATGTTTATATTACATATTTGTTATATCGACAGTATTGTTATACTAGCTAATCATAATAACTAATTAGAACACTAATACAATATACTAATACAGAGTGTTTTACCCTCATATTACATGATTATTTTGTTGAGTTGTTCTTACTTTGTCACAGGTGGCGTCAATCTTCCGAAAGATAGGTCCATGATCCTCTTCTAATGTGTATTCTTTGATTTCTTCGAATCTCTGTTGCATATCCGTGAGTAGAGCTGTTTTCAACACACATAACTTACATTCCGTATGTCAAGGGAGTATCTGAGAAAATAAGAAGACTAGGATATAACATCAGCACCGTATTCAACTCGAGAGACACCCTAAGAAGCCACCTGACGAAGACAAAGCCTATAAGTCAAAAAGATAGGAAAAACTGCGTCTACCAGATCCCCTGCGAGTGCGGCCAATCGTATATAGGTGAGACATTAAGACCACTCGAGACAAGGATTAAAGAACACAAAAACAATACGCTAAAAGGAGAGACCGAAAAGTCAGGTGCAGCTGACCATGCCTGGAAACATGGCCACCATATCATGTGGTCAGAAGCTGAAATCCTACATAAGGAGCCACACTGGAGGAAAAGAAAGTTTAAGGAAGCTGCTACTATTCACCAGAATCCAGGCTGTTTTAGTAAACCATCGTTAGACTTAAGAAATATCTGGAAACCTTTGTTAGATAGATGTAAGCTTAGGATAAGATCGCGTGCTAACTGAACGCATGACTGCACCCACCTCAGTTGTGCTTCGGTGCACCTAGCTAGTATAAATAGTCTTGTAGTTACTTTACTTATTTAGTATTCACCTGAAGACGACTGGAGATACTTACCAGTTGAAACGTTGTGATTTAAATCAAATAAAGACAATGGAAGTCCAAAACTCTTTCATCATTCAAGAAACATCATTGTCTACGACCTTTAAGCATTCACTAGAAGCCCGGTATGGACCCGGTATAAGTGGTAAGGTTCGTAAATACGAGAAAATCAAGATAAAATTAACAAAGGAGGAAACACACATTCAGTTTCTGCTACAGGCAAGGGACCAAGGAATTATTCCAGATGGCTTTAGGATCAAGTCACCAATCCGAGGACATTAAGCCATAAAGATTCTATCTAAATAATGCCAGCAAAGCCCTCATACACTCCCAGATCAACTAACACCGTTTTAAGAAAGCAGCTCTACTCACGGATATGCAACAGAGATTCGAAGAAATTAAAGAATACACATTAGAAGAGGATCATGGACCTATATTTCGGAAGATTGACGCCACCTGTGACAAAGTAAGAACAACTCAACAAAATAATCATAAGTAAAAATTGGGAAAACATGTTAGTCAAGAAACACCAATAACGCAGAATCAAAGGACCATTGTTAACATTTCATTTAAAGAATTAACAAGCAATGAAGAAAACTTATTGGCCAAGGGTTTAAACTTTACTATCGCTCCAAAAGAGATACCAATACTGGACATTATTAGCGCTGTCGACTCAACAACCATAGGAGAGACACAAGGGGAGGAATTTAGATGGAAAGTTAGGGAAATTCTAGAAAAATCGAAGCCTCCAAAACAAAATATCAGTAAAGATGAAAAAATCTCCCTTGCAAACCTTCGCAAAGACTCCACTATCAAGATTCTACCAGCCGACAAGGGAAAATCGACCGTCATTATGGATGTTCAGACCTACGATCAGAAAATCGAAGAAGTCCTGCAGAAAGGTAACTAGTCCCTTACTGCCAAGGATCCGACCTCTACCATCGAGAGAAGAATCTACCAAACACTTAAGAAATATGAACGATATATACCAGAAAAGACACGGACACGCCTGACACCACACCACAGTAAGCCTCCACATCTCTATGGCCTGCCAAAGATACACAAACACAACATGCCTCTAAGACCCATTACGAACTCCCGTAATTCTCCAACATACGAGCTAGCTAGATTTCTACTCCCTCTACTCAAACCTCTCCAAGGAAATAGCACATCATTTGTTAAGAACTCACAGCACTTCGTTCAAATAATAGGAGGAAAGGAACTACAGCCAGGAGATCAGCTGGTAAGCTTTGACGTCGAAAGTCTTTACACCAACGTTCCCGTAAAAGACGCCCTAAAGGTTATCAAAAACAGACTTGAGGAAGACCATACTCTACAGAAAAGAACAACGCTCCCTATTAATGCCATCTTGGAACTATTAGAATGCTGCCTCAACAATTCCTACTTTCAAGAAAAGGATAGATTCTTCAACCAAGTAGATGGACAACCGATGGGCTCATCTCTCTCGCCAATAATCGCCAACATATACATGGAATGGTTTGAATTGAAAGCAATGGAACAGGCAAAGAAGAAACCAAAAATGTGGCTGAGATATGTGGATGACACCTTCATTATTTGGAATGGAACCGATGACGAACTAAGAAATTTTCTAGATCACCTCAATAGCTTAACACCAACAATCAAATTCACCATGGAGAAAGAGGAAAACAACCAATTACCGTTTCTAGATGTCAACGTGAAAAAAAATGGTAATAGCATCCAAACTTCAGTATACAGAAAACCTACGCATACAGGTCAGTATCTCAATTTTACTTCAAATCAAACAACACGAAACATGGCATAGTTAAAACCCTCGTTAATAGAGCAATTACAATCTGTAACTCGGAAGAAGCACTTAAAAAGGAAGCTCACCACATCAAGACCGACCTTAACAAAAATGGCTACCCCACAAAATTAGTTGACACAATATTGGAAAACCGTAAGAATCGACCCAACGCGCAAAAAGCAGACAGAGAGGCACAACCAACACTCAACATTCCGTATGTCAAGGGAGTATCTGAGAAAATAAGAAGACTAGGACAAGGATATAACATCAGCACCGTATTCAACTCGAGAGACACCCTAAGAAGCCACCTGACGAAGACAAAGCCTATAAGTCAAAAAGATAGGAGAAACTGCATCTACCAGATCCCCTGCGGGTGCGGCCAATCGTATATCGGTGAGACATTAAGACCACTCGAGACAAGGATTAAAGAACACAAAAACAATACGCTAAAAGGAGAGACCCAAAAATTAAGTTCAGCCACACTGGAGGAAAAGAAAGTTTAAGGAAGCTGCTACTATTCACCAGAATCCAGGCTGTTTTAGTAAACCATCGTTAGACTTAAGAAATATCTGGAAACCTTTGTTAGATAGATGTAAGCTTAGGATAAGATCGCGTGCTAACTGAACGCATGACTGCACCCACCTCAGTTGTGCTTCGGTGCACCTAGCTAGTATAAATAGTCTTGTAGTTACTTTACTTATTTAGTATTCACCTGAAGACGACTGGAGATACTTACCAGTTGAAACGTTGTGATTTAAAACAAATAAAGACAATGGAAGTCCAAAACTCTTTCATCATTCATCAGGTAGCTGATGCAAATAGGTTCCGCGGAACATGTGTGGTACCACAACGGTCCTTATAGGACTACGTGTGACTGTTTGGACAATGCCAGAGGTCTGCCACTCTAACCTAACCCTGTATTACAAATTTATTACAAATAATATATTTACAAAAACATATTGTATTAAAGTAACTTTCTATACTTGAAGAGTGGTCAAGCTAAGTGATCTAGGTGCCATAATCGAAAACTACCAGAAAATGTAAAAAACTGTTTTAAAGCTAAGAATAATACAATAGTATATTTTTTATTGATATTGTGTTAATAAACATACACAAAAACATTCGTAGGAGAAAATTTTAATATCTATTACTTAATCGAAACAACGTTTGTACATAAATTGGACAAAAAAATATGGAAAAGGTCTAAGGCTCCTTTTATACTGGAATTTTGTATGCGAGATACAGTATCTGGGATTCAGATTCTCGCCATCTATGAATGCTTTTTATAACGAATAGGATGAAATTGGCGCTTAGATCTTCTAGTAGGACATTGGCATAGGTACATAGATCATATAAATAGAAAAAAAAAAAATTTTTGAAATGTGGCACATAGATCACTTAGCTTGACCACTCTTCACTTATAAGTAATCCTAACTATTTTTAGTTTAGTACCTAAGTAACAGGTGTACTTGTATGTACCAGGATCTTACGCATTTTATGATTCACTATATTTTAGATTTTTAACCCGAGCTCTGACCAAATTATAGTCACTTCGTGATGTGAATGAATAATCGATATTATTTTGATATTTATTTAAAAAGATTTTCAAATTTTTTAAATTCTGTTACTATGGCATTTTCTACATTCGTCCTTAAATCTATGTAGATTTGTTATGCTTTTAAATTTTACTAGCATCATGTTGTAAATTTTGGGCCCTAGGTAGCAAACACTCTTTAAATTGATATTGTTATTATTTACTGGAATAATCACATACCTATTCGTTCTAGCACGAGTGTGACAACGGTGGCTAATAGTATTTTCAGCGAATTTGGTTTTATGAATAAATGTTGATATAGTTACCATATAAAGAGTCCGAATATTACAAATATCATCAGAAAACAGCAATTTTGTGGGATACAATTTATTTCTTTTAAAGATAACTTTCAATACATATGTATTTTTGAGTGATATTCAATCTGTAAATAGCACTGTCATATAGACCTCCCCAGACCAGAATTCCGTACCTGATCAATGATTCACCTAGGCTCTTATATATTAGTATAAGTAGTTTTGTATTTAAAATATCTCTTAAAATGTAGAATTTATGATCAAAGTTATAATTTTATTAGATAAACATTCAATATGTCGGTACCATTTTAAAAATCTGTCTACTATTATTCCAAGATATTTTGTTAGCGTTGCGTTAAGTACTTCAATAACTTGTTGATCATTAACCATGACACTGACTTGTGAAGTCGGGTCTGTTGGCACCAGTTAAAAAGAATGCGTTTTTGATAAGTTAAGTGACAATTTAAAGCTTTCGAACCATTGTTTTGTTAGTTTTAAACCGTATATTATTTTCTTCCTAACCACTTGCCAAGTATCACCATCGAAAATCAGTACGGTATCATCAACATAAGATATTATTGAACCCTTAACATCAAGCGATAACAAGCTATTTATATAAGTTATAAATAGGATACGGCCAAGGAGTGTACCCCGTGGTACCCCAATTCTTACAACCTGCTCGCCACTTAAAACATTATTAATCCTCAACACCTGACATATCCCGTGAAGATACCTTTGAAACAATTTCAACACAGTTCCCCTGACTCCATAGTGCTCTAAAACACTAAGAAGTTTATCATGGGGAACAGTGTCGAACGCCTTTGCCAGTTCCATAAAGACTGCAGCACGTTTGCTTCCTGTATTTAAGTTATAGGTAATTTCTTATGTTAATCGATACTTCGTACTACAACCCGGCAAAAAGCCGTACTGACCTTCTGATAAGATGTTATTATTTTTTTAAAATGCAAACAGCCTTTCTTTTACACATTTCTCAAATAACTTCGAGAAATTTCTTATTAGACTTATAGGTCGATAATTGTTTATTAATGTCGTAGAACCACTCTTATGAATCGGAGTGATAACTGACATTTTAAAATGATAAGGTACAATCCCTGTTAGAAAAATTATGCTAATGGTTTTAATATTACTTTATGAGTCTGTTTTATTAATTGAGATGTAATCCTGTCCAGGCCTGGCGAGCCACCGCTCTTTAAGGAAGAAATGTGTCTAATCAACTTATTTTCATCGACAGGGGATAAGAACGTGGAATTTTGTAGGGAAAAAATCAATATTTATTGGATTAATATGTAGTGGGATTGTACCTACCAGCCATTCTGGTTCCGACACTCGCAAAATAACGGTTATAATGGTCGGCCATATCTACATCATTTTTGAAATTGCCTTTCTGCTCGTTTTTTATTTTTAACTTATTTGTTTTAGTTTTACTTTCATAAGTAGCGTTTTTAATTATCTCGTAATTTTTTTTCATATTACCTTTATTGTTGTCTATTTGATTTTTATAAAATTCATGTTTTCTTTTCTCGATTATTTTATTTAAGTTATTACGATATTTTTATAGGTATTTTCTAATTCTACGGTATGTTTTTGTATGTATAATATCTTTATTCTAAAAACAATGCATTTGATGGGTCCTGGCGATTCCTGATTAAGTGGGCGGTATTTAATATAAAAGGCTGATCCGTTTCTTTATCATAACCCTGTAGATATTCCCATATACAGTGTCACCAGTAAAGTCCGCATCATATGGGATTTTTTTTAATTAATAGCTTTATTCAAAATTTGACTTTGGCATCAAGTTCTGCTTCGATCAAGATGAAAATTAAGCAAAAAAATAGTATTTGTTTGAAAGTTGTAGACAATGATGTATCTTGAGTAATAGATGTGTTTTGGACTTCCATTGCTTTTAGTTTTTCATATCACAACGTTTCAACTGGTAAGTATCTCCAGTCGTCTTCAGGTGAATACTAAACAAGTTACAAAGCTACGAGCCCATTTATACTACCTAGGGAAGGGGGGGGGGGGGCGGAGCTAGTGACGTATGATCGGGTGCAGTCGGGAGTCATCTGCTTACGTCACCATGTTTATTCATCTGCTTACGTCATCCGCTTACATCATCACGTTTGCATCACTATTCAATCTGAGCCTACATCTATTTAACAAGGGCTTCCAAATGTTTCTTATATCTGCAGAAGGTTTACTGAAACAGTAAGGGTTTTGGATTATGACAGCTGCTTCTTTGAATTTTCTCTTTCGCCAATGCTCTTCTGTAAGTATAATTTTTTGCGTTTGCCAATTGTAAATGATGGCCGTGTGTCCAAGCGTGGTCTGATGCACCGAATCTGTTTGTTTCTCCTTTTAGTGTGTGGTTTCGATGTTCTTTGATCCTTGTTTGGAGAGGTCATAGGGTTTCACCAACATAGGATTGTCCGCATTCGCAAGGTATTCTGTATACACAATTTTTCGTGTCCTCTTGATTTGTTGGTTTTGTCTTCGTCAGGTGGCTTCTTAAGGAATCTTTGGAGCTGAAGACTGTTCGGATGTTGTACTGTTGTCCTATCTTTCGAATTTTTTCGGAGATTCCCTTGACATAAGGTACATTCATGGTGGGTCTAGATTCATTATCTTTGTTCGTTCTAGTTTTGTGATTTTGACGCTTTTTGATGGCCTGATCGACTAGTTTCGTAGGGTAATCATTCATGTCAAGGTCTTGCTTGATGTTGTTAAGTTCTTTCGTCAAAGTTCCCTGCGAGTTGCAAAGTGTGAATGCTCTATCGACGAGTGTTTTGACTATTCCATGTTTGGTGCTGTTTGAATGGTTTGAGGCGTAGTTCCGATATTGACCTGTGTGGGTTTGTTTCCTATATACCGATGTTTGGATGGTGCTCCCGTTTTTCTGTACTACGACGTCTAAGAACGGTAATCTGTCGTTGTCCTCCTTCTCCATGGTAAACTTAATTGTAGGTGCCAGGTTGTTTATATCTTGTAGAAAGGTTTGAAGTTCGTCATCGCTTTCATTCCAAATGATGAATGTGTCATCTACATAACGAAGCCATAGCTTGGGTTTAATATTCGCCTTATCTATCGCCTGATCCTCGAACCATTCCATGTAAATGTTGGCTATTACTGGTGATGGGGATGAGCCCATTGGTAGTCCGTCCTTTTGGCTAAAGAATCTGTCCTTCTCCTGAAAGTAAGAATTATTTAGGCAGCATTCTAGAAGCTCCATTATGGCATTGATGGGTAGCGACGTTCGCTCTTCGAGTGTTCGGTCTTCCCCAAGTTTTCTTCTAATGATCTGCAGTGTTTCCTTCACTGGGACGTTAGTGTAGAGACTTTCCACGTCAAAGCTTACCAATCGGTCCTCTGGTTGAATTTCCGTTCCACTTATCATCTCGACGAAATGCTGTGAATTCTTTACATATGATGCGTTGTGTTCCTGGAGCGGTTGTAATATTGGAAGCAGATACTTGAAAAGTTTGTAAGTTGGAGTGTTTCGGGAGCTTGTAATGGGTCGTAGTGGCATGTTGTGTTTGTGTATTTTTGGCAATCCGTATAGATGTGGGGATTTACTGTGATGCGGTGTTAAGCGTGTTCGTGTCCTTTCCGGAATGTGTCTTTTATGCTTCTTGAGTGTTCGGTATACTCTTCCCTCAATGGAGGTAGTGGGGTCCTTTGGAATGCTCTGGTAGTTTCCTTTTTCCCAGACTTCTTCGACTTTTTGGTTGTAGGTGTCCACATCCATCACGACGGTTGCATTTCTCTTATCTGCGGATAGAATCTTGATGGTCGTATCCTTCCGTAGTTTGGACAGGGTGATGGATTCTTCCGTGGTAATGTTTGGCTTCGAAAGTTTTGATTTCTGTAAAACTTCTCTCACTTTCCATCGGAATTCCTCTGCTTGGGTTGCTTCAATGGTTACTGTGTCTGCCGCGCTTATAATACCTAATAGTGGGATTTCTTTTGGAGCAATTGTGAAATTCAGGCCTTTTGCGAGCAGCGATTCTTCCGTGGTGTTCAATTGTTTGGACGAGATATTGACGATGATTCTCTGACTTTGTCCTTGTATTGTTCTATGTCTTTCCTGTTGATGTTTCCTTAATTTCTTCTCATGGATAGTTTGGTATTTAGTTCGAATTTTGTCGCAAGTGGCGTCGATTTTTCGAAAAATGGGTCCGTGGTCTTCTTCCAAAGTGAGTTCTTTGATTTCCTCAAACCGTTGTTGTACATCTGTGAGTAGAATGGATTTGTTGTAGCGGTGGTAGCTATTTTAGGAGCGCATTAGGGCCTTGCTGGCGTTCCTTAAAATCTTCTTCGCTCATTGACCTGGAATAGGTGATTTGATCTGAAAACCGTCAGGAATAATTCCTTGGTCTCTCGCTTGTAGTAGGAATTTAATATGCGTTTCTTCTCTGGTAAGTTTAATTTTAGATTTCTCGTAGCTGCGAAACTTGTCACTTATACCGGGTCCATACCGGAATTATAGTGTTTGTTTGAAGGTTGTATACAATGATGTATCTTGAGTAATAGATGTGTTTTGCATTGCCTTTAGTTTTTCATATCACAACGTTTCAACTGGTAAGTATCTCCAGTCGTCTTCAGGTGAATACTAAACAAGTTACAAAGCTACGAGTCCATTATACTACCTAGGGTGGGGGGGCGGATCTAGTGATGTATGATCGGGTGCAGTCGTGAGTCATCTGCTTACGTCACCATGTTTATTCATCTGCTTACCTCATCCGCTTACGTTATCACGTTTGCATCACTATTCAATCTGAGCCTACACCTATTTAGCAAGGGCTTCCAAATGTTTCTTATATCTGCAGAAGGTTTACTGAAACAGTCAGGGTTCTGGATTATGACAGCTGCTTCTTTGAATTTTCTCTTCCGCCAATGCTCTTCTTTAATTATAATTTTTGCGTTTGCCCATTGTAAATGATGGCCGTGGGTCCAAGCGTGGTCTGCTGCACCGGTTCTGTTAGTTTCTCCTTTCAGTGTGTGGTTTCGATGTTTTTTGATTCTTGTTTGGAGAGGTCGTAGGGTTTTACCAACATATGATTGTCCGCATTCTCAAGGTATTCTGTATACACAATTTTTCGTGTCCTTTTGATTTGTTGGTTTTGTCTTCGTCAGGTGGCTTCTTAAGGAATCTTTGGAGCTGAAGACTGTTCGGATGTTGTACTGTTGTCCTATCCTTCGAATTTTTTCGGAGATTCCCTGGACATAAGGTACATTCATGGTGGGTCCAGATTCATTATCTTTGTTCGTTCTAGTTTTGTGATTTTGACGCTTTTTGATGGCCTGATCGACTAGTTTCGTAGGGTAATCATTCATGCCAAGGTCTTGCTTTATGTTGTTAACTTCTTTCGTCAAAGTTCCCTGCGAGTTGCAAAGTGTGAATGCTCTATCGACGAATGTTTTAACTATTCCATGTTTGGTGCTGTTTGAATGGTTTAAGGCGTAGTTCAGATATTGGCCTATGTGGGTTTGTTTCCTATATACCGATGTTTGGATGGTGCTCCCGTTTTTCTGTACTACAACGTCTAAGAACGATAATCTGTCGTTGTCCTCCTTGGGGAAGACCGAACACTCGAAGAGCGAACGTCGCTACCCATCAATGCCATAATGGAGCTTGAATAGTGATGCAAACGTGATAACGTAAGCGGATGAAGTAAGCAGATGAATAAACATGGTGACGTAAGCAGATGACTCCCGACTGCACCCGATCATACGTTACTAGCTCCCCCCCCTAGGTAGTATAAATGGGCTCGTAGCTTTGTAACTTGTTTATTATTCACCTAAAGATGACTGGAGATACTTACCAGTTGAAACGTTGTGATATGAAAAACTAAAGGCAATGGAAGTCCAAAACACATCTATTACTCAAGATACATCATTGTCTACAACCTTCAAACAAACACTAGAATCCCGGTATAGACCCGGTATAAGTAACAAGTTTCGCAGCTACGAGTAATCTAAAATCAAACTTACCAGAGATGAAACGCGTATTAAATTCCTACTACAAGCGAGAGACCAAGGAATTATTCCTGACGGTTTTAAGATCAAATCACCTATTCCAGGTCAACGAGCGAAGAGGATTTTAAAGAACGCCAGCAAGGCCCTAATGCGCTCCCAAATTAGCTACCACCGCTACAACAAATCCATTCTACTTACCGATGTACAACAACGGTTTAAGGAAATCAAAGAACTTACTTTGGAAGAAGACCACGGACCCATTTTTCGAAAAATCGACGTTACTTGCGACAAAATCCGAACTAAATATTAAACTATCCATGAGAAGAAACTAAGGAAGCATCAACAGGAAAGACATAGAACAATACAAGGACAAAGTCAGAGAACCATTGTCAATATCTCGTCCAAACAATAATTGAACACCACGGAAGAATCGCTGCTCGCAAAAGGCCTGAATTTCACAATTGCTCCAAAAGAAATCCCACTATTAGATATTATAAGCGCGGCAGACACAGTAACCATTGAAGCATCCCAAGCAGAGGAATTCCGATGGAAAGTGAGAGAAGTTTTACAGACATCAAAACCTCCAAAACCAAACATTACCAAGGAAGAATCCATCACCCTGTCCAAACTACGAAAGGATACGACCATCAAGATTCTACCAGAAGACAAGGGAAATGCAACCGTCGTGATGGATGTAGACACCTACAACCAAAAAGTCGAAGAAGTCTTGGAAAAAGAAAACTACCAGAGCATTCCAAAGGACCCCACTACCACCATTGAGGGAAGAGTATACCGAACACTCAAGAAGCATGAACGACACATTTCGGAAAGGACACGAACACGCTTAACACCGCATAACAGTAAACCGCCACATCTATTCAGTATATTGCCAAAAATACAACATGCCTCTACGACCCATAACAAGCTCCCGAAACTCTCCAACTTACGAACTTTCCAAGTATCTGCTTCCAATATTACAACCGCTCCAGGGACACAGCGCATCATGTGTAAAGAATTCACAGCATTTCGTCGAGATGATAAGTGGAACGGAAATTCAACCAGAGGACCGATTGGTAAGCTTTGACGTGGAAAGTCTCTACACTAATGTCCCAGTGAAGGAAACACTGCAGATCATCAGAAGAAAACTTGGGGAAGACCGAACACTCGAAGAGCGAACGTCGCTACCCATCAATGCCATAATGGAGCTTCTAGAATGCTGCCTAAATAATTCTTACTTTCAGGAGAAGGACATATTCTTTAGCTAAAAGGACGGACTACCAATGGGCTCATCCCTATCACCAGTAATAGCCAACATTTACATCAGTGTTGCCAGACGTGAAGTAGTAAAATATCGTACGATCATGTGATTTTAATCGTACATTATCGTACAGAGTATCGTACAGAAATATTTTGTATCGTACTTACAAAATATTTATTATGATCGATAGAGTTAAACGAAATATTATGCTCTGCTAAAAATCCAGTCAATTTAATTTCAGCAGATTTTCTCTGGGTTTCGAAAGAACTCTCAGTCTTTTTTAAAAAACTTGTTAAAGTTGTTTTGGGAATTGCCCTAACTTTAATCGTATGTTTCGCTGATTTAGCATGGTTTTTAATTACAGTTAACTCGGCAGTAATATCTATGTCACATGCACGACAATGCGCTTTTTGACCATCTAAAAATAATAATTACGAGTTAAAAAAAAAATAAGTTTTGCAAAATTATATTACCTTTAGCTTCTATTAACCAGCCCTTAAACTGAACGTCTGACTCCCATTCTTTTCGATATTTTTGAATTCGATGTTTAACTGGTCTAGAACTCTCGCCTCTTTTTCTTTTTTTATATTCGGGCGTACAAGCTCGTTTGTTTTCACCATCACTCTCTGAACTTGACATAATGCGTAATTTTTTTTGTTAAGTAGGTAATAAAATTAAATAATACTGTTAATAACGAGAACTGATGGTAACGTAGTACTAGTAGCGCGTAACACACCATACCATACGTAATTCAATTGGTCAAATCGTCTTGCACGTGGCTCTGGGATTACCCTAGCAAACGACCGTGAACGACGAACGAAAGAATTGTGGGTTGCGGATTTTTCGATTTCCCCTATTAAAACGATAGAATTGTGGGTTGCGGAGTTTTCGGCTTATATATATTTTTTTTTTATCACTAAGTTGACCTTAGACAGTGTTCATCATCGAATTTTCTTAGAACAATATATTTTGTGTAAATTATCGTACAATTACGTATTATCGTACACTTGATATCGTACATCGTACCTAACGTAAAATTATCGTATAAATACGATAATTATCGTACATCTGGCAACACTGATTTACATTGAAAGGTTTGAGGATCAGGCGATAGATAAGGCGAATATTAAACCAAAGCTATGACTTCGTTACGTAGATGACACATTCATCATTTGGAATGGAAGCGATGACGAACTTTAAACCTTTCTACAACATATGAACAACCTGGCACCTACAATTAAGTTTACCATGGAGAAGGAGGACAACGACAGATTACCGTTCTTAGACGTCGTAGTACAGAAAAACGGGAGCACCATCCAAACATCGGTATATAGGAAACAAACCCACACAGGTCAATATCTGAACTACGCCTCAAACCATTCAAACAGCACCAAACATGGAATAGTCAAAACACTCGTCGATAGAGCATTCACACTTTGCAACTCGCAGGGAACTTTGACGAAAGAACTTAACAACATCAAGCAAGACCTTGGCATGAATGATTACCCTACGAAACTAGTCGATCAGGCCATCAAAAAGCGTCAAAATCACAAAACTAGAACGAACAAAGATAATGAATCTGGACCCAAAGATAATGAATCTGGACCCACCATGAATGTGTGTTTTTCTACAAAATCAAAATTGGGCTATTAAGATTTGGACGCATGTGATGCGACTTTACGTCAAGTTAAACTAAAATTTATTTTCAACTTAATGAACAATTTACTGATGACACTGTGTTCTTTTTTGTCTTAATATTATGATGTATTACTTTCAGACACAAACTAGATTTTCAAAAATACTTATTTTATGAAGTTACCTTATACAGGGTCCAAAACAAATAAACTTTGCATCACATGTGACCAAATTTTAATAGCCCAATTTTGATTTTGTAGAAAAACACACATTCATTGTAAAGAAAATGTATCTGAAATAAAGCCTTGTCAAAACTAAGAAGTTTTATGTAGGTTGCGTTGAGTCTTATTTTGCAAAAGGGGTGCAATTTACAAAATATAGGTAAAAAATCAAAATTATCTTATGCAGCTGAAATTTTGCGTGTGGGCTAGGAACTGCATTTAAAAATACTTCTTCTGATAACTTTTTTCGATATTTTCAGAAAGAGAAAAGAAAAAAACTTTTGAATTATTTTTTGGAAAAAATTAAAATTTGACAGATAATGCGAATTACGTGACTACTATATTTTTGCTTAATTTTCATCTCGATCGAAGCAGAACTTGATGCCAAAGTCAAATTTTGAATAAAGCTAATTATAAAAAAAAAATCCCATATGATGCGGACTTTACTGGTGACACTGTACTTCTAAGATAACGAAATAACAGTCCTTACCATACCACCAAATTTAAATTACCAATCATAATATAACAACATATTTTTGCATATTATGAGCTTTTGCTGATTTTCCAGTAGATTTTAATTTGGGAGTGTTTAATTTTCATTTTGGCAAGTTCATATATCTTGAAACAGCGGCGTTATTTCAGAAAGTTCTATCGAACGCGAATAGCTCATTAAATAAGTTATCGGTAACATTATTTTCTTTTCACTATTGATTACACTCAGAGGGTCTTTCTGGTTTCTTTCTTGCCAATTCGTTTTGTATCGATTACCGAAACGAGCTTAGAGACCTTAATGGCATAGTTTAATTTAAATTATAGACTTTATCTTCAAATTAAATCTCTTGGATAACGCCCATTTGCACCTTATTATAATTAGCCCTATGGGCTAAAGAATAATAATACTGTTTTTGAGAATTGGTGGACGGCTATAAACTAATATTCAATTAGTACAATCGTACAAAACTACTTAACTTATTGTACTCTAATGGGATAGTACGAAAAAAGCATAAATTTCCTCCAGTTAGTTACTTTAAAGCCACCTAAAATAATTCTTTTAAAAATAATTTATTTCTCGTTACGCTTAATTTTAAAAAATGAACTTTTTGGATGAAACTACTAAACCTATTGCGCTGTCTTGGGGTTAATAATTGCAATCCAGAAAGTGAGATAATCTAAAACATACAAGGATGCTTGTTATATGAATAAAAACAATACCTATATACAGGGTTTCCTGGAAAATGTGGGAAATCTCCCGGATATGAAAAAAACACGTAAAAAGAATACTACAAGTTCATATAAACTTCTTTCGTAACGGCCTCCTCTTCGGAGATATGGGCTCCCAAAGAACTCCCATGGAATTAAGTTTTTGACACATATTTATTAAACCAACAGGTATATTTCATTTTTTTTCATATGATGTATACCAGGTAAGACCCTACAAATTACTATCCCAGAAAGTGTTGCGAATTACTCACAGCTGCAGGGACGGACTAGCTGTGACACTAATGTGCCCATTTTTTTTTACGCCCTGTATGATAAGAACTTTGGACAACGTTTTTTACATACCTTTAACTATTGACTAAAAATTAAGTACTCTTTCATTTCGCTAATCCTAACCGTTTTCGAAAAAACGTAATTTAATTGCCATCATGTAATAATATTGAGCAGTTAAAAGTGAACATTTATAATTTATAGGAACAAAGATGTACCTATCTTTTATTGAAGTACGCTAAATACATGGTGTAAATAAAATGACGTTTTTCCGAGAACGGTTAGTATTAGCGACATGAATAAAGAGTACTTAATTTTTAGTCAATAGTTAAAGATATGTAAAAAACGTTGTCCAAAGTTTTTATCATACAGGGCGTAAAAAAAATGGGCACATTAGTGTCACAGCTAGTCCGTCCCTGCAGCTGTGAGTAATTTGCAACACTTTCTGGGATAGTAATTTGAAGGGTCTTACCTGATATACATCATATGAAAAAAAAATTAAAATATACCTGTTGGTTAAATAATTATGTGTCAAAAACTTAATTCCATGGGAGCTCTTTGAGAGCCCATATCTCCGAAGAGGAGGCCGATACGAAAGAAGTTTATATAAACTTGTAGTATTCTTGTCACTTGTTTTTTTCATATCCGGAAGATTTCCCACATTTTCTTGGACACCCTGTATACTTCACTTCGCTGCTGCTGTTGATCATGTTAGAAACCATACAAAATATAGGAATACTTTTTTAAATTCGGCTACCAGCAACACTCAGTACATGCCTAAATAGACACTAAGTTATGTCCTGCCAAATAATTCTGAATAGTTAGGAGAGTGTGTAGTCCGTTGTAATACCACGCATGTTCCTCTGATGTCACTCGCACCATAATGCTACATTTAATAGCAGTAGGATCATTGTAAGAAAATTGCACGTCGCATGACTTCGCATACTCAGTTTATCTAAAAGTGAGTTTTCTCATGTGAATCGGTCTTACAAGATGGATGAATGCTGAATAATGGCGGTCCTTCTCTGAAGAAGAACAAGATAAAGACTATATAAAAAGTGTATGAAATGGTTTTAACTAGAGAAACGGTAGGCCAGTTCAACATAATCGTAAAAAGTAGGCTTTATAAAAACAACAGATGTAGTTGCTGGTTTACCATATCTATCCACAATTATTCTTTATCTTCCTGAGGAAATTCCATTATTGGTAAATACACTTTTTTATGATTGTTGACTATCTGCTTTAAGCTAAGCTAATATACTGAACCCAGATGCAGTTGGTTACGACGCACTCATCGAACTCACCCGCTTAGCTTAACTTTGCTTTTATAATATAATCTTACCGTTTTACCTAAGAATACAGTGGAATAGCAGATTCTCAGTAACAACACAAATCAGCAGCGCTAAAGCCACCATCAGTTTTGCGACGCACAATGTTCCCACAATCCATACCCTTGGGCAACCTATTATTTAAAACTAGCCACGGCTATATTATACTTGACGAGTCGACTAAGCTGTACGTTGCTATCTTTCTTTAATCTGTTAGAGAATGGTTCCTGGGACCTTCATCTTATGAACGTGTTTTTCCTGTTCTTCATACAAATCTTGCAGAATTTATTTACTGTTATTTGCATACTTTTGCATGTCTACAGAAAATACAATGTCCAGTGGCTACAGCAGGAACATGTTTAAAAGATTTTTGACTATTTTATACTGATACTGTGGTTGTTACATATCGCGCTACACCGCGATATGTTATACGGCGCTTCGGTAAAAATAATGTATGTATGTTGTCGGCGTCGTCGTGGCTTTTGCTATTTTCACATTTGCGATTTTTTTTCTCGGAAACTGCTAAAGTGGGACGATTGAAACGTTTTAGGTTTAGAGAGGAATAGTGGGGGTACGTTGTGTGAAAATTTCGAATATACAGGGTGTACAGGAAAAAAGTTACTAATTTTTAAAGTCGAAGAATATCGGATACAGGCCACAAAAATTAGTTTTTTCGATTTGAACTTTTTCGACGCTTAGACGACCGTCGGCTACAGAAGCATATTGTTTGTGAGCGCGATCGAAAGTTTGGAAATAATTTTTTTTATTTTTTAAAACTCAAAATTTGGTCCAAAATGGTACCTCTTGGATCGCTAATAAGTCGAATTGGGTGCATCCGATGTACATTCGGTTTGGATAATCGGTTAGGCCATCTCAAAAACTACCTTTTTCCAATACATCGTTCTATACCTAACTGGAATGGAAATTGCCGAAAATGGCAAGAAACTGGAAACCACAGAGTAAGGCGTGATTTTTTCGCTGGTTTTATTTTTTTTCGTACGGAAAACGACTTTTGATCGAAACGTTATATACTTTAGCGGATAGAGCTCGTCAATTTGTATTTGTGAGATATTTTTTTGTTTCTTTATCTTTAATACGGAAAAAACGGCAAGCTTCCGAAATTTCACTTCCTAAGTATTCAATCAAGTCGCACTGGATCGCTTAAACACGTCAGCAAGTTTTTGTATATAACTTTTTGAATTTTTTCTTGGTCCACTATATCGACGGATAAACAACCTTTAGTTTGCATAGTAAGCGCGCTCTGTTAAAACATTATTTGTGGCTCAAAAAAATTTATTTATGATTTTTTCAGAGATATCTGATGTTTTACTATATCGACTGTAGCTTATTCAATTTTTAACAAAACCGTTTTATTTTTTTCTCAAAACATGCGCTGATTACTTCTCAACATTCCTGCATGTCCAAACTTATCAAAATATATTCGCAAATTTGAGCAAAGTCGCTTTTTTGGGTGCGGAAACAGGCACAATTTACAAATTCTAACACCATTCTCTTTTAACGAGAGGGCCTTGATATTGATGTAAGTTATAATTCTAAAAATCCGGCTGTCAAAAATGGCGAAAAATGGGTGTTTTCAGCGTGACTTGCTAGAATAATAAGAACATTTCCAGATTTTAAATCGGGTGGAATATCTACCCTGAACCTTCTTCTAATTTTATTGACCAATATTTTTGCCCAAAATGTTTTAGAAATAGTTGGAATCTCGATTTTAAAGATGGCGTTCCGACATTGTTAATCCGTCGCCACGTGGTAGGAGGTTATTCGACATTTCGATATTCGCGAATTTTTTCTTCGGAAACGGTTAGAGCAAAACGATTCAAACTTTCTGGACGTAGAGAGGAATAGTCGGGGCACGTTCTAGGAACAATTTCCAATATACAGGGTGTACCGGAAAAAAGTTATTAAAGTCAAAGTTAAAAAATATGTTTTTTTTCGTTGTAGGGCGATACAGGTGGCAAAAATCATTTTAATCGATTTAAACTTTTTTGACGCGTAGACGACGTTGGGCTACAAAACACTGTTGTTGCTTGCAAACGCGATCGAAAGTTGGGAAGTCATTTTTTTTATTTTTTTAAAATCAATGTAGGGTAATATTGGATCGTTAATAAATCGAATTGGGTGCGTCCGATATACTTTTGGTTTGGATATTTGTTTAGGCCATCTCAAATACTACTTTTTTCAAATATATTGTTCTATACCTAAACAGCATAGAAATGGTAGCAAATTATAAAAAATAAGAATTACTATTTAAGTATATATAATTTGACAGCTGTCGTATAGAACTTTGTTATTCTGGTATTGAAAATTTTTTTAATTTAGTTTTATTTTAGCTTTAACCCTCACTACGAAAAAAGTTGAAATAAATTGACACTTACCTGTCAAAATTTGACAGTTGTCGTATAGAACTTTGTTATTTAGGTAACGAAAAAATTTTCAATTTAGGATTCTTACAGCAATAACCCTCACCACAAAAAAGCTAAAAAAAAAATTGACACTTACCTGTCAAAATTTGATTGCTATCGTATAAAACTTTGTTATTTAGGTGCTAAATTTTCTTTAAATTTCGGATTCTTACAGCTATAACCCTCGCTACAAAAAAGCTAAAAAAGAATTGACACTTACCTGTCAAAATTTGACAGCTGTCGTATAAAACTTTGTTATTTACGTACTGAAAAATTTTTCACATTAGGATTTTTACAGCTATAACCCTCGCTACGAAAAAGCTAAAAAAAAATTGACACTTACCTGTCAAAATTTGACAGATATCGTATAAAACTTTGTTATTTAGGTGCTGAATTTTTTTTTAATTTCGGATTCTTACAGCTATAACCCTTGCTATGAAAAGACTAAAAAAAATTGACACTTACCTGCCAAAATTTGACAGCTGTCGTATAAAACTTTGTTATTTACGTACTGAAAATTTTTACTTTAGGATTTTTACAGCTATAACCCTCGCTACGAGAAAGCTTAAAAAAATTACACTTACCTGTCAAAGTGACAGCTCTCGTATAATTAAACGAACGAACTAGAACAGTGCCGTGCCCGAAGGGCTCGGCACAATAATATTTCTACAAATTTATTAGCTGATAATTGATAGCTTCCATGTAAGAATAATTTTTTGCTTATGTTTTAATCGATTGAATACTTACATATTTTTATAGAGCAAATATGGAAAGTATATCCCACATTGCACAAAGGTGTGCGAATTTAAAGAGCACCTATACGGCGCCGTCTCAGAAAACTACCTATCTATACGAGAAAACGGAAATTTTGCACCATTGTGTAGTTTTGGTCAGTTGTTATAATGACAATTTGGCGATATGTTTTCCCTTCACGTTCCGCAGGAAGGTGAGGCAAAAAAAGCAATAGTAAATAGAAAAAAAGAAAAGAAAAGTATTTTTTTATTGTAAATTTTGGTAAATTTTTTTTTAGTACTAATATTAGATGCACTCTCGGCTGACGATTAGCGATATGTACCCAGTCTAGTATTATATATAGGCGGCTACATTTAAATAATGTATGTTGTCGTCGTCAGTTTCGACATTTTCACATTTGCGATTTTTTTTTTTCGGAAACTGCTAGAGTTGGACGATTGAAACTTTTTCAGTTTAGAGAGGAATACGATGTGTGAAAATTTTGAATATACAGGGTGTACGGGAAAAAAGTTATTAATTTTTAAAGTCGATAATTATCAGATTCTCGTTGTCATTCGATACAGGCCACAAAAATTAGTTTTTTCGATTTAAACTTTTTCGACGCGTAGACGACCGTAGGCTACAGACCCCTATTGTTTGTGAGCGCTATCGAATGTTTGGAAATATATTTTTTTTTTTTAAGTCAAATATGGGACGAAACAGGTACCTATTGAATCGTTAATAAGTCGAATTGGGTCCATCCGATCGACATTCGGTTTGGATAATCATTTAGGCAATTATTAGAGGTTGAGAACAAATCGATTTCTAAAAAGTAAGAAATAAAATAAACGAACTCTCGGCAAAATAAGCTTTTAAACTAATTTATCAGCTATAAATGTAAGAATAGTTTCTTTACTTATGTTTAAATTGATTGAATACATATTTTTATAGGACATACTTGAAAAGTATATTCCACATTCATACGTAAATTTTGAATTTTTTCTTGGTCCACTATATCGACGGATAAACAACCTTTAGTTTGCATAGTAAGCGCGCTCTGTTAAAACATTATTTGTGGCTCAAAAAAATTAATTTATGATTTTTTCAGAGATACTTTTATCTGATGTTTTACTATATCGACTGTAGCTTATTCAATTTTTAACAAAAACTTTTAATTTTTTTCTCAAAACATGCGCTGATTACTTCTCAACATTCCTGCATGTCCAAACTTATCAAAATATATTCGCCAAATTTGAGCAAAGTCGCTTTTTTGGGTGCGGAAACAGGCACAATTTACAAATTCTAACACCATTCTCTTTTAACGAGAGTGCCTTGATATCGATGTAAATTATAATTCTAAAAATCCGGCTGTCAAAAATGGCAAAAAATGGGTGTTTTGAGCTTGACTTGCTAGACTAATAAGAACATTTCCTGATTTTAAATTGGATGGAATATCTACCTTGAACCTTCTTCTAATTTTATTTACCAATATTTTTGCCCAAAATGTTTTAGAAATAGTTGGAATCTCGATTTTAAAGATGGCGTTCCGACATTGATAATCCGTCGCCACGTGGTAGGAGGTTATTCAACATTTCGATATTCGCGAATTTTTTCTTCGGAAACAGTTACAGCAAAATGATTCAAACTTTCTGGACGTAGAGAGGAATAGTCGGGGCACGTTCTGGGAACAATTTCCAATATACAGGGTGTACTGGAAAAAAGTTATTAAAGTCAAAGTTGAAAAATATGTTTTATTTCGTTGTAGGGCGATACAGGTGGCAAAAATAATTTTAATCGATTTAAACTTTTTTGACGCGTAGACGACGTTGGGCTACAAAACACTGTTGTTTGCGAACGCGATTGAAAGTTAGGAAGTCATTTTTTTGATTTTTTTAAAATCAATGTAGGGTAATATTGGATCGTTAATAAATCGAATTGGGTGCGTCCGATATACTTTTGGTTTGGATATTCGTTAAGGTCATCTCAAATACTACTTTTTTCAAATATATTGTTCTATACCTAAGCAGCATAGAAACGGTAGCAAATTATAAAAAATAAGAATTACTATTTAAGTATATATAATTTGACAGCTGTCGTATAGAACTTTGTTATTCTGGTATCGAAAATTTTTTTAATTTAGTTTTATTACAGCTTAACCCTCACTACGAAAAAAGTTGAAATAAATTGACACTTACCTGTCAAAATTTGACAGTTGTCGTATAGAACTTTGTTAATTAGGTAACGAAAAATTTTTCAATTTAGGATTCTTACAGCAATAACCCTCACTACAAAAAAATCTAAAAAAAAATTTACACTTACCTGTCAAAATTTGATAGCTATCGTATAAAACTTTGTTATTTAGGTGCTGAATTTTTTTTAAATTTCGGATTCTTACAGCTATAACCCTCGCTACAAAAAAGCTAAAAAAGAATTGACACTTACCTGTCAAAATTTGACAGCTGTCGTATAAAACTTTGTTATTTACGTACTGAAAAATTTTTCAATTTAGGATTTTTATAGCTATAACCCTCGCTACGAAAAGGATAAAAAAAACTGACTCTTACCTGTCAAAATTTGACAGCTATCGTATAAAACATTCTTATTTAGGAACCTGAAATTTTTTTAATTTCGAATTCTTACAGCTATAACCCTCGCTACGAAAAAGCTTAAAAAAAATGACACTTACCTGTCAAAGTGACAGCTCTCGTATAATTAAACGAACGAACTAGAACAGTGCCGTGCCCGAAGGGCTCGGCACAATAATATTTCTACAAATTTATTAGCTGATGATAGCTTCCATGTAAGAATAATTTTTTGCTTATGTTTTAATCGATTGAATACTTACATATTTTTATAGAGCAAATATGGAAAGTATATCCCACATTGCACAAAGGTGTGCGAGTTTAAAGAGCACCTATACGGCGCCGTCTCAGAAAACTACTTATCTATACGAGAAAACGGAAATTTTGCACCATTGTGTAGTTTTGGTCAGTTGTTATAATGACAATTTCGCAATATGTTTTCCCTTCACGTTCCGCAGGAAGGTGAGGCAAAAGAAGCAATAGAAAATAGAAAAAATGAAAAGAAAAGTATTTTTTTATTGTAAATTTTTGTAAATTTTTTTTTAGTACTAATATTAGATGCACTCTCGGCTGACGATTAGCGATATGTACCCAGTCTAGTATTATATATAGGCGGCTACATTTAAATAATGTATGTTGTCGTCGTCAGTTTCGACATTTTCACATTTGCGATTTTTTTTTCGGAAACTGCTAGAGTGGGACGATTGAAACTTTTTCAGTTTAGAGAGGAATAGTGGGGGTACGATGTGTGAAAATTTTGAATATACAGGGTGTACGGGAAAAAAGATATTAATTTTTAAAGTCGATAATTATCGGATTCTCGTTGGCATTCGATACATGCCACAAAAATTAGTTTTTTCGATTTAAACTTTTTCGACGCGTAGACGACCGTAGGCTACAGACCCCTATTGTTTGTGAGCGCTATCGAAAGTTTGGAAATATTTTTTTTTTTTCAAAGTCAAATATGGGACGAAACAGGTACAGTTGTGTTTCAGTTAGTTTAGTATTTTTAAGGTTTGGATATTTATAATATTATAAACTTTTTAAATCTATTTTGACACTTTATCTTTAAACCATATAGAAATTCATGCTTATTACCTATTACCTACCTTAAATTATAATATTTATAAAACATAACTTTCAAAAGAAATTATTACCTATTACTTATTATTTGCTAATATTAAAGCGGTAGAACCGATGAGGCTATTGCATAAATAGTTTTAGAATGTATCACATGTATAATTTTCAAGCCCGGTCCTGTAATTCATGCCAACTTATAAAAATTTAATAGACCAAAATTTAATAGACCACGTGACTTTGCCCCCATCTTGCGAGAGTATTCAAGATTTTTACTATACTAATAATAGATGCACTCTCGGCTGACAATTAGCGATATGTACCCAGTCTAGTTAACATATCGCTTTCCGCGATATGTTATTCATCCCCTTCACGCGGAATCACGGCAACCCCGATCGACTCACGAAAATTTTGCTCTATATAGGCTGCTACATTTGAAATATGTATGTATGTTGTGTCTGTGGTCAGTTTCGACATTTTCACATTTGCGTTTTTTTTTCTCGGAAATGGTTAGAGTGGGACGATTGAAACTATTTCAGTTTAGAGAGGAATAGTGGAGGTACGTTGTGTGAAAATTTCGAATATACAGGGTGTGACGGAAAAAAGTTATTAATTTTTAAAGTCGATAATTATCGGATTCTCGTTGGCATTCGATACAGGCCACAAAAATTAGTTTTTTTGATTTAAACTTTTTTGACGCGTAGACGACCGTGGGCTACAGAACCCTATTGTTTGTGAGCGCGATCGAAAGTTTGAAAGTAATTTTTTTGATTTTTTCAAAGTCAAAATTTGGTTGAAAATGGTACCTCTTGGATCGCTAATAAGTCGAATTGGGTGCATCCAATCGACATTCGGTTTGGATAATCGGTTAGGCCATCTCAAAATCTACCTTTTTCCAATATATCGTTCTATACCTAACTGGAATGGAAATTGCCGAAAATGGCAAGAAACTGGAAACCACAGAGTAAGGCGTGATTTTTTCGCCGTTTTTATTTTTTTTCGTACGGAAAACGACTTTTGATCGAAACGTTGTATACTTTAGCGGATAGAGCTCGTCAAATTGTATTTAAGAGATATTTTTTCGTTTCTTTATCTTTAATACGGAAAAAACGGCAGCTTATGAACTTTCTCCCGTAATTTCTGTTGGCGTCGCACTGGTTTGCTTAAATAATTCTGCAAGTGTCTATAATATATAACATTTTGAATTTTTTCTTGATCTACCATATCGACGGATAAATAAGCTTTAGTTTGCATAGTAAGCGCACCCTGGGAAAATATATTTTGTGGCTTAAAAAAATTAATTTATGATTTTTTCAGACATACTTTTTTCTGATGTTTTACTATATCGACTGTAGCTTATTCAATTTTTAACAAAACCGTTTTATTTTTTTCTCAAAAAATGCGCTGATTACTTCTCAACACCTCTACATATCCAAAATTATTAAAATATATTCGTAAGTTTAAGAAAAATCAAGTTTTTGCGTGCGGAAACAGGCCAAATTTATAAATTCTAATACCATTCGATTTAAGGAAAGTTGGCCATGCTTTCACCACGTGTGTTGTCCTGAAATTTAACTTTTATACCATCTGTCAAAAATAGGTGAAAAATGCGATTTCCAAATTGACTTTTTAGAGGAATAAGACCATTTAGACCACGTCTTTTGTGGGAAATACCTACCTTGAAACTCTATCTTTTTTGTTTGACCAAAAATAAGGGGGAAAATATCGCATTTATACCCGTACTTGTAATAATAAAAATGGCTTGCAGGAGGCATATTAACTTCAATTTTTATAGTTTTTATAATATTTGGATAGTATTTAATGTATGAAACACCTGTCTTGGACCTTTTTCTTTGCGGTTGACCAAAAATAATTGAAAAAAGTGTATTATTTGTGTGTATCTTCAATACTCAACGTTCTATGTAATATCGAATACGGCATTAATATCCTATTTACCACAAATCAATCTGTAAGCTTCGGTGGCGCAGTACTAAAGACTGTTGATTTTGGAGACGAAGGTCGCGGGTTCAAACCCCAGTGTTTTTTTTTCTTTTTTTTTAATTTTTTTTTAATGTCGTTATGTAGGTACTGAAAATTTTTTAAATTTTGGATTCTTACAGCTCTAATAATTATTAGATTATAATCTATACGAAAAAATCTAAAAAAAAATTGACACTTACCTGTCACAATTTGACATCTGTCGTATAAAACTGTGTTATTTAGGTGCCGACAATTTTTTAAATTTAGGATCCTTACAGCTATAACCCTCGTTACAAAAAATCTAAAAAAAAATTTACACTTACCTGTCAAAATTTGACAGCTATCGTATAGAACTTTGTTATTTAGGTACTGAAAATTTTTTCAATTAAGGATTCTTACAGCTATAACCCTCGCTACGAAAAAAGTTTAAAAAAATATACACCTACCTGTCAGTATTTGACAGCTGTCGTATAGAACTTTGGTATTTACGTAGTGAAAAATTTTTCAATTTAGGAGCCGAACAAACCCGAACAAACCCTCGCTACGACAAAGCTAAAAAAAATTGACACTTACCTGTCAAAAATTTGACAGCTATCGTATAAAACTTTCTTATTTAGGTACCTAAAAATTTTTTAAATTTCGAATTCTTACAGCTATAACCCTCGCTACGAAAAAGCTAAAAAAAATGACACTTACCTGTCAAAGTGACAGCTGTCGTATAATTAAACGATCGAACTAGAACAGTGCCGTGCCCGAAGGGCTCGGCACAATAATATTTCTTATATAACTTATATTTCTTCTATAGCTTCAATATAATATCGGAAACTGCTAGAGTGGGACGATTGAAACTTTTTGAGTTTAGAGAGGAATAGTGGGGGTACGGTGTGTGAAAATTTTGAATATACAGGGTGTACGGGAAAAAAGTTATTAATTTTTAAAGTCGATAATTATCGGATTCTCGTTGTCATTCGATACAGGCCACAAAAATTCGTTTTTTCGATTTAAACTTTTTCGACGCGTAGACGACCGTAGGCTACAGACCCCTATTATTTGTGAGCGCGATCGAAAGTTTGGAAATAATTTTTATTATTTTTTCAAAATCAAATATGGGACGAAGCAGGTACCTATTGGATCGTTAATAAGTTGAATTCGGTCCATCCGATCGACATTCGGTTTGGATAATCGTTTAGGCAATTATTAGAGGTTGCTAACGAATGGTTTTGTAAAAAGTATGAAACAAAATAAACGAACTCGAACAGTGCCGTGCCCGAAGGGCTCGGCGCAACAAGCTTTTAAACTAATTTATCAGCTATCAATGTACCTAAGAATAGTTTCTTACTTATGTTTAAATTAATTGAATACATATTTTTATAGGACAAACTTGGAAAGTATATTCCACATTGATACGTTTGCTGTGCGATTTAAAAAAAAAGTCGGTGCTGATGGGTTCAATGTTAATATCAATGTCATAATATTAAATATCATATATTTCCGTAACGAAAAGTCGTAGCGAATCGAGCGAGACGGCATTGGAAACGGGACATCGAGCACTATACGATGCCTTCTTCAAAAACTACCTATCTACACAAGACAACGGAAATTTTGCACCCGTTATTTTTATTTTTTAGTTTTTGTCAGTTGTTATAATGACAATGTGGCGATATGTTTCCCCTTTACGTTCCGCAGGAAGGTGAGGCAAAAAATGGAATAGAAAACAGAAAAGAGAAACTAAGAAAAATACTTTTTAAATACAAATTTTTAGTACTAATAATAGATGTACTCTCGGCTGACGATTAGCGATATGTACCCAGTCTAGTTAAGTATAGGGGCCATAACTGTTCCAGGGCTTCGAGAATACCATGGGTCTACCAACTACTATGTCCATCTGTCTTGTACAACTCCTTAATTTCCTTTTATTTCGATTGGTTGAGCCACTGAATTTAAACTGTTCAGGGATCTACCATCGCTTTTAAGGTTTTTTGTGACTTGAGTTAATACAATTTACTCAAAACCCTCTTAAAAGTATTTTTTTAAACATTTCACTTCCGTACTATTAACGAACACCACGAAAACAGCTGCAAGCGTTCTTCTATTACTATAGGCCATTTTTAACATTTTTAAATTAAGTCTGATTTAACTAAGTTATTTTTAAGCCTGACTAATTAGAAATCTTGGCAATAGTTTAGGTAAAAAGATTTTTAAAATAAAAACCTCCAAATTAAATTACCAATTTAGTTTAATAAATACATAAGATAATATTACCACGTGCACATTTAAGGTACTTTGTCTCTGCTAAAAACTTTATTACCCACCTTATTATTATACTTATGTCATAGTTGCAGCCTTCAAAACACTATTAAGAATCTGGCGACGAAGTTAGTGCTGCTTAATACCCGCCTACATAGATAAGACCAGCTAACTTCACACCGGCTTCTACTTTGATGTTAAACCTGGGGATTATTCATAAGTTTACAGTTGACTACAAACTTAGAGTTTAGAGGAAAAAACCTCTATATAAGTATTAGCTTTTATTTTAACAATATTGTTACTTTGTCCATATCGCCAGTATGTTTAGTTGCATAGTTGTTACGCAATGGCGATTTTGTTGAAATGAGAAAACGACAATGCTTTACAAAATAAGTTATATTTCAGGCAAATAGGGGAGAGGCGGGCAAGAATGAATACTTACCTTTTGGTTTGCTTTTAAATTTTAATGCAAAATATGAAATAAACTTGCTTACCAGAAAACAATCATTGGTGATACAGTACCACAAAAATAGGTATAAAATTTCTTAATGGTCATATGAATGGCAATTATGAGACCTATGCTAATATGGGGACCTAAAACAAACCAGACAACAGCCAGCAAAAAACTAAAGCAAATGGGTGCCGTGAAAATCACTAAAACGAGAGCAATAGAGATAATTCTTGATGACTTTTGCGCAACTACGCACAGTTGGAATATTATCTACTGTACGGACAGTAGGCAAGCACTTCTAGCCCTATAATGACCACGAAACACCTCAAGACTAGTACCTACTAGAATGTTGCTAAGCCCTGGTCGCAGTGACTCAAAAGAATATGAGCACAGTGAACTAGATCAAACATTGCATTTTGGAAATTTTTTTTTTAAACCGACCAGAAAATATACACTTTCTGGACAATTTTTCTTCCAGAAAATAACGTTTTGTCGATCGATCAAGACCGGAAAATTGATGTTAGAGACCGGAAAAGATTTTTCCGGTCACTGTTTTTTGTTTTTCCAATCGCTCTTTGATAATACAAGCTACCTTGATTTCGTTACTAGGACAACAACATTTCGATGTATTGTCGAGTGACAGTTCGTTGATTTTTAATTTGTTGTTTATGTCAAACTTGTTTCGCGAGTGCGCAAATTTAACAATATGAATTCAGATTTTGAATTATCCGACACGGAAAATGAGATTTCAAAAGAAATTTTGGAAGCAGCAAGGAAAGCGACTTACGATATATTGCCAGTAAAATCAAAAGCCCGTTACGAGAAGTCATACGACGCATTTAAAAATAATATAAAATAAAATAATTTAATGTAAGTATATCGAAGTGTCGGTCTTAAAAAAAATATTGTACGTCACGCAACCGAAAATTAGTGTTGTGCAGGTCTCGCCTACGACTCGCCCCTGGAAATGCTTGTCTCGACCTGAAAAACACTACTTTCCGGTCTTGTAACGTAAATTACTATTTCAATATAATCTACCTTAGCTACAATCCTTTAATGACTTTATTCCAGTAAATATTAACATGTGTTTTTATTTTCAGATATCGGATCATCGATCCTTTAAACTAAACTGCGTATTTTTCTTTTTAGATTTCTTTATCGGGTGTACTTAAAAAAAGGTACTTGTGTTTTACCTTGAAAATCTTATGGGTTATGTTACGATTTTTTTTTTAAATAAAACAGTAGGTATACCATATTAATCGACTAGCTTTTTTATTTAACTCCCTGCTTACGTATACGATAAAAAAATCATTCTACTGTCATTTCCATTTATTTAACTTTTAACTTAAATCTCATAAACTAATTTTTTTCTAAAAAACTTGGTCGTTGTTATACTCATAACGGATTATTGTCGTTAGGTAGCCCTATTAGAGATAGACGGAGTAGTACCAATTTTTTTGGCTTAAAGTCACTATATAAAACCAAAAATTGTTCAAGTCTTTTGGGTTCTTTGAAAGCCCACCTTTAAACAAAAAAAAAATCCTAAAACAAATTTACCCACATATTTATAGAGCATCAGGAACGTATAGACTATTTATAAACAAAAGTTAAAACGAACTGCCTCTCTATTTTGTACTGCTGACTAGGTGTATTTCTGCAAAATTTTTATTTAAAGCAAAAAATGAGATTGGTTAATTTCATCCGCACAAGGGGTGAAAATAAATGTGCTCATAAAACGCTAAATTTCCCTTTTTCTTTTTAGATAAATGGATAATATTGGCCATGGATATAAATTTTTCAAGTTTTGTTCAGGTTACCGTATAAGTATCTATAATATATATTTTTTTAAACATTTTTAAAAATCACGTGAAAAATAAATTAAATGGAGAATTGAATTCGTGTATTTTATTCTGAATAACACGCAGTAAAAAATCCAATTGGTTAACAGCAAGGAATGGCTGATTTAATTTATTTCATAATTTTTGTTTATTTAATTTTTAATCAATGTGCAAATTAATTGTATGATTTGTACTGTTATTTACACAAAATAATTTTGGATTACTTCAATCGATACTGATCAATTGAATAAAATGTGCCAACTTTTGAAGTCATATCTTGTTTGTGGTATTTTAAATTACCTTGGAGGCTGCTGACGCATGCGTAACACGCAATACTTTAATCGGTCGGTAGTTGGTCGTTCGCTTTAAACTGTATGTGTCGGTCTCACAGTGCCGGTTCATTTGGTCTTTGTGTATCATAGGCAAATAGGTGGTTGTAAAGACATTAAAGGCGAATTTTACAGTACTGCTACTGCAAAAATCTTCCTGAACTTCATATTAATTTTGTATGTTCATGTTTTTTCCTATTAATGTTCATTATAATGTTTTTCTCTTCCTACCGTCCATCAAAATTGACACCCTGTCAGACTAAACATTTTTTAATACAACCCATAAGCTTCTTGAATATAATTAAAAATAATTTTAAATCAATTTATGAGTGATTAATGAAAAATTATTGCAATGAATGCCAATCATTTCATTTTCAATCATATCATTTTTGCATAAAATATTTAAAAATCAGTAATAATTCTTGTATTAACCGTTTTAAATATGATGGCTTAATCACAGTAGGCAGTGTTAAATTTTTATATCAATCAGGTGTGGACCTGGATTTAATCAGTACTGAATTGATTTCGATTCAAAATTTAATAATTTTTTTAAGTATAAGTAGGTACGTGTAAAGTTACGGGGTAAAATAAATTTGTCATACCGTGCGAGCAAAAATTATTGGCATCAAAGAGGGCCTTGCATCTAAGAACGTAATGCTTAGCCGTGGAGCTTAATACCTGTTGGTTGTCAGTAACTACCTGAATTAACAATCAATCAGTTATTCCGTCATCTTTGACAGTCGTTACAAGTAATCTGATTCATCGCTAATTTTTCCAATTTCTTGAGCAATTTACACGATAGGCTTTGCGGAACAGCACAAAACATTCATGGTTGAAGCGTATTTTCGAAACAGGGTTAAAGTAAATGGTGAGTGGCAATACAATCCGGGTTTGTGCATGGACGATTTTTACGAACATTTTCCTAACGTTTCTTTTACTGCTGGGGATTTTTATCATTGCCTGAAAAGAACCGTGGCTATGTTTAGGGAAACAGGTTCTATACAACACAAAAAAGGAGCAGGAAGACCATCTGTAAGAACAGAAGAACTTGTTGCAAACGTTCGTGAAATAATGCAAAATACGCCAACAAATTGTATAAGACGCCTGTCCCAAGAAGTGGGAAGATCTTATGGAACATGCTATTCTTAAGAAGCAGCTAAATTTATTTCCTTATAAAGTGCAAGTATTCCAAGAAATACAAGCCGCAGATTTTGAAAGACGCAGGAATTACTCTCAATGGTTTACCCAAAATTTATTGGAAAGACATGATTTATTAGACCTGACATTTTTTTCGCCTGATTCCTCCTCTCCGGTTATGTGAATTCTCAGAATACACGCATGTAAAGTAGTGAAAATTCCCATTTTTTTGTAGAGTTGCACCCTGGTTAGCTGATTCCCGAAGAAGAATTGTTAGTCCTATTTTTTTTCCATGACATAGTTACCGCACAGCGGTATAGAGACAATATTTTGAATCCATTTGTGGAGCAATTACTTGACGACGAACTACGTTTTAGATATTTTCAACGCCCATACAGCGGCCGAAACTATTAACAGTATTAACTACTACTTACGCAATTTTTTCGACGACAGATTGATCAGTTTTCGATCAGACATTGAATTCCCACCTAGATCACCTTGTTTAACGGTTATGGATTACTTCGTTTTTCCTCATTTAAAGAACACTTTTTTTAAAACACCAGTTGCAAATTTAGAACAATTACAAGAAAGGATTATCCAAGAATGTGGTAACATTTCTCCAGAGATGCTGGTCAACACTTTCGGAAATATGAAGAGACGTGTGAATTTATGCTTGGAGCATGGCAGTTGCCAATTTCAGCAATTTATGTAATTATTTTTCTTTTTCTTTCCGTATATTCTTACTTTGTTAATTTTGTAAACAACAAAAATAAATTTGTTTGTCAACTTATTTTATTACTCATTTGTTTGGCATATCATGACATAATATGAATTTGACAGAATTTTAACCTAGATTTGGTTAAATATATCGAACTTGGTTTTTTTCTCCATTTCGCTTTTAGGGAGGTTGTGTGTTGGTGGGCAACCTGTATTGATTATAAAATCTTTTTTGTTGTTATTGTCAATTAGAAGAATATCCGGACAGTTGTGGTCTACTGTTTTATCCGTTATTATTGGCCAATCCCAGTATAGGAGCTATTGAGGAGATTCAAGAACTGATGGTTTATTTGTTAGTTTTGTGAGATGTCTAAGTATTTATATGTTTTGTCCACATCTAGTACATCTATGCCTTCAAGCAGCCCATAGTTTTCTTCAGCTTTTCCTCGTACGACATTCAAGATTGCGAACTGTTCTAATGGATTTGGTTAGGTCCCGGTGATTTCCAATTAGCCAGGGACTTAGTAGCATCCCTTATATCAATGGATGTTACTTGTAGCTCAGGCATTTCTTGCAAAGTTTCAACCTCATCTTCAACTTTTTTGAGCCAGCTTGCTTCATCATTGAAATAGGATGGGTCGGACCAAATATGACTCGAGTATATGTTAAATTTGTCTTTATTTATGTCGTTGGATGGACTAGGGTCATTTTCCTCTTGGTTCAGTGTCCTATAGAATGTTTTTTTTATTCCTGTTGGCCTTCAAAATAGGCATTATATAACCTTTCTTAAATAATAACTCTCTGCAAACTGACGGAAGGATCCAAATCCACACAACCCGGCGGGAGATGCAGCCTAAAGAAAGTTGCATGCGCAGAAGATGGGTTGGACTTTGGCTATCTTGTAAATTCGCGCATTTTTGTGAAGCAGAATTAACGTAGGTAACTTCTGTAAGTATTGTAGTGCCCTTTGACATGTAAAAAAAGATTCCCCTTGGTTCCAAAAGATGATGGTCCTGAGCTTTGCTGCTAAAGATTATGTGCGAGCTTTCTATAAAGGCAGCATGGAAGCCCTGCATGGGCGCTATTTTCGTTTCTGTATTACAGTGATGTACTCATCGTCTGTCACTCACTATTTTGGAGAAAAAGTGGGATCTGTTGAAATTTAAGAAAGGTAGAGAAGGAGAAGGAAAAGTAATTTTGCTAACGGTAACCCAGTAAAATAAAGTATTGAGTCCTATTTTGGAACATTAACTAAATAACGTTTTCTGGTAAAATAAAATAGTTGAAGCACAAATAATTATAATGAAATATTCGAGTATTTTGTTTTATTCTTAGAAAAAAACTTTTTTAGAACCACTCGTATATGGTCCATGGTAATATTACATAAAAACATTTAATGTTGTGTTATAATAAACCGAATATATTTTTATGAGTGTTATATCCATCATATATACTTTTATTTTTTGATTAGAGGAATTTAATGATATTAATAGGTTGTTAATATCACAAATGTTATTTTTCGGCCAAAACGTATACCCAGCAAGTAAAAATGGTGTAAATATAGTGCCAAATAATATGTTTTTTATTCGTCGTTCGTATATTTCACCTGAAAAGTTATATTTTCACTAATATTTTACGGAGATCAACTATCCTACACTACTGGATAATTTATAATACTTATATTATGTACAATGTAATTAAATACCTCGAAGCAAAACATATGTATTCAACTTGGGCAAGTGCCTAAAAAAGGTTTTCTTTAAATATTTCCCCTTAAAAAACTGCGACAATAAAATTTAAGAAAATGGCTGGAAATCTAGCTTAACATCGTTGTGAAAAATCCTCTCGAGGTGCCTCAATAATATAAATCGAGATTCCTCCATTTGTTAGAGAGAAAATGTTTAAATAATGCAAAAGATCCGACGACGGGATTCATTAGAGACAATGCGAAAATATCAGGAAAATGCTATTTCAAGGTTTTAAGAATATCCAGGAGTTCTAAGTGTTCCAGATAAGCCTCGAATAACGATTTGTCGCCGGATGACATGTAAATAGTTAGAAGGATAAGTAATGAGTAAGTGATTACCCACCAATCTGGAGAATGGGCTGCCGCACAACCCTTTCAAGGATTTTGCTAGTTAAGATTTATGAATTGTTTAAGAGATTAGGGAACGTGCGTAAGCTTAGCTTGAGACGAATTCCTGTTTTTCAGAAGCACTATTCCTGTATTAAAATTAAATCCCTGTTTTACCTAAGGTAGGGATTTGAATTTAAGCTTAATGAAGACATTATTCCATGCGGTTTCAATAAATATTATTGAACTTAGCAGTTAATGATAAAAATATTAATAACGGCTTTTGCTTTCGCCTGCTACGTTGAAGGCCTTGATTAATGGAATTTATCCCAAAGCTATTTCTATTATAATAGCTGTCAAGACATGCCAGAGGCACCTGATATACATATTTTGGGAATAATCTGACAAACTAACAAAATATGTAGATCTTTGGTTTTTTCTATCGGTAATAAACGGTTAATCTGCCTTACAAATTCTAAAAGTCGTTAAGCAAGTTCTTGTAACCTTGTACTACTGCTGTAAAATCAGCGCCCATGCGTGCCTTCCTTACGTAGTCTATAGCTCAGTCTAATTATTTTCTTATTTACAATTTTAATGTAGTTAACGATATTTAAATATTTTATGGTATAGATATTAGTAAGAAGTAGAAGATATTGCTTTATACCGTGCGAGCAAAAATTATTTGCATCAAAGAGGGCCTTGCATCTAAGGACGTAATGCTTAGCCGTAAAGCCTAATATAATAATTGGGTGTCAGTAACTACCTGAATTAACAATCAATCAGTTATTCCGTCATCTTTGACAGTCGTTACAAGTAATTTGATTCATCGCTAATTTTTCCAATTTCTTGCACAATTCACACAATGGGCTTTACGGAACAGCACAAACATTCATAGTTGAAGGGTATTTTCAAAACGGGATTAGAGTAAATGGTGAGTGGCAATACAATCCGGGTTTGTGCATGGACAATTTTTACGAACATTTTCCTAACGTTGCTTTTATTGCTGGGGATTTTTATCATTGCCTGAAGGAACCGTGGCTGTGTTTAGGGAAACAGGTTCTATACAACACAAAAAAAGAGCAGGAAGACCATCTGTAAGAACAGAAGAACGTGTTGCAAACGTTCCTGAAATAATGCAAATTACGCCAACAAATTGTATAAGACGCCTGTCCCACGAAGTGGGAAGATCTTATGGAACATGCAGGACTATTCTTAAGAAACAGCTAAATTTATTTCCTTATAAAGTGCAAGTATTCCAAGAAATACAAGCCGCAGATTTTGAAAGGCGCAAGAATTACTCTCAATGGTTTACTACCCAAAATTTATTGGAAAGAAATGATTTATTAGACCTGAAATTTTTTTCGGATGAAGCCTGGTTCAACCTCTCCGGTTATGTGAATTCTCAGAATACAGGCATGTGGAGTAGTGAAAATCCCCATTTTTTTGTAGAGTCCACATTGCACCCTCAAAAAATTATTGTCTGGTTAGCTGTTTCCCGAAGAAGAATTGTTGGCCCTATTTTTTTCCATGACACAGTTACAGCACAGCGGTATAAAGACAATATTTTTAATCCATTTGTAGAGGATTACTTGACGACAAACTACGTTTTGGATATTTTCAACAGGACGGTGCAACCGCCCATACAGCCGCCGCTACTTACGCAATTTTTTCGATCAGACATTGAATTCCCACCTAGATCACCTTGTTTAACGGTTATGGATTACTTCGTTTTTTTTTTCATTGAAAGAACACTATTTTTTAAACACCAGTGGCAAATTTAGAACAATTACAAGAAAGGATTATCCAAGAATGTGGTAACATTTCTCCAGAGATGCTAGTCAACACTTTCGAAAATATGAAGAGATGTGTGAATTTATGCTTGGAACATAGCGATGGCCAATTTCAGCAATTTATGTAATTATTTTTCTTTTTCTTTCTGTATATTCTTACTTTGTTAATTTTGTAAACAACCAAAATAAATTTGTATTTGTTTTATTACTCATTAGTTTGGCATATCATGTCATAATATGAATTTGATAAAATTTTAACCTAGATTTGGTTAGATATTATATTGTCCCCATATCATTTTGATGTAAACCAAGCCCCACGTTTTTTAATCCAAGCCCTATTTGATGCAAATAATTTTTGCTCGCACGGTACGTGCAACGTTACATATAATTTTTTTAATTTCAAATAGAACGTCCTGTATATTATTGAACAATCAAAATTGTCCCTTAAAAGACAAATTCAACGAGACAGGGTTTAATGTATTTATTTATCAAAATAACAGATTTATAAAAAAAAAGGTAATTATTACTTTTTTGAAAATTAGAAAAATGAGAAAACACCTTTAGATTTAGGTAGGCATTGATAGGTAATACCTAAATAAGTAGTAGATTATTTCACAATTAATTAGGAAATTCTTTATCCAGACCTAACGAATATCTAGTATCAACAAGATATCGCCTCGGTCATTTTGGTTTTCAAGTGCGTCAATTTTTTAACCAAATATTTCCAAATTGTTAATGGGTAATTGTGTAACCTGCCAATTCCCTAGACCTGACCCCTTTTGTACTCAAAATATTAGTTATGGTAACTCCTCTAAACTACTAGCTACACACAATAGAGTATAAGGTAATGAACTAGGTACAGACTCGAGCAAGTTTTGGTAATTTAAATTAATTTGATAGTATTCCGATCATGGTATCATAAATGTGCTTAAACGCTCTTATCTTATAATGTTCCACACGTTGACCTTTGCTATCAAGATAAAAATTACCAGAATATTTAAAACATTTTCGAATGTGTAGTTTTAAAATGTGCAATAACTATTTACCGATTTTTCGTGTAATTTTGCATAAGGTGCGTCTCGTCCATAAGGTAATTTGGACAATGATTTATTTTTTTAAATCACGATTACTTTTGGAGTGCCAGAGACCGTTGACTCCACCAATCACAAGGGTTACACAAAAAAACTAATAATTGAAATGCGCATTGTATTTATATAAACTTTTGTTTACGTTTCATACACAGACCTATAAAAAAAAATATAGTTTAATAAAAAAAAACACGCTTTAATAATTAATCAAACTAAAAAGCAGAACATAAATATGGTTTAAAATAATTCTTGAAATTCTTAATATAGGCAGAAAATAATAATGAACGATAACCATTAGTAATATTGTGAAAAAAACGTGGGACGCTTTATGCTATATTTTTCGTATATCGTATAATATATTTAATATTTAATTTTCGTATAACGATAAACATTAGTATTATTGTTAAAAAAGCGTGGGGTACTCGATACGAAAAATAATAAACAATAATACTAATGTTTGTCGTTATACGAAAATTGAATATTAAATATATTATACGATATACGAAAAATATAGCATAAAGCGTTTTTTTCACAATATTACTAATGGTTATCGTTCATTATTATTTTCTGCCTATATTAAGAATTTCAAGAATTATTTTAAACTATATTTATTTTCCGCTTATTAGTTTGATTAATTATTAAAGCGTGTTTTTTAGTTTTTTTAAACTATATTTATTTTTCATTTTTTAGTTTGAGTTATTGTTAAGAAAAAAAAAATTTGAGTAGATTGAGCTAGATTAGTAGATTAGATATTGTATTGTCAGCGGTTCTTGATAAGCCCACAAAATTTTTATTAAATCTGACCGTTTAAAGTGGGTCAAAATCGGGTTTAAAGAAGTCGGTTACAAACAAACATACATACAAACCCGAACAAACGACAAAAATTTTAAAAAAAAATTATTTTGACGGGTAGATTTTTTTAAAAAATTTTCTTAGCGTCAATATCTATACGACTTTACGTTTGTTTCATTACTATAGGTTATTGTAATAATTCTGATATATTGACAGTTGTCAAATTTTGACAAGAGAATTTTTTGCGTATTTTTCTCAACTTTCTACCGTCAATATACATACGACCTTATAGTTTTTTCATTAATATCATTTTTGTTTAAACGATTTGACATATTGACAGCTGTCAAATTTTGACAGAGGAATTTTTTGCTCACTTTTCCCGAAGTCTCCGCATCGAATACTATACGACACCATCATTTGTTTCGTCAAAATCGCTTCTTCGTTTTATACCTGACAGCTGTCAAAATTTGACAGGAGAATTTTTTGCGTGTAGATTATTGTATTGTCAGCAGTTCTTGATAAGTCTACAGAATTTAAATTAAATCTGACTTTTTAAAGTGGGTCAAAATCGGGGTTCAAAGAAGTCGGTTACAAACATACATACAAACAAACATACAGGTGAAGCTAATAAAAGCTTGTTAAAGAGTAGAACACCTAATAAGCTGTATAAATGGTACACTTCATGGTGGAATTTTTAACTGGAATAAATTCAGTATTAGGAAGCCTCTTTATTTGCTAACAAAATACAGAACTACGGCTGAGTTCATTTTTAGTTTGGCACACTTTTTCGTGTCTTTACTTTTTCGGGTAGAAACCGCCCCAACTTTTTTTTAAATGTAAAGGTATGTGTTGTGAATAGGGAATACGTCCCACTATTTACTTTTGCATTTCGGTAATGCAGGCGCAATTTGTTTTATTGTAAAAATTGTTGGAAATGGTGCCCATTTTTTAATAAAATTCATTCTTGACATTATACAATGAGTTTTTTTTAACGCGGACCATAGGGATTTACATGGTAAATCTTTTAGCCTATAGGCTCATTCATATTAAACAAATAATATTAAAACTTGAGAATAGATAAAATATGAGATGGGAGGAAGAAGTTAACATACAATCTGTGCACTCCAAGAGATACCCAAAAAAGCCATTTTTATTTTTTTTAAATAACACTTTTTTACCCCCTTGTAATTTATGTAATTAACTACCTTAGATAAAGAAAAATATTGACACGGCTGTCAGTATTTTCCTGACTTTCATAAAATTAGTTTTTTAATTTATCATGTCTTGCTACACCGTAAAAAAACGATTTGTAATGGTTTCAAACTGCATAAGAGGAATGTCATGTCGGGAAATTATTGATAATTTTGCCGCTGTCTATTAAAACCGTCCCATTCCCAGCAAGTCTACCGTACGACGATTGCATGGAAATTTCATTACTTCTGGATGATTCTCATAAAATACGAAAAAGAAATTCATCTGTGGTAACTGAAGAATTCCGAATGGGTCTGTGCATGGCGATAGAAGAACAACCATCATCCAATTTGACACACCTTGCTGAACGCTTCGACAAATCTAGAAGCAGTTGTTAGGGGAGGGTTGCCTATATTGAACCGCTACCTAAATTGGACCACAGTACATTTCTCCGAAACTAAACAAGTGCCATATCATCTGGCAACACTGTAACATACTTCCACCCAGAACCTTTGATCGGCAACAAACTTAACTAGTTGGCCGTTAGTGTTTGGCGTGTACAGAGCAAAACGTAATTTACACAATTTTAATGTAATATTTTTAGGATTTTCCTAAGAATTTACCTTAGAACCATAAAACTCTAAGCAACATCTTTTTTATGGAAGTTATCAAGTAAGTTTTCTCTTTTTATTTCTCCTATTACCATGACATATTTGTTTTTTCTTGTTTCTTTTCTGGGTGATTTTGTAAAACACGTGGTAGTTGCCACTGGGTGATTGCCAAAATTGAACCGGTCCAATTTAGGCAATTTTTCCAAATTGTGTAAAAATAATTTTCCTCTTTAAATAAGTTAATGTCATGAACTAACACCATTTCAATATTGCTAAAATCTTTTTTCTTTGAGTTAAAAAATTAAACTATGACTGGTCCAATATAGGAAACTAATAGGTGCTAGGACTACTTTTTTTGCATTAGGATGTCTTCTACCCAAATTTTGATTGTAAATTTGATGTTTTTTTGAAATATAAGTATAAAACTTCCTATACCAACAATTTTGTTTTTTATTTACTTATTTAACACTTAAGCTTCCGATTTAAATCATATGGTCCAATTTTGGAACCCCCAGGTGCAATTTAGGCAACCGGTTTCCTATATTGAACCACTTGCAGAGGTTTTTTTTATAACCTGGTATATCATAGATACTTTGAAATAAAATTCTGCAAAAAATCCTGCAGTTGAACAACATACTAAACTAAAGTATACTTAGGTATAGCTTCAAGATCGATTTTGCATTATTATCAGGATCTATGATAAGAAATCTGGAAATTGGTCCAATATGGGCAACCTTGCCCTACAAGGCATTGAAGAAAGATAAATACACTCTTGTAGTGATCAGCTGATGCTTCCGAATAAATGAAAGTTAATATTGTTACCGATGAATAATGGGTATTAATTAAAATTTTGAATTAATAAATTTTTGTGTTACTACAAAAGTGTTGTTGAAATTATTTTGTCAAAAATAAATAAAATTATTTTTTATTAAGTAAAAGAAAATTTCTTTAAGTTTAGAAATTATTTTCAAAAATATTTAAAATTTAATAAAATCATTTTGATTAAGGAAAAGGAAAACTTTTCAAGTATTTTTAAAAAAATAAATAAATATTTTTTTATCTGAGGTTTCTGAAGTTCTTTTAAGATAAAAAAAAAATAAAATTAAAATTTAACTCACTTTTTCCGATTCCATAGATTGTTAAACTCCCACATATTCAAAAATAAAACAAAACTCCATCGTTTGTTCTCCGTAGAATAAAACATCTTAACTTATTTTCCCGCACCCGCAGAAATTTTGTTAACATTCTTAGGCTCGCGAGCCCCGGTAAAAAACTAACACCTAAATTTTGCCCGGGATCTAAGATCAGGTCCAGCTAAATGTTGCGTAAGATTTCCTAGAAAAAAGCCTACGATATCACCCCTTCCATATGAGTCATCCTCGCTCTGCGCGATATTTTGCCCGGGTTCGAAGAAATGACATTTTCGCAACACCTTCTAAGAGTTTACTATTTTAACACCAAAAGGGGGTAACGTCATTCCAAGATGGCCGCGGTATTTTACTGTTCCTTAAAAGTCCTGTAGGAATCCTTCCATGTGCTACAAGGTATGGTAGTCTTACTTTAGTAAATGGAAGTCATCCTAGAAGAAATTGTACTAAATTTCGCAGTGGGTTTTAGGGTCTTAGAAGGTTGTGACGTAATTATAACGTTAATTAATTCCTAAATACCGGTGACAAAAATGTTCACGCTAAAACGCATTTTTCTGAAATCTGCGCGACTTTTCCTATAAAAAGTCGCGGGATTGCAGCAGGAGTTAATTGATTGTCAGTTGATTGCAAGCTAATTTGAAATTCGAAAACTACAAGTTCCGGGCGCGAAAAAGTTTCAAGCGTTACTCGCGGAAAGTACATCCAGTCCAGTGTTTTGTGACCCCTTACCCGTGGGTCAACGTGCGTCTATCCGGGATCGATAAGGTCAACGAACCCGCAGAAGTAAGTGCTTGTGGGCCAAATTATAAATATTTTTATAAATTGACGGTTTTCGATTTTATAAGTATTGATAACAACTTATTGTTGGGTGGCTCCCATGGTTTTTCTTTAAAGTAATAAAAACAGTAGTAAATAAAAAAAAAGTGTTTTCTTCAATAGTTTTAAAACACAAAAAGTTCACTGAAACTTAATTTAAATAAATTCTTATAAACAATAGTAAGCCACAAATCTGGGCGATAAAAAATTCTTCAACATTGAGATCTCACAAGCCTTATTATCTCGCCAAAAGTGATCCGTCTTAGTTGTGAACACAGATTCTCTCCGAACCCAGCAAAGAAGAGTTCTTGTCATCAGCCACTTCAAGTAGCAGTGCCAACCGACGTGGGAGGGTCGTAAGTCGTAAGTTATTAGACCCCAGAAGTGGTGGGTGTTACAACTGGTGTCAGTAAGTGGGGTTAGTTTGGGGTTAATTATTTATGGTAAGCCCTTGAGACAAGCTACAAAAGAAGAGGATCTGACCTGTAGGTTATAACATCAATAACCCCTACATAAGTTCCAACTGAAAAAGTATAATGAGTACGACTACCACTACAACTACTACGACAAGTACCGTAACCACAACAACGGCGGCTAACATTACCACAACGCCTAGTACAAGTACAGTGACGACTACAATGAGTGGAAATTTCGTTATAGGGATAGAATCGTTACCGACTTACGATGGTACAACTGGAATCGACGAGTTCTTGTCAGTGGTAGAAGAAACAGGAGTATTGGCAAGCTGGACAGATCAACAGTTAGTATCAATTGTTCGCTTGAAATTACGTAATAAAGCAAAGCAATTTATAGATTCGGAACCAACATTGCAAACAACGAACAATTGGATTGTCTTAAAGGAAAATTTAAAAAAGCAGTTTACTCGCCAGTATATAAAAGGAGCTGCTATGAAAAATTTCATGGAATGCCGACAAAGGACCGGTGAGTCTTGTAGACAGTATTTAACAAGACTGAAACTACTGGGGAATCGAACAGTTACTTTGTCAGGAGATCCAGCGATCGACAATCCCATTTTAAGGAAACTGGAGCAGGATATTACCACCCAGTTTACATTAGGATTGGTTATGCCAATAAAACAGCTTGTTCTCTTAGGAAACCCAAAGTCGTTGGATCAGGCGATAGCAATAGCTGAAAGAGAAGAGTCTATAGAAAATCTAATCCATCCAAATAATAGGGAGTGCAGACTGGTAGGAAATAAAAATATTGTGAATGGGGGTAATAAAAGTACTGTGATCCGAAATTATAATCAATCTGCACCTCAACAATTTAAATGTTTCAAATGCCAGAAAATGGGACATACAGCAAGTTTTTGCAAGGAAAAGGAGACTCGTATATGCTATACCTGCAATGAACGTGGTCATATAAGTCCTAGGTGTCCTCAAAAGACAAAAATGAAAAAACAGGCTGTTCAAGATAAGTTATGTTTTTCTTGCAATGAACCTGGACATTTAGCAAGATATTGCCCGAATAAAAGAAATCAGTCTTATAATGGAACACAGCAGCCATCGTTAAACATCAACGCAGTCGATTTTCAACCCCGGGATTCGGCTGCCAACCAGGCAAATTGGGAATAGATGTCAAACCGAGGGCTGGGATATTCACGTGCTTTGATGAAGGAACCCCAAAATCATGCAGCGTGATTAAGGTTAGTGTTGATGGTAAGCCATGTCTAGCCTTAATAGATTGTGGAGCCGTGATATCCCTGATAAAACCTGATATTGCCAAGGGGTTCGTTAGTGAGTCAAATATAAATTTAATAGATATACAGGGAAATAAGATACCCACATCTGGAGTATCCAATGTGACAGTGAAATTTCCTGGAGGTATTGTAATACAGCATAATTTTGTAGTAATAGAAACATACAGTTTTCAAGCAGATATTCTTATAGGAATCGATTTTCTGCGACAATACGGTGTGAAAATTGACTGGAGCAATAATTGTATGTATGCGTTTGACAGTGTCATACCTTTGATGGAAGAAAAATCAACAAAGGAAATGGAGGAACGACTTGCTTATTTAGAAGCAGAATTAAAGGAAACTAAAGAAAATTATTTGGGAAATACAAGAAAAATTCCAGAGCGGATGTTATCACAAGTAACTTCAACAAAATGTCCCGCGTTACCACCAATAACGCAGGGATACAGTTTTCAGGTGATTGGTGGTCATTTGAATTCTGATGCCAAACAACATGTGCAAGAAAGTGAAGAAGCTTGGAAATCATCTGAGGAGTCTGCAGCTCCCAGGGAATTTAGAGAGATGGGTACCCAGACCGGAAAAACAGTTGACAAGTGTATTAATAAAATGGAAAGTGAAGATTTAGCTACAAATGTTATTGAAAATTGTGCAGCGATTTCCTTAATTGAAGATTTGGAAATACCTCCTATGACACAGGCAATTTTAGGCGCAAATTTAAGGGGAATGGCTTGCGTTTCTACCCCATTTATGGTTTTAGAACCGAGCGACGAAGCACCGAAAGGACTACTTGTCGCTAGAGTGGTGTGTAAAACTAGCAAAACCGTTCCATTAAGAGTGACCAACGTTACAGAAGGTAATATAGTATTAAAAAGAAAAATGGTGATAGCAAAAGGATATGAAACAGAACTAGTAGAACCTAATGAGATAAACAATGGCAATATGGTATGTAAAATTAGCAAACGATTCTACCGAAATTTTAAGGTTGCTTTGTTTGGAAAAACCTGCAGCAGAGAATGAAAGGAAATTACAAAAGCTAATTATTGAATATATCGACATATTTAAAAGTCCAGATCAAAAATTAAGTTGTACAACAAATGTTACGCATCGGATAATAACAGAAAACGTACCTCCTATTTTAAAACGGCCGTATAGAGTGCTTTATCACCGACAGAAAATTATGAAGGAGGAAATTAAGAAATTACTAGATGATGGAATTATTACAGAAAGTCAATCTCCCTGGAGCTTTCCAGCAATTTTAGTGGAAAAGAAAAGACACCCTAATGAAAATGGCGCTCAATTTAGACTGTGTATTGACTATCGTGAATTAAATAGTATTACGAAGACAGATTTTTTCCCGCTGCCAAATATCAGTGAAACAATTGACAAACTTTCTGGTGCATGCTTATTTTCTACAATGGATCTAGCATCAGGATACTTTCAAGTTCCTGTACATGTGGATGATCAAGAAAAAACTGCATTTTCAACACCAGATAACCAGACACATATCCAATTCCTCGAAACGTACGTGAGATTAGAGCGTTCTTAGGCTTAATAGGATATTATAGAAAGTTTGTCCCAAACTTTGCAAAATTAAGCCAACCTCTGACGTTCCTTACAAAGAAAAATATAAAATATCAATGGGGAACAGAACAACAGGAAGCTTTTGTTAGCTTAAAAAGAGCTCTTATTGTACCTCCAATTTTAAAATATCCAGATTTTGGAAAACCGTTTATTGTAAACACCGATGCCAGTGCTTCTTCTGTTGCTGCTATTTTAACCCAAGTTTATGATGGAGTTGAACATCCTATTTGTTACTCTAGTCGTACACTAAATGACGCAGAGCGACGATACAGTGCTATTGAAAGAGAGTGCTTGGCAGTTGTTTTTGCAGTAAAAACCTATCGTAATTATTTAACGGGCACTCATTTTACAATAATGACAGAACACCGTCCGCTCAAATACTTGCTTACCATTAAAGATCCAAGTTCAAGGTTAGCGAAATGGTCCATGTACCTTATGGAGTACAACTTTACGATAGTGTACCGACCTGGAAAACAAAATGAGAATGTGGACTCTCTTACACGGCTGAGGACAGAAGACACAGAGCAAGAAAATATCGTAGCACTGATGAAGGAAGAAAATGAAAATTTAATCCCCGTAACAAATGCCATATGGAGCAAAGAAGAACTTAGAGAGCTGCAGCAAAATGATCCAGAAATAATGAAGATAAGAACAACCTTAGAACCTCAAAATGAACAATATTACATAAGTTTAGAAGGCATCCTATATCGTCGCCGAGAAAATAACCAAAGACATGATTTAGTTGTAGCTCCACTAAAAATAGTTCCTGATTTATTACATATGTATCATAACTCCATATTTGGTGCACATCCTGGACAAAAGAAAACCCAACTGTTAATAAAAAGAGATTTTTATTGGCACAGTATGAGAAAGGATGTTATAAATTTTGTAGAACAGTGCAGGTCTTGCAACCTAAGAAAAACTAATTACCAACCTCCTGCGGTTCTACAGGAAACTCCTATGCCAGCGGTACCTTGGGGAAGAATTAGTTTGGACCTCGTAGGCCCTTTAAATAGGACCATGAATAACAACAGATATCTTTTAACCTGTATGGATTACTTGACTCGCTATCCTGAGTGCGTACCATTACCAGATATAAAAGCTGAAACAGTTGCTAGAGCTTTTGTGGAAAACATAATCTGTCGCTTTGGAACACCAAGAGAGCTAATCACGGATTGTGGGACACAGTTTCTCAGTAAGCTATTTTGTGAAATCTGCTCGCTGCTTGGTATAAGAAAATTAAAAACCACTCCTTACCATCCCAGTGGAAATGCCGTTGTAGAAAGATTTCATAAATCAATTAAAACAATGATTGGGCATTTTGTCAGTGAAAACAATGACAGTTGGGATTTAGTTTTGCCCTATTGTCTAATGGCTTACCGAAACTTACCACATGACGGAACCAAAGAATCACCATTCTTTCTAATTTTTGGCCGTGACATGGAACTTCCTATTCATCTTGGTATACGGGAACAAAGAGTAAAATATGACGTGGATGAAAATTATGTAAGTGAATTTCTGGCCAGAATGAATAATGCGCATGACCTTGCCAAAAAGAACCTAGAAGACAGCATTAAACGACGCTGTGAAAAGCACAACTAAAAGAAAACTAGAAAAGAATTTCAACTAGGAGATTTAGTGTATCTTTATACTCCAGCAATTCCAGGAAAGAAATTATCCTCCAAATTTTACAATAAATGGAGTGGACCCTACAGAATCATAGAAAAGAAAGGACCTGTTACTTTTAAAATTAAAGAATTAAAAGGGAAAAAGGAACAGATGGTTCATGCCGATAGATTAAAACCCTGCAAGGAAATGGATTATTCGGCAGAAAAAACTGAATTAAATAAAAACGGAGAAAATGAATTGAAAGTGAAGTCTACTGTGAATGAACCAAATGACGTATTTACTGAGGAAAAAATACAGGATGAAGTGGAAACCTTCTTAGAACATGGGCGAGAAGAAATACTTCCACGAATAGAGGAAGAAGTTGAAGAAGCAGAATCAGAAGCCGAAGAAGGAGAAGAAGAACATAGAGAAGAGGAGACAGAAGAAGAGACAGAAGAATCTGTAAACTCGGAGCTATCAGAATCTGAAGAAGAAAACGTGGAATTTCGTGTGGAAAATCACAGACGAACTCGTACGCGAGATATAAGAATGCCTAGAAGATACGAGGATTACGAATTATAAGAATTATAAATAAGGAGCCACCCAGTATTGCAAGGTTATTTAGAATAATGTTAGACTAACACTTTTTATTGTTGCAGTGGAAATTTTCATCTTTATTGTTCTAATCGAAATTGCTTACGCTGGATTAATTGCATATGATTGCAGAAACCCATCGACGAATATAACAGCAATTTCATTAAAAGATGTTAGTAATTGTCCCGACCCAGAAACAGGGTATGATACAGAGAGTAGAATTGTACAAATTATAGAGAAACAAAAATATGAATATGTACATGTGTATTCTTGCTTGGTTATAGTTACAAGAATAATAACCCACTGTGGTGCCTTTTCTCACCAATCCGCTGTAAATGGAGGACTATCAACGTATATACATGAACTAAGCGGTGAAGAATGTAGAAAAACGCACACTTACCGCCAATTAAATGACATAAATGGGCACATAATTAATAAACTAAAACCAAACTCTACAGTTTCCATCTCTCTTACCCTAGCAGGAGCAATCGACGAGAAATATAACTGCGAAGGTGCGCAATATATTGAAGATGGCAAACGCTGGATTAGCGTAGTAGTTCAAGCCGATGTAAAAATTACCCTGCAAGATTATTTTACCAAGGTATCGTTAGACACTAACGAAATTCATTTGCAAAATGGAGTAAAATGTCCGTTCTTACCACATGAATGTAATGACCATGTCAATGGACAATCTACATGGGACAGAGATTATACAAATATGTGTAAAGAATTTAATATTATTTACGAAGGGATCGCCACTTTTGTACAAGAAAAAGGAACCGAAAAACCAAATATATACTTAGTAGTCGAGGATCAAGCAAAAGTATTTGCTATTCAAATTATTAAAAAAGAAACCATTTGTGGTATGTCAGTTTGGCAGAGTGAACATCCTAGATTATTAATATTAAAAACTTTTACAGATGTTACTCCATTTAGTAAAGTAACAGAGAGTCAAGATGCCGACCTGTTAACCTATGTCAATACCAAATTCCTGTATGTCGAACAATCATTTAAACGAACTATGAATGAAATGTTTTCGCAAACCATATACAGAAGATGTTTACTACACCGAGAAGTGTTAAAAAATAGGTTGTTGATGGCAGCTGTAAATCCAAATGCGGTTGCCAGCCTAATTAAAAATCAATTAGGATTTGTAGCAAAAGTTAGCGGAGAAGTGCTTTACCTTATAAAATGTGTAGCTGTGGCTGTGGACATTAGAAGGACCAAGCATTGCTACGTCGAACTACCAGTCACGGCTTATAACAAAAGTTTTTATATGTCATAAATCATGGAATAGTGCCACAAGAATTACAAGTAGATTCAGAGGAACCGCATAAATTCCAGACTATTAAGGACTTAGGTGCTGGTGGGCTATATACTTACTCGGAAATTAGAAAGGCTCAGGAATCGATCATGTTTCATTTGGAAAGGAATGCATTAAACAATATTATACTACGTAAAATGTCGGGAAAAGAAGTTCAATCCCAAGGGTTCTCCACGTTAAGCTTATTTAATAAAGAAGAAATGGAAAATTTAGCGAATAGCACCATATGTAAATTATATGGCTATTTTACAATTTTAGGAGACTGGATGAGTGGATTTATTGGACTATATTTTATCTTTAGATTGTTAAAATTTTTAATAGAAACATTCATGAACGCAGTCGCTATTCATCGCATAACAGGCTGTACACCACACCTGTTAGTTTCATGCTGGTCTACACTAACGTTTTTCATTTTAAACGACAGACAGCAAAAACAAAAAGAATTTGAAAAAAACGAACAATCCATTTTCTGGAGAAACGACGATCCGGCGCGCAAACTACCCGAACCCGTAACTTCTACTGAACCAGGGGCTCAAAAACATGTAACATTTTTCATTGAAAACGAAGCTCAATCAGTGAATCAGAACGTTCCAACTGCTCCATCAACAAGTCAAGAAACCTACGCATCTTTAAGAAAGGAATTACTCAGTTTGCCCAAAATTAAATGGAGCATGTTTGATAGAAACAGTACAGAAAAGCCATGAAGTTAACAAGTAAAATTATAATCTTAAACGGACCCCCAAAGACATCTAGCGATAAAAACCCAAATATATAATTAAAGCATAAACTAGAAACGTGCCTAAATACAAAGAAGTACCTATTAAAGACCCGAGATGTACTGCCGTCTCCTTAGGAACCAACAGGAAAATAAATCGATATTAAGGCGTATTTACACTAAAGTTTGACCGCTTTATAGATTTCAATCTTAGGTTCGCGCCAAACTTTGGAAATAGTTGCTTTTACGAAGTTCGTTAAAATTACGTCATACAAACGATGGACTAAGCGTAAAAACGTAATGGTTACTTTTCCAGAATTGCCAGATTGTCAGTATTTATCGGTAATTTCCAGAAAACGTGAAAATAGACCTAATAACAAGAAGTTTAAGCAGATTACATTTTCATGCTTTGAATAGTGTCAAGTCAAGTCAAGGAAAAGCCTCATAATAGCATATTATCATTCCGACAGAAAAGAAAAATTATACTAACTTACCTTACAAGAATATGTTGATAAGAGCTAATAAATAACTATGGCGTACTTTTAATTTTTTTTTAAGAAGTAAAAATTTTAAGGAACCAAGAGTCATGCAGGGCCTTTACTAAAATTAAATAAAACAAGATGCATATAGCATATATTACAGAAATAAACAAATAGTTTACCCGCCTTAGGGTTAATTCGTGTACAGAACTTCGCAATAAAATTGAATTGAAAAGAAAAACTGCACAAGAAGGTGACAAAATGGCACGAGTTGTCTACAAAGTTGAATAAACAAGGTAAAATTCACATAGGACGCTTGACAACATGGCCTAATAATATGATGTAATAGAAGTGAGTGGACAGGAGCTGTTTATTATTTTTGGAGAAATAAATGGAATATCGTAACTGAAAGGGTCTACCATTAGGAAAAAATAAAATAAACAAAACAAAAGTTTTATGGGTTTCTCGAACCAAGAGTTAGGTCGGATTTACATCTATTTATTGAAAAAATTCTGCTGATATTAGAAGATTAAATTTAAGGCATAATAAGGGATAGAGCTAACGGAATAATCGAAGAATAAAAGAAGATGGAAATACAATTTTTAACAGGAGAAAAGGATAGACTGAAATTTTGAAATTTTCCCCCACTAACTAGTAAAATGGCGGAAATCACGGCTTGGGAGACTCAGTTCTAGCAAAATTTTTGTGGTCAACAAAACGTTTTAATTTTTTTTAATAAAGAAAAGGAACTCTGTCATTATAAGTTCTATTTTTCTTTAAAATTTAATAAGGTGGAAAAAGAAAAGTGACTATTTTCTTTCGGTGGTGGTGAAATCGGTATACCCCGGAGTTACTAAAATTTTATAGACATTTAATTAAAAATAAAAAAAAAATTAAGACTTTTAAGATTTTCTAAGACATTTTTCGCGTCGCGGTTCGGGTTGACTGTTGTTTTACCAAGTTTTTAAAAATATAGTGCTCCTTAAAACTAGAAACAATGATGTGGATGGCATTATTTTTCACCTACGTAAAAATGGTACAGGACAATGTGGTGAAAAATGTCCTGATGAGGATGGCACTGTACCACTGCAGGGAGTTGTACAGCCAGATGGGCGAAAATCGGCCTTGCCATTCTGCATTGCTTCCCTTACGCGCCACCCTGTGCATGTGGAGTGCACTCCTTCATCTGAATTATCAGGCGTTCCGTACCGTCTGGGGCCTCGAAGAAGGGCGCAGCTACGAACCTAGATCCTGCGATTGTGCCATTTGCCGACCTGTGCCGCAGGACGTTTTTGACTTGGGACAATACTGGGACCTTTTGGCTAGGGCTGGTATGCAGTTTTGCCCATGCCCTGTATGCAGAGCCCATACTGAGGCCAGCCGATCCAGAGGCACCAACACCGCTTCCCGACCAACCGAAGCTAGGCCTAGCACGTCTCAAAATACTGAGGCTGAACCCAGCACTTCACAGAGGCCGGAGCAGAGCGCATCTAGTACTAGTGCTCCCCTCAAAGTACCGAAACCAGAACCAACTGATGCCATGGAATCCGGAACAGAGCCTTCCACTTTAAGGACACTGCTGGAAGCGCCCCCAGTATCCAGAAGAAGACCCTTACCACCACTGGTTCCAATGGGTCACGGACGACCCCTCACTACTCCATATCGGCGCCCAAGCAGTAGGCCGGTGGATCACAGCCCGCCACCTCGACGCCAAGAAGAGCCGACGGTTGGCGAGGACGTCGCCGCCGTCTACCAGGTGAGCAGGTCCCCTGATGGACTACGCCTAACTTTCAGGAGAAACACTGGACAACAACCACCGAGTGAATAAGGTAAATGATACTGGACAGTTAAGAAATAGTAATTTTAATCGTTGAATTTTTGTGTTTCCTTTAAGAGATAGTTTCTTCATAGATTAGATTAGATTTCTTTATAGATACAGGGTGGCCCTTTAGTGTGGCAAAGTACAATAGCTCCGTTACTATTTCAAATACATTAAAAATATTAATACAAAAGTTGAAGGGCAGTAAGTGACTTATAACGTAAAATTATTTTTAACTCTATAGGGTGGCTCAAAAAAGCGGAACAATAAAAAATGTACTTTTTTCAAATGGAATACCCTGTATATTTTTTCATTTTTAAATTCCACATAAAATTATAATTATTTTTTATTAAATACATTATTAGTCTATACTTTATAGTTTCCGAGATATTGACTCTTGAAAAGTGACATTTTTGAACTTTGACAGCTTCTAGCTTTCTAACAGTACGTCTTAGAGCAAAACGGCTTACATGTCCCTATCTTTAATTTTTATTATCTTCCCAAAAAAATCAACTTCCGGTTAAACCGGATGTTACTCGAAAGCAGGAAATATAGTTGTTCCGGTTTAACTGGAAGTTGATTTTTTTGGGAAGATAATAAAAATTGAAGAGACATGTAAGCCGTTTTGCTCTAAGACGTACTGTTAGAAAGTTAGAAGCTGTCAAAGTTTAAAAATGTCACTTTTCAAGAGTCAATATCTCGGAAACTATAAAGTATAGACTTATAATGTATTTAATAAAAAATAATTATAATTCTATGTAGAATTTAAAAATGAAAAAATATACAGGGTGTTCCATTTGAAAAAAGTACATTTTTTCTTGTTCCGCTTTTTTGAGCCACCCTATAGAGTTAAAAATAATTTTACGTTATAAGTCACTTACTGCCCTTCAACTTTTGTATTAATATTTTTAATGTATTTGAAATAGTAACGGAGCTATTGTACTTTGCCACACTAAAGGGCCACCCTGTATATTGTTTCAAACTAAATTTCGTGCGGATTTTAATTTCATTGTGTAAACTTTGTCATTAATATAACTCTAAATATTAAATTTAATTGTTATATTATTTGATTTAAAAAAAAAAAATATATGCATTATTATAAATAAGTAGGTAGGAAGTCATGTGGTGGAAACTAATTTTTTTTAACTGCTAGCCCGCAGGGTTTAAGGCAGGTTTCACGTGTAAAAATAATCGGGATTTTCTTTTGATCAATTAAAATTAAATTTTATATTTACAAAATATTCACTAAATTTTAGATAATAAGCGTACACCAAATATATACAAGTGTTTCTTTTTATTGTTTAAGTACAATAAGACTTATAAAGGATATAGTGCTAGTTTAGTTAAGGTGTGCTTACGGGTAAAAATCGTGAGACCGAGTGACTCTAGTCGATAATCTATAGGACAGGTGCTTATTTATCTTGTATTATAGAACAAAGTACCTTTACATTTTAAAATCATATACATATACATATCATCATATCAAATTTGAATAAATTAAATTTTTAAGATAGTATTTAAGGCAGGCCACGAACACTTACTTTTGGGACCGTAATAAAAACAAACAAAAACCAACTAATTTTAAAAATTTTTAGAAAACACTTTACCATCAGAACTTCTTTAATTTCGGTATACGGATCCTTAATATTTTAGTTGACTGATGCGGATAGACGACAGCTTAAAGCACAATAAACATCGGTACATGGCCTAGGGTATATAATAAGTCCGTTTCGTTTTTATGACTTAGGGATCAGGTTGCGTAACTCAATGACCTAGTTTTAAGTGTCGATATACCGTTGTTTATTTTGTCTAAATATTGGCTGGTATAGAACCTTTCACCTTTGGGAATTAGTTATTATCGAAAAACTTTTATTAAAAAAGATATTTCGACTTAATTATGGCGGGTGTGATGTAGTGATCAGCTGATGCTTCCGAATAAATGAAAGTTAATATTGTTACCGATGAATAATGGGTATTAATTAAAATTTTGAATTAATAAATTTTTGTGTTACTACAAAAATTTATTAAGTGTTGTTGAAATTATTTTGTCAATTAAAAATAAATAAAATTATTTTTTATTAAGTAAAAGAAAATTTCTTTAAGTTTAGAAATTATTTTCAAAAATATTTAAAATTTAATAAAATCATTTTGATTAAGGAAAAGGAAAACTTTTCAAGTATTTTTAAAAAAATAAATAAATATTTTTTTATCTGAGGTTTCTGAAGTTCTTTTAAGATAAAAAAAAAATTAAAATTAAAATTTAACTCACTTTTTCCGATTCCATAGATTGTTAAACTCCCACATATTCAAAAATAAAACAAAACTCCATCGTTTGTTCTCCGTAGAATAAAACATCTTAACTTATTTTCCCGCACCCGCAGAAATTTTGTTAACATTCTTAGGCTCGCGAGCCCCGGTAAAAAACTAACACCTAAATTTTGCCCGGGATCTAAGATCAGGTCCAGCTAAATGTTGCGTAAGATTTCCTAGAAAAAAGCCTACGATATCACCCCTTCCATATGAGTCATCCTCGCTCTGCGCGATATTTTGCCCGGGTTCGAAGAAATGACATTTTCGCAACACCTTCTAAGAGTTTACTATTTTAACACCAAAAGGGGGTAACGTCATTCCAAGATGGCCGCGGTATTTTACTGTTCCTTAAAAGTCCTGTAGGAATCCTTCCATGTGCTACAAGGTATGGTAGTCTTACTTTAGTAAATGGAAGTCATCCTAGAAGAAATTGTACTAAATTTCGCAGTGGGTTTTAGGGTCTTAGAAGGTTGTGACGTAATTATAACGTTAATTAATTCCTAAATACCGGTGACAAAAATGTTCACGCTAAAACGCATTTTTCTGAAATCTGCGCGACTTTTCCTATAAAAAGTCGCGGGATTGCAGCAGGAGTTAGTTGATTGTCAGTTGATTGCAAGCTAATTTGAAATTCAAAAACTACAAGTTCCGGGCGCGAAAAAGTTTCAAGCGTTACTCGCGGAAAGTACATCCAGTCCAGTGTTTTGTGACCCCTTACCCGTGGGTCAACGTGCGTCTATCCGGGATCGATAAGGTCAACGAACCCGCAGAAGTAAGTGCTTGTGGGCCAAATTATAAATATTTTTATAAATTGACGGTTTTCGATTTTATAAGTATCGATAACAACTTATTGTTGGGTGGCTCCCATGGTTTTTCTTTAAAGTAATAAAAACAGTAGTAAATAAAAAAAAAGTGTTTTCTTCAATAGTTTTAAAACACAAAAAGTTCACTGAAACTTAATTTAAATAAATTCTTATAAACAATAGTAAGCCACAAATCTGGGCGATAAAAAATTCTTCAACATTGAGATCTCACAAGCCTTATTATCTCGCCAAAAGTGATCCGTCTTAGTTGTGAACACAGATTCTCTCCGAACCCAGCAAAGAAGAGTTCTTGTCATCAGCCACTTCAAGTAGCAGTGCCAACCGACGTGGGAGGGTCGTAAGTCGTAAGTTATTAGACCCTAGAAGTGGTGGGTGTTACACTCTGGTCGTCTGCTGGTAACGGAATATTCTTCTTTTCCTCATCGATCTTTCTTCGCTTATTATTTCCGTTTTCAAGATCCTGTGAACGCCTTTTAGGCTTAATCTGGTCAGAACAATTACATTTTGAAAAATGAAGATATTAGTCAGGATGCCTTACATTAAAAGTAATGGCAGTTCTCAAATAGGACATACCCTAAGCACCATAAAGAAACATCATTTTTACTCGTTCTTCCATATAGAATACACCATTCCCGAATTAAATTAAATTCGAAGAAAAAACTCAAGAGATGGCAAAAGCAAGCACGCTAAATCTTAAATGATTTATTAATTAATTTAAATTTGAAGATTATTTAAAAAAAAAGCAAAAAATAAGTTCTTGCATTTTGCACAATTATTTAGGCTTGGGATAATTTTTCATCATTTACGTTTATTTTCTCATTTTTGCTGCCAAGTTTTGCAAAAGCCAGTCTTCAAACATTTTCTCAATATTTTGTATAACAAAAAAAAATACATAAAACAACAATATTAGTAATCAAATGAAACTTACCAGATGGTAACACAACACCGTTCACAACAATATAGGAGATAGGAGGTATTGCTTACACTGTATGAGACTTGTGTTGTTTGGTGAGATTTCCATTTAAAAACTGGCGCGAAAATATGAATCTTAGTAACTAGGAGGTATTTCTATTTCAAAGATTTAACAAAGATCTACCTATTGGTGTAACTAACTAATTTTTTACCAAAAGTGTAGGTAGTAAACAGTCGATATGTAAATCCAATGTTAATTTAAACAAAAAATAATTTTCAATGTTTCAACGGGCTTTAGGGGGGGCCCGGGCCCCATTGCCCCCCCCCCCCCTGGATCCGCCTCTGGGAATTTGTGCTAGCAGTTTGTACCGACGCCACGTTTTGGAGAGTACCTATGTGAAATGTGAATACCAAGATTAGCTGATTTTTATATAACCTATTCAATAGCTGTAATATGAACCTACTAAAGACCATACGCAAACCGAAACGTCGTAATATAAAATTTAAAAAATCCCTTAATTTATTGTTAGATTGTCGAAGAACCAGAAAATAAAACTAATTTATTAATTAGATATTTATGCCCTTTTCAATAATTATATTACTACCTATACCTCCTATAAGTGTAAAAACTAAAAATGTTCAGAAGGGACAAAACACTGTTTAACTTTTATCATAATAGATAATTTCACTTTTATAGAACGGAAAGATCTCCTATCTACAATAGAATTTTGATTTACTCATTTTAACAAATAAATCAACATGTTTAAATTAAAACTATTACATTACAGATCACCACAGACATAAATTACTAGTTTATAACGGAAAACCAAAAAAAAATACATAAAACAACAAGTAATCAAATGAAACTTACCAGCTGGTAACACAACACCGTTCACAACAAAATAGGAGATAGGAGGTATTGCTTACACTGTATGAGACTTGTGTAGTTTGGTGATATTTCCATTTAAAAACTGGCGCGAAAATATGAATCTTAGTAACTAGGAGGTATTTATATTCCAAAGATTTAACAAAGATCTACCTATTGGTGTAACTAACTCATTTTTGACCAAAAGTTAGATAGGAGGTATTAGGTATTGGTAGTAAACAGTCGATATGTAGAAATAATTATTAGTTAGGTACTGTAAGAAATTCTAGGTTTTCATGACAACTGTACTTAGATCCTATGACTAAATAATATTTGTAACCATATTTTAGTTAAAATAACCAAAATTTTTCTATACACACTAATTTTCTTGACCTATCTAACCAAACTAATTCAGCTTAGATATTGACTAGTTTAATCGGTATTATTATAGACCATAGTACAAGCCGAAGGTCGAAGGGACGAGAACTGTTTTCGAGTCAAAATGGAATCTATTTTCTATTATTTATGATGTTCTTATTTAAGAATAATTATTTCTTTTTTGAATAATTATTCCCGAAATTTATTTTTTTATGATTATTTTTGTTTACAGTATAAACATTTAAACCTAATATTACACTCTATAAAATGCATTGATAACTGGCACTAATTTTTTATTGTTGTCTATGTTTTGGCATACCTATGTGGAAATAATTATTAGTTACTGTAAGAATTTCTAGGTTTTCAGGACAACTGTACTTAGCTTCTATGACTAAATATTATTAACCCTATTTTAGTTAAAATAACCAAAAATCTTTCTATACACACTAATTTTCTTGACCTATCTAACCAAACTAATTTAGCTTAGTATTATTGACTAGTTTAATCGGTATTATAGACCATAGAACTGTTTTCGAGTCAAAATGGAATCTATTTTCTATTATTTAAATTTAAGACAAGATGTTCTTATTTAGGAATAATTATTTCTTTTTTGAGTAATTCTTCCCGAAATTTATTTTTTTGATTATTTTTGTTCACAGTATAAACATTTAAACCTAATATTAATAAAATAGATTGTAATTTAGACAGTTCTATGATTTATAAAAGCGGAAACGGAAGTGGGTTCTAGACTTTTTATAATCTCGAAGACCGCATCGTCGCCATGTCGGTTCGCGGCACTGTGCGAGTGTGGTGCTTCGGACTGCTTCGGGCTTCGATGCTTCGACTGCTTTTCATTATTTGTTTTTGTTGTCTGAAGATAAGATCGAGATTAAACCGCCATTTAATTTGTTGGTGGGTACTTAATTTAATCTTTTTGTGAGAGAAAATAAGTGATTCTTTTGAACTTGTAGAACGAAAATTAAAAAGCAATGGGCTTGAATGCCTTATAGATACATTTGCAGGTAAGTCCAGTTATAATAAATAAGTAATTGCTACATCTCGCCGCCATTTTTATTTTCTTGGCAAATAAAAATAGCTGGGCGATAGGTATGTTTAGGAACCTAGAAATAAGATTATTAGTATTTTTTACTAATATATCGAATTTTCTTCGGCTTTTTGTGTTGCTAAATCTAAATATTGCTTAAAGAGGGGGGATTTCGATGTACCTAGAGAAAATTTGTTTCAAAAATTAGAAAAATTTTATTACTTTAAAATGTTCTTATTTGTAAAAAATAGTTAGTAGGTATACTAATAATTTAAAAAATTAGTAGAAACTACAGGTTCTAGCATACCTACGTCTTTAGAGCTAACACTAATGACGCCTTCGCCAATTCATTTTCTTATCAATATTTCGTTTTCTTCAAACAGTAGTAAGTAAAAAAAAATAATTGATTAATTAATAAAAGCATATTGTCAAATTTATGTATACTTATTTCTTTTTCTGCTTTTATTAATTTATAATTCCAACCTTGTTTAATGTAAAACTGTGGGTAATTGTACTCCAAGGAGGGATATTTGGCCTATTTTTGGATAAAACGAAGAAGTAACGAAATATCAATCAAAACACGAAATGGCGAAGGCGTCAGTAGTGTTTGCTCTTAAAGTTGTAAAATAATTAAATAAATAGGTTGGCATAAGTTCCCATTTTCTGTTTCGTTTTCACTCTAATAGCTAAGGGCTGAGATTATTTTTTATGGTTTAGGTATCTGCAGTACGAATTTATTGTTTCGCAACATCTTTTAAAGGCCATTTGATCCAAATCAAGTTTTTTAATAAAATTTAAATAAAGTTTTAATAAAAAAATCTATAGTATAAAAAAAACCAGGGGTCAACCTAAGAAGTATCTTTTTTATAAAAAATATTAAAGATAACTTTGTATCGATACCAATGGTTGACTTCAAGAATATATTCCTAAATATTATTTTTTGGAACTTTTCCTCCTAACATAATATTTCTCGAATATTTCATATCACCATTAACCTACTTTTAGATATTGTTCCTGAGGAAGAGGACAAAGAAGCATCACTGTATTGGTTAAAAAATAATGGAATCTTGAAGTCAAGTTGAGGTGTTTTGGGCAAAAACATTTAAAGTTCGACAGAACGAGCTAAAAGATACAGCAATTTACTTATACCTATTATGGATCATACAGAGTATTACGGGAGAACAGAGGATTTACATTGATAAAAAAACTTTTTGTACTACCTATCAAATAACATTTTTAGTGGCACAATAGTTGCAACTAACAGAATCTCTGTGTAATGCAACATTTGACTACACTGAATGCCGCAATACAGATTTCAAAATGGATAAATATATTTTGTTGTGTGTATTTATTTAAGAAATGTCCCAAAAACATTATTTTTACCAAGTGGGATATTTACTACTATAACATTAAGGCTCTACAATGGGCAAAATTATAGGATGATTAACACTGTTTCGCTACTGCAGGATTCTGGAAAGCCTATTTGAAATGACTGTTGGGACGAATCATATTTTAGTAAAGGAATGTTTCTATTTCTAAGGTATAGAGCCCTTTTTGCAAAAAAATAAGAAAATATATGAAAAAATGCTTACTGAAAGTACGTATTTTTAGGCATTTTCCAGGGTTAATACCGTCGCGAATAATTTTTTTTTCAAAAAAATCGCTCTATACCTTAGAGCTTCTATGTCTTATCTTTACTATTCCAAAAATTGAGACTTAAATATCGCGTAATAAGCCCGTTATCCTGCAGCGCGCGAAACGTGTTTCAGGTAAATTTTGTTAAAATGTGTTAGAAGTTGCCTATCTATAGCTTTATTTATTTCCTGCCGACGTGATACTAGATAAAATCATGATACACTGAGAAAATGTTACATAGGTTAAATAATTTGGAGATGATTTCGTGCTAATTGTAATTTTCTTTTGTATTGTCTGCCAATAAGAGAATATAGGAGCGTTAATTTTAGAGAGGTAGTAAAGGAAGGAGGTGATTCGTTTCGCCTCCACTAAAGGCGTACCTATTAATTTTGGGTAAGCATACATCTTTCGGCTTAGACCGGAACGGTTTATAACGTGACACAGGACCAAAAGTTACAAAGCGCGTTCGCCAGTTTTTCAACAAAATGATGTTTTAACTTTTAAAATTGTGTTTTTAATGTTTGGTAAAGGATAAAAATTAAACGAAATGCAGCCGATTTGTTTGTGTATTGAAATCAAAAATGGGCTATCGGATTTTTAATTTTTTATGTTGCGTTCTTCCTCGAAGTGAGTGAAGTCTCTTGATAGTAAAACAAATATATAAAGTTAAATAGCTGATCGCAACAGACATCGGGACAAAGCAATTGAAACTGGTTATATGTCCCGGTAAACCGGAACGTCTGGAAACTCTATATTAATTGTTAAAAGTTTCATGTGCCTTGGTTCACAGGTGCAATAAAATTAAGCTATTTGTGAACTTTCTTAGTTGGTACGGGAGCGTAAAAAGAAAACGAACTGTTAGGGCGATGACACACACGGCGTTTTTGTAGCGGTTTCTACCGAAGCGGCGGCCGACGCTGCTGCAGCAGTGACAAGACACACGTTATGGGTTCGGCGCGGTTTCTGTCAAGGCGGCGGCCTTGGAAAGACAAATCTAGGTTAATTTTTTAATTAAATAAAATAATTTGCTTTGTGTGTGTTTTGCGTCAATTAACAACACGTGTACCGACTCGGCTGCGCGTTCCATGGTTTAACGACTGAATAGTACATTTGAGGTACTAATCCGGCGTCGGTCATATTTATCTGGCCTTTTTATTGACTCGCAGCGCTGCAATTTTTGGTGTAGCGAGATTCCTGTGTAGTGACAAGGCGGCTAAAAAGCTATACTAAACATCAATTTTAGTAATGGGAGTACTCAAGTACAAGAAGTGAAGTGAAGTTCGATTCCCAAAAAAATCGATGGGATTCGAATACCGCTCGGAATCGATTATAATGATAATCAGTAATTCTCTGGAATTGATTTTTTTATTACAAATACCTTTTTCGAGTAGGAGATCTTTATGTGTGGCGACCTTCTTTTAGATTCTTTAAGAAGCCATTTTTAGTATTGAAAATACTAACTGGTCGCGTATATACGGGTCCATTTCATGAAAAATGAACGACATCAGCAAGCGTCACGCTAGAGACCGCGTCGGCTTGGCGGTGTGGGTAGGTCAAGGTTGCACGGGGGGTAAAGAATTTAAAAAAGTGGAAAAAAACTAAACCGTGAATGTCTCTGAAACAAAGCGATATAGCGCGGCGGTGTTGGCGTATTACACAGAAAGTCAGGGGTGAAAATTTCAAAAAAGCAGAAAAAACTGAAAAGTGAATATTTCTGGAACTAAGAATATTAGCGTGGCGGTCTTGAAATATTACAAAGGAAGTTGGGGGTAAAGAATTGAAAAAATTGGAAAAAACTAAACAGTGAATGTCGCTGAAACAAAGCGAAATAGCGCGGCGGTCTTGGCGTATTACACAGAAAGTCGGGGGAGAATATTTCAAAAAAAAACCGAAAAAAACTCAAAAGTGAATATACTGTATGTGGTAGGTATTTTCAATATGCCTATGATACTTGCGTAAGATGCAAGATCTGTGGATTTTTTTCAAAAAATGGAAGATGTTTATACGGCATTGACGACCATCTTTTTAATAGTTCTGGCCCCTTGCGAGCTGATAATTACTACTCAATAAAGTAATCGATTCCTAAAAGTACGTAATTTTAAACTATCCGATTCATGAGAAAATCCGACTCTGCCCACCACTAATAAATTGGACAGTATGTCATGTAGAGTATAAAAATACATTGCGTTGGTAGGCATGGCTGTTCACAGGGAGGGAGACAGTGTCTATATTTTTTACAGCCAGGTTTTAATAGGAGAAGTTTACCGGTTTTTTGGCTGCCCCCTTCTGAAATGTAGCAGTCAAGTGGTATTATTAGGTTGAATACCCTAAATAAGGCACATATAAATATTATAGTAAATATTTATTAAAAATATGATTTAACAATGACAGTCTATTAGATAGCAGAAATAAATGAAAATTGTCTTTAATTTTTTTCTTGTTTGAGTATTGTGGATTTATTATTTCGGGAAGAAGGCAACTGAAAAAAAAAATTTAACTGCTCTTCCATTTTTCCTTGCCAAAACCGGTCATCTCTGTATATGAAACAAAATAATTATTAAAGGAAAATAAATAAACTTTAAGTCTTTCTCCATTGGTATATTAAAAAACATAAGTTTCAAGGTTTAATATAGGGTAATTCTCTACATGTTTCGAACGCATCACGAGAATACAATAAGGAGTTTAGAAATATAATAGGTGCAAACAGTTCTAACGGAGCTACGAGATGATGGAAAAACAAGCAAAGTGCTGGGAAAATCTTTCAACGTAATGGTAAACCTACCGAGAGGCCAGACATTTTTTTTTTAAAACTTTAATTTTTTTTTATAGAAATCCTATTTGCCCCAATTTGTAGCACTGTTGCCTGTGAAATTGCTATAAAGAATGGCTTTTACGTAACGTACTTTTACGTAATTTTTTACTTTGTAAAAATCCTTCTACAATGATTTCGGATTCCATAGTTGTTGATGCTCTGTCCCCGTTTTTGTAGCAGATGTGATCTTTTGCGGTTTAGGTTTTTAACATAGGAACATTTTTATTACTTCTCTAGACGAAAAGTACAATTTAGCAGCTAAATAGTAAGTACAAGACTTTTCGCCGCATGGTCAAATGTTCGCTGACGCTTTCATTATGATGCAGTTATATAGACGGGAATATCCATCGGTTCCCGCCTATTGTCGCATTACTTTTGCAATAACTCCAGAAAAATACCGCAACAAAATACCGCGACTTTGTATTGAATCGACACTGATACTGGAATGTTTTATTCCATTTTCGTAAGTGTGACAATACGGTACCTTCTTTCTTGTTTAAAAAAGGTTGCCAAATGTAAAACGATTACTTACCTTGTTCTCTTTTGAGGGGCAGGCAGCACAACGGTTCCTCAAAAATAAAATGCTCTAAAGAATTAAATATAACGGAACGCGACAGAAAAAATAACGCACGAGAGTCAATGACAGTTTTTACATTTTGTTATGTATGAAGTTATCCACTAAATACAATTTAAGTTGGCACCTTTAGTTTCAGGATGGGCCAAGATTTCAAAACTTTTATTACCTACCTTTTAAATCATTATAATAGGTAGAGTTTTTCAGGGAATTCATAATACCTAATATATGTAGGTAATTAGAATCATAACAGATCTTTACTCACAAAACTTTTTGCTATCCCAAATTTTATTTTTTAGATACCTATAAAACTTACAAATTTTCTTTGACTTCATTAATAAAATAAAATAAAATAAAACAAAAAAATATAAAAATCATACTATCCATAGGATTAGGTATATTATTTTGTCTAATTTTAGAAGTACCTACCTATTTTCTATAAAATAAAATTCGTTTCCGAAATAAAATCAAGTCAAATGTATCTTCATTTATTTAGAAATAAATCGATGAAAATAACAAATTCTCGGAATTCGATCGCCTCGCTCGCGGTGAAGACTTCTGATTTCAGTGTATATCGGTGTTTACGGAATATTTTCCTACACGGCGTGATATCGCGAATATATCCAGCTCAGATGGGTCTTTGTCGCAAATAAATTCCTTTCTCAACAAAGTCGGGCCTTAATAATTATAAATATAATAGACCAGGGTCGATAATTTTTGAAAAAAAAAAAAAATAATAGTTGGATGAAACCCGTTGGAAAAGGAAGAGAATATAACAAAAATAAAAGGAAAAATTATTTACGGGCGATCCGAGGTCGGGAAGTGGAAGGGGGTGAGTTTTTAAGGGTAGAAAACGATTTCTCTCGATTTCCGGCAAAACTACAAGTCCTATAGAAAAAGGTTAAAAGGCAAAGTTGTAGGTAATAAAAAGATCTACAACTTTTGTATTTACACTTTTTTCACATAACTTCAAAATTTATTTGAAAAATTCAAATAACCAAGTTTTTGGTTTTTTATTTTTATATTTTACAAAATAATTTTTTTTCACAAAATTTGGTGAAAACTTACCTTTTTATGTCTCAAACACTCTGTCATTTTTTTGATTTAAAATATTTATTTTTTCACCTTATTTTGACTTAATATCGAAAAAGTACCGTAATTTTCAATCGAAAATTCTCACGTCAAAATATCTGCTTTTTTAAAAAAGTCGGTGGGCTTTTTGTTCGTTGAAATTTCTACTTTCTGATGGTATAAAAAAAATATACATTACTATGGCAAATGTTCTCAAAAAATGCAAAGAAACGAAAAAAACTCGAATCCGAAATTAATTTTTTTTTATCAAAATGTACAATTTTGAGCTATTTATTAAAATTTATACTTTAATAACTCGAAAAACGTAAGATTCCATGTTACATTGATAAACAAAAAAATTACAAATTCATAAAACATAAAGATCGCAAAAAAAGATGCGAAAATAGTTGTTCTAAATATAATTAAAGGTGGTATTTCTTTGCATTTTTTGAGAACATTTACCATAGTAACGTATATTTTTTTACACTATCAGAAAGTAGAGATTTCAACGAACCGACTTTTTTAAAAGAGCAGATATTTTGACGTGAGAATTTTCGATTGAAAATTAGGGTGCTTTTTCGATATTAATTTAAAATAAGGTGAAAAAATAAATATTTTAAATCAAAAAAATTACAGTGTGTTTGGGACATAAGAAGGTACGTTTTCAGCAAATTTCGTGAAAAAAAAATTTTTTGTAAAAGATAAAAATAAAAAACCAAAAACTTAGTTATTTGAATTTTTCACATAAATTTTAAGGTTATGTGAAAAAAGTGTAAATACAAAAGTTGTAGATCTTTTTATTACCTACAACTTTGCCTTTTAACGTTTTTCCATAGGACTTGTAGTTTTGCCGGAAATCGAGAGAAATCGTTTTCTACCCTTAAAAGCTCACCCCTTTCCACTTCCCGACCTCGGATCGCCCGTAATTTATTTTTCCTTTTATTTTTGTTATATTCTCTTTCTTTTCCAATGGGTTTCATCCTACTATTATTTTTTTCACTTTTTACCATTTTCAAAGGCTTCAGCCCTGGTCTATAATAGTAAATAGTAATGTACGATTTTAAAAATATAGAAGGTTACTAAATAATAATTATTATTTTCAACTAAAATTATAATGTCTAACGAAAAAAATATGTTTAATATACAGGGCATTACGACAACAGTTTTTTAAATACTCATTTAAATGTTAATGTTTAAAAAAAATTAGTCTTGTTGGTTACCGTTTTTCTTTACTAAATTGGAATATTTTAGTCTCCAACTATGTTTATTTGTTTTTAATTATTTTTATATATTTGAAAATGTTTCATAATCAACTATAACCAATAAAACATAAAATATTTAAAAAAACCTGCTTTTTCTTTTCAGAGAGTATTCCCTTAGCTTACGTTAGGTAATATTTAAACTACCAAAGTAGTTGTAGAGAGGCAAGAAAATTCGGCAATATGCTTAGGTATACCTATTAGAGTTTTTATAATCGAGCACTTTTAAATATAAATAATATGGAATATCTTTATCTGCTTCTTTGGTTGTACTTAACCCTATTATAGTGTAGTAAAAAGTGAATTTTCAGCTAAAAAAATACATTTTACGGGCACTTACACCTACCTAGGATGACGAAAAACGTCTTTCCGTATCGGAACCAGTATTAAAGAATTTTTAAATCATTCAAATTGAGAAAGAAATAATAAAAACCAGTTAGTAAAAAGACGTAATTATTTAACATGGGAAAGAGGGGCCTTTTCGAAAGACGACCAAAAAGCACGCAAAGCGTTCAGTCCTCCGTCAGTTCCTTTTGACCGGGTCTCGATGTTGTCGTCCGTAATGAATGTTTTGATTATGATTTAATGAATTATTTGTATTTAATTCCTCATCTTGTCTTAACTGACGTATGAGATGTGACTGAATATAAGTTCTGACATTATCTTGAGGGATATGTACTGGAATATAATTTAATGGTAATTTATTTGAATTTAATGGAGTTGAATTTATGCCAGTACTGAAAGCTGTGTTTCTCTGCTTATATTGATAAGAATTGAGAAAAGAGTTTGTATTATCAAATGAAAGTTGCGCATCAGGGCCGCAGATATACGTTTGACCTGTGCTGGTTTCTTGTAGATTATCTGTAACAAAAGGTAAATGGTTAGTTGATGAATTTACAGTATTTAAATCTGAAATGTTAGTATCCTGTGGTAACGAATAATCAATCTGACGCGTTTCAGAGTTCCTTCGGTTAACTTCATACTCAGTGATAAATGAATTAGTATTACTTGTATCTGAATTTTCACTTAATGGTTTAACGGGTATATGAGATTGGAAAAGTACGCTATGCGTTTCATTATATTTATCTAATTGGTTATCAGGATCGCCATCAATCAAAGATTGAGTTAAGTCTATAAAGTTCGATAAGCTTGCGTTTGAGTTTAATGTTACTGTACTATCATTACTACTACAATCATCTGTCATTAAATCTATTAGTTCGCTAACAACACTAGGGGGTTTTAGTGAGGAACCCACCACCACCCGAGACTCCTGTCCCGCCTCATGCGATTGGGTACTAGAGTGAAGCTCTAGATTTTGAAAATCTAACGGGGCAGAATTTGAATTTGAGAGTGCCATTTTCAGGCTGAATGTCTGGGGGATGTGGATTAATTAAAATCTCCTTTTACTTGAATGAATTTAAAATTATTTTTAATAAAATGTATTTGCAAATATTTATTTATAGTCGACTTTTTCTAACCTTATTCTGTATTATACGCTAATGGGACGCAAACGCAAAACAAGTTCTTGTTAGAAATCATGGACCGTAAGTCCTCACTTTTGTTTTTGAAAATTAAGAAAATTTATATTTTATGAAAATTTAAAGTTTTATATAAGTTATAATTTATCAATTTATGATTGATAAATAATAAAGCAAAATGATAGTATTGATTTTACTCGGAGTCTGAAATGTCTTCTAAAAAGAACTGTTAAAATATTATTTTATACTGATGATGATTTTAGAAAATAAGCGCTTTAATCGAAACGTTGTCACTTGACAACACGCAACTTAAAATTAAGGGAATTTTACCCTTTACAAAAATACGCAGTTTAATTTTTAATATTATAAAAATGTTGAATTATAAATGTACCCACTTCATTAATATATTTAAATGAGTATTGTCAAAATCGGTATTTGTTAATGTGAACAAGAAAGTTCGAGAAGAGAGATAGTATAAAGCAAATCGCAGATCTATTAGGATAACAAGATTTAAGCTTTTTTGTGAAGGGATCGATTTTATAGCGAATCGTCAAAAACTAAAATGTCGAGAATAATAATCCAAATTTGTTAACTCATAGTTAACAACAATCAAAATGATGATTGTTAAAGTGAACAAGAGAGTTCGGAAAAGACGCAGTTTAAAGTAAATCGCAGATCTGTTAGGATAACAAGATTTAAACTTTTTGATGAAGGGATCGATTTTATAGCGAATCGTCAAAAACTAAAATGTCGAGAGTAATAATCCAAATAAGCTATCCAAGATGGAAAGCGATAGAAATTAAAGAAAACATACAGTTTCTTTAATTGGTAGGCGTAGTTAAATCAGAATTAATGAAGGGAATATCTTTAGTTCTAGTGGAACCACTCGAAGGTAGGGTCAGCGCCCTCCTTACTTGAACGAACGAGTTTTCATTCGCACCTCGCCAAGGGAATTCAACACCCCACCCTGTACTTCACGAGTACTTATCGAGTATCCACTCTCTCCAAAAATATTAATGTCTATCGTCAAATATATGGTTTTTATTCCTGAAGATAAATCCAGAAATTAATAGCGCAATGTCTTTAAAATTGGAACTGAAGATGGTTTCACGAACTCATCACTTAAATCGAAACGTTGTCTTGCAGACAAAACGTTTTAAAACTAAGGGATACAAACCCTGTACAAAATAATTAACCTTTTAATCTTATTAAAAGATTTTTTACAAAACTTTATAAAACTAACTTTCCAAACTCATATGAAAATCTTAATATTTTTTCTCATACGCGAAAAGAAATAAAAGAATGAAAATATTTATATTATATAGAAAACCAATTAGGTTTAAGAAAATTATCATTGAAACACAATCTGAGTGTATGTTTAGGTTTCTGAAGATAAATCCAGAAAAAGTAATTTTAAGTCGAAATGACTAGACTGAGAATAGATTCATAATCTATACTTAAAAAATGAAAATTAAAGATGGTTTCATAAACTCATCTTTAAAATCGAAACGTCGTTTTTCAGACAAAGAATAATAGATTCATAATCTATATAAAAAAAAAAATTAAAATTGAAGATGGTTTCATAAACTCATCTCTTGAAAATGAAACGTTGTCTCAAAGACAAACGGTGTTTTAGAATGTGCCTGACATATATCCAGGACTTGTACTTGAAAATTAGAATATTGCCTTTTTGACTAAACGCATAAAAGGATTTAATACTGAAGATAAATCCAGTATTAAATCGAAACGTCGTCTTTTGACCTTTGGTAATAAACCCTTTTTTACTTTTAAAAAGATAATAATATTTACATGTTAATTATTAATGATAAAAAATTTTGGTGCCTGATGATGGCTCCAGAAAATAAGCTTAAAAATAGAAACGTTGTTACATTACAACATTGGTATTAAATTAAAGGGGATTTTTCCCTGAACGAAAATATTATATTTAAAATAATATACTGAATGTTTTACAGAAAATGTCTCTGTGGAAAATGTTTTTGTTTTAAATCACTTTTTAAGGTTCACTATTACTTTGGTAGTAAATGTCTTTTTTGGGCAAGTTAAAGTCTTGGGTAATTCAAGGTTTTTTGATCTTCTTGTTTTTCGGTACTTTTTATCTAGCGACTGTATGACGGCGTCGAATTTCTTTATCAAGAATTTTTTATGCTTGATTCATACAACAAGCGCACTTACTACGGCACTTCGTAAGCAGAAAGTTGCCGTTTTCCGATACCTTTTTGTCATACAGTTTGATGTAACACTTTTTCCCTACTCTACAATCGCGTGCTTAAATTGCAAGTTGTTATTACAATACTTCTTCTTCCTTAACCATTGCCGAACGGTATGCTTGTTGTCGACAATGGAAAAGTTTGCTCTGTAACAGCGATTACAGATGATCGAGCTCCGTGGCGCACCTAACCCACTGAAGATTTGTTTAGCTCTTACTTAATTGTGCTTTGCGCCTATTAACCGGTAGACCTTGATTCTCCTCCTGTCTAAGGCGCCCTGATAACATGCCCCCTTCGTTCTCGCCAACATATTCCCTAATATCCCTCTGGACTCTGTTTAGCGCGGCTAATGTTTGCTCATCGGAGTTCTCAGGCACTTGACTCTCTTCTCGGAATATGTCAGTGAGATCAGGTCTAAGGTTAAAATCGGTCGCACTGTTGTTGCCGGCATCAACGAGCGGCACGCCCGATCTTCCAGCCACCATTCCTGGATTAGCTGGGCTCTCTTCTTGGTTACTAGTATTCATACTTCGCCGCTTCGGCGAATGTTCCACTCTACCGAACATAATTGTTGTACCGAATTTCAGTTTTCCAATATCTACGTTCGGTAGTTCAGTATCTGTCTTTATGACTTCCTATAGCTTTCCCAGTCTAGGCGCCAGGTTCTTTTTGGAGATAAAAGAAACCAAAACTTTGTCTTCTCCGTGAATTTTCTAAGTCCAAAAAGTCGATACGGGCATAACTTTTGAGGCTACAGAATTATTAAAAAACTTCCCTTTGGAAAGTTGTCCAGAATCATCCTCTGCATCCCTTTTATCCTAGAAATCCCATAGCGCAACGTCCCGTTCCACGCTACTGAATTAATATTACTTTTTCGTCACGAAATTTTCTAAGTCCAAAAGTTCGATACTAAATATCGTCTAACTCTTGAGGCTATAGAATTATCGGAAAACGTTCTCTCTGAAAGTTGTCCAGAATCCTTCCCTGTATCCTTTTTATCCAAGAAATCCCATAGCGCAACGTCCCGTTCCACGCTATTGAATTAAGTTACTTTTGTCATGAAAAAATCTTCTAAGTCCAAAAGCTCGATATTAAATTTCGTTTAACTTTTGAGGCTATAAAGTTACAGGCGCCGTTCTGGCGTCAAAAAATTTGTCTTCCGAGCCCGCAACTTTTATTCCTCTTGCATTCCTATAGCGCTCCTCTCTGTTCCGAGTTATCGAATTAAATCACTTTTCCTCACGGAATTTTTCTAAGTCTAAAAGCTCGATACTGAATATCGTCTAACTTCTGATGCTATAAAGTTACAGGCGCCGTTCTGGCGTCAAAAAATTTGTCTTCTCTGCCCGCAACTTTTATTCCTCTCGCATTCCTATAGCGCTCCTCTCGGTTCCGAGTTATTCGTCGAATTAACTTTTTTGTCGAAAAATTCTTCTAAGTCCAAAGCCAATGTTAAAAATCCTCCCAAAAATTCCTGAAAATTCTTGAGGGGCGGCTGCCAGCGTTTTACGGCGGCTGCCTGCCTACTCTCAGCGCAAAAAATATTACTTCGTCGTAAAATAAAACAAATCCATTAATTTTCAAATGACGTGTTCAGGTATCCAATTTACTTTTTCCGTTTCCGATAGCCCGACTTGGCTAAACTAATTTTGACCGGTAAACATTACTTTAAAAATCCCACGACCCGCTGATGACTAGTGAATTCAGCAGCTCGAGAGCCAGCCTAGAATTCTTGGTGAACTGGCCGGCTGAAAAGCCTGCCTACAAGTTACAAATTTAAAAATTATTACTTTTCTTAAGATAAAATATTAGCGAATTCGGACGACGGTGCTGAAAACACCATCGCCATCTGACAGCACTTTGCCAACTAACGATTCCGCAACACTTCCCCCCTAAGATTAACATTGGGGTTCACTAAAGTGTACGCCAATGGAAATCGATAACAAAATTGAGGAATCGTTCGCGACACCGTCCCCGACGCGTTCGCAAGTGGATACCCTCCGACTTTCTTTATTAAACAAATCAAATTCAGAACTTCTTTACAATTAACAAAGTTATATCTTAACTCTAAAACTACCCTTAATAACTTTTACCCTTATCCTAGGTTCTTACAGAACACCTACTCTCAAAACTTAACGTATTCCAACTTAAATATATTTCACCTTAAACTAACAAAGTCTTTAACTTCTACTTACTATTTTAATATACTTTACTCGAATATATACGTTGTTTCATTACAACTCTAGGCTCCTACTGAGCTCCTATCGTCCCTATTCCTTAAGTATTTCAAACTTATACATTTCTTAACAACATTTCTACTGTACAATAATAATTCTAACTACCCTAAGCTTCTACTAAGCTCCTAGTTTTTCAAACTTGTTAAACCTTAAATATCCTATATTTTACAACAACTTTTATACTTTATATACACTTCCTATTCTTAGTTCAAGACCTTCACTTTTCAATTCTAATACTTCCTAATTGCGACATAGCACCTACGGGATTTTAAAAAACTTGTAATAATTTGATGTTCAGATAGGTTGCAGCAAAGGGTTCAAAGAAAACGGTGTTTCATATTCAACATCAAACTATATTCTGAATCTTAGTCCATGTCGCCACATACATAGTTGTTCCACTTACGCTAAATGTTTATATTACATATTTGTTATATCGACAGTATTGTTATACTAGCTAATCATAATAACTAATTAGAACACTAATACAATATACTAATACAGAGTGTTTTACCCTCATATTACACCTCCCCGGGCAATTTAAGGAATTTACACTTTGTTTTCAAATGGAAATTCCTGCTAATTATAATATGAAAGTAATTAACTCATGTGAAATAATAACTATACTTATAACAAACATTTTCTTAGTCAATAAGAATTCAAGAAATGAAGAAAGAAAAGGAAGAAAATTAGAGTAGTCAGACCTAGAATAAATAGCAGATAGAGAAGAATACGAAAGTAGGGCCGGCCGATTCCTTACTACTAAATTATTACCTAGAAATTACTTAACTATGATATAACTTAGTTCTATTTTTGTGGATTACAATCTCCTTATTACCTTTCATTAGTTTTACATTTGGAGATTCATCCTCGATAACTAAATAAGGACCAAGAAAACAAGGACTTGCGATTTTGTTTCCCACTTCATTTTTTACCAGTACTAAATCGCCTTTTTTGTATTGAATGGGTTTAATTTTTTCATCATAACTTTGCTTTCTTTTAAATTTTGAATGTAATAAGTTAGCTCTTGCATCCTCATGAGCCTTTTGCAACCGATACTTTAACTCAATAGGGTAATTCTCAAAGTTATAAATGGGTTCTAACATATTATTTAGATTATTAGGAATCTGACATTTCTTTCCAAAGACCAGTTCAAAAGGAGTATATTTAGTTTCAGTATGGACTGTAGTATTATAAGAGAAACACCAATAAGGAATCCATGTACTCCACGCTGCATCATTATTTTCGGATTGAATTCTTAAATAGGCACCCAATACCTTATGTGAATTTTCCAAAGAACCAATACTTTCATGATGGTATGCCGTGGAATAAATTTGATTTATTTTTAAAAGCTTACAAACCTCACTCATAGTGGAAGAAATAAATTCAGAACCCCTATCCGTTGCAATTTCCTGTGGAATTCCATATCGTAAGATAAAATTTTCCACAAATGATTTTGCCACAGATACGGTGTCTTTATTTTTTATAGGATATGCTTCCACAAATTTTGTTAACTCACACTGTAAAGTCAGGATGTATGCAAATTCATTTACATCTGTTGGTAGTGGTCCTACAATATCTAAATATACTTTTTGAAAAGAATAATTGGCTGTCGACGTAATAACCATGGGCTGTCTAGTATAACGATTGCAATGCTTTTGTTTTTGACAAGTGTCACATTTTCTTACAAAGTCTGCAACATCGTTATCTAGACCTGGCCAAAAGTAATACTTTTTTATATTATTTGTCATTCTATTTATGCCTGCATGTCCACTTGTGGGAAGTAAATGAAAATCATTCAAAATAATTCGTTTCTCATCATTATCTATTATTTTGCTAGCTCCTTGTACAATATTTATACGGGGGCCCCCCCAATTAGGATTACTATTTATTTCCTTACCTATCCATTTAATAAACATTTTATTTTTCTCATTTTTTAAAATATATAATTCATTTATATTTGCTTTCTTAGTTATTTTGGCCAAATCTCTCAGCATTTCGTCTCGCGCCAATGCCGATCGAGTATTTTGACTAAAGTACAAACTAAGTTGCAATGGAACATAATAAAAACTCCCCAAGTGTTCAGTTATATCTTTTGACAATGTTTTTATTTTGGACGATGTCGTTAAAACTAACTCAGTGCAATTTTTAGGTTGTTTAAGAACTTCCACAATATCTGGTTGATCAGGCCAAACATTAAGGTTATCCTTGTCCAACACACAATCTTGCTCTTTCATACTCTTACACTGTCCTCTGGTCAAAACAGCAATCATGTCATTATTCATGCTTTTCAATTCCTCAGATGTCAAGATAATTCTTGATAATGCATCCGCGGTGACATTTTCACTTCCTTTCACATACTCAACGTAAAAATCATATTCCTCAAGGCCTAATCGAAATTTTGTTAACCGGCTGGATGGGTCAGTAAGGCTAAATAAGTATAATAAAGGTTTATGGTCAGTTACTATTTTAAATCTGCGTCCATATAAATAAGGCCGAAAATGCTTTACAGCCCAGTAGATAGCTAAAAGTTCTTTGTGAATAATAGGGTAATTTATTTCCGCTTTATTTAAACTTCTACTGGCGTACGCCACTGGTCTATTATTTTTATTTGAGAGTACTGCTCCAATAGCTGACTTTGACGCATCAGTTTGAAGTATAAATTCATTTTTCTCTGCAAAATCAGGATACTGTAAAACTGGATATTGACTTAGTGCGTTCTTTAGGATTTTAAATGAGTTGTTACATTCATCCGTCCATTCAAACCTTGCATACTTTCTGCACAATTTGTTTAGGGGTACAGATAGCTCCGCAAATTTCGGAATAAACTTTCTGTAGTAATTTGCAAAAGCCACGAAACGTTTAACTTCGTCTGAATTTTTTGGAACGGGATATTCGTCTAAAGCTTTAATTTTTTCAGGATCAGGAGATATTCCTTTATCACTAATAATGTGACCTAAATAAAGAATTTCTTTCCTTAAAAACTCGCATTTTAAGGGATTTAGTTTTAAATTTACTTTACGAAGTCTAGTAAAAACGTCCATAAGGTTTTTGTTGTGTTCCTTAAGATTTCTCCCGAATACTATTAGATCGTCAAGGTAAACAAAACATTTTTCGTAGTTTAGACCTGCCATTGCAACTGTCATTATCCTAGAAAAGGCACTGGGGCTAAGTTTTAGCCCCATGGGCAATCTTTTCATTTGCCATTGCCCCCGATCAGTTGTAAAGGCTGTCAATTTTCTACTTTGTTCATCTAGTTCCACTTGATAATACCCCTGACTTAGATCTAAATGCGAAAAATAAAGAGCTCCCGCAAGAGAATCCAAAATATCAACCACATTTGCAATAGGCCACTTGATATCTACTAAACTACGGTTTAAAAATCTGTAATCTAAAACCAATCTGCTACGTTTCTCTCCTGATGTTTCACTCTTTTTCGGTACCAGTAAAACAGGCGACGACCACTCACTCTGCGCACTCTCAATTATATCATTATCGCACATTTGGGAAATTTGCTTATTTATTTCCTCCCTCTGGGATTGAGGCAGTCTATAAGGTTTTATATAAACTGGTTGAGTGTTCGGTTTGACTTGAATTGACTGTTTATAAATATTTGTTACAGATAATTTATCCCCAGGCATATGAAATATGTCTGCAAATTTAGCACATAATTGATCTATTGAATCTTTCTCTTCTTTATTCAAGTAGGTAAGTTTAAGCATGTCAAATAACTGTTTTACTCGATTAACTGAAATATTTTGAGAAGTAAACTGACAACAATCATAATTGCTGAGCTTCTCAGTTTTAGGTAAGCAATTTCTCAAGCGTACTTCACTTTCCCGTGTATTCAAAATTTTAACCGGAACTTTCCCATTCACTGGTTGTGCAATCACTCCTGCTACAAACACACCCTGGCATAACTCACTTGGCATAACAACACATTCCTCATTTAACCCTGTCTCAAGGTACTGAATACTTTCACACCTTGCAGGTAACACTAATATATGACTACAACAAGCATTTAAGTCTAAAATAACATTCTTTCCCTCATTGAAAAGATCTAAAGTATTTTCCTCATAGTTTAATTTAGCTTTATACTTCCCTAAAAAATTTCTCCCAATTATACCATCTGTATGACATTCCAACGAATCAAATACATAAAACTTTTCCCTAAATTGTATGTTTCCTATAGCGAGATTTAAGTATACATAACCTACGGAACATACTCTACCACCTATGCCATTTATTTCAAGATTTTCCTTATGTAAAGGTATACTTGCATCTAAATGCTCTAACTTAAGCGCACACAATGACGCTCCCGTATCTACTAAGAATCCTAAACTTTTGTTGTTTACTCTAAAAGAAACTGAATTTGAGTAATTTTCGGAGTAAGTAAAAATATTATTATGACTATTCCCTTCTACTTTAGGGACGAAAAAATGTTTGCTCCCTAGAAACATCATACGGCAACGTTTCCTGACCTGCATTAATGTCTTGGTCAGCAAAATTTATTTGTCTCCGCGAATTTCCACGATAACCGCGAGTAAACGAACGTCCTCGGTGTCCCCCCTGAAAACGCTGACTTTGCGGATTGCTATTACCATTACCTAAGCGAGAATATAGTTTGATGTTGAATATGAAACACCGTTTTCTTTGAACCCTTTGCTGCAACCTATCTGAACATCAAATTATTACATGGCCCATAAGTGTAATAACCATCTTTATAATTATCCTAAAAAGAACCTAAAAAAAAAATTTTATACTGCTTCCTCCGTCATTAATTCATCCCTTGATTTTCTTAACTCGCTTCTGTTAATTTCTCTTCGAATAGTTTTTCGTAATTCCTTACGATAACGAAGAATCCCACTATATATGGTATACAGGATAACGGCTACTACAAGTGTTAGTAAAAGGTACTCTGACAGCGAAAACCCCTTGTTTGATATTTCGCTCCTTGCGTCTCCATTCGAGGCCTGGTTGATAACTATTTCCTCTTTAGACTTGGCACTACCCATTTTACTCCATACCGGTGCTTTTCTTCTTATGGTTTTTTGGCTGGCAGGGTCGCCATGTAATAATTTGATGTTCAGATAGGTTGCAGCAAAGGGTTCAAAGAAAACGGTGTTTCATATTCAACATCAAACTATATTCTGAATCTTAGTCCATGTCGCCACATACATAGTTGTTCCACTTACGCTAAATGTTTATATTACATATTTGTTATATCGACAGTATTGTTATACTAGCTAATCATAATAACTAATTAGAACACTAATACAATATACTAATACAGAGTGTTTTACCCTCATATTACAAACTCTCTGAATCATAACATATCTGTTACTTGTACTTCACTATGAAAATAGGCTCTCTTACAATTTAGAGCTTTCCAGAATATTCACCCTTGAATTCTCCATTACTTATAACAAAACCACTCTACTAAGTTTCCCAAAAAAAATATACTTCTTTTCCACCACTTCCAATTAAAGTCTCCAAAAATATTCCATCTTAATCAATAAATTCCACCTTGTTTCCGGACAAATCCCCTTAATTACAACTTTGCACCCCTGAGTACCGCGTCACACGCCCTTGTCCCTCAGTAATACCCTTTGACCACAAGCTACGTCACTGCCCCTTTGACAAAATGCACGTCCTTGCCCCAAAAACACACAGGTCACGTCATTATCCCACAAATGCACGCCCTCTTAACTTCAAAAAATACTCGATTTTCCGGCAAACATCTTAATATACTCGAATCTACTTCTCAGAAGAACCCTTCTAAACACCATAATCGTCTCTAACTACATCCTAATACCCTTACTTTTCCTCACTACAGTGGTTTCCCTACATCAACAGACTTTTTAATATTCCTTAAGTGCTTTTCCTAGCTACAAACTGCCTACTACTTAACCTTTCATTTTCCTAACTTCGAAATACAATACAGCCTAACTTTGGACTTTTTCCCTACTATGTGTCCCGGCGCGGCTAAAGAGCCAGCGTACCTGGGAGTTACCTTTGCATCAACTATTAGATGCCATGCGCAACCGAAATATTTTTACCTTAAATATTTCCACCTTAAAAATAACAACTTCTCCTTGAATACAAAAATAATTCTTACTGCCTACCTAGCACCTGTACATACTAACTTAACTATACGAACGAACTAACTATTTACAATCATAATGTTTTCCCTATGCTAAACTGTCTAATAATGCTTCCTCCACGTATTCATCCTCTTCGAGTGGTCCCGACAACATAGCCTCTATCGTCCGCGATAATTGCAACAATCTCATTGGTTGTCCACTCGTCCCTCCTGGCTCAACGGCCACTTCCTCTGGTTCCGTTACATTGCTTGTACTAGCTGAGCGTGCTAGTCTTAGCTCAGAGTATCGCTTCATCTTCTTTTTTGGCTTCTCTGGGGTCAGATTGATTTTAACGTCAATCACTGGTTCCGATCGTGACTTGGTCGCAGCCACGTCGCTTCTGGTCATCTCTTTGTCATTCATTTGCTCCGATTGTGACTTGGTCGCAGCCACATCGCTTCTAGTCATCTCTCTGTCAGTCATTTGTTCCGATCGTGACTTGGTCGCAGCCACGTCGCTTCCGGTCGGTGATGCTATTAATTTCAGGGTCGGCCCTATATCTTGACCAGTTTGGTACCCTGGAATCAATACTCGTAACGCTTCTTCTGTAACTTCCAGTGGCGGAGGTGTTATAACTTTGGCTCGCGTCACTGTTTTCTTTGCAGGTAATATTGGACTTAGTTCTTGTGTTTCTATTCTTCGATCTTCACTTCTTCCTCCGGGATCTATCGCTATTGTCACTTCTTCGGTTTGTACGGCTTGTTCACGTCTTCTAATCATCTGTGGTTCTTCCACCCCTTCAATTTCGTAAATCATGGTATCAGACGGCAGACGATTTGGTATGTATCGTCGCGGTACACCTTCTTGGTCTCGTACTGGTCTTGGATCAGGCGGTCGAATATACAATTCGGTAATCGTGCCTCCATATGCTGACAACGGATCGTCAGGTACAAATTCTTCTTGCACGGCTTCTACTATCCAGCCCCTGTATCTATGATAGTTTAAACGTCCTTCATTGGTTTCTATCGTCTCTCTTTCTTCCTTGATTTCTTTGTCAATTTTTATTTCCTCCATTTCTTCATCTGAAGAGTCGAAAACTACATCCTTCCACATATCTTGTGATTCTTGACTCAATTCCTCCTTTATAGTCTCCAATTGACTAGTTCCAGGTATCTCTTCACGTTCAGTTTCTTCGTCTATCATGTGTACCATGGCGGTCACAGTCAGTGGTGTTTCGCCATACTCCGGCTCATTGCTAATTACACTCTCAGTAGCATGGTTCTCTTGTACTGTTGCTCTGGCGATAGCCAATTGATCGAACGCATCGTCTAGTTCGGCCAATCTCTCTTCTTCTTCCAATATTTCATCATAATCGGCGAACCATAAACCTTGTTGTTGTATGTATTCGTCTCTATGTTCTTCAGTGTCCAAGTCAAACTCCGTTACACTATTGTCAGACATAATTTCTTCAATTTGCGCTTCATTTTGCTGTGACATAAAATCCTCGTTTGCGCGTCGTGCGAACCCATAAACTTGTTCATGCATTTCTCCAACTATTACGCGTGCTAACTCGTCTGCACCGTCAATATCGCATGGCGATCCGTCAAAATAACATAACTGATATCGTCGCGGTGGCGGCGCCTGTTCCACCTCTCTCGCCTGGTTTGCAGAATCCCAATTATCCGCTGGCGGTGGTCGATTATTTCTAGGCGCTTCATTACGTTGATTCGGACAACTCCTTGCAAAATGTGGTCCTTGGCATACATAGCATGGACCTCGCCCATACTGTCGTTGATTATCTCTGTTATCATTATACTGTCGCTGGTTTCCTCTGTTACTATACTGGCGCTGATTTCCTCTAGTGTTATACTGTCGCTGATTTCCACTATAATTGTCATTACGCCGTACATCCTGATTAAACGGGTTGTTCCTGTTGTACTGCTGACTACTATTTTGATTTCCGCTCGGCTGTTCCTGCCGAGTCGGCTCAGTTCCTTGCCAATCTCGTTCTAACTGTGTCGCTGCTGAAATTAATTCTTCCACAGTCTTGCACGGCCAAGCGCGTAAATTTCCTTTTAAATTTCCTTTTAATCGATTCATCAGCAAGTATACTTTTTCTTGCTCCGGCAACATAGGTAGCATTCTCTGACAAATTTGCCATTTTCTAACCAAAAAATCTTCGGCTGATTCATTTCTTTTTTGTTCAGCACCGTAAAGCTCCATTCTTAGTCTATCTTTGACATCTTCGTTGTCATATGCTCTTAGCAATGCTTCCTTGAACTGATTCCACGTTATTTGCTCATTTGCATAAATCGTTAGTCTTCTTGACGCCGTTCCTCTTAAATGTCTGTGTGCTACTTCGCTCCATTGAAACGCTGGTATGCGCATATGCCGACAATATTCTTCCATATGCCTCAAAAACGATTCTGGATTTTCTGTGTCTGTTCCAGAATACGTTGGTGCTATCGGTACATGCACTGGTTTTTTTGATTCCGTGATCGCTTGACTCAACATCGTACCAATCTGCTTCATGGCCTCTGCCATTGGCTCCTGCACATTTCTCTGTATTGTCTGTCTCTCTCTTTCGTTATGATTTCTCACAACATTTTCTTCTTCTGCTTCCGATGAATTACTGCTACTTGGCATCAATGCTCGCTCTGGATTATACAAATTCTCTGGCATATTTCTCATAGGTCTCCTAGCTTCGTGAAAAATCGGTTGATTTTGTAGCGGTGCTCTTAATTCAAATAGAGTCGCTCTGCTCTCTTGCGTTGCTCTAAACGGCATATTCTGCCTGTCTTCCTGCACTTCTGGTCGTCGTATTCCTGCTGTAGATTTCGCTTTTGACCTAGTGTTAAACGCTGGTCCTCTGTTTATGACGTCACTATTTTCTTGGTGGCTTGCCGGTTGTCCACCACCACGGCGTGAGTTTTCCAGCTCTCTCTGGTAATCTTCTTTCGAAGAGTTGCCCCATAAGTTGGTCGCCATATTAACCGGTAGACCTTGATTCTCCTCCTGTCTAAGGCGCCCTGATAACATGCCCCCTTCGTTCTCGCCAACATATTCCCTAATATCCCTCTGGACTCTGTTTAGCGCGGCTAATGTTTGCTCATCGGAGTTCTCAGGCACTTGACTCTCTTCTCGGAATATGTCAGTGAGATCAGGTCTAAGGTTAAAATCGGTCGCACTGTTGTTGCCGGCATCAACGAGCGGCACGCCCGATCTTCCAGCCACCATTCCTGGATTAGCTGGGCTCTCTTCTTGGTTACTAGTATTCATACTTCGCCGCTTCGGCGAATGTTCCACTCTACCGAACATAATTGTTGTACCGAATTTCAGTTTTCCAATATCTACGTTCGGTAGTTCAGTATCTGTCTTTATGACTTCCTATAGCTTTCCCAGTCTAGGCGCCAGGTTCTTTTTGGAGATAAAAGAAACCAAAACTTTGTCTTCTCCGTGAATTTTCTAAGTCCAAAAAGTCGATACGGGCATAACTTTTGAGGCTACAGAATTATTAAAAAACTTCCCTTTGGAAAGTTGTCCAGAATCATCCTCTGCATCCCTTTTATCCTAGAAATCCCATAGCGCAACGTCCCGTTCCACGCTACTGAATTAATATTACTTTTTCGTCACGAAATTTTCTAAGTCCAAAAGTTCGATACTAAATATCGTCTAACTCTTGAGGCTATAGAATTATCGGAAAACGTTCTCTCTGAAAGTTGTCCAGAATCCTTCCCTGTATCCTTTTTATCCAAGAAATCCCATAGCGCAACGTCCCGTTCCACGCTATTGAATTAAGTTACTTTTGTCATGAAAAAATCTTCTAAGTCCAAAAGCTCGATATTAAATTTCGTTTAACTTTTGAGGCTATAAAGTTACAGGCGCCGTTCTGGCGTCAAAAAATTTGTCTTCCGAGCCCGCAACTTTTATTCCTCTTGCATTCCTATAGCGCTCCTCTCTGTTCCGAGTTATCGAATTAAATCACTTTTCCTCACGGAATTTTTCTAAGTCTAAAAGCTCGATACTGAATATCGTCTAACTTCTGATGCTATAAAGTTACAGGCGCCGTTCTGGCGTCAAAAAATTTGTCTTCTCTGCCCGCAACTTTTATTCCTCTCGCATTCCTATAGCGCTCCTCTCGGTTCCGAGTTATTCGTCGAATTAACTTTTTTGTCGAAAAATTCTTCTAAGTCCAAAGCCAATGTTAAAAATCCTCCCAAAAATTCCTGAAAATTCTTGAGGGGCGGCTGCCAGCGTTTTACGGCGGCTGCCTGCCTACTCTCAGCGCAAAAAATATTACTTCGTCGTAAAATAAAACAAATCCATTAATTTTCAAATGACGTGTTCAGGTATCCAATTTACTTTTTCCGTTTCCGATAGCCCGACTTGGCTAAACTAATTTTGACCGGTAAACATTACTTTAAAAATCCCACGACCCGCTGATGACTAGTGAATTCAGCAGCTCGAGAGCCAGCCTAGAATTCTTGGTGAACTGGGCGGCTGAAAAGCCTGCCTACAAGTTACAAATTTAAAAATTATTACTTTTCTTAAGATAAAATATTAGCGAATTCGGACGACGGTGCTGAAAACACCATCGCCATCTGACAGCACTTTGCCAACTAACGATTCCGCAACACGCCAAGTATTTATGGTAAAATTTGTGGGCGTGTCTTAAAATTCTGATTTCCACCAATAATGGGTATAGACATTTTTAACGTGGGGAAATCGTTTTTCTTTAATATTTTCTTTTTTAAAAGTTTGATTGAAGATCTGAAAGTTGTCAAATGAGTGTTTTCGAAATCCGCTTCTTTTGGTACTAATATGAATATGATGGCTTCTTTTGTTGTTAAGAAAATCCGGAAAAACCGGGAGCGATTAAATTTTGCTAATTGAGTATATCAAAGAACGCTGCCGGAGAACTGAACGCTTTGGCTTGTTTTCGACGCTCTTCTCGCCGGGCCTTTCTCTTATGGAGATTTAACATGGGTGATTTTTACACTTTTTGACTTTGAATATCTTTTTTGTTTATGGACGGATTTCGATGATTCTGGGCTTAAAAAATTTGTAAAAAATTTGGCAAAATCGTGATATCACGACACCCCCTCCTTTAAAAGGGTACGTTTTCCAAAAGTGTATTTTCTAAAAGGTAATTAAATCTTCTGTGACACCTAATTCGGTGACTCTACCTTCTTCATCTATGTCTAATAATTGTATTAAATCTTGGTTGTCTGTATTGGTTTGTTTTTGTTGATCATCAGACGGGGTAATTATGATACTTTCTTGAGAGTAAAATTCTTCGTCATCAGACTCGTCAGGAGTCTGAAAAACTTCAGGGTCTTCTTCAGGGTAGTTTGTATTTACACAAGGTTTTTGATGTTGAATATTTACACAAGGTTCTTGAGGTTCATTATTTACACAGGGTTGTTGCTGATTCGGTTGGGCAGATATTACTGCGGGGAATTCGTAATCCGAAAGTTCATCGTCCGAGCTATCATCCGAATCTGTATTGAAACTAACTTCGTTTCCACGGTGGGCTGGTCTGATGTCATCTAAATGTAAAACTATTAATTTTCCGTTTACTTCGGCTTCATAAGTCGTTTGTCCTAAAACTTTAGTTATTGTATGGGGTCCGTCCCAACTTAAACCAAACGGTTTAGCTATTCTATATCTCACTCTGGCGTTGATTTTATTGCCTACTTTGTATTTCTTAGGTGGCTCTTTATTATTATGGTATTCTTTGTTTTTATAGTCTCTTAATTTTACAGCTAATCTTTTTTGTTGTTCTTTTCTTTCTTCTTTTTCTAGCTGTTTTTTCCTTTGTGGCCATCTTACCTCCCATTCACTTGGACAAGGTAATTCGTAGCCTAAAATTATTGATGCTGGGGAACACCCAGTTACTCTATGAATGCGCCCTCGTAAAACTTTTAGCGCGTTGGGTAATACTGTATCCCAAGTATTATCAGGTTTATTTATGAGTAATGTTCTTATTACTTTCTTTAATTCTTGCACTGAGCGTTCAACTGGATTTGCTCTTTGGTGGTAAATAGGAGAAAATTCTTGTATAATCTTATTTTTGTTGCAAAATTGTTCTATTTCTTTTCCTATAAAATGTCCTCCATTATCTGTTATTAGTCTTTCTGGTGTTCCATATCTTGAAATTATTTCTGTGTTTAAAAACTCTATTATCGTTTTTTCTTTTATTTGCGGGTAAGCTCTTGCTTCTATCCACTTTGAAAATGTATCTTCGCAGATTAAAATGTATTTTGATCCTGTCAATCTGCAAGGTGGGTTGTATGGTCCTAAAATATCGATACTTATGTTTTGAAATGGACATTTTGGAAAACGTGCACGAAGCGGCGCTTTCTTTTGTTTTTGTTGAGTTTTTACTATTGAGCATTCAATGCAGTTTTTTACATATTCTGTAATTTGTTTATATTGGTTTGTCCAATAATAAATTCTTGAAATTTTGTTGAATGTTTCTTGTATTCCTGGATGAGCTGCATCTTCAGTATCATGATATATATAAACTACTTGTTGGGTGTATTTTCTAGGTACTACAATTCTGTTTCCTGAAGGGCTGATCTTCCATAAAATGTTGTTTTCAAAAATAAAGTTTTCTTGTAATTTTCTTTGGTAGTTATTTGCTGGTTCGTTATTCTGAATTCGGTTTAAGTTTCTTATTTTATTTTGTATGTATCTGTTTACTGTTTGTTCCTGTATAATTTTTTCCTGTAAATCAGCTCTTGTTATTAAAAATGTTTTTGATATTATTTTCTTTTTGCTTTTTAATGTGGGTACTAATCTGTCATTATCGGGTTTGTTCTCAAATTCTTCTTCTTCTGGGTTTCTGCTTAAAAAGTCGCATAACTGGTTTTCTGATCCTTTTACGTGTTCTATTGTAAAATCAAACTCTTGTAGTAAAAGTGACCATCTCGTTAATTTTGATTTACTGTCTTTGAAGTTATGTAGCCAAGTTAGCGCTTTACTATCTGTTCTCAAAATGAAATGATTATTTTCTAGGTAACCACAAAACCTTTTTATGCCCCAAACGATGGCTAGGCACTCTTGCTCATTTACGTGATATTTTTGTGTGGTTTTGTCAAACTTTGCACTTGCATATGATATTATATGTTTTTCTTTGTCACTTTCTTGGTATAATAATGCGGCCATGCCTATTCCGCTCGCATCTGTCTGTAAAATAAAAGGTTTGTTATAATCTGGTCTATGTAAAGGTTTGCAGTTTTCTACTGCTCTTTTTGTTTTTTCAAAAGCTTCTAATTCTGTTGCTGTAATTTTGAAATTATTTTTCTTTTTTAAAAGTTCGCAAAGTGGTGCTTGTATTATTGACAAATTTGGTACGTATTCTCGTAACCAATTTGTGAGTCCTAAAAATGATTGTAATTGTTTTTTGGTGTTAGGCAGTTTGAAGTTTTCTATTTGTAATTTATGTTTTTGTAAAGGTTCTATCTTATTTTGGTTTATTTGGTGACCCAAATATTCTAGCTCTGTTTTGAATAAGTGGCATTTCTTGCCGGACACTTTCAGGTTGTGTATTTGTAATCTTTCAAATACTAGTCTTAAATGGTGTAAGTGATCTTTGATTGTTTGACTGTAAATTACTATATCGTCTAAATAGACTATGGCAAAGTTTTGTATGTACCCTACGAGTACCTCTGACGTCATCAAACGCTGGAATGTTCCCGGGGCTGATTTTAACCCGAAGGGCATGACATTAAAATGGTATGAGGCTCCATCTGGAGTTGAAAAGGCTGTATACTTTTTTGAGTTTTTTTCTAATGGAATTTGCCAGTAACCTTTTTTGAGATCTAATGTTGAAAAATATTTTGCTGTTGACAAATCCTTAAGGGCATCTGTAATTCTTGGTAAATTCGCTGATTCTTCCTGAGTTATCTTGTTTAATTCCCTATAGTCCACACAAAATCTGGGGTCTTTTCCCTCTGCTTCTACTAATACTGGAGGTGATGAATAAGCTGATGTTGACGGTTCTATTATTCCTTTTATTAGCATTTCTTCAATTTGTTGGTTTATGATTTGTTTCTTGTGTGGGTTTAAAGGATAGCATCTTCTGTTTATTATTTTGTTTTCCTTAAGTATGATTTTGTGTTGCGTAGTTCTTGTTACTGGTTGATAAAAAGGGGTTACTTCGTAAAGATCTTGAAATTCGTTTAAAAGTTGTCTCAGTTCGGGATATTGGTCTTCATTTATAACTGGTAAACTTATTTCTTTGTTTTCTATTGTTGGTACTCTATGCCAATATAATGTTTGTCTATTTTGTTTACCCATATAAATGCATTTGCGGACGTAATCTAGAATGACTTGTTCTTTATGCATAAATGCATTTCCTAAAATGAAATCGACACTTAATTTATCTACGACATGAAAATTTACGTTGTATTTTTGTTGCCCAATTTCTAATAATATGGTACAACTTCCTGAAATGGTGACTTCTTTGTCTTGACATGCTAATAAAATTTGATGGTTGAAAGTTTTCTTTATGTTTTTGGGTGCTAATTCAGCTGAAATTAAGTTTATCTCGGATCCGGAATCGAAAAGTATATGTCGTAGTTTGTTTTGAAAGTTTATATTAATGAATGGTTGTGTCTCTAAATTTGTCATAAATAATTTGGTGCTTTTTTGATCATTAAGGTCGGATATAGTTTTTGTTAAGTTTTTTATTTGTTGTTTTAATTCTTTGATTTCTTCGTATATCCGACCACTGTCTAGTTTTTTGACTCATAATTCTGAGTTGTATAAGTTCTTGAGTATGAAGTACCTGGTTGATTATTCGGGCATTCATTATCCCAGTGTTGTCCTTGACAAAATCTGCAAGGTCTAGCAGGAGTTCTTTTATTTGTCTCAGGTAAAGGTAAGTTTTTATTCTGATTTCTATAGTTATTGTTTTGGCCTTGGTTTTTATTTTGAAAATTCTGATTTTTGGGAGCTGAGCTTTGTTGGTTTTTGTTTTTTGAATATTGGTTTTGTTGGTTTAAATTTTCATTTTTTCCAATATTTTTGTTTTCTATGGTTTTTATTGGTGTATGACTTTTTTCTTCTTTTACGTCTTTTTTTATTAGTTGTGCCAAATATAATAATTTTTCTATGGTTTCTATATTGTGTCCACTTAAACGAGACTTTATAGCTGGTACTAGCTGTGAAAGTAATAGGTTGACTAATTTGTTTTCTGACTCTTGGTACCTTAATTTATGTGCTATAGCTCTTTTTCTTAAAATGAAAGTTTCTACTGTTTGACTCTCTTTCTGAGTAGTTCCGTATAGATCGGTTGTCAACTTTGCTTCGTCTTCAACGGTAGCAAATTTGTTTAAAAATTTAATGACAAAATCGGGAAAAGTTTGTACGAATGGTACATAAATATCAAACCATACTTTGGCTTGTTCGGTTAATTGTTGTTTTGCATAAAAAAGTTTATCTTCTTCTTTAATGTTGTTATCTTGAAACCATTTTTCTAAAGTACTTATAAAGTTTCTTGGATCTTCATAATCCTTGCCTGAATATGTGATTCTTAAAACTGAAGGTTGACTGTTTAAATTATTTGATAATTTTGTCAAAAGTTTAGCTGTTTCTAAACGAGTTAAAGCGTCTAATTCTTGTATTTTATTAAGTGACTCTATTGATTGAATATTAGCAGTACTGGCCTGCGGCACAGCCTGTGGTGGTTTAAAAGGATTATTTTGATTTGACTGATTATTAATATTATCTTTTTGTTTCAGAAAGGTTGTAAATGGATTGTTTAAATTTACCTTACTTGCCTGCGGCACAGTAGGATTTTGCGTCATAATCGGGTAAGTAGTCTTATTTTGTTTATTATTTTCTTTTTTATTTTCAGGTAATACTTGAGTATGAAGTGGACGCTCTGAACCGAGTCCGTCGTTAGCATGTAACGAAAAAGTCCGTGAGGCAGGATCGCCATGTCGTCCGTAATGAATGTTTTGATTATGATTTAATGAATTATTTGTATTTAATTCCTCATCTTGTCTTAACTGACGTATGAGATGTGACTGAATATAAGTTCTGACATTATCTTGAGGGATATGTACTGGAATATAATTTAATGGTAATTTATTTGAATTTAATGGAGTTGAATTTATGCCAGTACTGAAAGCTGTGTTTCTCTGCTTATATTGATAAGAATTGAGAAAAGAGTTTGTATTATCAAATGAAAGTTGCGCATCAGGACCGCAGATATACGTTTGACCTGTGCTGGTTTCTTGTAGATTATCTGTAACAAAAGGTAAATGGTTAGTTGATGAATTTACAGTATTTAAATCTGAAATGTTAGTATCCTGTGGTAACGAATAATCAATCTGACGCGTTTCAGAGTTCCTTCGGTTAACTTCATACTCAGTGATAAATGAATTAGTATTACTTGTATCTGAATTTTCACTTAATGGTTTAACGGGTATATGAGATTGGAAAAGTACGCTATGCGTTTCATTATATTTATCTAATTGGTTATCAGGATCGCCATCAATCAAAGATTGAGTTAAGTCTATAAAGTTCGATAAGCTTGCGTTTGAGTTTAATGTTACTGTACTATCATTACTACTACAATCATCTGTCATTAAATCTATTAGTTCGCTAACAACACTAGGGGGTTTTAGTGAGGAACCCACCACCACCCGAGACTCCTGTCCCGCCTCATGCGATTGGGTACTAGAGTGAAGCTCTAGATTTTGAAAATCTAACGGGGCAGAATTTGAATTTGAGAGTGCCATTTTCAGGCTGAATGTCTGGGGGATGTGGATTAATTAAAATCTCCTTTTACTTGAATGAATTTAAAATTATTTTTAATAAAATGTATTTGCAAATATTTATTTATAGTCGACTTTTTCTAACCTTATTCTGTATTATACGCTAATGGGACGCAAACGCAAAACAAGTTCTTGTTAGAAATCATGGACCGTAAGTCCTCACTTTTGTTTTTGAAAATTAAGAAAATTTATATTTTATGAAAATTTAAAGTTTTATATAAGTTATAATTTATCAATTTATGATTGATAAATAATAAAGCAAAATGATAGTATTGATTTTACTCGGAGTCTGAAATGTCTTCTAAAAAGAACGGTTAAAATATTATTTTATACTGATGATGATTTTAGAAAATAAGCGCTTTAATCGAAACGTTGTCACTTGACAACACGCAACTTAAAATTAAGGGAATTTTACCCTTTACAAAAATACGCAAGTTTAATTTTTAATATTATAAAAATGTTGAATTATAAATGTACCCACTTCATTAATATATTTAAATGAGTATTGTCAAAATCGGTATTTGTTAATGTGAACAAGAAAGTTCGAGAAGAGAGATAGTATAAAGCAAATCGCAGATCTATTAGGATAACAAGATTTAAGCTTTTTTGTGAAGGGATCGATTTTATAGCGAATCGTCAAAAACTAAAATGTCGAGAATAATAATCCAAATTTGTTAACTCATAGTTAACAACAATCAAAATGATGATTGTTAAAGTGAACAAGAGAGTTCGGAAAAGACGCAGTTTAAAGTAAATCGCAGATCTGTTAGGATAACAAGATTTAAACTTTTTGATGAAGGGATCGATTTTATAGCGAATCGTCAAAAACTAAAATGTCGAGAGTAATAATCCAAATAAGCTATCCAAGATGGAAAGCGATAGAAATTAAAGAAAACATACAGTTTCTTTAATTGGTAGGCGTAGTTAAATCAGAATTAATGAAGGGAATATCTTTAGTTCTAGTGGAACCACTCGAAGGTAGGGTCAGCGCCCTCCTTACTTGAACGAACGAGTTTTCATTCGCACCTCGCCAAGGGAATTCAACACCCCACCCTGTACTTCGCGAGTACTTATCGAGTATCCACTCTCTCCAAAAATATTAATGTCTATCGTCAAATATATGGTTTTTATTCCTGAAGATAAATCCATAAATTAATAGCGCAATGTCTTTAAAATTGGAACTGAAGATGGTTTCACGAACTCATCACTTAAATCGAAACGTTGTCTTGCAGACAAAACGTTTTAAAACTAAGGGATACAAACCCTGTACAAAATAATTAACCTTTTAATCTTATTAAAAGATTTTTTACAAAACTTTATAAAACTAACTTTCCAAACTCATATGAAAATCTTAATATTTTTTCTCATACGCGAAAAGAAATAAAAGAATGAAAATATTTATATTATATAGAAAACCAATTAGGTTTAAGAAAATTATCATTGAAACACAATCTGAGTGTATGTTTAGGTTTCTGAAGATAAATCCAGAAAAAGTAATTTTAAGTCGAAATGACTAGACTGAGAATAGATTCATAATCTATACTTAAAAAATGAAAATTAAAGATGGTTTCATAAACTCATCTTTAAAATCGAAACGTCGTTTTTCAGACAAAGAATAATAGATTCATAATCTATATAAAAAAAAAAATTAAAATTGAAGATGGTTTCATAAACTCATCTCTTGAAAATGAAACGTTGTCTCAAAGACAAACGGTGTTTTAGAATGTGCCTGACATATATCCAGGACTTGTACTTGAAAATTAGAATATTGCCTTTTTGACTAAACGCATAAAAGGATTTAATACTGAAGATAAATCCAGTATTATGTAATAATTTGATGTTCAGATAGGTTGCAGCAAAGGGTTCAAAGAAAACGGTGTTTCATATTCAACATCAAACTATATTCTGAATCTTAGTCCATGTCGCCACATACATAGTTGTTCCACTTACGCTAAATGTTTATATTACATATTTGTTATATCGACAGTATTGTTATACTAGCTAATCATAATAACTAATTAGAACACTAATACAATATACTAATACAGAGTGTTTTACCCTCATATTACACCTCCCCGGGCAATTTAAGGAATTTACACTTTGTTTTCAAATGGAAATTCCTGCTAATTATAATATGAAAGTAATTAACTCATGTGAAATAATAACTATACTTATAACAAACATTTTCTTAGTCAATAAGAATTCAAGAAATGAAGAAAGAAAAGGAAGAAAATTAGAGTAGTCAGACCTAGAATAAATAGCAGATAGAGAAGAATACGAAAGTAGGGCCGGCCGATTCCTTACTACTAAATTATTACCTAGAAATTACTTAACTATGATATAACTTAGTTCTATTTTTGTGGATTACAATCTCCTTATTACCTTTCATTAGTTTTACATTTGGAGATTCATCCTCGATAACTAAATAAGGACCCAGAAAACAAGGACTTGCGATTTTGTTTCCCACTTCATTTTTTACCAGTACTAAATCGCCTTTTTTGTATTGAATGGGTTTAATTTTTTCATCATAACTTTGCTTTCTTTTAAATTTTGAATGTAATAAGTTAGCTCTTGCATCCTCATGAGCCTTTTGCAACCGATACTTTAACTCAATAGGGTAATTCTCAAAGTTATAAATGGGTTCTAACATATTATTTAGATTATTAGGAATCTGACATTTCTTTCCAAAGACCAGTTCAAAAGGAGTATATTTAGTTTCAGTATGGACTGTAGTATTATAAGAGAAACACCAATAAGGAATCCATGTACTCCACGCTGCATCATTATTTTCGGATTGAATTCTTAAATAGGCACCCAATACCTTATGTGAATTTTCCAAAGAACCAATACTTTCATGATGGTATGCCGTGGAATAAATTTGATTTATTTTTAAAAGCTTACAAACCTCACTCATAGTGGAAGAAATAAATTCAGAACCCCTATCCGTTGCAATTTCCTGTGGAATTCCATATCGTAAGATAAAATTTTCCACAAATGATTTTGCCACAGATACGGTGTCTTTATTTTTTATAGGATATGCTTCCACAAATTTTGTTAACTCACACTGTAAAGTCAGGATGTATGCAAATTCATTTACATCTGTTGGTAGTGGTCCTACAATATCTAAATATACTTTTTGAAAAGAATAATTGGCTGTCGACGTAATAACCATGGGCTGTCTAGTATAACGATTGCAATGCTTTTGTTTTTGACAAGTGTCACATTTTCTTACAAAGTCTGCAACATCGTTATCTAGACCTGGCCAAAAGTAATACTTTTTTATATTATTTGTCATTCTATTTATGCCTGCATGTCCACTTGTGGGAAGTAAATGAAAATCATTCAAAATAATTCGTTTCTCATCATTATCTATTATTTTGCTAGCTCCTTGTACAATATTTATACGGGGGCCCCCCCAATTAGGATTACTATTTATTTCCTTACCTATCCATTTAATAAACATTTTATTTTTCTCATTTTTTAAAATATATAATTCATTTATATTTGCTTTCTTAGTTATTTTGGCCAAATCTCTCAGCATTTCGTCTCGCGCCAATGCCGATCGAGTATTTTGACTAAAGTACAAACTAAGTTGCAATGGAACATAATAAAAACTCCCCAAGTGTTCAGTTATATCTTTTGACAATGTTTTTATTTTGGACGATGTCGTTAAAACTAACTCAGTGCAATTTTTAGGTTGTTTAAGAACTTCCACAATATCTGGTTGATCAGGCCAAACATTAAGGTTATCCTTGTCCAACACACAATCTTGCTCTTTCATACTCTTACACTGTCCTCTGGTCAAAACAGCAATCATGTCATTATTCATGCTTTTCAATTCCTCAGATGTCAAGATAATTCTTGATAATGCATCCGCGGTGACATTTTCACTTCCTTTCACATACTCAACGTAAAAATCATATTCCTCAAGGCCTAATCGAAATTTTGTTAACCGGCTGGATGGGTCAGTAAGGCTAAATAAGTATAATAAAGGTTTATGGTCAGTTACTATTTTAAATCTGCGTCCATATAAATAAGGCCGAAAATGCTTTACAGCCCAGTAGATAGCTAAAAGTTCTTTGTGAATAATAGGGTAATTTATTTCCGCTTTATTTAAACTTCTACTGGCGTACGCCACTGGTCTATTATTTTTATTTGAGAGTACTGCTCCAATAGCTGACTTTGACGCATCAGTTTGAAGTATAAATTCATTTTTCTCTGCAAAATCAGGATACTGTAAAACTGGATATTGACTTAGTGCGTTCTTTAGGATTTTAAATGAGTTGTTACATTCATCCGTCCATTCAAACCTTGCATACTTTCTGCACAATTTGTTTAGGGGTACAGATAGCTCCGCAAATTTCGGAATAAACTTTCTGTAGTAATTTGCAAAAGCCACGAAACGTTTAACTTCGTCTGAATTTTTTGGAACGGGATATTCGTCTAAAGCTTTAATTTTTTCAGGATCAGGAGATATTCCTTTATCACTAATAATGTGACCTAAATAAAGAATTTCTTTCCTTAAAAACTCGCATTTTAAGGGATTTAGTTTTAAATTTACTTTACGAAGTCTAGTAAAAACGTCCATAAGGTTTTTGTTGTGTTCCTTAAGATTTCTCCCGAATACTATTAGATCGTCAAGGTAAACAAAACATTTTTCGTAGTTTAGACCTGCCATTGCAACTGTCATTATCCTAGAAAAGGCACTGGGGCTAAGTTTTAGCCCCATGGGCAATCTTTTCATTTGCCATTGCCCCCGATCAGTTGTAAAGGCTGTCAATTTTCTACTTTGTTCATCTAGTTCCACTTGATAATACCCCTGACTTAGATCTAAATGCGAAAAATAAAGAGCTCCCGCAAGAGAATCCAAAATATCAACCACATTTGCAATAGGCCACTTGATATCTACTAAACTACGGTTTAAAAATCTGTAATCTAAAACCAATCTGCTACGTTTCTCTCCTGATGTTTCACTCTTTTTCGGTACCAGTAAAACAGGCGACGACCACTCACTCTGCGCACTCTCAATTATATCATTATCGCACATTTGGGAAATTTGCTTATTTATTTCCTCCCTCTGGGATTGAGGCAGTCTATACGGTTTTATATAAACTGGTTGAGTGTTCGGTTTGACTTGAATTGACTGTTTATAAATATTTGTTACAGATAATTTATCCCCAGGCATATGAAATATGTCTGCAAATTTAGCACATAATTGATCTATTGAATCTTTCTCTTCTTTATTCAAGTAGGTAAGTTTAAGCATGTCAAATAACTGTTTTACTCGATTAACTGAAATATTTTGAGAAGTAAACTGACAACAATCATAATTGCTTAGCTTCTCAGTTTTAGGTAAGCAATTTCTCAAGCGTACTTCACTTTCCCGTGTATTCAAAATTTTAACCGGAACTTTCCCATTCACTGGTTGTGCAATCACTCCTGCTACAAACACACCCTGGCATAACTCACTTGGCATAACAACACATTCCTCATTTAACCCTGTCTCAAGGTACTGAATACTTTCACACCTTGCAGGTAACACTAATATATGACTACAACAAGCATTTAAGTCTAAAATAACATTCTTTCCCTCATTGAAAAGATCTAAAGTATTTTCCTCATAGTTTAATTTAGCTTTATACTTCCCTAAAAAATTTCTCCCAATTATACCATCTGTATGACATTCCAACGAATCAAATACATAAAACTTTTCCCTAAATTGTATGTTTCCTATAGCGAGATTTAAGTATACATAACCTACGGAACATACTCTACCACCTATGCCATTTATTTCAAGATTTTCCTTATGTAAAGGTATACTTGCATCTAAATGCTCTAACTTAAGCGCACACAATGACGCTCCCGTATCTACTAAGAATCCTAAACTTTTGTTGTTTACTCTAAAAGAAACTGAATTTGAGTAATTTTCGGAGTAAGTAAAAATATTATTATGACTATTCCCCTCTACTTTAGGGACGAAAAAATGTTTGCTCCCTAGAAACATCATACGGCAACGTTTCCTGACCTGCATTAATGTCTTGGTCAGCAAAATTTATTTGTCTCCGCGAATTTCCACGATAACCGCGAGTAAACGAACGTCCTCGGTGTCCCCCCTGAAAACGCTGACTTTGCGGATTGCTATTACCATTACCTAAGCGAGAATTATTTTGTTGATAATTAGAAACATGATTGTTATTTCTATTAGTTACGTTTCTATTGAAATTGTTATTAAAATGTCTTCCAGAGTTTCTAGCTCTGTTAAAACCTGCAGAAAAATTTCTGTTGTTTCCTCTTCCTCTAAACATATTGAAAATTTGTTGATTACTGCTTTGAGAGGAAATTTCTTCATCTTGCGCCGCTCTAATGGCATCCTTTAAAAATTCAAAATTTCTAGCAGATATGATTGTGCTGAGTTTATGATTTCTAAGGCCACCTGTAAACCTTTTTATAGCGATTTTGCCTGAAGGGCGGTATCGGATTGTTTCGTTAAAAGATGTTTTTTTATGTCTCCTAATAATGAATCCATAGAATCGTAACTAGACTTTAATCTCAATTTCGCATTATTTGAAATTCGTGTTTTCAGAATGAATTTAATTAAAATAGGCTTGCCATCATCGTTAAGCATAGAATGATAAAATTCTGCCGCGTCGATTAGTTTATGTGTAATAGCTTCCGAGTCATCCATTACAGGCAAGAGGCTCGTGGCCACTTTCAGGTCAAAAGCCGACATATCTGAATGTATAATTTTCGCGTCCTGGTTATCCCGATTTGTACTTTCCGCGTCTTGGTTATCACTACTCAAACCTTCTGCGAATTGTTTATCAAAATTTATAATTTCCTGATATACTTTTTTAATTTTGTCTATAGTATTTTTAGAATATTCAATGTCTGCTCCGTCGAGTTCAGAATCTTTTATTTTTTGATTAATAGCAGAAACCTCCTCACTCAGTCGAGAGTAAATAGTTTTTGCTTCCCTAACTTTAGTTGAAACGATGGATGTTTTTCGTCTGTCGTAATTTAATTTTCCTAGATAAGTTCTGACATCTGCTAGAGAACTTAAAATTATGTTTAAGTTATCTCCCATGAAAAATATGCAAATCTAATTATTTAAGAGCAAAGTACTTGTTAAAGAGGTCCCTATTTCAATACAATTTACTTAATTCTATAACTTACTTAGTACATTTTTTCTTTTTAATTACTAAATTGCTTAATTTTTTCCATTCTTTACATATCGCCTTGTTTCTTATGTCCATTTTCAGTTTTTTTTTTTTTTTTCCCATAAGTGTAATAACCATCTTTATAATTATCCTAAAAAGAACCTAAAAAAAAATTTTATACTGCCTCCTCCGTCATTAATTCATCCCTTGATTTTCTTAACTCGCTTCTGTTAATTTCTCTTCGAATAGTTTTTCGTAATTCCTTACGATAACGAAGAATCCCACTATATATGATATACAGGATAACGGCTACTACAAGTGTTAGTAAAAGGTACTCTGACAGCGAAAACCCCTTGTTTGATATTTCGCTCCTTGCGTCTCCATTCGAGGCCTGGTTGATAACTATTTCCTCTTTAGACTTGGCACTACCCATTTTACTCCATATCGGTGCTTTTCTTCTTATGGTTTTTTGGCTGGCAGGATCGCCATGTAATAATTTGATGTTCAGATAGGTTGCAGCAAAGGGTTCAAAGAAAACGGTGTTTCATATTCAACATCAAACTATATTCTGAATCTTAGTCCATGTCGCCACATACATAGTTGTTCCACTTACGCTAAATGTTTATATTACATATTTGTTATATCGACAGTATTGTTATACTAGCTAATCATAATAACTAATTAGAACACTAATACAATATACTAATACAGAGTGTTTTACCCTCATATTACAATTAAATCTAAACGTCGTCTTTTGACCTTTGGTAATAAACCCTTTTTTACTTTTAAAAAGATAATAATATTTACATGTTAATTATTAATGATAAAAAATTTTGGTGCCTGATGATGGCTCCAGAAAATAAGCTTAAAAATAGAAACGTTGTTACATTACAACATTGGTATTAAATTAAAGGGGATTTTTCCCTGAACGAAAATATTATATTTAAAATAATATACTGAATGTTTTACAGAAAATGTCTCTGTGGAAAATGTTTTTGTTTTAAATCACTTTTTAAGGTTCACTATTACTTTGGTAGTAAATGTCTTTTTTGGGCAAGTTAAAGTCTTGGGTAATTCAAGGTTTTTTGATCTTCTTGTTTTTCGGTACTTTTTATCTAGCGACTGTATGACGGCGTCGAATTTCTTTATCAAGAATTTTTTATGCTTGATTCATACAACAAGCGCACTTACTACGGCACTTCGTAAGCAGAAAGTTGCCGTTTTCCGATACCTTTTTGTCATACAGTTTGATGTAACACTTTTTATCTACTCTACAATCGCGTGCTTAAATTGCAAGTTGTTATTACAATACTTCTTCTTCCTTAACCATTGCCGAACGGTATGCTTGTTGTCGACAATGGAAAAGTTTGCTCTGTAACAGCGATTACATATGATCGAGCTCCGTGGCGCACCTAACCCACTGAAGATTTGTTTAGCTCTTACTTAATTGTGCTTTGCGCCAAGTATTTATGGTAAAATTTGTGGGCGTGTCTTAAAATTCTGATTTCCACCAATAATGGGTATAGACATTTTTAACGTGGGGAAATCGTTTTTCTTTAATATTTTCTTTTTTAAAAGTTTGATTGAAGATCTGAAAGTTGTCAAATGAGTGTTTTCGAAATCCGCTTCTTTTGGTACTAATATGAATATGATGGCTTCTTTTGTTGTTAAGAAAATCCGGAAAAACCGGGAGCGATTAAATTTTGCTAATTGAGTATATCAAAGAACGCTGCCGGAGAACTGAACGCTTTGGCTTGTTTTCGACGCTCTTCTCGCCGGGCCTTTCTCTTATGGAGATTTAACATGGGTGATTTTTACACTTTTTGACTTTGAATATCTTTTTTGTTTATGGACGGATTTCGATGATTCTGGGCTTAAAAAATTTGTAAAAAATTTGGCAAAATCGTGATATCACGACAATGTTTGTCGTCCGTAATGTTGATTTGGTTTTGAATAAAAATTATTATTATCATTATTTGTATTTAATTCCTCATCTTGTCTTAACTGACGTAGGAGGTCTGACTGAATATAGGTTCTTATATTCTCTTGAGGGATATGAATGGGAATGTAATTTAAAGGTAAACGATTTGAATTTAATGGAGTAGAATCTACTCCAGTACTGAAAGCTGTATTTCTCTGTCTATATTGATAAGAGTTGAGAAAAGAATTTGTATTATCAAATAAAGGTTGCGCATCAGGACCGCAGATATACGTTTGACCTGTGCTGGTTTCTGGTAGATTATCTGTAACAAAAGGTAAATGGTTAGTTGATGAATTTACATTATTTAAATCTGAAATATTGGTAGCCTGTGGTAACGAATCCTCAATCTGACGCGTTTCAGAGTTCCTTCGGTTAACTTCATACTCAGTGATAAATGAATTAGTATTACTTGTATCTGAATTTTCATATAAGGGTTTAACGGGTAAATGAGATTGGAAAATTACGCTATGCGTTTCATTATATTTAGTTAATTGGTCATCAGGATCGCCATCAATCAAAGATTGAGTTAAGTCTATAAAGTTGGATAAACTTGCGTTTGAATTTAACGTTACTGTACTATCATTACTACTACAATCATCTGTCATTAAATCTATTAGTTCGCTAACAACACTAGGGGGTTTAAGTGAGGAACCCACCACCACCCGAGACTCCTGTCCCGCCTCATGCGATAGGATACTAGAGTGAAGCTCTAGATTTTGAAAATCTAAGGGGGCAGAATTTGAATTTGGGAGTGCCATTTTCAGGCTGAATGTCTGGGGGATGTGGATTAATTAAAATCTCTTTTTTCTTGAATGAATTTAAAATTATTTTTAACAAAATGTATTTGCAAATATTTGTTTATAGTCGACTTTTTCTAACCTTACTTTGTATTATACGCTAATGGGACGCAAACGCAAAACAAGTTCTTGTTAGAAATCATGGACCATAAGTCCTCACTTTTGTTTTTGAAAATTAAGAAAATTTGTATTTTATGAAAATTTAAAGTTTTATAAAAGTTATAATTTATCAATTTATGATTGATAAATAATAAAGCAAAATGATAGTATTAATGTTACTCGGAGTCTGAAATGTCTTCTAAAAAGAACTGTTAAAATATTATTTTATACTGATGATGATTTTGGAAAATAAGCGTTTTAATCGAAACGTTGTCACTTGACAACACGCAACTTAAAATTAAGGGAATTTTACCCTTTACAAAAATACGCAAGTTTAATTTTTAATATTATAAGAAATGTTGAATTATAAATATACCCACTTCATTAGTATATTTAAATGAGCCTTGTCAAAATCGGTATTTGTTAATGTGAACAAGAAAGTTCGAGAAGAGAGATAGTATAAAGCAAATCGCAGATCTGTTAGGATAACAAGATTTAAGCTTTTTTGTGAAGGGATCGATTTTATAGCGAATCGTCAAAAACTAAAATGTAGAAAATATAATGCCAAGCTTGTTAACTCATAGTTAACAACAATCAAAATAATGATTGTTAAATTGAACAAGAGAGTTCGGAAGAGACGCAGTTTAAAGTAAATCGCAGATCTGTTAGGATAACAAGATTTAAACTTTTTGATGAAGGGATCGATTTTATAGCGAATCGTCAAAAACTAAAATGTCGAGAGTAATAATCCAAATAAGCTATCCAAGATGGAAAGCGATAGAAATCAAAGAAAACTTATAGTTTCTTTAATTGGTAGGCGTAGTAAGAAAAATGAAGGGAATATCTTTAGTTATAATGGAACCACTCGAAGGCAGAGTCAGCGCCCTTATTACTTGAACAGATGAGTTTTCATCCGCACCTCGCAAAGGGAATTCAACACCCCACCCTGTACTTCGCGAGTACTTATCGAGTATCCACTCTCTCCAAAAATATTAATGTCTATTGTCGAATATATGGTTTTTATTCCTGAAGATAAATCCAGAAATTTATAGCGCAATGTCTTTATTATTAAGACTGAAGATGGTTTCACAAACTCATCACTTAAATCGAAACGTTGTCTTGCAGACAAAACGTGTTAAAACTAAGGGATACAAACCCTGTACAAAATAATTAACCTTTTAATCTTATTAAAAGATTTTTTACAAAAACTTTATAAAACTAACTTTCCAAACTCATATGAAAATCTTAATATTTTTTCTCATACGCGAAAAGAAATAAAAGAATGAAAATATTTACATTATAGAGAAAACCACTTAGGTTTAAGAAAAATTATTATTGAAACACAATTTAAGTGTATGTTTAGGTTCCTGAAGATAAATCCAGAAAAAGTAAGTTTAAGTCGAAACGTTGTCTCAAAGACAAAACGTATTTTATTATTTATAAGCTTTCAAAAAGCGGAAATGAAGATGGTTTCATAAACTCATCTCATAATCGAAACGTCGTTTTTCAGACAAAGAAAATATAGATTCATAATCTATACTAAAATGAAAACTGAGGATGGTTTCATAAACTCATCTCTTAAATCGAAACGTCGTATTTCTTGACTAAACGTATTTAGAAGTTGCCTGAAGATATACCCAGGACTTTAATTTAAATTGAGACACCGTCTTTTTAACGCATTAAAGGATTTATACCTGAAGATAAATCCAAGATAAATCGAAACGTTTTCTTTTGACTAAGTGTATGTTACTGAAAAAATTCGCTTAACATTCCTGAAGATAAATCCAGAAAATATTAATTTTAAATCGAAACGTCGTCTTATCGACTAAACGCATTACATGTTAAGGAAGGCAATTAAAACCTTTTTCTTTAAATGAAAATCTTATTTACACATGATATTTACAAGTACTTAAAATTAGGTGCCTGAAGATGACTTCAGAAAATAAGACTAAAAATCGAAACGTTGTTGCAATACAACATTGGTATTAAAATAAAGGGATTTTTTCCCTGAACGAAAATATATTATTTAAAAGAATATACTGAATGTTTTAAAGAAAATGTCTCTTTAGAAAATGTCTTTGTTTTAAATCACTTTAAAAGGTTCACTATTGATTTAGTGGTAAATGTCTTTTTCGGGCAAGTTAAAGTTTTTATGGTATTTCAATGTTTTTGATCTTCTTGTTTTTCGGGACTTTTGAACTAGCGACTGTATGACGGCGTCGAATTTCTTTATTGGAGAATTTTTTAGGCTTGATTCATAAAACAAGCGAACTTACTACGGCACTTCGTAAGCAGAAAGTTACCGTTTTCCGATACCTTTTTTGTCATACAGTTTGATGTAACACTTTTTTCCCTACTCTACAATCGCGTGCTTAAATTGCAAGTTATTTTTACAATACTTCTTCTTCCTTAACCATTGCCGAACGGTATGCTTGTTGTCGACAATGGAAAAGTTTGCTCTGTAACAGCGATTACAGATAGTCGAGCTCCGTGGCGCACCTAACCCACTGATGATTTGTTTAGCTCTTTTTGAATTGTGCTTTGCGCCAAGTATTTATGGTAAAAATTGTGGGCGTGTCTTAATTTTCCGATTTCCACCAATCCTGGGTATATGCAAAATTAACATGGGGAAATCGTTTTTCTTTAATATTTTCTTTTTTAAAAATTTGATTGAAGATCTGAAAATTGTCAAATGAGTGTTTTCGAAATCCGCTTCTTTTGGTACTAATATGAATATGATGACTTTTTTTATTGCTGAGAAAATCCGGAAAAACCGGGAGCGATTAAATTTTGCTAATTGAGTATATCTAAGAACGTTGCCGGAGAACTGAACGCTTTGGCTTGTTTTCGACGCTCTTCTCGCCGGGCCTTTCTCTTATGGAGATTTAACATGGGTGATTTTTACACTTTTTGACTTTGAATATCTTTTTTATTTATGGACGGATTTCGAAAACACTCATTTGACAACTTTCAGATCTTCAATCAAACTTTTAAAAAAGAAAATATTAAAGAAAAACGATTTCCCCATGTTAATTTTGCATATACCCAGGATTGGTGGAAATCGGAAAATTAAGACACGCCCACAATTTTTACCATAAATACTTGGCGTGTTGCGGAATCGTTAGTTCTGTTCAAAATGTTAAGATGGCAGGACCATTAATAAGTATTCGTTAAACTGCTTTAATATTTGATAAAGCCAGGGAAATGTTTTAGTTAAATTGACTCTCAGGTACGCTGGCCTAATATCGGCCGCGCCGAGATCGAACAGTTGTCCGCTTATAAATTTCACCTAAAATTAAATTCACTTATTTCGTTTGTCAGGGTTTCAATGACCAAATTAAAATAATTTTTGCTGCCAAAAAATTTTCTCGGTTTTTAGTGGGTTATTTTGGATTCGCTTGTCAGGGGCAATAATCTCGAATCATGATACAAAGAAAGAAAGATATGATCGATCGTATTCCCAATTCGGTCCGGTCCGCGCAATGACGTCATGTGGTGCTAACGAGACTTAAAATTACATAGGATTAGCCCTTAAAAATAGAAATTTTACTGCATATTTTGCAATTTTTGATTTGGAAGATTTAAGTGCATATTATTTTAAGTACTTTAAGGATAGAGGTTCATAAATCAGAACGTATTTCATGATGTTCTTGGGTTAAATGTTAAAATTGAGCATATATTTGGTATCAATGAAAATAATTTTCTTTTTATGCTGACATACATTTTATCTTTTAAATGATTACAATTACTTATTTATTTTTACAAAATCATAAAAAAATAACCTGTATTTTTTGGTCCTTCCACCTTAAGCAATAAATTATTTGAAAAAAAAATAGGTACAAATGTGCAGTCTTAAACATTCTTATAGAACAGTTTCGAGCCTTAAATGACCAAAATATAATTAATTTGCTTATTAAGATTTTTTTTATGCAATAGGTAACGATAATATTTTTGGAGGTGTCTGTTTATCAATTTATATTGTTAACATTTGACCAAGGGCGGACTGGAATCATTTGGCCCCGGTGGCTACATGGCCTCAATGGCCCCAACATTTTTTGAAAAAAAAAATTATTGTTTAAATGTTTGGACCAATTGGCCCCCAAAGGCCTTCTGACCCCGGTGGCGATGGCCACCCGGACACCCGCTCCAGTCCGCCACTGCATTTGACTATAATTTGACCAAGGATAAGGATGTAAAAAACTCATTCAGACATTAAAAAAAATATACTAGGACTGGTAATTATCATAATAGTAATTAGAGGGACATTAACAATTATTAAAAAATAAGGCACACATATAACAGTTTATTATTTTAAACCAATTTCGGCAAATTAAACTTTTGTATCTCACCAATGAGGAAAAGAACAATTTTTTTAAGCTAAAATTTGAAATATTTTACATTGATTTGTATCAACGATCATCCAAATTTTTTGAAGATTTGGGTCAGTTGGAAAACGAAAAAACATAATGTCTTTTGCAGAATTTTTTGTCATATTGTCACTTATGCATAACGCCACTGCACAACGCATATTAGCAACTAATTGTCCCTAACAAACAACAATAATAATCCAAGAAAACACTAAAAACCTCTTTCTGTATAACAAATAATAACAATAGTACATAAAACCAAACGTAGGTTATACGAAGCCCGCCAGAAAATTATCACCACATGACGTAAGCGGCTGTCGATTTGGCTCCGCCCACATGCGCAATGTCATATCTCTTCTTTCTTTGTATCATGATCTCGAATGAATAAATATTTTTCTGACGATTGATACGGTTTTAGACTTCGGAGTTTTATGGGTTACTGATGTCACGGATTGGGGGTTTCTACCAGGTGTGAGGGCGTACAGTCAAGGGGTACTGGCGTGGCCTACTGGGGTTTAGGGAAATATAGTATCCGGTGAATCAGGGTGGTTATTTAAGGGTGGAAGTAGATTATCGGTGTTTAATAAGAAATGGGAAATGTGATGTTTGAGATTTTGGGAATCTGATGAGATTATTAAAAGTAATTGACGGTGGTAATTTTCGAGAGGGTGTTTATAGAAGGGGTGGCTTGGCAGCCAAAGTTATACGTGTTTTAAGTAAAATTTATTTTGAACTTTAAAAAACTTTTCCTGGTAAAAGGTTATTTTTTTTGATTTAAGATGTAATGAGGTTTGATGATAATGATTTTTGAATTTTATAAACTACTCAAAAGTTGAAAATAAAAGTTAAGATTTGTTTTTAAATTGGTTTATTACTTTGAGTTGGAATAAAAAATGAGCAATTACAGTGACAACCTGGGAGTCCAGGTGTTTGGTGGAGCAGGTACGCTGGCTTCTCAGCCGCGCCGCTCTGCCAAACACTTTAGCGCAGATACTACTAGTGAGGGTAGTGTAGAAACGACGAAGGTATATTTTAGTCGCGCACAGAAGCGTCGTAAACAGCGCTATCAATGCGAACAGCGACAGCAGGCATTGCCGCTTGTTGATGAAGCGGGCATTAAGAATTATTTTACGTCGGAAGGAGCCAGAGTCGCGAGTAAAGGGGATCAGGGATTTTCGAAAAATAATTTTTTCCAACAAACTAAATCGCCTGTGGCGCGGAAGGCTACCAAGGGATTTTCTCCAATCCGGGGGTTAAATGTTCAGGGAGGGTCTCCTGACCCATTGCACTTGGAATTTTCGTTAGCGCACGCACCGAAGGCGAGTGGTGAATTTTTTAAAAATAATGAGAATAATTTGTGTCAACAAACTAAATCGCCTGTGGCGCGGAAGGCTACCAAGGGATTTTCTCCATTCAGGGAATTAAATGTTCAGGGAGGGTCTCCTGACCCATCGCACTTGGAATTTTCGTTAGCGCACGCACCGAAGGCGAGTTGTGGATTTTTCAAAAATGATGGAATTAATTTTGATTTAGATACGCATTCGCTTCACGAATGTGGGGGTTGTATGCTTAATAGTAGTTTTGAGACTGGAACGACTTGCATGTCGTTGCCAGCTCCGTTGACTCTGGATGACCGTGCGGCCATGCGTAAAAGCCGTATTTTGTCAATAGTACGTGCCGAGAACCTTGCAACCGAACCTAGCGAGACAACAATACCTGAAAAACGAGATCCTGTTCCAACGTGTCAGCTGTACAGCTTTAAGCTAAGCCCCGTGGTGACACTGCCTTTACGACGAAGGAGTACCGTAAAGCCGACCCTGAGAGGAGTAACTGATCTTCTTGGAGGCTCTACAACGGGGGGAGTACCTCTAAGGGATCATGGCGCCCAAAGAAAGGGGCAAGTCTTCGGTAGGGGAGATTGCCAAGATTACCGGATAGAGCCGGAGAACCCGAGTGTCAAAATAAAAGAAAACACAGATAGCGAGACACAAACGAGTCCAAGATGGATCAGCACGTTTGGAACTAGGATTTTAGCGTGGCTAAAGATGAAGCATGAAGAAAAACAAGAAACATTGGATACCAGCGGACCGAATGAGCTGACGATGATTAGAATCACAGAACGAATAGTACACGATCAAAAGCTGAATGAAACTGTAAAACGATTCAGACAAGGAAAAAGGAAAAGTAAAGATGGTACTCAATGGGTAGTGATTGACGAGGTCTTGTTTAAGAAGGAGAAATTGGAATGTGATTTCAGAATGTTTGTACCAGAACAGCGAGAACAACTCTCGTAGCTGGAATGCACGGAGAGGCGCACAGAGAGGCTGGCGATGTTATCACTAGGCTGCAGCCGTTTTTCTACTGGTCAACGATGGGTGAGGAAGTCAAAGCTATCATTGATGATTGTACTCTCTGCAAGATAGTTAAGCAGGCCTACGCAACAACACGTGTGGCACGAACGATACCAGCACTATCACCAGTGGAGATAGTGATACTAGGAGCTATGGTTGGATTACCGAAAATTCGTAACGATGGTTATACAGCGACACTCTGGCTGGAAGACCTGTATAGTGTTTGGCCCGAAGTGGAAGAAGTTACGAGTGTTGGACAGAGGAAAATTGTACATTTCATAAAAAGAAATTTACTGAGCCGATGGGGAAAGCCCAAAATCATGATTGTGGCGAACGAACTGACAGACTACATTGGAGCAATAGTGGACGTGGTGCCATATTGCAAGTTTTATTCCGAGCTAAGCTGTCCGGAATTAGCGACATGGACACGGATGTCAAGCTTGAAAGACCTACTTATATCAGCTGGACGAAATTGGGTAGAGGAATTGAGAGTTTATTTGATGGAAGCGCGCGATCGAAGAAATGAAATGGGCGAGACGCCGTTCCAGCTATTAACTGGGTATCCGAGACGAAATAATATACATCTGGATGTAGAAAGGTTGTAAGATTCTCGAGCTCGCGAAACTGGGGCTCCTTTCTTTAAATTTTGGTTTTAGATTTTTTACGGCTAAAAGTTAGCTAAAGGTTTTTTCGTTCTGTTTCTGGTAAAACCAGGTTTATTTTGTTTTAGTATCAATGCATAGTTATGCTGGCCAACAGGCCGCACGTGCTATTGATACGAGAGTGTTTTATGTTTTTGTATACGCTGTTAATTATTGTTACGACATAGAATGTCGCTTTTTACTTTTGATTGTTAAGTACTGCTTTAGAAACAAGAACTGTGTATTTTTTGGGGGGTAAGTTTAATATTCTGGGATTTTAAGCATATGCAAAGGTAACGATTTAAACTACAAGCCTGTTGTCAAACCGCAGTGGCGAAGCGTACGAGTAGACAAGGTAGACATTGTCTACCCAAAATTCTACACAAAAGGTTTATTTTTTTATTATAAAACAGTTTTATAAAATAATTATTTGTTAATGTACTTTGACTTTTAACTTTATTAACGTCCAACAAACTGCAGCATTGTATCAAACATCAAACTATTATAAAAGAAACTCAAACCGGCCGACCGGCGGCGTGGCGAGACCGCACGTATGGTAAATAAATGTAATACGCACTACGCAGCTGGGGTATAGAGAGACACATCGAGATTTGTCTTTTAATAATGCAGCCACCATGCAGGCGGGCGCTTCACTCACTGCTGAAAGTGTCGATGTAAGCACGCGAATTTCGGGCGATCCGAAGACACTTGAGCGTTTGTCTTTGTTGTTGACCAGCTATTTACTATGTATTACCGGCGCGATATAATATGGCTTTAGGAATCGTATGCGACTTGGTCGATTTCTATATTGCAGTTCTGTGTTCTCTCTCGCTCGTTTGTTTAGTCTGGTAAAGACGGTTGTTGGTGGCAGAGTAATTATTATTTTATTTTATTAACTCTTCGTTTGATTTTATGTTTTATGATTGTATTGATTGTTCGATAATAAAATAAAATGGCAGATAATAGAAGACCCGATTATTTATGTAAAACAACGTAGTTTTTCAACTTTATCTCTAAAAGAAAAATCACATTTGAAAAATTCCCAAAAGCGGCCAGAACTAAATATATCGCAAAGAGATGGAAAAACTATCCGGAAATTTCAAAAAAGTTGGTACGAATCTTTTAGCTGGTTGACGGGAAGTCTCAATACGAATGCATTATATTGCTTTCCGTGTAGTCTGTTTGGTGGAGAGGAACCCTGTGCAAAATCTGGTGTTAATGTGATAACAAAATTTTGTACAGAAAGCCAATATTTTTTAACAATAAAATGTTTCACCAATGTGACCAATGTGTTCGTACACAAATTATATGTATTTAAAACAAAGCTGAATTTAATTTTTTATGTCTATCCAGAAAAAAAACCACGCTTCGCCACTGTCAAACCGTAGTTTAAAAATATTGTAAGACCAATCTTAAACTATCAGCTAGTGCCAAGGTATAGTTTAGGTAGGCATATATAGTAAGGTGATTTTTTTCAACTATAAGCCTGTTGTAAAAGTATAGTTGAAAAAGAAATATTTGTCTAAACGGGGCAAATATTTTTTTTGTAACATTTAAAGACTGTTGTAACTTTGTGATATTAAGATTCTTAAACTGTTAAGCCTGTTGTAGTATAGTTTAAGTAAGCATATGCGAAAGTGATACTAGCATTAGTAATGTTGTAACTAGCATTAGTGATATTGTGAAGTAGATTAAGTGGGGATATTTTTTAAACTAACGATTCCTCATTTTGTTATCGATTTTCCATTGGCGTACACTTTGGTGAACCCCAATGTTAATCTTAGGGGGGAAGTGTTGCGGAATCGTTAGTTCTGTTCAAAATGTTAAGATGGCAGGACCATTAATAAGTATTCGTTAAACTGCTTTAATATTTGATAAAACCAGGGAAATGTTTTAGTTAAATTGACTCTCAGGTACGCTGGCCTAATATCGGCCGCGCCGAGATCGAACAGTTGTCCGCTTATAAATTTCACCTAAAATTAAATTCACTTATTTCGTTTGTCAGGGTTTCAATGACCAAATTAAAATAATTTTTGCTGCCAAAAAATTTTCTCGGTTTTTAGTGGGTTATTTTGGATTCGCTTGTCAGGGGCAATAATCTCGAATGAATAAATATTTTTCTGACGATTGATACGGTTTTAGACTTCGGAGTTTTATGGGTTACTGATGTCACGGATTGGGGGTTTCTACCAGGTGTGAGGGCGTACAGTCAAGGGGTACTGGCGTGGCCTACTGGGGTTTAGGGAAATATAGTATCCGGTGAATCAGGGTGGTTATTTAAGGGTGGAAGTAGATTATCGGTGTTTAATAAGAAATGGGAAATGTGATGTTTGAGATTTTGGGAATCTGATGAGATTATTAAAAGTAATTGACGGTGGTAATTTTCGAGAGGGTGTTTATAGAAGGGGTGGCTTGGCAGCCAAAGTTATACGTGTTTTAAGTAAAATTTATTTTGAACTTTAAAAAACTTTTCCTGGTAAAAGGTTATTTTTTTTGATTTAAGATGTAATGAGGTTTGATGATAATGATTTTTGAATTTTGTAAACTACTCAAAAGTTGAAAATAAAAGTTAAGATTTGTTTTTAAATTGGTTTATTACTTTGAGTTGGAATAAAAAATGAGCAATTACAGTGACAACCTGGGAGTCCAGGTGTTTGGTGGAGCAGGTACGCTGGCTTCTCAGCCGCGCCGCTCTGCCAAACACTTTAGCGCAGATACTACTAGTGAGGGTAGTGTAGAAACGACGAAGGTATATTTTAGTCGCGCACAGAAGCGTCGTAAACAGCGCTATCAATGCGAACAGCGACAGCAGGCATTGCCGCTGGTTGATGAAGCGGGCATTAAGAATTATTTTACGTCGGAAGGAGCCAGAGTCGCGAGTAAAGGGGATCAGGGATTTTCGAAAAATAATTTTTTCCAACAAACTAAATCGCCTGTGGCGCGGAAGGCTACCAAGGGATTTTCTCCAATCCGGGGGTTAAATGTTCAGGGAGGGTCTCCTGACCCATTGCACTTGGAATTTTCGTTAGCGCACGCACCGAAGGCGAGTGGTGAATTTTTTAAAAATAATGAGAATAATTTGTGTCAACAAACTAAATCGCCTGTGGCGCGGAAGGCTACCAAGGGATTTTCTCCATTCAGGGAATTAAATGTTCAGGGAGGGTCTCCTGACCCATCGCACTTGGAATTTTCGTTAGCGCACGCACCGAAGGCGAGTTGTGGATTTTTCAAAAATGATGGAATTAATTTTGATTTAGATACGCATTCGCTTCACGAATGTGGGGGTTGTATGCTTAATAGTAGTTTTGAGACTGGAACGACTTGCATGGCGTTGCCAGCTCCGTTGACTCTGGATGACCGTGCGGCCATGCGTAAAAGCCGTATTTTGTCAATAGTACGTGCCGAGAACCTTGCAACCGAACCTAGCGAGACAACAATACCTGAAAAACGAGATCCTGTTCCAACGTGTCAGCTGTACAGCTTTAAGCTAAGCCCCGTGGTGACACTGCCTTTACGACGAAGGAGTACCGTAAAGCCGACCCTGAGAGGAGTAACTGATCTTCTTGGAGGCTCTACAACGGGGGGAGTACCTCTAAGGGATCAGGCGCAAAGCACAATTCAAAGAGAGCTAAACAGAACTTCAAGTGGGTTAGGTGCGCCACGGAGCTCGATCATCTGTAATCGCTGTTACAGAGCAAACTTTTTCATTGTCGACAACAAGCATACCGTTCGGCAATGAATAAGGAAGAAGAAGTAAATTAACAACCATTTGCATTTTAAGCATCGCGATTGTAGAGTAGGGAAAAAAGTGTTAAATCAAACTGTATGACATAAAAGGTATCGGAAAACGGCAACTTTCTGCTTACAAAGTGCCGTAGTAAGTTCGCTTGTTTTATGAATCAAGCCTAAAAAATTCTCTGATAAAGAAATTCGACGCCGTCATACAGTCGCTAGTTAAAAAGTCCCGAAAACAAGAAGATCAAAAACATTGAATTACCATAAAGACTTTAACTTGCCCAAAAAAGACATTTACTACTAAATTAATAGTGAACCTTTTAAAGTGAAGTATAACAAAGACATTTTCTAAAAAGACATTTTCTTAAAAGAAATCAGTATATTCTTTTAAATATAATATTTTCGTTCAGGGAAAAAACCCCTTTATTTTAATACCAATGTTGTATTGTAACAACGTTTCTATTTTTAAGCTTATTTTCTGGAGCCATCATCAGGCACCAAAAATTTTACCAGTTGTAAATAACATGTAAATATTATTATCTTTTTAAAAGTAAAAAAGGATTTGTTTCCTTAAGTCAAATGTAATACGTTTGTCACAGACAACGTTTCGATTTAAAAATAATATTCTCTGGACTTATCTTCAGGAATGTTAAACAAAGATTTTTCTTAAAAAGTTTTCCTTTTGTCAAAAGACAACGTTTCGATTTGATACTGGATTTATCTTCAGCATTAAATCCTTTTATGCGTTTAGTCAAAAAGGCAATGTTCAAATTGTTTAAAGTACAAGTCCTGGATATATCTTCAGGCACATTCTAAAACACGATTTGTCTTTGAGACAACGTTTCATTTTTACGAGATGAGTTTATGAAACCATCTTCATTTTTAATTTTTATATAGATTATGAATCTATTTTTCTTTGTCTGAAAAACGACGTTTCTTTTTCTGAGATGAGTTTATGAAACCATCATCAGTTATTTTCATTCTTTTATTTCTTTTCGCGTATGGGAAAAAATATTAAGATTTTCATATGAGTTTGGAAAGTTAGTTTTATAAAGTTTTTGTAAAAAATCTTTTAATAAGATTAAAAGGTTAATTATTTTGTACAGGGTTTGTATCCCTTAGTTTTAACACGTTTTGTCTGCAGGACAACGTTTCGATTTAAAAGATGAGTTTATGAAACCATCTTCAGTTTCATTATCAAAGACATTGCGCTACCCCAAAACACGTTTTGTCAAATAAGACAACGTTTCGATTTAAACAAGTGATTTCTGGATTTACCTTCAGGAATAAAGACATTGCGACCCATTTAATATTTTTGGATAGAGTAGGGATTTAATAAGTACTCAAGAGGTACAAGGTGAGGTGTTGAATTCTCTTGGCGAGGTGCGGATGAAAACTCATCTGTTCAAGTAATAAGAGCGCTGACTTTGCCTTTAAGTCGCCTACTAAAACTAAAGATATTCCCTTCATTAACTGTTCTGCTTTTTATACTACGCCTACCAATTAAAGGGACTATATGTTTCCTTTAATTTCTTCTTGCTTTCCATTTATTGGTTAGCCTATTTTGGATATTACTTTCGACATTTTAGTTTTTGACGATTCACTATAAAATCGATCCCTTCATAAAAAAGTTTAAATCTAGAACCGTCACTGGTCTGCGATTTACTTTACACTGCGTCTCTTCCGAACTCTCTTGTTCATTTTAAACAATCATTATTTTGATTGTTGTTAACTATGAGTTAACAAGTTTTGCGTTATTATCTCGACATTTTAGTTTTTGACGATTCGCTATAAAATCGATCCCTTCACAAAAAAGCTTAAATCTTGACAGATCTGCGATTTGCTTTATACTATCTCTCTTCTCGAACTTTCTTGTTCACATTATCAAATACCGATTTTGACAATACTCAATTAAATATACTAATGAAGTGGGTATATTTATAATTCAACACTTTTTATAATATTAAAATTAAACTTGCGTTATTTTTGTAAAGGGTAAAATTCCCTTAATTTTAAGTTGCGTGTTGTCAAGTGACAACGTTTCGATTAAAACGCTTATTTTCTAAAATCATCATCAGTATAAAATAATATTTTAATAGTTCTTTTTAGAAGACATTTCAAACTCCAATTAATATTAATACTATCAATTTGCTTTATTATTTATCAATCATAAATTGATAAATTATAACTTTTACAAAACTTTAAATTTTCATAAAATATAAATTTTCTTAATTTTCAAAAACAAAAGTGAGGACTTATGGTCCATGATTTCTAACAAGAACTTGTTTTGCGTTTGCGTCCCATTAGCGTATAATACAAAGTAAGGTTAGAAAAAGTCGACTATAAACAAATATTTGCAAATACATTTTATTAAAAATAATTTTAAATTCATTCAAGTAAAAAGAGATTTTAATTAATCCACATCCCCCAGACATTTCAGCCTGAAAATGGCACTCCCAAATTCAAATTCTGCCTTGTTAGATTTTCAAAATCTAGAGCTTCACTCTAGTACCCTATCGCATGAGGCGGGACAGGAGTCTCGGGTGGTGGTGGGTTCCTCACTTAAACCCCCTAGTGTTGTTAGTGAACTAATAGATTTAATGACAGATGATTGTAGTAGTAATGATAGTACAGTAACGTTAAACTCGAACGCAAGTTTATCCAACTTTATAGACTTAACTCAATCTTTGATTGATGGCGATCCTGATAACCAATTAAACAAATATAATGAAACACACAGCGTAATTTTCCAACCTCATTTACCCGTTAAACCCTTATATGAAAATTCAGATATAAGTAATACTAATTCATTTATTACTGAGTATGAAGTTAACCGAAGGAACTCTGAAACGCGTCAGATTGATAATTCGTTACCACAGGCTACCAACATTTCAGATTTAAATAATGTAAATTCATCAATTAATCATTTCCCTTTTGTTACAGATAATCTACCAGAAACCAGCACAGGTCAAACGTATATCTGCGGTCCTGATGCGCAACCTTTATTTGATAATACAAATTCTCTTCTCAACTCTTATCAATATAGACAGAGAAATACAGCTTTCAGTACTGGAGTAGAATCCACTCAAGTAAATTCAAATCGTTTACCTTTAAATTACATTCCTATACATATCCCTCAAGATAATATAAGAACTTATATTCAGTCAGATCTCATACGTCAGTTAAGACAAGATGAGGAATTAAATACTAATAATTTCTTAAATCATAATCAAAACATTCATTTCGGACGACATGGCGATCCTGCCAGGATGGCAGAAGAAAGTCATGAAGTTATACATAAAAATAATTATTTAAATAACCCTCAGTTAAACATTCATTTCGGACGACAATGTTGTCGTCCTAATACATGGTTTGAATGTGAATTTAAATGAGAATTATTGTTATTATTATTATTATTAATTTCCTCATATCGTCCTAACTGACGTATGAGATCTGATTGAATGTAAGATCTAATATTGTTTGGTGGAATATGTACTGGAATATAATTTAATGGTAAACGATTTGAGTTTAATTGAGTGGATTCTACTCCAGTACTGAAAGCTGTATTTCTCTGTTTATATTGATAAGAGTTGAGAAAAGAATTTGTATTATCAAATAAAAGTTGCGCATCAGGACCGCAGATATACGTTTGACCTGTGCTGGTTTCTGGTAGATTCTCTGTAACAAAAGGTAAAGGATTAATTAATGAATTTACATTGTTTAATTCTGAAATGTTGGTAGCCTGTTGTAACGAATCGTCAATCTGACGCGTTTCAGAGTTCCGACGGTTAACTTCATACTCAGTAATTAATGAATTAGTATTACTTATATCTGAATTTTCAGATAGTGGTTTAACGGGTAAATGAGGTTGGAAAATTACGCTGTGTGTTTCATTATATTTGTTTAAATGGTTGTCAGGATCGCCATCAATCAAAGATTGAGTTAAGTCTATAAATGTTGTTAAACTTGCGTTCGAGTTTAACGTTACTGTACTATCGTTACTATTATTATCACTATTATCATTAGTCATTAAATCTATCCATTCGTTAACAACACTAGGGGGTTTTTGTGAGGAACCCACCACCACCCGAGACTCCTGTCCCGCCTCATGCGATTGGGTACTAGAGTGAAGCTCTAGATTTTGAAAATCTAACGGGGCAGAATTTGAATTTGGGAGTGCCATTTTCAGGCTAAAATGTCTGGGGGATGTGGATTAATTAAAATCTCTTTTTACTTGAATGAATTTAAAATTATTTTTAATAAAAATGTATTTGCAAATATTTGTTTATAGTCGACTTTTTCTAACCTTACTTTGTATTATACGCTAATGAGACGCAAACGCAAAACAAGTTCTTGTTAGAAATCGTGGACCATAAGTCCTCACTTTTGTTTTTGAAAATTAAGAAAATTTATATTTTATAAAAAGTTAAATGTTTTGTAAAAGTTATAATTTATCAATTTATGATTGATAAACAACAAAGCAAAATGATAGTATTAATGTAAATTGAAATATGAAGTGTCTTCTAAAAAGAACTGTTAAAATATTATTTTATACCTGATGATGGTTTTAGAAAATAAGCGTCTTAATCGAAACGTTGTCACTTGACAACACGCAACTTAAAATTAAGGGAATTTTACCCTTTACAAAAATAACGCAAGTTTAATTTTAATATTATGAAAAGTGTTGAATTATAAATATACCCACTTCATTAGTATATTCAAATAGGTAATTGTCAAAATTGGTATTGGTTACTGTGAACAAAAGAGTTCGAGAAGAGAAATAGTATAAAGCAAATCGCAGATCTATTAGGATAACAAGATTTAAGTTTTTTTGTGAAGGGATCGATTTTATAGCGAATCGTCAAAAACTAAAATGTAGAGGTAATAATGCGAAACTTGTTAACTCATAGTTAACAACAATAAAAATAATGATTGTTAAAGTGAACAAGAGAGTTCGGAAGAGATGTAGTGTAAAGTAAATCGCAGATCTGTTAGGATAACAAGATTTAAACTTTTTTATGAAGGGATCGATTTTATAGCGAATCGTCAAAAAATGAAATGTCGAAAGTAATAATCCAAATAAGCTATCCAAGATGGAAAGCGATAGAAATCAAAGAAAACTTATAGTTTCTTTAATTGGTAGGCGTAGTCATAATGAAGGGAATATCTTTAGTTCTAGCAGACAACTTAAAGGCAAAGTCAGCGCTCTTATTACTTGAACAGATGAGTTTTCATCCGCACCTCGCCAAGAGAATTCAACACCTCACCCTGTATCTCGCGAATACGTATTAAGCTTCTACTCTATCCAAAAATATTAAAGTTACCGCAATGTCTTTATTCCTGAAGGTAAATCCAGAAATCACTTGTTTAAATCGAAACGTTGTCTATTTGACAAAACGTATTTTGGGGTAGCGCAATGTCTTTGAAAATGAAACTGAAGATGGTTTCATAAACTCATCTTTTAAATCGAAACGTTGTCCTGCAGACAAAACGTGTTAAAACTAAGGGATACAAACCCTGTACAAAATAATTAACCTTTTAATCTTATTAAAAGATTTTTTACAAAAACTTTATAAAACTAACTTTCCAAACTCATATGAAAATCTTAATATTTTTTCCCATACGCGAAAAGAAATAAAAGAATGAAAATAACTGATGATGGTTTCATAAACTCATCACTTGAAATGAAACGTTGTCTCAAAGACAAATAGTATTTTATTTATTTACAAGCTTTCAAAAAGCGGAAATGAAGATGGTTTCATACTCATCTCATAAAAAGAAACGTTGTCTCAAAGACAAATCGTATTTATGAATGTGCCTGAAGATATATCCAGGACTTGTACTTTTAAAATTGAAACATTGCCTTTTTGACTAAACGTATTTTATAGATTTATTCCTGAAGATAAATCCAGAATTAAATCGAAACGTTGTTTTTTGACAAAAAAGTATTTTTAAGAAAAATCTTTGCTTAACATCCCTGAAGATAAATCCAGAGAATATTATTTTTGAATTGAAACGTTGTCTGTTGAGAAACGTATTACATTTGACCTTAGGAAACAAATCCTTTTTTACTTTTAAAAAGATAATAATATTTACATGTTATTTACAAATGGTAAAAATTTTGGTGCCTGATGATGGCTCCAGAAAATAAGCCTAAAAATCGAAACGTTGTTATAATACAACATTGGTATTAAAATAAAGGGGTTTTTTCCCTGAACGAAAATCTGTTACTTAAAAGAATATACGTGGTTGCTTTTAAGAAAATGTCTTTTTGAAAAATGTCTTTGTTTTACTTCACTTTAAAAGGTTCACTATAGGTTTAGTGGTAAAATGTCTTTTTTGGGCAAGTTAAAGTTTTTATGGTAGTTCAATGTTTTTGATCTTCTTGTTTTCGGGACTTTTCTAACTAGCGACTGTGTGACTTCGTCGAATTTCTTTAGTATAGAATTTTTTATGCTTGATTCTTAAAACAAGCGAACTTACTACGGCACTTCGTAAGCAGAAAGTTGCCGTCTTCAATACCTTGTGTCACACAGATTAATTTAACACTGTTTCCCTACTCTAATTGGCGATGCTTAAATTGCTTTTTGTTATTATACAACTTCTTCTTCCTTAATCATTGCCGAACGGTATGCTTGTTGTCGACAATGAAAAAGTTTGCTCTGTAACAGCGATTACAGATAGTCGAGCTCCGTGGCGCACCTAACCCACTGAAGATTTGTTTAGCTCTCAATAATAATGTTTTGCGCCAAGTATTTATGGTAAAAATTGTGGGCGTGTCTTAATTTTCCGATTTCCACCAATCCTGAGTATATGCAAAATTAACATGGGGAAATCGTTTTTCTTTAATATTTTCTTTTTTAAAAGTTTGATTGAAGATCTGAAAGTTGTCAAATGAGTGTTTTTGAAATCCGCTTCTTTTGGTACTAATATGAATATGATGACTTCTTTTGTTGCTGAGAAAATCTGGAAAAACCGGGAGCGATTAAATTTTGCTAATTGAGTATATCTAAGAACGTTGCCGGAGAACTGAACGGTTTGGCTGGTTTTCGACGCTCTTCTCGCCGGGCCTTTTTCTTATGGAGTTTTAACATGGGTGATTTTTACACTTTTTGACTTTGATAACTTTTTTATTTCTGGACGGATTTCGATGATTCTGGGCTTAAAATGATTATAAAAAATTTGGCAAAATCGTGATATCACGACAATGTCCAAAACGCACGTGCGTTTTGCCCCGCCACGATTGGTCCAAATCGTCGCAGCCACTAGAAAGGCCGCTACGGCATTATAAATACTGCACAAATTTGCATTTACAGTCAGTCGATTTGCAGCGTTCAAAGCAGACTCCGTCGAAGAAAAAACTATGTCTTTCATCAGTCAATGAAGCCATATCTCGTCGAGAAGCCAAAAATGTTAGTCTACCCGTTTTGCAGTACCTAAGAAAAATCTTCGTCCAAGCCTGGAGAAGTAGGTACATCGTCCTCTGCCATAGCCATGGAGAGATGTCTACAATTTCAATAAAGTAAACAGTTAATAAAATTTTGGACTTTGTCAAGTGTAATTTTTATAAAATTCGCAAACGACTTTTTTAAGTTGTTTTAACTGTTTACTAATCTACAGTCAGCTTCAGCTACAGCTACAGCATAACATGACGAGTCATCTGCTTTAAAATAAATTTCAGTCTGCATTCAGAAAGTTCCAGAAGTAACTTCAGTCTTCGCCATCAGCTTTAGCAGTACATCATAGAACCTCCCCACTAAGCAAAAAACAGCTTTGGTACGTTTCGTAACGTTTTTTAAAAGTAACTTATATAACGTTTTAGTTCAAACGTTCTTTTATCATCGTTTTTACATTTTCTATGAACGTATTTAATATTTACGTCTCTTTAACATAATCTCGTTACTGTACTTGTTTCATTGAACAAATAAACATATTAAAACCGTATATTTTATGTACTCTTTTATTAACGTCAACATGTTTCCATTAAAAGAACGCTCTTTTAATTGCGTGCTCGTTATGCTTTTTTCTAAACATTTCAGATCAGGAACTATTTTGTTTAAACAGATAACGTTACCCCTGCACCAATATTATAATGATTTTTTATTTTCAAACCCGTTATGTTCGGGAGATAACTGATAGATTTCGTCGCAAAAATGTAAAACAAGTTTCATGTCAGTTTCGTTTTCTGAACGGAACTCCACCGTTGACGCCAGCCATTCACCGAACTAACCGAACCTCACTTTTTCGTGTCCCACGCGTCTGCATTTATTTGTCATCGGCTGTGCTATAATTTATTTTTTGTGGTTTTGGAGGTTTCCGAAAAGAACAAAAAATTGTTAGAAAGGTAAGTACATTGCATTAGTTTCTATAAAACAAAAGTTATTGATATATTTGCATTGTAACCTACAACCTACGCCGCTACGCCTACAGATAGGTACCTACTACCAGCGAGGCTACAAGATACATGTCTATAATTTTCTTTTAGTTTAAACTTTATGCTAGTAAATTAAGGTCTCGTTCTAAAGTGCTGCATTTATATTTGAAATTGTCTGTTTCTATGTTTGGTACAGGTCTGCAAGTAAACGTACAGGTTGGTCAATTCTAAGTGCCAAGACCCGAGACTGAAAGCCATTAAAATTCGTTAAGAATAAACCACATGTATGAATTATTGAACTTAAATAGCCCTGCCCCTATAAATATTTTTAAAACTATCTTTAAATTAATTGCTAAACATGCATATATAGTACACATGTATGGCTGAGGGTTGCTACTGTTTCCTCTTAGTCTGACCTGGAGATTTTTAATTTGATTAATGTCTAGGCTTGCCAGGGCCAAGCAATAGGTAGGTTTGACCTGGAGAAGTTGTTGCCAAATTATTCATCAATAAGTTAACATAAATTATAATAAGTTTTAATTTCCAAATATTTAGATGCAGTACAACAAGTATTCACAACCAACGACCGGGACCTAGAGTCAGGGAGTCAGTCATCATGGAGTGGTTTCGTCGCGACAATTATCGACTCAAGAGAGAAGAGGTATGTGTAGTTAGTAAGAAAGTAATATAATTTACTAATCAAACTTAAAATTATTGCTCTAATAATCACCATTTAAAAGTACATATTTTTACTTGAACTATTAAAGAATTTTAATTTTTAGTTAAGACTTTAAAATTAAAAAAAAATATTTTTTTACCAAAATCTTATTGGCTTCAGCTGTCATACACTGGAATATTTTGTAAAATATAATAAAAATATAGAATCTTGGTTGCGAAGTATTTTTTCTAAATTTTTTTATTAGTTTCTTAAAGAACCCCGCACTTCTCTTATGGAAAATGGCCCTCGGTTAAATTTTCTAAATTTTTAGTATGTTGAGAATGCCATTCTGATCAAAAGTGTTCATGGCCACAACAATATCTGCCAACCAGTTTTTGAGATCCAAGTTGCAAAATATGAATTCTCAATACATTATATTTTCCTAGTTTATAATATGAATTCGTTTTGTTTTTCTAAATTTTTTATGGCCCTGTCGTAGATAGGACAGAATACTATAAAAATAGTTAAAAAAATTTTATTATAATAAACCGGGTGAGTGACGAAAATTATTTAATATTTTGTGTTAAATCATTGTATTTTTGACATTAAATTAAATGTTTACAAAGTAATACTGTAGATGACATTAGCTTGGAGCAAGCTATCAGAATTTATATTATTTATATTTTTTACAGGGTAACTCAAAAAAGTTTATATTTTTTTTATTAGTTTTAAAAGAAATTTTGTAGATATTTCTTTATGTACTACTTGGCGCCTATCGTATGCTTCCAAATATATATAATTATCAAGGTTTTACAGGGTGTTTCCGTGTTTCCAATGCTAAGCGATAAAAAAATAACATAAAAACGCATTTATTTATAAATCACCCGGTATATTAAAAATGGATCGGTTAAATTTCATTATTTTTTAATATTTTTTGCATGAAGTGTCTTACTTACATGTTTGCTATTGATTTCCCTTTTCCTATGACCAGTTCTGAAGATATACAGCGTCGAACATACTCAAAACTCAAAAAATAAGCAAATAAAATAGCAATTTTTATTAATTTCAATAAAATTTGTTATGTAAGTTCATTTTATGGTTAAACATAAATATATTTAATGCTATACAGGGTGTTTCAAATAATTATGAGATTCTAACACTGTATTGCAAATAAGAAATATATATATATTTGATGCCATTTCTTTTGTGTTGGGTATGTTATTTTTTATGATGTATTAACACAATATGAAAAATAAAGTGTATTATTATAAAAACTATGAACAATTTATTATATCCAAAAATAATAAGTAGGCCCCTAATTATTTGAAACACCCTGTATAGCATTAAATATATTTATTTTTAACCATAAAATAAACTTATATAACAAATTTTATTGAAATTTAAGAAAAAATTGTTATTTTATTTTCTTATTTTTTGAGTTTTGAGTCTGTTCGACGCTGTATATCTTAATTTTTTTGTAATGACATGAAATAAACAAATGCAAATTACTAAAGAACTGGTCATAGGAAAAGGGAAATCAATAGCAAACATGTTAGCAAAACACTTCAAGCAAAGAATATTAAAAAATAACGAAATTAACCGATCTCGAGACCGATCTATTTTTTATATACCGGGTGATTTATAAATACTTGCAGTTTTTTGTTATTTTTCTATCGCTTATCATCGGAAACACCCTGTATAACCTTGATAATTATATATATTTGGAAGCATACGATAAGCGACAAGTAGTACATAAAGAAATATTTACAAAATTTCTTTCAAAACTAATAAAAAATTTTTTAACTTTTTTAACTTACCCTGTATAAATATAAATAATATAAATTCTGATAGCTTGCTCCAAGCTAATATCATCTACAGTATTACTTTGTAAACATTTAATTTAATGCCGAAAATACAATGATTTAACAAAAAATATTAAATAATTTTCGTCACTCACCCGGTATATAATAAAAGAGTTTAAACTATTTTTATAGTATTCTATTCTATCTACGACAGGGCCATCAAAAATTTAGTAAAACAAAACGAATTCATATTATAAACTACGAAAATATAATGTAGTGAAAATTTATATTTTGCAACTTGGTATCTGAAAAATGGTCTGCAGATATTGTTTTGGCCATGAACACTTTTGATCAGAATGGCACTCTCTGCAACATACTAAAAATTTAGAAAATTTGACCGAGGGCCATTTTCCATAAGAGAAGTGCGGGGTTCTTTTAAGCTCTTCAAATTTATTTGTAGCTGATTATATTGTAAAGTATATTAATTTATAATTTTTTTTTCAGGTTCACAAGACGTTGATTTATTACTTTTTTAATTACATATTTATAACATTACATGTATATGTTTTTTTAATATAATCTTTTAATCCAATATCATTTATTTTAAATATTATTGGGAATAATGCCAAATTTAAAAGACAGTTTATTAAATACCTATCCCAAAAAAATATCTAGAGTTTGGGGGAGGGGGTGTTTGGTTAACGAATATTAAAATTTACCATTTTCTTTGACGCTTCAAATAAAAGCTAAAACATGGGCTTAGTTGGGAATGCCTCGAGAGATAATCTATCAACGTCGTCTTGAAAAAGTCCCAACTATTTTCATCATTTTTAATGGCTGTACCCAGGGTAACCCAACGATGTGTGAAGGACCTATTATAGCTCGAAAACGATATAAAATGCAAAAAGTTTCTTATACAAAATTTGTAGGGACAGCTTTGTTCTACAATTGAAAATTATTGTGCTAAATTGTAGAGCTAAGCTGCCCCTACCAGTTTCGTCTGGTCTATTTAAAAAAACATTTTTAAATAATATAATGTTTATTGTGTCTGCATTTATTGCCTTTTTAAAACAAAATTGGTTTGTTATAGTTTCGAAACAAAAACATCTTATAAGCAACGTAATTGTAACTTTTTGAAAAGTCCTTAATATAAACATCTCAAAAACGAAACCAGTTTGTTATAGTTTTCGAATCAAACACGTTGATTTCTAAATGCAACTGCGATTTTGTTATGTTGGCGGACATTACGACCAGTACGTTTCGAAATAGCGCCGTATCAAAACCTTTTTGTACAACGTAACAATGTAACGTAAAAACATAAATTTAACGAAATTGGGTTGTTTTTTTGCTTAGTGGGTCTGATCAACTTTAATAGTGTATCAGTAATCGTAGCGCCAGTAAGTTAGCATAGCACTTTGCTTTCTGAAGAGGCTAGGATAGCGTGTCTTAAGGTCGAGGAACCCTCTAATTACTATTTCAGGCGACTTAGCAATTAGGGGAGGGAGTCGGCCTAAAGTGAACAAGTAATCAAGAAATCATCTCTGCCGCGAAATGCACGGACAAATATCTTAGGATATGCGTCTAACTACCTCGTAAGTAACTCGAAATCCTGAAGTTAGCCATACAACTGGCTAGTTCTCGAAAGTAGGTTACAATAAAATCTTTTTCTCGGCACTACTTAGATTTCTTATTTTCTCAAAAGTTTCAAAAAATTTAGTAATAAAAGTCAGCCAAGCTTTCCGCAAAACCTAATAAAAGTAAAACTCTTTGCGAACATTTAAAGTATAATACTAAAACTCTAGCGTTTTGAATTTTTTGCCAAAACTTCAAAAAAGTCACTATTCTAAATAAAATGCGGATTTTAATTTTTGTAAAAACAACTTTTTCAATGAACTGTAAAATCTAAAATAGTCACATTCGTTTCAGCGTATATAAACATTTTATATCAAAAAGCTTAAACTTAACACTTGACACCAGTCAAAAAACTAGTTTGTTTACTCTTTAAATAACTTGTTAATAAAGTTTTCAAATAACATTAAAAAATAGAAACTGTTCATTTTTTAAACTTTGTCAAAATACTTTAGCCGAGCATCATAGAATCTCGCGCAAAATACCTGAAAACAACGAAAACCATTTATGACTGTTCTTTGAAAATACTGTAATAAAATCACGTACTTAAAAAAGAAAAACCAAACATTAATATTTTCCCGCAGGGAAAACTACTTTTAAAACAAAAGACAATTTAACTCTGCACAGCATTGCTGGTATAATTTTTGCCGTCGGCAAATGCGAATTTTAGGCCTACACGCGGTTAGGCGTAAAATATGAACTTTTTCAATGTTTAAAACTATAAGGTAACAGTTCTCACATAACTAGTTAGGAATCGTCGTTATTAGTGAAATACTAAGGCATTCTTTTAAACATTGGTATTTGCGTTAAAAGACATTTTAAACTACAGGAAGAAAGGAAGAAGTGGGACTTTAAATAATTAAAGTGATTAGCGTTATTTCCAGGAGGAAATTTTTCAATTTTAAATAACTATCATGTTAAAATAGTTAAAAACTTAACTAGTGAAAACACATAAATTTTAGCGTTGTTGCTAATAACACATTAGCCTTTGTTATAAATATTTCTTTTAGTAAACAATAAGGGCGCTGCCTTATAATAGTTTGATAATAAATTAACGGATACGAGTAGAGCGGACGTAAGAAAAATATTTTATTTTTGTCAAATCTTAGTCTGGAACAACGGGACTATTGAAACTTAATAATTGCTATGAAAGCGTCGCGATACTAACTTTAAGTTTTAGCCTTACTTAATTGTGATATCTTACGTTCACGTTTGCTTGTTCGTTGTTAATAACCATTCATTAATAAACAGTAATGAGTAATAAGTAAAGTATAATAATTTTAAAAGTTTTTTAATTTTAATCCTTGAAAGGTCAATGTGTATTACGGCTCTGCGTAGCCAAAACTAACGGACATCCCGGACATAACCTTGCTCATTTAAATTCAATCCCGCGACAGACAAGGTAATAACATTTACCAAAAATCCTCCCCCAACCTTGGAGACTAATTTTAGGATTTCCCCTAAATTGGTCTTGTAGTAAAATCGTTTCCCCTCCAGGAACTTAGCGCGTTCCTGTTTAAGCCATTAGGCTTTTTAAATAAAATCATTTACAATTTTATTTTTATTTTCGAGAGGCGTCAAGATTCCAGCTTGGCGGGTGAAGAGGAGGGTCCTCACATTAACAACCCTGTTGTGTTTGTAAAAAAGGTTGTTAAGGTATAATCATGTATAATTCGACGTCGCCCGTCGCGACGCATGATAATGACTGGGTCAGAGAAACAAATTTAATCTCATTTGAGGATACAAACGAATCCATTATGGATAGCGTTTCTAATAATGATTCTGAAAGTGTAATATTGCAAAGGGGGATTCCCCCCAAGCAAGTATCTTTTAATACTAATGATTTGATAATACTTCCAGTTGGGGTAATATTGGGAATAGTAAAACAAATAAGGCAAGTAATGTAGTAGGTGGGGTAATGTTGGGGAATTTGATAAGTGTGACGTCAGCGGACGCACCTGATAGCATGTCAGGCCCGATTGGCCGTGTTAATGTCAATTTTCCTACAGATCTTAACCGCACTCTACGAAATGGCATCCCTGGTGGGGACATAAAAAAAAATCAAAATACTAGTCACGAGAGTCGTGATAAGTCGATACCGTCCGGTAATGACGGCGAACCTAAAGATAAAATTGCTTGCCCTTTAAATCAAGATCCTTTCGATCGAAATACCGCCATGCTAACTCAGCTAGAGTTAGCTAAAACGTTAAAATTAATAGCTAGTAATCTCGAAGTACGACCAGCGACACGTCGCGTACCCTTAAGGATAACGTTCTCTGGCCTGGAGCATGAAGATCCAGAAGCTTTCGTTTGTGAACTAGAGCGATGGTTTCGCGTAAATAATGTTTCTGATGAAGAGAAGATTTTTTATGCGAATGAACAGCTGGATGGTACAGCGCGACAGTGGTTTGCTTCCTATAAAATGTATGTCAAAAGCTTTTATGCGTTCGCTGTAAAGTTACGAGAAAAGTATAGCAGCTTCGAATGTTTGGCAGACCTAAAAACCAAGTTGTATGGAATTCGTCAGAAAGAAGCGGAGATATCCGAGGACTTCATAATAAAGAAACAAGCGTTATATCAACGATTATGCGCAAACTGGCAAGAGGATGAATTTATTCAACTAATAATGTCACAGTTAAGACCAGAGTTAAGGTCACGTCTCCGGGCAGCATACCTGCCGGACGTGGAACGATTAATCGCTATAACTAATAGAGTAGAAAAGGATATTAGCGAAGAGTATTCAGTTCTTAAAAAGAACTTGGCATCCCAAAAAACTTTAACGAACCCTAAATTCACCGAGTCCGGTCCTAGAAACGCCGGCAACAAAATTATTACTTCTGATAGACCCGTAATGAAAGCGATAGCGCCAGCACGGAATGTGCCAGAAAGGCCAGCGAAGGCTTTTAGGCCATGTTGACATTGCGGCGGGGAACACTATGATCACAAATGCCCGAACGGCAGTGATAAGAATAAAGTACCTTCAAAAAATTATCCTCAAGTAAAGCTAGTAAGCTCAGAAGTCACTGAGGAAATTATTGAAGATTTAGACAGTATAAACTTTGAAAATCCAAAAAACTAATTCAAGGTCGACCGGGTGATAGCGCCGCGACGCCGGCTGAACGTGTCGACCTTGATTATAAAATAAATAATTTAAAAATACAAGCGGTTAGGCAACCTACGATTAAAGGTACCTACCAGGGTAAGAAGTACCCATTTTTATTCGATACAGGCGCGGACTGCAATCTAATTTCGTCTTTAATAGCGCCCAAAAATTTAAAAATGATTTCCATAAAAAACATGTCTATGGTGTGCACAGGAGCACGCGCAGCGGTATTAGGCGCATGTGATGTCCAAATAATTTTCGGAGAAGAAATGTATATCGTAACCTGCTGGGTAATTGATAATTTAGAGTCGGAATTTTTATTGGGCACACCGTTTTTGGAGCAAGAAAAAGTAGTTATAGACTATCCCAGACAATGTATTTATATGGGTCAAAAACAAAGACAGACCGTGTACTGGAATAAAGTCGGCGAAGTACCAGCCGGTGAAATTGAATTGCCTGATTTGCAAGCCGCGCGAACGGATGTAATAAAATTGGTAAATAATTTCAAAGAGCTATTTCGCACAGGACCGTGCCAGCCGGTTACACGATTAACAGAACATAAGATTATTCTAAAAATAGACAAGGTGGTTCATGAAGGATGCTTTCCTATGGCGCCCCGAAAGAAACAAATTTTGTATGAACAAATTGATGAGATGTTATCTACAGGCGTTATAGAGCCGTCTATGTCTGCATATTCGACGTCGCCGTTGCTAATAGAGAGAGCGGGCAAGAAACCTCGTATTTGTATGAACTACCAAAAACTAAATGCAATCACTGAAGACGAATCTACGGTATACTACCGCGTATACAAGACGCGTTGAAGGACCTGGCGCAAGCAAAATTTTTTACTACACTCGACCTAAAGAGCGGATATTGGCAAATACCGATGGCCGAGACGTCAAAAAAATATACTGCTTTTTCGACACCAGATGGCGCGTCATATCAGTACAATGTTATGCCTTTTGGGTTAAAAAATGCGCCCAGTTCTTTTCAGAAAATGATGTCCGCTGAAGTACTAGTAGGGTACATACAGCGTTTTGTTATAGTATATCTGGATGATATTATTATTTACAGTAATACCGAAGAAGAACATTTAACACATTTACAGCTAGTTTTTGAGAGATTAAAAATCCACGAGCTAAAGTTAGCAGGAAGTAAATGTCATTTCTTTGCGCAAGATATTGAATATTTAGGCCACCATATACAGGGGGAGCTAACAATGCCGTTAGATAAACACAAAATAGAAGTAAACAATTTTCCGTTACCACGAACTAAGCGACAGATTCAGTCATTTTTAGGACTGTGCAACTGGCTTAGAGAATATATTCCAAATTTAGCGACAGTTACAGCACCGCTATCTGACATGTTAGCGAAGAAAAATAAATTTATAGTAACTCAGAAAGAGATAGAGGCGTTTAATAATACTAAAATCGCCGTGGAACAATGCGTGCCTTTGCACAGGCCGGATTACGATAAATGTTTTATTTTACAAACCGATAGTAGCAGCATAGGTATGTCGGTAGTCTTGTACCAGGAGGAGGGAGACAAAAAATTTATAATTGCGCATGCAAGCGCTAAATTTTCGAAAACTACACAGCGTTATCATATAAATGAACAAGAGTGTTTAGCCATAGTATGGGCAGTCAAACTTTTTAGAGGATACCTGGAAGAAAAACCATTTGTCATAAGAACTGACAGTAAAGCTTTGACTTGGCTGGCTAAGTTTAAAGATAGCCGGTCAAAACTAATGAGATGGGCTCTTTAACTGCAAGAGTATTCTTTCGAATTACAACATGTACCGGGAAAAGAAAATCATTTATGTGATTACCTTAGTAGAAATCCGGCAACGACCGAGTATGATGATAAGCCAGACGATGACCGACTAATTACACCAAAATATACGGGTCGGGTGAATCAAATGAAAGTAGGAGACCTAAATGTAAAAATACAATTAGCACAACAACGTACTAGGTATACTAGACAAGCGAAACAAACTTTACTATATTTGGAAGGTGAAAGAGAAGCTGGACGTCAGCCAGCCAATCGGCAGGAGCAGCGAGTGCTTAACACTCTAGAAATCAAGAACGATATGTTATATCACAAGAATAATAATATTGCTAGAATATTGGTACCACACAGAATGGAAACAGCTGTCATTAAATACATGCATGACACTGAAAGCGCCGCACATCCGGGAATCGATGAAACCTGTAAACAAATTAGTAAAATTTATTATTTCGGGCATATGCGAACAAAAGTTGCGGATTACATAAAAACTGCATAATTTGCGCTATGTGCAAAACCCAACAAAAACAGGAAAAAGCACCGTTACGAGCTAATAGCCCGAAATTTCCATTTCAAATGATCTCCGTAGATATCCTAGGACCTTATAGGCCAGGAGCCAGAAAGACGGAATCACAATACATAATTGTATGCGAAGATTTATTTTCTAAATGGGTAGAGACCAAAGCATATAAACAAGTAAAACATGATGATGTAGTACATTTCATTGAAAATGAAATAATAGCCAGATATGGAGCTCCCGAACTAATTATAACCGATCAAGCACCCACCTTTACAGGTAAAAAATTGAAAGAACTCTGTGAGTCTCAAGGCATACGCTTACGATTTTCGGCGATTTATCATCAGCAAGCGAATCCGGTAGAAAGAAAAATTCAAGAATTAAAGAAAATTTTAAGAGTATTGTTATTCAAGAAAAAGGAGAACCTGTGGGAGAAGTACCTGCCCAAGGCCTTACAAATTTTAAGAGGAAGAACGTGTCGAGCGACGGGTGTATCCCCTGCGTCAATTATTTTGGGATATGAGATTTCGCCACCTGGAGAGTGGATAAATAATTGGCCGGCGGAACGTGAAAATCGATCGTCCGAAGCTAGAAAGCAACGCAATAAGAATATTGCCATAAAACAAAAAAATTATCAAAGACGAGAATATCATAATGAGTCCGAACCTCGCACTGAATTCAAAATAGGCGACTTTGTCAATACCAAAAGACATGGCCGTAAAGGTGGTCCGTTTGCCATAGCGTGGACGGGTCCACATGAAATTGTTGAATATAGAGGAGATCTAGTTTATGACGTGGTCGTGGACGGAAAAATTTGGGGCATTCATGTAAACGATTTAAGGGCGGCACCCACGGGTAATGTGGTTGAAAGTGACGAGGAGTCTGAGTCAGAAGCCGAAACGTCGGAGGATGAATTCCCAAATAATGAAGAACGAACCGATATAGAATCAAATGATAGTGGCGATGAAGAAGCGATACCTAATACCATAGTAGTGGAAGCAGAGGTACATCATCAAGGTCATGAAGCAGATATAATACCGGAAGATCCTACGTTACATATATCAGAAAGACAAGACATACCTCCTGCGCTAGAGACGCTGATGGAGACGTTTGAAAATATGCCTACAGTAAAAAGCATGTGTTATTATAACACTGATTATAAAAAGAATAACACAGAGCATTGGAGCACCGGGAGACGTGGAAATTCGGGCCATTAGCTCGTCTAGGTGGGGGGTGTCGTAAAAAGAGAATTTTCAGCTAAAAAAATACATTTTACGGGCACTTACACCTACCTAGGATGACGAAAAACGTCTTTCCGTATCGGAACCAGTATTAAAGAATTTTTAAATCATTCAAATTGAGAAAGAAATAATAAAAACCAGTTAGTAAAAAGACGTAATTATTTAACATGGGAAAGAGGGGCCTTTTCGAAAGACGACCAAAAAGCACGCAAAGCGTTCAGTCCTCCGTCAGTTCCTTTTGACCGGGTCTCGATGTTTGTCGTCCGTAATGTTGATTTGGTTTTGAATAAAAATTATTATTATCATTATTTGTTTTTAATTCCTCATCTTGTCTTAACTGACGTAGGAGGTCTGACTGAATATAGGTTCTTATATTCTCTTGAGGGATATGAATAGGAATGTAATTTAAAGGTAAACGATTTGAATTTAATGGAGTGGAATCTACTCCAGTACTAAAAGCTGTATTTCTCTGTCTATATTGATAAGAGTTGAGAAAAGAATTTTTATTATCAAATAAAGGTTGCGCATCAGGACCGCAGATATACGTTTGACCTGTGCTGGTTTCTGGTAGATTATCTGTAACAAAAGGTAAATGGTTAGTTGATGAATTTACATTATTTAAATCTGAAAAGTTGGTAGCCTGTGGTAACGAATTATTAATCTGACGCGTTTCAGAGTTCCTTCGGTTAACTTCATACTCAGTGATAAATGAATTAGTATTACTTGTATCTGAATTTTCATATAAGGGTTTAACGGGTAAATGAGATTGGAAAATTACGCTATGCGTTTCATTATATTTAGTTAATTGGTCATCAGGATCGCCATCAATCAAAGATTGAGTTAAGTCTATAAAGTTGGATAAACTTGCGTTTGAATTTAACGTTACTGTACTATCATTACTACTACAATCATCTGTCATTAAATCTATTAAGTCGCTAACAACACTAGGGGGTTTAAGTGAGGAACCCACCACCACCCGAGACTCCTGTCCCGCTTCATGCGATAGGGTACTAGAGTGAAGCTCTAGATTTTGAAAATCTAAGGGGGCAGAATTTGAATTTGGGAGTGCCATTTTCAGGCTGAATGTCTGGGGGATGTGGATTAATTAAAATCTCTTTTTTCTTGAATGAATTTAAAATTATTTTTAATAAAATGTATTTGCAAATATTTGTTTATAGTCGACTTTTTCTAACCTTACTTTGTATTATACGCTAATGGGACGCAAACGCAAAACAAGTAGTGTTGGGATCGCTCGAGTGAAAAACCGCTCGAGTACTCGATTATTGAAATAACCGACATCACTCGGTTATTGACACGACTACTCGAGTTATAATTTCAAGCGAAAATCGTCGCTTAACAAGCAGTCAAGCACTAACCACTGAGCGAAAGTTCGTTCATTCGATATCCGCTCGGCCATCGTCGCTTGACGGCTTTCAAGTTAATGCTCCGAAGTCTCACACGACATACGTCTTTGTTAACGGCACATAAACATAAAAGAGAAGGCGCTATCGCGACATGCGTTTCGTTTTCGTCGTTTTGGTTTGGATTTTGATAGAATCACCTGTAAACGTAAACATCTGCGACGCCTGGCCTGGCCTTCAAAAAGCAATCGGTGGTGATCGCTTGCCCTCGGCGTCATTCGCTATCGAATCGAATCGAGCGGCAAGCGATCAACCACTCGCTCAATGCGCTATTCATTGAATTCATTCACTACTTGATACTTGAACCGAAATTTCGAGTGATAAATCGCTCGAGCGATCGCTCGATTATTGAAATCGCTCGAGTAGTGACTACTCGATTATTAAAATCATCGGTTTTTCCCAACACTAAAAACAAGTTCTTGTTAGAAATCATGGACCATAAGTCCTCACTTTTGTTTTTGAAAATTAAGAAAATTTATATTTTATGAAAATTTAAATGTTTTGTAAAAGTTATAATTTATCAATTTATGATTGATAAATTATAAAGCAAAATGATAGTATTAATATTATTCGGAGTCTGAAATGTCTTCTAAAAAGAACTGTTAAAATATTATTTTGTACTGATGATGATTTTAGAAAATAAGCGCTTTAATTGAAACGTTGTCACTTGACAACACGCAACTTAAAATTAAGGGAATTTTACCCTTTACAAAAATAACGCAAGTTTAATTTTAATATTATAAAAAGTGTTGAACTATAAATATACCCACTTCATTAGTATATTTAAATGAGTATTGTCAAAATCGGTATTTGTTAATGTGAACAAGAAAGTTCGAGAAGAGAAATAGTATAAAGCAAATCGCAGATCTGTTAGGATAACAAGATTTAAGCTTTTTTGTGAAGGGATCGATTTTATAGCGAATCGTCAAAAACTAAAATGTAGAAAATATAACGCAAAGTTTGTTAACTCATAGTTAACAACAATCAAAATAATGATTGTTAAATTGAACAAGAGAGTTCGGAAGAGACGCAGTTTAAAGTAAATCGCAGATCTGTTGGGATAACAAGATTTAAACTTTTTGATGAAGGGATCAGGGATCGATTTTATAGCGAATCGTCAAAAACTAAAATGTCGAGAGTAATAATCCAAATAAGCTATCCAAGATGGAAAGCGATAGAAATCAAAGAAAACTTATAGTTTCTTTAATTGGTAGGCGTAGTATAATAAGAATTAATGAAGGGAATATCTTTAGTTATAATGGAACCACTCGAAGGCAGAGTCAGCGCCCTTATTACTTGAACAGATGAGTTTTCATCCGCACCTCGCCAAGGGAATTCAACACCCCACCCTGTACTTCGCGAGTACTTATCGAGTATCCACTCTCTCCAAAAACATTAATGTCTATTGTCGAATATATGGTTTTTATTCCTGAAGATAAATCCAGAAATTTATAGCGCAATGTCTTTATTATTGGGACTGAAGATGGTTTCACAAACTCATCACTTAAATCGAAACGTTGTCTTGCAGACGAAACGTGTTAAAACTAAGGGATACAAACCCTGTACAAAATGATTAACCTTTTAATCTTATTAAAAGATTTTTTACAAAACTTTATAAAACTAACTTTCCAAACTCATATGAAAATCTTAATATTTTTTCTCATACGCGAAAAGAAATAAAAGAATGAAAATATTTACATTATAGAGAAAACCAATTAGGTTTAAGAAAAATTATTATTGAAACACAATTTAAGTGTATGTTTAGGTTCCTGAAGATAAATCCAGAAAAAATAAGTTTAAGTCGAAACGTTGTCTCAAAGACAAATAGTATTTTTATTATTTATAAGCTTTCAAAAAGCGGAAATGAAGATGGTTTCATAAACTCATCTCATAAAAAGAAACGTCGTTTTTCAGACAAAGAAAAATAGATTCATAATCTATATAAAAATTAAAATTGAAGATGGTTTCATAAACTCATCTCTTGAAAATGAAACGTTGTCTCAAAGACAAACCGTATGTTAGAATGTGCCTGACAATATATCCAGGACTTGTACTTGAAATTTAGAATATTGCCTTTTTGACTAAACGCATAAAAGGATTTAATGCTGAAGATAAATCCAGTATTAAATCGAAACGTCGTCTTTTGACAAAAGGTACTTTTAATAAAAATCTTTACTTAACATTCCTGAAGATAAATCCAGAGAATATTATAGAATATTATTTTTAAATCGAAACGTTGTCTGTTGACAAACGTATTACATTTGACTTTTAGGAAACAAATCCTGTTTTACTTTTTTAAAAAGATAATAATATTTATATGTTATTTACAAAGGATTAACATTTTGGTGCCTGATGATGGCTCCAGAAAATAAGCTTAAAAATAGAAACGTTGTTACAATACAACATTGGTATTAAAATAAAGGGGTTTTTTCCCTGAACGAAAATATATTATTTAAAAGAATATACTGATTGCTTTAAAGAAAATGTCTCTTTAGTAAATGTCTTTGTTTTAAATCACTTTAAAAGGTTCACTATTGATTTAGTGGAAAATGTCTCTTTTGGGCAAATTAATGTCTTTATGGTAATTCAAAGTTTTTGATCTTCTTGTTTTTCGGGACTTTTTAACTAGCGACTGTATGACGGCGTCGAATTTCTTTATCAAGAATTTTTTATGCTTGATTCATACAACAAGCTAACTTACTACGGCACTTCGTAAGCAGAAAGTTACCGTTTTCCGATACCTTTTTTGTCATACAGTTTGATGTAACACTTTTTCCCTACTCTACAATCGCGTGCTTAAATTGCAAGTTGTTATTACAATACTTCTTCTTCCTTAACCATTGCCGAACGGTATGCTTGTTGTCGACAATGGAAAAGTTTGCTCTGTAACAGCGATTACAGATGATCGAGCTCCGTGGCGCACCTAGCCCACTGATGATTTGTTTAGCTCTCTCTGAATTGTGCTTTGCGCCAAGTATTTATGGTAAAAATTGTGGGCGTGTCTTAAAATTCTGATTTCCACCAATAATGGGTATAGACATTTTTAACGTGGGGAAATCGTTTTTCTTTAATATTTTCTTTTTTAAAAGTTTGATTGAAGATCTGAAAGTTGTCAAATGAGTGTTTTCGAAATCCGCTTCTTTTGGTACTAATATGAATATGATGGCTTCTTTTGTTGCTGAGAAAATCCGGAAAAACCGGGAGCGATTAAATTTTGCTAATTGAGTATATCTAAGAACGTTGCCGGAGAACTGAACGCTTTGGCTTGTTTTCGACGCTCTTCTCGCCGGGCCTTTCTCTTATGGAGATTTAACATGGGTGATTTTTACACTTTTTGACTTTGAATATCTTTTTTATTTATGGACGGATTTCGATGATTCTGGGTTTAAAATGATTATAAAAAATTTGGCAAAATCGTGATATCACGACACCCCCTCCTTTAAAAGGGTACGTTTTCCAAAAGTGTATTTTTTAAAAGGTAATTAAATCGTCTGTGACACCTAACTCGGTGACTCTACCTTCTTCATCTATGTCTAATATTTGTATTAAATCTTGGTTGTCTGTATTGGTTTGTTTTTGTTGATCATTAGACGGGGTAATTATGATGTTTTCTTGAGGGTTATATTCTTCGTTATCAGACTCGTCAGGAGTCTGAAAAACTTCAGGGTCTTCTTCAGGGTAATTTGGGTTTGTATTTACACAAGGTTCTTGAGGTTGAATATTTATACAGGGTTCTTTTACTTGCTGATTCGGTTGGGCAGATATTACTGCGGGGAATTCGTAATCCGAAAGTTCATCGTCCGAGCTATCATCCGAATCTGTATTGAAACTAACTTCGTTTCCACGGTGGGCGGGTCTGATGTCGTCTAAATGTAAAACAGTTAATTTACCGTTTACTTCGGCTTCATAAGTCGTTTGTCCTAAAACTTTTGTGATTATATGGGGTCCGTCCCAACTTAAACCAAACGGTTTAGCTATTCTATATCTAACTCTGGCGTTGATTCTATCGCCTACTTTGTATTTCTTTGGTGGTTCTTTACCATCATGGTATTATTTGTTTTTATAGTCTCTTAATTTTATAGCTAATCTTTTTTGTTGTTCCTTTCTTTCTTCTTTTTCTAATTGTTTTTTCCTTTGTGGCCATCTTACCTCCCATTCGCTTGGACAAGGTAATTCGTAGCCTAAAATGATCGATGCTGGGGAACACCCAGTTACTCTATGAATGCGCCCTCGTAAAACTTTTAGCGCGTTGGGTAATACTGTATCCCAAGTATTATCAGGTTTATTTATAAGTAGTGTTCTTATTACTTTCTTTAACTCTTGCACTGAGCGTTCGACTGGATTTGCTCTTTGGTGGTAAATAGGAGAAAATTCTTGTATAATATTATTTCTGTTGCAAAACTGTTCTATGTTTTTTCCAATAAAATGTCCTCCATTATCTGTTATTAGTCTTTCTGGTGTTCCATATCTTGAAATTATTTCTGTATTTAAAAACTCTATTATCGTTTTTTCTTTTATTTGAGGGTAAGCTTTTGCTTCTATCCACTTTGAAAATGTATCTTCGCAGATTAAAATGTATTTTGATCCTGTCAATCTGCAAGGTGGGTTGTATGGTCCTAAAATATCGATACTTATGTTTTGAAATGGACATTTTGGAAAACGTGCACGTAGCGGCGCTTTCTTTTGTTTCTGTTGAGTTTTAATTATAGAGCATTCAATGCAGTTTTTTACATATTCTGTAATTTCTTTATATTGGTTTGTCCAATAATAAATTCTTGAAATCTTGTTAAACGTTTCTTGTATTCCTGGATGAGCTGCATCTTCAGTATCGTGATATATATATATTACTTGTTGAGTGTATTTTCGGGGTACTACAATTCTGTTTCCTGAAGGGCTGATCTTCCATAAAATGTTGTCTTCAAAAATAAAATTTTCTTGTAGTTTTCTTTGGTAATTATTTGCTAATTCGTTATCTTGAATTCTGTTTAAGTTTCTTATTTTGTTTTGTATATATCTGTTTACTGTTTGTTCCTGTATAATTTTTTCCTGTAAATCAGCTCTTGTTATTAAAAATGTTTTTGATGTTATTTTCTTTTTGCTTTTTAAAATGGGTACTAATCTGTCATTATCTGGTTTGTTTTCAAATTCTTCTTCTTCTGGGTTTCTGCTTAAAAAGTCGCATAACTGGTTTTCTGATCCCTTTACGTGTTCTATGGTAAAGTTGAATTCTTGTAGTAAAAGTGACCATCTCGTTAATTTTGATTTGCTATCTTTGAAGTTATGTAACCAAGTTAGCGCTTTACTGTCTGTTCGTAAAATGAAATGATTATTTTCTAGGTAACCACAAAACCTTTTTATGCCCCAAACAATGGCTAGGCACTCTTGCTCATTTACGTGATATTTTTGAGTGGTTTTGTCAAACTTTGCACTTGCATATGATATTATGTGTTTTTCTTTGTTATTTTCTTGGTATAATAATGCGGCCATGCCTATTCCGCTCGCATCTGTCTGTAGAATGAATGGTTTATTATAATCTGGTCTATGTAAGGGTTTGCAGTTTTCTACTGCTCGTTTTGTATTTTCAAAAGCTTCTAGTTCTATTGATGTAATTTTGAAGTTGTTTTTCTTTTTTAAAAGTTCGCAAAGTGGTGCTTGTATTATTGATAAATTTGGTACTTATTCTCGTAACCAATTTGTGAGTCCTAAAAATGATTGTAATTGTTTTTTGGTGTTGGGCAGTTTGAAATTTTCTATTTGTAACTTATGTTTTTGTAAGGGTTCTATCTTATTTTGATTTATTTGGTGACCCAAATATTCTAGCTCTGTTTTGAATAGGTGGCATTTCTTGCCAGACACTTTCAGGTTGTGTATTTGTAATCTTTCAAATACTAGTCTTAAATGGTGTAAATGGTCTTCTCTAGTTTGACTGTAAATTACTATGTCGTCTAAATAGACTAAGGCAAAGTTTTGTATGTACCCTACGAGTACCTCTGACGTCATCAAACGCTGGAATGTTCCCGGGGCTGATTTTAATCCGAAAGGCATGACATTAAAATGGTATGAAGCTCCATCTGGAGTTGAAAAAGCTGTGTACTTTTTTGAGTTTTGTTCTAATGGAATTTGCCAGTAACCTTTTTTGAGATCTAATGTTGAAAAGTATTTCGCTGTTGATAAATCCTTAAGGGCATCTGTAATTCTTGGTAAATTCGCTGATTCTTCCTGAGTTATCTTATTTAATTCCCTATAGTCCACACAAAATCTGGGGTCTTTTCCCTCTGCTTCTACTAGTACTGGAGGTGATGAATAAGCTGATGTTGACGGTTCTATTATTCCTTTTATTAGCATTTCTTCAATTTGTTGATTTATGATCTGTTTCTTGTGTGGGTTTAAAGGATAGCATTTTCTGTTTATAATTTTATTTTCTTTGAGTATAATTTTGTGTTGAGTAGTTCTTGTTACTGGTTGATAAAAAGGGGTTACTTCGTAAAGATCTTGAAATTCGTTTAGAAGTTGTCTTAGTTCGGGATATTGGTCTTCATTTATGACTGGTAAACTTATTTCTTTGTTTTCTATTGTTGGTACTGCCAATATAATGTTTGTCTATTTTGTTTTCCTATATAAATGCATTTGCGGACGTAATCGAGAATGACTTGTTCTTTGTGCATAAATGCGTTTCCTAAAATGAAATCGACACTTAGTTTGTCTACGACATGAAAATTTACGTTGTATTTTTGTTGCCCAATTTCTAATAATATGGTACAACTGCCTGAAATGGTGACTTCTTTGTCTTGACATGCTAATAAAATTTGATGGTTGAAAGTTTTCTTTATGTTTTTGGGTGCTAATTCAGCTGAAATTAAGTTTATCTCAGATCCGGAATCGAAAAGTATATGTCGTAGTTTGTTTTGAAAGTTTATGTTAATGAATGGCTGTGTCTCTAAGTTTGTCATAAATAATTTAGTGCTTTTTTGATCATTGAGGTCGGATATCGTTTTTGTTAAATTCTTTATTTGTTGTTTTAGTTCGTTGATTTCTTCGTATATCCGACCACTGTCTAGTTTTTTGGCTCATAATTCTGAGTTGTATAGGTCCTTGAATAGGAAGTACCTGGTTGATTATTTGGGCATTCATTATCCCAATGTTGTCCTTGACAAAATCTGCAAGGTCTAGCAGGAGTTCTTTTATTTGTCTCAGGTAAAGGTAAGTTTTTATTCTGATTTTGATTTTTATAGTTATTATTTTGACTTTGGTTTTTATTTTGAAAATTCTGATTTCTTGGAGCTGAACTTTGTTGATTTTTGTTTTCATTCTTATTGCTGGTGTTTAAAATTTTGTTTCCTGTGTTTTTGATTTCTATGGTTTTACTAATGGTTTGAGCTTTTTCTTCCTTTACGTCTTTTTCTATAAGTTGTGATAAGTATAAAAGTTTTTCTATGGTTTCAATCTTGTGTCCTCTTAAACGAGATTTTATAGCTGGTACTAGCTGTGAAAGTAATAGGTTGACAAGTTTGTTTTCTGATTCTTGGTACCTTAATTTATGTGCTATAGCTCTTTTTCTTAAAATGAAAGTTTCTACTGTTTGACTCTCTTTCTGAGTAGTTCCGTATAGATCGGTTGTCAACTTTGCTTCGTCTTCAACGGTAGCAAATTTGTTTAAAAATTTAATGACAAAATCGGGAAAAGTTTGTACGAATGGTACATAAATATCGAACCATACTTTGGCTTGTTCGGTCAACTGTTGTTTTGCATAAAAAATCTTATCTTCTTCTTTAATGTTATTATCTTGAAACCATTTTTGTAAAGTACTTATAAAGTTTCTTGGATCTTCATAATCCTTGCCTGAATATGTAATTCTTAAAACTGAAGGTTGACTGTTTAAGTTATTTGATAATTTTGTTAGAAGTTTAGCTGTTTCTAAACGAGTTAATGCATCTAATTCTTGTATTTTATTAGGTGACTCTACTGATTGAATATTAGCAGTACTGGCCTGCGGCACAGTCTGTGGTTTTTTAAAAGGATTATTTTGATTTGACTGATTATTAATATTATCTTTTTGTTTCAGAAAAGTTGTAAATGGATTGTTTAAATTTACCTTACTTGCCTGCGGCACAGTAGGATTTTGCGTCATAATCGGGTAAGTAGTCTTATTTTGTTTATTAATCTCTATATTATTTTCAGGTAATACTTGAGTATGAAGTGGACGCTCTGAACCGAGTCCGTCGTTAGCATGTAACGAAAAAGTCCGTGAGGCAGGATCGCCATGTCGTCCGTAATGTTGATTTGGTTTTGAATAAAAATTATTATTATCATTATTTGTTTTTAATTCCTCATCTTGTCTTAACTGACGTAGGAGGTCTGACTGAATATAGGTTCTTATATTCTCTTGAGGGATATGAATAGGAATGTAATTTAAAGGTAAACGATTTGAATTTAATGGAGTGGAATCTACTCCAGTACTAAAAGCTGTATTTCTCTGTCTATATTGATAAGAGTTGAGAAAAGAATTTTTATTATCAAATAAAGGTTGCGCATCAGGACCGCAGATATACGTTTGACCTGTGCTGGTTTCTGGTAGATTATCTGTAACAAAAGGTAAATGGTTAGTTGATGAATTTACATTATTTAAATCTGAAAAGTTGGTAGCCTGTGGTAACGAATTATTAATCTGACGCGTTTCAGAGTTCCTTCGGTTAACTTCATACTCAGTGATAAATGAATTAGTATTACTTGTATCTGAATTTTCATATAAGGGTTTAACGGGTAAATGAGATTGGAAAATTACGCTATGCGTTTCATTATATTTAGTTAATTGGTCATCAGGATCGCCATCAATCAAAGATTGAGTTAAGTCTATAAAGTTGGATAAACTTGCGTTTGAATTTAACGTTACTGTACTATCATTACTACTACAATCATCTGTCATTAAATCTATTAAGTCGCTAACAACACTAGGGGGTTTAAGTGAGGAACCCACCACCACCCGAGACTCCTGTCCCGCCTCATGCGATAGGGTACTAGAGTGAAGCTCTAGATTTTGAAAATCTAAGGGGGCAGAATTTGAATTTGGGAGTGCCATTTTCAGGCTGAATGTCTGGGGGATGTGGATTAATTAAAATCTCTTTTTTCTTGAATGAATTTAAAATTATTTTTAATAAAATGTATTTGCAAATATTTGTTTATAGTCGACTTTTTCTAACCTTACTTTGTATTATACGCTAATGGGACGCAAACGCAAAACAAGTTCTTGTTAGAAATCATGGACCATAAGTCCTCACTTTTGTTTTTGAAAATTAAGAAAATTTATATTTTATGAAAATTTAAATGTTTTGTAAAAGTTATAATTTATCAATTTATGATTGATAAATTATAAAGCAAAATGATAGTATTAATATTATTCGGAGTCTGAAATGTCTTCTAAAAAGAACTGTTAAAATATTATTTTGTACTGATGATGATTTTAGAAAATAAGCGCTTTAATTGAAACGTTGTCACTTGACAACACGCAACTTAAAATTAAGGGAATTTTACCCTTTACAAAAATAACGCAAGTTTAATTTTAATATTATAAAAAGTGTTGAACTATAAATATACCCACTTCATTAGTATATTTAAATGAGTATTGTCAAAATCGGTATTTGTTAATGTGAACAAGAAAGTTCGAGAAGAGAAATAGTATAAAGCAAATCGCAGATCTGTTAGGATAACAAGATTTAAGCTTTTTTGTGAAGGGATCGATTTTATAGCGAATCGTCAAAAACTAAAATGTAGAAAATATAACGCAAAGTTTGTTAACTCATAGTTAACAACAATCAAAATAATGATTGTTAAATTGAACAAGAGAGTTCGGAAGAGACGCAGTTTAAAGTAAATCGCAGATCTGTTAGGATAACAAGATTTAAACTTTTTGATGAAGGGATCGATTTTATAGCGAATCGTCAAAAACTAAAATGTCGAGAGTAATAATCCAAATAAGCTATCCAAGATGGAAAGCGATAGAAATCAAAGAAAACTTATAGTTTCTTTAATTGGTAGGCGTAGTATAATAAGAATTAATGAAGGGAATATCTTTAGTTATAATGGAACCACTCGAAGGCAGAGTCAGCGCCCTTATTACTTGAACAGATGAGTTTTCATCCGCACCTCGCCAAGGGAATTCAACACCCCACCCTGTACTTCGCGAGTACTTATCGAGTATCCACTCTCTCCAAAAACATTAATGTCTATTGTCGAATATATGGTTTTTATTCCTGAAGATAAATCCAGAAATTTATAGCGCAATGTCTTTATTATTGGGACTGAAGATGGTTTCACAAACTCATCACTTAAATCGAAACGTTGTCTTGCAGACGAAACGTGTTAAAACTAAGGGATACAAACCCTGTACAAAATGATTAACCTTTTAATCTTATTAAAAGATTTTTTACAAAACTTTATAAAACTAACTTTCCAAACTCATATGAAAATCTTAATATTTTTTCTCATACGCGAAAAGAAATAAAAGAATGAAAATATTTACATTATAGAGAAAACCAATTAGGTTTAAGAAAAATTATTATTGAAACACAATTTAAGTGTATGTTTAGGTTCCTGAAGATAAATCCAGAAAAAATAAGTTTAAGTCGAAACGTTGTCTCAAAGACAAATAGTATTTTTATTATTTATAAGCTTTCAAAAAGCGGAATTGAAGATGGTTTCATAAACTCATCTCATAAAAAGAAACGTCGTTTTTCAGACAAAGAAAAATAGATTCATAATCTATATAAAAATTAAAATTGAAGATGGTTTCATAAACTCATCTCTTGAAAATGAAACGTTGTCTCAAAGACAAACCGTATGTTAGAATGTGCCTGACAATATATCCAGGACTTGTACTTGAAATTTAGAATATTGCCTTTTTGACTAAACGCATAAAAGGATTTAATGCTGAAGATAAATCCAGTATTAAATCGAAACGTCGTCTTTTGACAAAAGGTACTTTTAATAAAAATCTTTACTTAACATTCCTGAAGATAAATCCAGAGAATATTATTTTTAAATCGAAACGTTGTCTGTTGACAAACGTATTACATTTGACTTTTAGGAAACAAGTCCTGTTTTACTTTTTTAAAAAGATAATAATATTTATATGTTATTTACAAAGGATTAACATTTTGGTGCCTGATGATGGCTCCAGAAAATAAGCTTAAAAATCGAAACGTTGTTACAATACAACATTGGTATTAAAATAAAGGGATTTTTTCCCTGAACGAAAATATTATATTTAAAAGAATATATGTGGTTTCTTTTAAGAAAATGTCTTTTTAGAAAATGTCTTTGTTATACTTCACTTTAAAAGATTCACTATTGATTTAGTGGTAAATGTCTTTTTTGGGCAAGTTAAAGTTTTTATGGTAATTCAATGTTTTTGATCTTCTTGTTTTCGGGACTTTTTAACTAGCGACTGTATGACGGCGTCGAATTTCTTTATCAGAGAATTTTTTATGCTTGATTCATAAAACAAGCGAACTTACTACGGCACTTCGTAAGCAGAAAGTTGCCGTTTTCCGATACCTTTTATGTCATACAGTTTGATTTAACACTTTTTTCCCTACTCTACATCGCGTGCTTAAATTGCAAGTTGTTTTTACAATACTTCTTCTTCCTTAACCATTGCCGAGCGGTATGCTTGTTGTCGACAATGGAAAAGTTTGCTCTGTAACAGCGATTACAGATAGTCGAGCTCCGTGGCGCACCTAACCCACTGAAGATTTGTTTAGCTCTCTCGAATTGTGCTTTGCGCCAAGTATTTATGGTAAAAATTGTGGGCGTGTCTTAATTTTCCGATTTCCACCAATCCTGGGTATATGCAAAATTAACATGGGGAAATCGTTTTTCTTTAATATTTTCTTTTTTAAAAGTTTGATTGAAGATCTGAAAGTTGTCAAATGAGTGTTTTCGAAATCCGCTTCTTTTGGTACTAATATGAATATGATGACTTCTTTTATTGCTGAGAAAATCCGGAAAAACCGGGAGCGATTAAATTTTTCAAATTGAGTATATCTAAGAATGTTGCCGGAGAACTGAACGGTTTGGCTGGTTTTCGACGCTCTTCTCGCCGGGCCTTTCTCTTATGGAGATTTAACATGGGTGATTTTTACACTTTTTGACTTTGAATATCTTTTTTGTTTATGGACGGATTTCGATGATTCTGGGCTTAAAATGATTATAAAAAATTTGGCAAAATCGTGATATCACGACAATGTCCAAAACGCACGTGCGTTTTGCCCCGCCACGATTGGTCCAAATCGTCGCAGCCACTAGAAAGGTCGCTACGGCATTATAAATACTGCACAAATTTGCATTTACAGTCAGTCGATTTGCAGCGTTCAAAGCAGACTCCGTCGAAGAAAAAACTATGTCTTTCATCAGTCAATGAAGCCATATCTCGTTGAGAAGCCAAAAATGTTAGTCTACCCGTTTTGCAGTACCTAAGAAAAATCTTCGTCCAAGCCTGGAGAAGTAGGTACATCGTCCTCTGCCATAGCCATGGAGAGATGTCTACAATTTCAATAAAGTAAACAGTTAATAAAATTTTGGACTTTGTCAGGTCTAATTTTTATAAAATTCGCAAACGACTTTTTTAAGTTGTTTTAACTGTTTACTAATCTACAGTCAGCTTCAGCTACAGCTACAGCATAACATGACGAGTCATCTGCTTTAAAATAAATTTCAGTCTGCATTCAGAAAGTTCCAGAAGTAACTTCAGTCTTCGCCATCAGCTTTAGCAGTACATCATAGAACCTCAACTTTAATAGTGTATCAGTAATCGTAGCGCCAGTAAGTTAGCATAGCACTTTGCTTTCTGAAGAGGCTAGGATAGCGTGTCTTAAGGTCGAGGAACCCTCTAATTACTATTTCAGGCGACTTAGCAATTAAGGGAGGGAGTCGGCCTAAAGTGAACAAGTAATCAAGAAATCATCTCTGCCGCGAAATGCACGGACAAATATCTTAGGATATGCGTCTAACTACCTCGTAAGTAACTCGAAATCCTGAAGTTAGCCATACAACTGGCTAGTTCTCGAAAGTACGTTGCAATAAAATCTTTTTCTCGGCACTACCTACTTAGATTTCTTATTTTCTCAAAAGTTTCAAAAAATTTAGTAATAAAAGTCAGCCAAGCTTTCCGCAAAACCTAATAAAAGTAAAACTCTTTGCGAACATTTAAAGTATAATACTAAAACTCTAGCGTTTTGAATTTTTTGCCAAAACTTCAAAAAAGTCACTATTCTAAATAAAATGCGGATTTTAATTTTTGTAAAAACAACTTTTTCAATGAACTGTAAAATCTAAAATAGTCACATTCGTTTCAGCGTATATAAACATTTTATATCAAAAAGCTTAAACTTAACACTTGACACCAGTCAAAAAACTAGTTTGTTTACTCTTTAAATAACTTGTTAATAAAGTTTTCAAATAACATTAAAAAATAGAAACTGTTCATTTTTTAAACTTTGTCAAAATACTTTAGCCGAGCATCATAGAATCTCGCGCAAAATACCTGAAAACAACGAAAACCATTTATGACTGTTCTTTGAAAATACTGTAATAAAATCACGTACTTAAAAAAGAAAAACCAAACATTAATATTTTCCCGCAGGGAAAACTACTTTTAAAACAAAAGACAATTTAACTCTGCACAGCATTGCTGGTATAATTTTTGCCGTCGGCAAATGCGAATTTTAGGCCTACACGCGGTTAGGCGTAAAATATGAACTTTTTCAATGTTTAAAACTATAAGGTAACAGTTCTCACATAACTAGTTAGGAATCGTCGTTATTAGTGAAATACTAAGGCATTCTTTTAAACATTGGTATTTGCGTTAAAAGACATTTTAAACTACAGGAAGAAAGGAAGAAGTGGGACTTTAAATAATTAAAGTGATTAGCGTTATTTCCAGGAGGAAATTTTTTAATTTTAAATAACTATCATGTTAAAATAGTTAAAAACTTAACTAGTGAAAACACATGAATTTTAGCGTTGTTGCTAATAACACATTAGCCTTTGTTATAAATATTTCTTTTAGTAAACAATAAGGGCGCTGCCTTATAATAGTTTGATAATAAATTAACGGATACGAGTAGAGCGGACGTAAGAAAAATATTTTATTTTTGTCAAATCTTAGTCTGGAACAACGGGACTATTGAAACTTAATAATTGCTATGAAAGCGTCGCGATACTAACTTTAAGTTTTAGCCTTACTTAATTGTGATATCTTACGTTCACGTTTGCTTGTTCGTTGTTAACAACCATTCATTAATAAACAGTAATGAGTAATGAGTAAAGTATAATAATTTTAAAAGTTTTTTAATTTTAATCCTTGAAAGGTCAATGTGTATTACGGCTCTGCGTAGCCAAAACTAACGGACATCCCGGACATAACCTTGCTCATTTAAATTCAATCCCGCGACAGACAAGGTAATAACATTTACCAAAAATCCTCCCCCAACCTTGGAGACTAATTTTAGGATTTCCCCTAAATTGGTCGTGTAGTAAAATCGTTTCCCCTCCAGGAACTTAGCGCGTTCCTGTTTAAGCCTTTAGGCTTCTTAAATAAAATCATTTACAATTTTATTTTTATTTTCGTGAGGCGTCAAGATTCCAGCTTGGCGGGTGAAGAGGAGGGTCCTCACATTAACAACCCTGTTGTGTTTGTAAAAAAGGTTGTTAAGGTATAATCATGTATAATTCGACGTCGCCCGTCGCGACGCATGATAATGACTGGGTCAGAGAAACAATTTTAATCTCATTTGAGGATACAAACGAATCCATTATGGATAGCGTTTCTAATAATGATTCTGAAAGTGTAATATTGCAAAGGGGGATTCCCCCCAAGCAAGTATCTTTTAATACTAATGATAATACTTCCAGTTGGGGTAATATTGGGAATAGTAAAACAAATAAGGCAAGTAATGTAGTAGGTGGGGTAATGTTGGGGAATTTGATAAGTGTGACGTCAGCGGACGCACCTGATAGCATGTTAGGCCCGATTGGCCGTGTTAATGTCAATTTTCCTACAGATCTTAACCGCACTCTACGAAAATAGACTACATTTACCAATTTTCTTGTTTATAATACAACAGAGAATAAAACTATTATAGTTTGGTTTAATAGGATCTATACCCCTTATACATTTTTGGGGAAAGTTACAACAATAGCAAAATCAAACAATTTTAATTGAGCATTTTATATTTAAGTTAAAATTTAAAACTATGAAAATAAAAAAAATAATTTCGTTCTGTGGAAGAGTGTGAGTTTTATGAACCAAACCATAAAAAGGTTCAAAATAGGTAAAAATAATAGCCTTAAGAGCAAACGCTAGTGACGCCTTCGCGATTTCGTTTTTTGATCATTATTTCGTTACTGCTTTGTTTTATCCAAAAATCGGCCAAATACCCCTCTTTGAAGTACAATTACCTACAGTTTTACATTAAAACAGGTCGGATGTATAAATTAATAAAATCAAAAAAAGAAATATGCACAAATTTGACAAAATTTTGTTTTTTGTCTACTAATTTATCAATTAAATTTTTTAAATTATAAAACTGTAGGTAATTGCTACCCAAAGAGGGGTTTTTGGAAAAAACGAAAAATAAGCGAAATATTGACCTAAAAACGAAATGGCGAAGGCGTCACTAGTGTTTGCTCTTAACAACAGTTGGGCTATGTTACAACAAGAAACTACATTTGTACTCTTATTTAGCTCTTAGCTCACTATTACTAACAATGAATTCTTAGAGCAACATTATAAGATTGTTTCTGGAAACTAATTCTCTTAGTAAAGACTAAAATATGAACTCTTGTGGTAGTAAGAGGTAACTGGTCAACATAACTATGCGATTAGTAGCGGAAACAACATAACTTTAGCAATAAAATTTGGTGTTCAATACTAAGTTTATTCTTATCGCTATTTATACTAATAATTATTGTTACGGAAACTAAAATTTAGGTATCGTAAACATAACCATTTCTTAGAGTGTAATAAAATAGATTGTAATTTAGACAGTTCTATGATTTATAAGAGCGGAAACGGAAGTGAGTCCGAGACTCTTTATAATCTCGAAGAAGACCGCATCGTCGCGATATCGGTTCGCGGCACTGTGCGGGTGTCGGTGTGGTGCTTTGGACTGCTTTGGGTTCGGGCTTCAACTGCTTTTTTTCATTATTGGTTTTGTTGTCTTTGGTGGGTACCTAATTTAATTGTTTTTGTGTGTGAAAATGAGTAGTTCTTTTGAATTTGTAGAACGAAAATTAAAAAGCTATGGGCTTGAATGCCATTTGCAGGTAAGTCCAGTTATAATAAATAAGTAATTGCTACATCTCGCCGCCATCTTTATTTTCTTGGCAAATAAAAATAGCTGGGCGATATGTTTAGGTATACCTACACTGTTAGAAATCCTGGACGTGAGAATCAAAAAAATTTATAATCAGTTAAAATAAATCAAATTTAACTTAAAATGTATAGTTATTTTAACTCTTTTGTGTTTAGTAAAAATCGGATTTTAAGAACTAACTTTTCTGGAAGTCGTTTTAACATAACAGCTAACTAAAATTAACATGCAATTCTTTTACGGTTCAAATAAATCAAATATTAGTAACTTTGATAAAGTTTATAATCATTATCAATATCTTTTTTAGTTAAAATTTTAAAATACGTTAATACTAACATAAAAAATGTGTCAAATTAACTAATTAAGTTGTAATTTTTACTGCACAATAAAATCAGATTAATGTCAAAATGGTAATAACATATTTTATGAGTTACTGATTGACTGAAGCGGTTTTAGTTAAATTAACAAAAAAACGGGAGTGGACTTTCTGGGACATAAAAAAAAAGTTAAATTTGATTCTTTTTTTTAACAGTGTACCTAGGAATAAGATTATTAGTATTTTTTACAAATATATCGAACTTTCTTCGGCTTTTTATGTTGCTAAATGTAAATATTGCTTAAAGAGGGGGGATTTCGATGTAGAGAAAATTTGTTTCAAAAATTAGAAAAATTTTATTACTTTAAAATGTTTTTATTTGTAAAAAATAGTTAGTAGGTGCACTAATAATTTTAAGAAAATTAGTAGAAACTACATGTTCTAGCATACCTACGTTTTTAGAGCTAAGCACTAATGACGCCTTCGCCATTTAATTTTCTTATCAATATTTCGTTTTCTTCAAAAAGCGGCCAAATAACCTTCTTTAATGTAAAACTGTGGGTAATTGCACTCCACGGAGGGATATTTGGCCGATTTTTGGAAAAAACGAAGAAGTAACGAAATATCAATCAAAAAAAGAAATGGCGAAGGCGTCACTAGTGTTTGCTCTTAAAGTCGTAAAATAATTAAATAAATATAAGTTCCCATTTTCTGTTTCGTTTCCACTCTAATAGCTAAGGGCTGAGATTTTTTTATGGTTTAGGTACCTGCAGTATGTAGGTACGACTTTATTGCTTCGCAATATCTTTTAAAGGTCATTATTTGATCCAAATCAAGTTTTTTAATAAAATTTAAATAAAGTTTCAGTAAAAAAATCAGTAAGTAGTATAAAAAAAACATTGGTCAACCTAAGTAGCATATTTTTTATAAAAAATATTGAAGATAACTTTGTAGCGATACCATAAATAGACAAAATATTTTCGTTCTGTGGAAGAGTGTGAGTTTTATGAACCAAACTACAAAAACGGCAATAGTAGGTATAGGTAAAAAAATAGCCTTACAAGCAAACGCTAGTGACGCCTTCGCCATTTCGTTTTTGATCCTTATTTCGTTACTGCTTCGTTTTATCCAAAAATCGGTAAAATACATCTCTTTGGAGTACAATTACCTACAGTTTTATATTTAAAAAAGTCGGATGTATAAATTAATAAAATCAGAACAAGAAATATGCGCAAATTTGACAAAATTTAGTTTTTTGTCTTTACTAATTTATCAATTAAATTTTTTAAATCATAAAACTGTAGATAATTGCTACCCAAAGAGGGATATTTAGCGGATTTTTGGAAAAAACGAAAAATAAGCGGAATATTGACCAAAAAACGAAATGGCGAAGGTGTTACTAGTGTTTGATCTTAACAACAGTTGGGCTATGTTATAACAAGGAGCTGCATTCGTACTCTTAATTAGTTCTAAATGTTCTAGATACTAAACTCCTCGACACCAGATACAATTGCAACGGTAGTACGTAGCAATATTCAATCTTTAATAACAATATAACAATTTTTTTTTAGCTTTCTCGACAATAAAGAATGTCACGATTACTAACAATGAATTCTTAGAGCAACATTAAAAGATTGTTTCTGCGGAAACTAATTCTCTTAGTAAATACTGGGTATAAAATAAGAACTCTTGTGGTAGTAAGAGGTAACTGGTCAACATAACATGTGTAACATTAGTAGCGGAGACAACATAACTTTAGCAATAAAATTTGGTGTTCAATACTAAGTTTATTCTTGTCGCTATTTATACTAATAATTATTGTTACGGAAACTAAACCTAACCATTTTTTAGAGTGTATTGAATTTTCAAATGGGATTATATTTTACGGTATTTTTAAATACTAGGGGCCAAACCAAGAACCAAGTGAAGTCGTTGCTGTAATCTGTCCTATACCTACCTAAAACCTACCATTTTAAAGATATTGGCCGTTACGTTTAAATAGCAAAGCAAAGCCAACGACTAAGTTTAGCGTTTCTTTTAAGAATTTAACTCGACTTAGCAAAGGTTCTTTTCTCCCCCCTTGCCGCGGTTAATGCCCACTTGAACCAAAATAAACTTAAGTTTTTCTTAGTTAAGAGTATCTTAGATTCTAAGTTAAACTTAAAATATTCTGTTTTGCACCAACCATATTTCAAAAAAACTTAACTAAGTTTCAAAACAACACTGCTTTTTAACATATGATTACTTGGTAATAGACAAACGAAACACCATTATTTCTTTGAATATATAGAACGACTATATTCGTTTTATATTCAAAGCATTATTTTGTTAAATAAAATGAAATAAAAACAATAAGACGTGTGTTTAGTTTTCACTGCATGGCTATGCGTAAGCATAGCATAAAACACCTGAAAAGTGTGCAGTTCAGAAATGCGATGCGGTTTCCTGAAGTACAACATGGATAGTTTGGTTTCGAACAAACGCTATAAATTTTCTTTGGTTGGTTTGGTTAAGCCTGTGGGTTAAGCGGGATCTTTTAAAAAATGTCATATTTGTCCGTCTCTTCAAAATAGTTCGGCCTAGGAGGAAAGTATTTATTTTAAATCATTATTATGTTGTTATGTACCTATATACCTATACACCTTTAATTAACAATATTGCAAAATGTAATATAATACAAACATGTTTTATAAGTACCTATACATTTTACCTATTATATAGCCTTCTAGGTAATCTATTTTCTATTAATTCTAAAAATTCCAAGTCGTCATTAAATATGTCCAACTTCCCCAAATATCAAAAATTAGTATTTATTACAGTTAGATTGAGGTTAGGAATAAGTTAAGAATGCTTTAAGGACTAGAAAACGCCGACTTAAATTTAAGAAATCTTAAGCGACCTTAAGCCTTTCTTAAGTGCTGGTGCAAGGCAATTTTACATCTTAAGAGCTGAGAGCGACTTAAGGTATTCTTAAAAGTTTGGTGCAAGTGGGCATAAATGCCCTTCTATTTCTCATACGATTATACGTACACTGAGAAAATCGACCAACCTTGGAAATTGGGTTAAAAAAAATTGGTTGTAGTAACTGATATTTTGGTTTCAACAACTTAAATTAACGGCTAATGGAACTTATTTCTTTTTCTTGTCACGTAGAAGTTGACACAACCCTAAGATTTGCTGCAGGAACTAAAAATATGGGTTGTCGGTCAATATTTGACCGAATTTTATAGTTGTCACTAAAGGGACTTTAGGGTTGATAACTGAAAGTTGCCCCAAACCAATCTTAGGTTGTGACAACCAACCCGTCTGTGTTGGTACAACCGAGGACTGGCGGTCGCCCCAACCCCAACCGAAAACGCCCTGTTGATAAAAGGAAGAACCGCCATTTTATTATTGGCTATCGCTTGTGCTCGGACAAAATTGATGTTTTTTCACTGTTTTCGTTTAAATCAAAAGGTTTAAAGTTAAAGTGGGCTTTGGCAGACTACGTGGAATCATTTGAAGGTATGTACCTATACTTTTTAATTAATAGTTAGCATTTAAATATTAATCAGCATCAAACACACTTTTCACAAAACATAAACTACCTATAACAAGACAGAATTTTTTATGGTAAATGTCTTTTATAGACCATATATAGATTTTGGTACCTTTTTACCCTACCTGCAACAAAGTCGCTGTGTATGCTTTTCTAATTTTATAGCATAGACAATAATTATTTGCCTCACATCGCAGTTTATTGCTGAAAAAGACCATTTTCTCCCAAAAATGTAACTCTAAATAAAGCCATTCAACTGGGCTTTAGAAGTATAGGTTAACTATAGGAAATGTATTAAAGGTACTATTAATAAGAGGGGTTTATATCTAGGTCAATACCATGTCAGAAAATCAGTGTTTTTGTTTGTCGGCACTAAAGTCCTTAAATGTCTCATATTGTTACGAGCATTTTGTGATAAGCCATTACGTAGCCAATGAGGTTTTTTTATACTACGATAGTCAATATAACTAAAAATCCTGGTGGAAAAATTATTCGTTTCAAAGAAAATACACTGATTGGGCATAAATAGCCATTACCCTGATGGCCATTAATTACTATTAGAATTCAGTACAATACATCAGATATGACAACAACTTCTGGGATAGTTGGGTTACATGGATTTTGTGGGGTTTTCAGTTTGTTTAAGATGACCGCTTTGCCTTTGTGATAACTGACAATCAGCATGTCACAAATTTGTAGGTCAACTTTTCATTCAACTCCCCTAAAAAGATTTAAAGTCTGAAAGGGTTGTTTCTATTAAAATATGTTAATAGTGTTAAAAATAAATAGTACTTTAGTGAAATCCTGCTTCTATACTATCTAATGATTTTTTCGTTTTCAGTAGAACTGCATGGAACAAAACGAATAGACCATTTACTTTTGGCGAATGTCGAATGCGCGCCAATCAAAATATTATGATGAAGACGAGTTCGACCCACACAATATGGTGAAGGCGAGGCCAACCCAAAACAAGCGCTGCAGCAATCTCCATTATTTGTTACTGTAACCCAAGTTTCTAGTTGTCCTAATTAAAATATAAAGTTACAAGAACTCCATGAATTATTATTCCATCTGATTTTCTAGTTGTACCTACTAAAAAGAATCAAAATATGTAGTTATAACAACCATCGCCTTTAGTTGCGACAGCTAAACAATTTAGTTACCACGACTTGGTTGTCAGAACCCAAAGGTTTAGTAGCAGCAACTAGGATGACATCGTTTAAGAGTCAACTAATTTAAATAGGTTGTTACAACCCAAATCTCTAACTGTCCCCTATTTAATACATATTTTTTGTCGCTACAACCCGGATTTTAGTTGTGGCAGCCTAAATTTTCCCTCAGTGTAGTTGTTCGCGAAGCGCTAAGCCAAGATTTTTACTTTGCTTTGCTGTTTAAGAGAAGCAAAATATTACTGAGGACATAGGACCTCTAGTGGTGGTTTCAAAAGCTTCAGTCGGTCAATAAAGTGATTTTTTTTATGTTATTAGCAGTTTAGGGTACACTGAAAAAAAAGAGTCTAAGAAATCAAATAAATGATTTATTTGATTAATATTTATTGGTCCAAGATAAATACTATTTGGTTCATACAAATCTTGTTTGTATCAAATAAACTAAGGTATTTGAAATATTTTCTATATTTATTTGGTTTCTTAATTAGTTACGTACAATAAATAGTGTTTGCTACAAACACTTTTTAAAATTTAAATTAAATTTGTAATGGCCAACAATGCATTATTTCAAGCAAATAATTTTTATTTAAATTTCATGAAATTATTGTCGCTAAGCAAGGTCCGACTCGACCTTCCCGGGCAATCGCACCCAATCGGCTTCGTCTTTGCGCCGCGTCGTGCCTCCGCGACCGCGCTTCTTGTCGCTCTTTTAGTTGACTTTAGTTAGTGACATGTGTTGGTATATAGTGACAGGTGTTGGTTGGTTATTGTTGTGCAATGGAGCAATGGTTACTGGAGAAAGGCTTATTGGGGCATCTTCAGCCTGTATTTGAAGGTAATCCTATTATGGGTTATAATTATTTTTATATTTTATAAAGCAAATTTTTTCACGCCGCAGGCATTAGAATAAGTTATTATGTTATTCTTAATTTTGATATAAAAAATGATATATGCATGTGTTATTGTGTAGAGGCTATAAGGACTCTTATGCTGCTTAAGAGTACCCATCAACATCTTTGTTTAGAACGCAGGGCTTTAATATTTCCATTTGGAGCATAATAAAGCAAACAATGGCGTCGTACGTACGTTTCTGTTATTGTCCCATCATGCTTTGCGTTCTGTAAATAAACTCAAATAAATATTAGTTCTTGTAAATAAAAAGATATTTGGGGAAAATTATAAATTATTTGCTGTAAAAATATATATTTTTGAAAAAAGGATTAATTTATTTAAACTATTTATATTATCGACGGTTTATACCTAGGTATCTAAATACATATTTTATTGAGGGAAAAAATATTTATTTAAAAAAATTTACTTAGGACATGTAGGATTTATATTATTTAAAGATACAAGATGTGTTTCCATCAAAACTTTCACTTTCACTGCATGGCAATTTAACACTTTTATACTTTAAAATATTATAGTATTTTGTACTTAATAAAATAACAAAAATTTTCTTTCTTTATTCTTCATTGAATTAAATAAAAAAAACAACACAACACACGAAAAAAACAAATGATTCAAAGAAAAATGGAGTTCGCCGAAACAATTATTTATTTCCTATTAGCGGAACAAATATTTATTTAATAAAGTGACGACATTTATTTGGATTCTGGATTGACTTTAAATAATATTTGTTTGGCATCAATAAATCTCCTTGCCAGAATCCAAATAAATGTCGTCACTTTATTAAATAAATATTTGTTCCGCTAATAGGAAATAAATAATTGTTTCGGCGAACTCCATTTTTCTTTGAATCAAATCATTTGTTTTTTCAGTGTAGAAAATGGCATTTCCTTTTGACAATTTTACTTATACATAACTTTTTGTATGTAATTGACAGGGCAGTTTAATAGCCAATAGTTATCGGCTATCCGTGTGTTATCACATTAACGGAACAAAGGCGAATCCGAAAACTGTTTGATTGACGGGCAGCCAACAATGTTTCTTGGAACCACCAAGATGACGCTGGGGACATCTGATAAAATCGCAATGGCTTCACTTAATTTGACCCCTATTATTCAGTATAGCCACAAAAATACGGTATTATTAACAAAATACGACTTTGTCATGTATTGCATGTTTTGGACACCCTGTATATTTTACACTAATTTTAAAGTACACACCTTGGGATTTTTTACACTTCGCCTCTATAAAGTAAGTAATTATCTTACTTCGTCGCACACTCGGAATACACAGAAGTTTGATACTTTTTAAAATTAAAATTACTAATCTGAAATACAATAAAAAGACGCGTAAAGGAAAATAGATATTTTTCGAATATAGGCCACAGTTAGCAAATGATTGTTTTAGGTAGCCCTGAGGTCGCCCATCAACCAATTCATATTGCAAGTGTCGCAGAAATATATTGAAAAAAAAATTATAATGATCTTAAAATATTTTATAAAATCACAAATATTAACGACTGCCGCAATTTACAACACGCAATCGACAAACTAACTATACCTGGTGTAAAGCAACCCAAATGGAACTGAATACCTCAAAGTGTAAAGTTATAGCTTTCTCCAAGAAAAAAGCACCAATACTGTATTATTACTCCATTTCCAATACTCCTTTACCTCAAGTTAATGTAATTAATGACCTGCGAGTTCTTTTCGACACCGAATTGCGATTTAATGATCATATAATCTACATTTTATCTAAATTTTTAAAATAGCAGGATTTATAATGGGACCTTGCTGGGAGTTCACTAATATTGAAGTTTTAAAGTCACTATATTACTCTCTAGTACGAAGTCATCTAGAATACTGTTGTATAGTATGGGTACCTTACTATTATTTTTTTATTATTATTATTTCGGTGGGAACAGTAGTACCCCTACCACATTTATTATCTCAGGATGTATTACATTTAAAACGTTGTATTAATAGTTAAAAGTTATCTCCTCTACAAAGTTTTTATTAAGTAATAAATACTAAGATACATTTTTTACACAAAAAATGCAATCACCAATCACCTAGATGACTAAACACCTATATGTGTAATAGCTGCAATTTTCCTAAAAGTTTAAATTTCAAATAATTGAACAGATTTCAAATAAATAAATATACATAAATGCGTAGAGACCTTCTAGACTAGAGAAGTGACCCATACTATAAAACTCATATTGATCGGATTGAGCCAAAAACTCCTATCACGTCTCCAACGATTGGTAATGTTGAATTTGGACAGCCCGGAGAAGCGAAGGATCTTTCTCACAATTTTATTTGGCTTCAAAAGTATAACTAATAACATAGATTGCTCCGATCTTCTGGAACTCATCAACTATCGTGTTCCTGCACGTGACACGCGCCTTACTGAAATGTACTCAATCAACAGAAGTCGCACCGACATCCGACATTGGCAGGAATAGTGCATTTAATCGCATAATGCAGTATTTCAATAAATATCTTCCCGCCACCATCAATTTAATAGTTCTATATAACATTTAAAAATAACTTAAAGGTGACTTTATTCACCAATAAATTAAATTAAAATTTGTGTAAGAATTGGTTGATTAATTAAAATAGATTTTGTATGCAAAACCAAAAGTTAGAACATTAGTAGGCCATTTCTACGGTTGTTTTCGAATCATAACAAAAACTAACGATGAAATTGTGGTGGATGATATTGAAGTATCAAAAGCGGAAGAAGCGTTAAAGGACAAGGATGCTTAGTCCAACGACGCTGTTGTGCGCTTAGATGATGCCGAAGAGGTAAAAACAGAAACATCCCACACAAGTACGGGGAAAATGCTTAATTCTCGCACTCCTTTTATATACATAGCTATTTTAACAATATTTTGTTTCAAATTTAATTTTCGTTACAGTCACAATCAAAAGAACCGGAAGCCTTGGAGGTACCCACAAACCCGGAACCCATTTCAGCAGAATTCAATGAACCAGTGGAACCTGTAACTAACCTAATGCCTGTTCAAGTGGAACCGAAGATTATAGTGGAGGCATAGGTAGCCGTGCGGCAAAAAAGCTTCATGAAAGAAGATTTCACTATATAAAAAACTATTAGCACAGAATATATAGCTACGCAACAGAACGCTGGAGACGTGGCAACAAACCGCCCCCGAAAAAAGAAGCCGGCAGCGGGCTTTCCTACAAGGTTCAGGCGGTTTCTATGCGAAGATTTCCTAAGAGATGTCGTGCGTGCTAGTCCCACGTTGCCAAACGAACCGTTGTGTATTTAAATGTGAGGAAAAGTATTTTAATAAATCAAAGTACATCTTATAGAAAATGTAGAAATATAAAATTTAAAGGGCTGATTTTAAAGAGTGTATTAAATTTATGTATTACCAACATTAAAGCCCTAAACTTGATAAAACATATTTTATTATCATGGAAAAGGTTTAGGCGATAATTAATGCCAACACAGACTAAGCAGTGGCGCAGCGAGAAATTCCACCTAGGGGGGGGTTTTAACACAAAAAATGTACTTATTATATAAAGTAGGTACCGCAGGCATGGCATATGTGTTTGTCTTTTATTAATAGGTACCCACTTCAATAATAACTATTAAAATTAATTTTTTAATCAGTCTTTGGAGGGGTTGGTTGTGATGAAAACGAATTTCTTGGTTTACTAAGTTTACCAATTATTAGTGAAACAAAACAAATATATTATAATATAGCACTTCCAAAATGTTTGCTTTTAAAAATATATCGAAAATGTAAATACAGGGCCAGTTAAAGGATGAGGATGTTCCAATGGAATTATTCAGATCATTAACGATAGGTAAGTAAAGTCAACTTTTTTATGTCTACGTTAAAAATCTACTTACATTTAACTTTTGTCAGTTTTGTTGAAATATAAGTATATAGGTAGGTGTACTTTAGGATTATTATGATAATTTTAAATGCTTTTAACGTCAAACTTACTGACAATTTTAGGTTTGTAAAAACAAACAAATTTTTTGCATAATTTTCTACGAAATTGAATTACATAATCATCGATTTGTTAGTGCCTATACAGATTGTGTACAGGATAAAATTATGCAATTTTTACATTTACTTTTTGCTTATAATATGATGTATTTAAGAAGTGATTATATAATAGGGAGATTTCATTTATTATAAGTGTTAAATAGTTTTCACTATGTTTCACAGCGTTTTACTAGAAACATATTTCTAGTTTGTGGTGTTTGGGTTTATGTTGTTTAGGAGCAAATCGTAAACATATAGAACTATACAATAGGTATGTTATATATGTGGAACAAATGTGTATTTTACTTTTATATTAAAAAATTATGAATGGTTTATATTTTACTTAATTGTTTATATTCCTCCCCGTCAGTAAGGCTGAATAGGTACTATATTTTTACATGGGTAAAACTAATTTCAATTATTCCGACCAATATTATAATTACTAACGTAAGAGATTAACAAGGTTATAAGGTAGTTTTATTATTTTAACAATGTATGAAATGGGACGGCTTAAGTTAACAAAATATTTAAAAGCCAATTTTTTGTATACTCAGTAATTATCAGTAAAATAATTAAACTACAATTTAAAGGAGTGTTCTAGAACAAGCAAGTTCATTATTTTGGAAAATTAATGTTCATTGAAAGTAAATATAAAATAAAAAAAAACCTACTGGAACTGCATAGAACGGAAAGTTTGTGTGTGTCAAACTATTATATAAATTTTAGACTTTTCACCAATAACGATTAAACGTTGCATTTGTGGGAATTTTAATATTTTATATACCTAAAGCTGACTGAATTATTTCAATGTTCACTAAATAGATCCAATCTCTTATAATTACAATCCTTAAAGTTGCCACGTTAGTAAAACGTCGGACATTAATGTAACAATATAACCTAATTTCAAGAGCCAAAATATTTCTCATTACGGATCTCCTTTGAATTTGTGATATTTTAATAATGACATTAGATACGAAAGCCTTAAATTGAATATTCCTCCAAGTTTAAAATAAATACATGTTATGGGTATTTTGAAAGGTAGTTATTTACAGTTTAACTGACTATTTTAAAAATCTTATCTATAATGTCTCTGCCCTTAAAAAATAACATTTTATTTTAGAGATTGCAGGTTTAAAATTAGGATTTTTTAAATCTTGAAATTAATAAAACCAAATTATTTTTTTAAAAACTCATATTTCAGTTAAGTTACCTATGATCTTATTTTAAAGTTACCTATCCACAAACTAATTAAAACGCATAATATAATCTCAATATAAATTCGTAAATGTTATGATTAAAAATACGATGCAAATACGAGAAAATAATTAAATCAAGAGGTTAAAAGATAATTTTATTACATTGAAGATAAGATAATTTTTCTAAACAATTACAGGAATATAGGGTACCTACATGCTACCCATTCTTCATTTTCGAGGCTGATGATGAGATGTTGGTATTTTAATATATTTAAAAAGAAATCTACATATTATGGCAGTCAATTTGAATTTCAGTACATCAACACCTTGCATGGTGTAACATTATTTTAAAAAGATAATAATTCATATACAGGGTGTTTCATTAAGGGTGGCCACCGGCCATATCTTGGAAACTACTAGGCATAGAAACTTGAAAAAACAAATTATGATTAAAGCGGACATGAGAAAATTCTGGAAATTACTTCTAAGTTCCTCATTTCGCCGCAAGGGGGCACAATTGAAATTTTTTTTTAATTCTAAATTTCTCTAAAAATTCCCGTATTAAGGTATAACTCTGATTACATCATCGAAAAGCTTAGACAATTCTGCATCATTTTGGTTTAAAGCTTATTGGCGTACCGACCTTGATAAGAGTGGGGGAAGCTATTGAATGTGTAAACATTAAAATCGCTGTAACTTCTAAACGACTTATCCGATTTTACTAAATTTAAGCTTGTTTGGAAGGAAAAGGTACATTGCTTCAATCGCCGTATCCAACAGTACAGGATAGTTTTTAATAAAATTGCTAGAGGGCGCAATTTGTAATAATAACAGATGTTTCGCGAAAAAAAATTTTTTTTTTAAAAATTATATTGCGGCCTTCTTCCTTATATTTTCTCATGGCATTAATATATTTGTATGGCCAGTGCAATATATTGGGCCTTTCCACTAAAATTTTCCGCTTATTTTGACATTTCCGCCAATAAAACTTATTTGTTTTTGCCAATCGCCTCAAAGTTTCCCGGAAAAGGGGAAAGTTAGTGTCGCTTCTCAACTTTTCCAGCAGTTTTTTTAGGGTTGGAACCACTTTTAGTTCTAATTGACACTTTTCTATTGTTCTCCGAAAAATTCCACAATCAAAATCTTCGATTTTTCCACCGCAGAAAGACGAGGCCTCTTCTTGCCTGGAGATGATAGCAAGTGATCAGGGTTGTTTTATTTCCCTTCGATGTTTTCTTTGTGGATTTTATTTACAGCACCCACGCTAACTGCTCCCGTATACATCACAACCCTGTCTAATTTTCGCTTTAGTGGCAATTTAAAAATATTATTTTCAGATTCTTTCTCACATATCTTGTAAACATTAGCAATTACTTCACGGGTTTGACTGTGAAGGATTTTACCACGAATATATTGATTCATGTTTACTAATTCACAACACTTACAAAGTTTATACTCACACTTCCAAAGTTTAAAATTCCACGATATCACACTACAAAACACTACACGATGCCGACGTATCTGTTTATAAAGATAAAACAGTAACTCTCGCCCGTTGTATCGCTACGTCACTGTCTAAGAAAACTTATTACCAAGCATCAATCACATTTCTTTAAAGGTCGGCCATTACTTTTTGCGGGTGTCAGATGACAAACGTAACCAATTAAAATAGTCATAGCCACCTGTTCCCTTTGAACTTACGCTATGTTGCCATATTTTTACGCTAGAAGTACTTTAATGAAGGAACTTTCTATTTTGTATTTCAATATCAAAGGATAAAAAAATTATTTATGGAGCTGTTTTTTAAAACTTAATTAAAATAATTATTTTTAAATATAAAATGCAATTATTATTATTCTAGAATAATTCCCTATTTTTGTTAACTTTAAATAAATCGCTGCCGCACGTCCACGACTGAGCCATTTTTAAAGGATTGTGCTTTCCCCTTACCGATACGTCGTACACATAGACTGGTGTGTCGAGCTGTACATTATACATTAATTTCATAAAAAAATTAATTTCTCGACCTAAAAAAACCCTTAATGCAAAATTAAAAAAAAAAGTATTTTCTTAAAGTTATTGGAGAAAAACGAAAATAAAGTTTTAACTTTAACACCCTGTACAAAATCAACTTTCGGATATATGTATGAATAAATCCTAATATTTTTACGTAAGGAGTCTGTGGTTTTCCTATGTACCATTAATTAGCGGACACCCCGTATATAATAATTACTTAATAATTTTTGGTAGTAGGTAATTTCGCAGGTCTGTAAGATCAAGGAGCCTTAACTGATTTAGTTTATTTTAATGTATAGAGGTGGCTTTCGCATAAATGTATGTTTTTGTTGTAGCGGAGGCGAACCTTGGAAAAGAGGGTAAAAGGTAAACCTCTCTGATCTACCACTTTAGCCGCCGGAAAAGACGCCGATAGAAAGCGGCATTCCGGGAAAACGTTTGAAGTATCTCCGATATTATTAGCGGCAAGGTTTTAAGCTTTCATTGTAGCAATGCCAAAATTAGAGATCGACCGAAGGTTCGGTTTCGGCTAGTTTCGGCCAAAAAATTTAGTTTCGGTGACAGTTTTTCCCAAAAATCGGCCGAACCTTCGGCCGCGCCGAAACTCAGTGTTCGTGAATTGTCGCGCACCCTTCGCCTAACTTTGGGTGAGTTCGTAGGCAGTGTTGTCTATATAAATAAATTTTTTTCGCTGTTGACCTTTTTTTTAGGTGGGAAGAGTTCAATCCAAGATCGATCTCGTCCTATATAAAATAAATTAAATTTTAGTAGGTATACGGTATACAATAAAATTTTTAACATGTATAAAAGTTTCGGTTTCGGCCGAAACTGAGACCAAGGCCGAAGATTCGGTTTGGGCTGAAAATTTTGTTTCGGTCGGACACTAGCCAAAATATAAAAAAATATTTATTTTTACAGGGACAAAATAAAATGCTGTGATTTTAAATAACTAAAGGCATAAATTAGAAAACTCGTATTACTCATTAAAATCTGTCAAATAAACCACTGTTTTTCGTAATTAAAAAAGAACTTTTACAAAATATTTTATGTTGGTTAACATAACTTTTTACACTATATACAGGGTCTGTTGAGATTTAGTGGTGGTACTAAGAGAAATAATTATGAAACTCGGGTAAAATGTAAAATACTTTATTACAAACAAAAACGAATGGTTACAAAGACCGGGCTTGTGATAGACAATTGAACTCTAACTTACTGTTCTTTCTTAAAACAAACTTAAGCTACAAAGAACCCTTGACAAATATTACGTCTCGAATTACGCCATGAAAATGGAAGCACTATCGTCGAAACATAAACAAATCGGTTCGGCATTCAGATAAACCATAAACAGCAGTGGCGGATCCAGGGGGGGCAATGGGGCCCGCCCCCCCCCCCCTAAAGCCCGTTAACACATTGAAAATTATTTTTTGTTTACCTGTTACAAAAATTTGTGTAACGTTTTTCACAATATAAAATATAAATATTCTGATTTATTTTGAGTTTTTGCATACGGGCCCCCCCTTAGGAGTATTTCTGGATCCGCCACTGATAAACAGAATAAGCTCTTAGTCAGCGTTACTTTTATATTTCAACAGGGTCGCTAATAATCGATGTTGATTATTTTTTAAAGTAAGATAGTTAAAACGAAAAGTGTAAAAAACAAAAGTTTGATGGGTTTTTAAAGTCTATTGGAATAATAAAAATAAAATAAAAATGTTATTTCAATTTAAAAAATTGTCAAATACCCACCTTTGCCCAGCACTTTATTTGTCGCTCGATAGTCGATATACATTTTTAGTTGTTCACCCTGAATCTACTAGACTCAGATCACAGAATACCTATATAACGCGCTTGTATAGCATAATCAAATTACTTATAACAGGTTTTAAGCAGGGCTAATACTTAATCCATATACAAAATTTTATCATTCCCCGTCATCTAGGGACCCCAAAACATCGACATCTCATAATGTAAAAAAAATTGCTACCTTTATTATTATTATTATTATTATTATTATTATTATTATTATTATTATTATTATTATTATTATTATTATTATTATTATTATTATTATTATTATTATTATTATTATTATTATTATTATTATTATTATTATTATTGTTATTATTATTATTATTATTATTATTATTATTATTATTATTATTATTATATTATATTATATTATATTATGTCATATGTGACCCTTCCTGTTATATTATAATATGTACATTTTTATTTTTATTTTGACAGGTCTGTCATTCAATAAACCGCATTATGATATAAAATAATAAATAAACTTGCGAAAATCCAAGTAAGTGTAAATCGAATTGCAAGAGTGTATCTGAACGGCAACATCACCAAATAAATTCTTACTCAGAACAGCGCGAGATGCGACAAATGCTTGTACCGCTACTCGCAGCGCCACCTCGAACCTTTCAAGAAACCATTCGCGGGCGTTTTCGTTTGTCGCCCGTTTTCCTATTCTCACCAGCCTTCTGTTGCGTAGCTATATATTTTGTGCTATTAGTTTTTTTGAAAATTCTTTTTAATAAAACTTGTCTAGAATTAATTACAGAATATTGGAAAGTCAATTTGAAGTTGGTAAGTTAAAAAGTAAATGACTTCAAAATGTATATATTATACATTCGGAAGTTCTTACCAAATGGGAAACTTTTTTATTATTAATTTTACGAAAAAAAATTATTCTTTATAAAAAGCTCTGCATGGTCTAAAACCTAAAATGCAACTATCAAATATCGAAATTTTCCAGTCATATACGAGGTTTGTCAAAAAATGTGAATTTTTCCCAAGAGTAAAGTACCTTTATTTTTGACATTATCAAAAATTGTTATTAAAAAAAGTTTATCAGAACTAAAAACTACGGCTAAATGTGGAATTATGCGCATTTATGTTGAAAAATTATTTTATTGATTTATTATTAATTATTTAATTTTTTAATTATTTAATTAATTTAATGCGTGTTATTAAATATTTAGACGTGGTTTTTAGTTTTGATCAACTTTTTTTAATAACAATTTTTGATTATGTCAAAAATAAAGGTACTTTACTCTTGGGAAAAATTCACATTCTTGGGAAAAATTCACATTTTTTGACAAACCTCGTATATGACTGGAAAATTTCGATATTTGATGGTTGCATTTTAGGTTTTAGACCATGCAGAGCTTTTTATAAAGAATATATTTTTTCGTAAAATTAATAATAAAAAAGTTTCCCATTTGGTAAGAACTTCCGAAGTATAATATGACAAGGAAATAAAGGACTTTCCAATATTCTCTGTTTAATTTCTAAAAACTTTTGTTTGCAGCATTTTTTCTTATTCGATTAATAAACCCTTGGCGTGAAATCCTGTTTTATAGATGTACCGACACCTGTTAAGAAGAGCATAAGAAAAAAGAAAAAAATATTTTTCTTCAGGAAAATGTGTATGAGGTTTCTTTCCAGAAAATTAGATTATCTGGTTTTTGTCCCCAAAACTAATTCCACTGACACTGAAAAGATACCAAAAAAAACAAAGACGATTTTAAAAATAAAGGATAAAAAAATCAAACCTCCAAAATAAAACAATTGAATAATGAAAAGACCGAAACACTATTTGTGAATCTTTCACAAATCCAAGAATGTGACCCTACGGTGAATGCAGAAGTCAATGATGAAGGGGGAAAATTACAAACAACGGGGGACGAAAGTACTGATGGAGAAAAAAGTATTATTGAGCACACATTGGTCAACCAGGTCAGTACAGCTATTTGCATAACATGCCAGGTTGCATTTTGATCTCCGTATTTATTAAGTTTAATGTTTTTTTACCTGAGTGTGACTTGGCTTACTTGGTGGATTTAAGTAAAGAAATTATTTTATATTTAAGCTCCAAGTAGCTTAGGTTTTTCCTAAACTAGGCCAACGGTTCCCCTGTTCGCGATCGCATACCTATATACCCAATCATAAACCTATATACCTACCAAATTTATATTTGATATCACAAATTAGGCACTAGCTCGTGACGTCACACGAAGAGGTGTTGGTGATTAGCTCGCCGACTCGCCGTGGTTGGGCGAAACTCGTGGTTTTTGTCGGCGTTAATATAATTTCAAAGAACTCCGCACTTCTCTTATGGAAAATGGCCCTTAGTTAAATTTTCTAAATTTTTAGTATGTTGTAGAGAATGCCATTCTGATCAAAAGTGTTTATAGCCACAACAATATCTGCCGACTAGTTTTTGAGATACAGGGTGTCCAAGTTGCAAAATATCAATTCTCAATACATTATATTTTCCTAGTTTATAATATGAATTCGTTTTGTTTTTCCATATTTTTGATGGCCCTGTCGTAGATAGGATAGAATACTATAAAAATAGTTTAATTTTTTTTTATTATATACCGGGTGAGTGGACGAAAATTATTTAATATGTTTTGTTAAATCATTGTATTTTCGGCAATAAATTAAATGTTTACAAAGTAACACTGTAGATGACATTAGCTTGGAGCAAGCTATCAGAATTTATAATATTTATATTTATACAGGGTAACTCAAAAAAGTTAATATTTTTTTAATTAGTTTTGAAAGAAATTTTGTAGATATTTCTTTACGTACCGCTTGTCGCTTATTGTATGCTTCCAAATATATATAATTATTAAGGTTATACAGGGTGTTTCCGATGATAAGCGATAGAAGAAAATGCATATATTTATAAATCACCCGGTATATTAAAAATGGATCGGATAAATTTCGTTATTTTTTAATATTTTTTGCTTGAAGTGTCTTACTTACATGTTTGCTATTGATTTCCCTTTTCCTATGACCAGTTCTGGAGATATACAGCGTCGAACAGACCTAAAACTCAAAAAATAAGCAAATAAAATAACAATTTTTTTTAATTTCAAGAAAATTTGTCATGTAAGTTTATTTTATGATTAAAAATAAATATATTTAATGCTATACAGGGTATTTCGAATATTTAGGGGCCTACTTATTATTTTTGGATAAAATAATTTGGATAGGTATAATAAATTGTTCATAGTTTTTATATACAGGGTGATTCAAAAGTAAGCGGCATCCGTGCATAAAAATAAGGCAAAAAGTTTCTATTTAACATGGGTCCGAAAATGCTTCCTAAGGGAGCTACGCCCCTTTGAATAGGACACCTTAAAGACGATTTTTTCTCTAGTACTTTATAACCCTTTACAATTACATTTTGAAAATTGGTGTACTGTATAAACAGTTGATGGCGAATAAGATTCTAAATTCACATACGGGGGAGGGTAAGGGCTAAAACTAGTGATGGGATCACTCGATTGAAAAATAACCTATAATTCGGTTTTTTCAATCACTGGAATTATTCGATTATCTTCGGAAATAATTCGAGTGACGAAATGAGTGACGAACATATCGTTTTTATTTTCCAACGCGTCTCCAAAGTTGCTGCCCGCCTGTAAATCACTCACTGCGGCCAGAGCCATCTCCTAGCGAGCGGCTACACCGAGTGGTTTCGGTTATTATTGGCGATATAATTCAAATTAAATACTGCATTACGGGTTACCTTCCTGTGTAAGATAACATGATTTATTATTTAGATTTAAATACTGCATTACGGGTTGCCTGCGTAGGATAATAGGATTTTTTTATTTAGATTTAAATCGTCGGCGTCTAAAACTTAATGTTTAGTGGTGAGTATTCAGTATTCATAAATATCATGCATGAGTTATGCAATATCGGAATATCGTGACATCTCAAGGTCAAGTAGTTAAATTGTAAGATTTGGGAACTGGGAACCATGCCAAAAAATCCACAAATATCTCCGCCACATTTAATAATCCGCAAAAAATCAATCGATTAACAACACCAAGTCAGTTATTCCCAATACAAATGCTGCATATCAACATAAACGATGAACCGCCAATATTAATAATTAATATTAGCATTTGAGTGAAACAAAAATCGATTATCATTCGGTTTTTTAAATCACTCGAATGCTTGGTAGTCGATTATTAAAATAAGTCGATTTTTCCCAACACTAGTTAAAACATCCCTATTTATTTTTCTCTTTAGGTTATTGCGATTTTGGTTAGAAATTATAAAATTCTAGAGTTTTTTACGTAAAAAAGTACTCTTAGTTCAATTCGATAGAGTGTACCGTTTACTAGCAAATCGACTTTAAAAATTTTCTGATTTGCGTATGTTAATTGATAAAAAATAATCTGCATTACCACAGTGTGTGTAATATTCAAGGGGGCGTAGCTCCCTTAGGAAGCATTTTCGGACCCATGTTAATAGAAACTTTTTGCCTTATTTTTATGCACGGATTACGCCCCCGAAAGGATGCCGCTTACTTTTGCATCACCCTGTATATTTCTTATTTGCAATACAGTGTTAGAATACCCAAGTTATTCGAAACACCCTGTATAGCATTAAATATATTTATTTTTAACCATAAAATGAACTTACATAACAAATTTTATTGAAATTAAAAAAAAATTGTTATTTGCTTATTTTTTGAGTTTTGAGTCTGTTTAACACTGTATATCTCCAGAAGTGGTCATAGAAAAAGGGAAATCAATAGCAAACATGTAAGTAAGACACTTCAAGCAAAAAATATTAAAAAATAACGAAATTTAACCGATCCAATTTTAATATACCGGGTGATTTATAAATACATGCATTATTATGTTTTTTTTCTATCGCTTATCATCGGAAACACCCTGTATAACCTTGATAATTATATATATTTGGAACTAGATGATAAGCGACAAGCAGTACATAAAGAAATATCTGCAAAATTTCTTTAAAAACTAATTAAAAAAATATTAACTTTTTTTAGTTACCCTGTATAAATATAAATAATAAAAATTCTGATAGCTTGCTCCAATCTAATGTCATCTACAGTATTACTTTGTTAACATTTAATTTAATGCCGAAAATACAATGATTTAACAAAAAATGTTAAATAATTTTCGTCACTCACTCGGTATATAATAAAAAATTTAAACTATTTTTTTACTATTCTATCCTATTTACGACAGGCCCAACAAAAATTTAGAAAAACAAAACGAATTACTATTATAAACTACGAAAATATAATGTATTGAGAATTCATATTTTGCAACTTGGACACCCTATTTCAAAAACTGGTCGGCAGATATTGTTGTGGCCATAAACACTTTTGATCAGAATTGCATTCTCTACAACATACTAAAAATTTAGAAAATTTAACCGAGGGCCATTTTCCATAAGAGAAGTGGGTTCTTTGTATTGATCGCTCCCTATACAGATGTTCGAAGACAGTCCACGTAGACTTGACAAGTCTGTCATTAAAAAAAATTTTAGTTTTTTTGTCTGTCTCAACGAAGATCGTATACACTTTACCGTCCTTTAACGCCGAAAATACCAAAATAATACCTTGCTCATAGGTTCGAAAATTTTCTAATAACTAAAAAAGTAAGAGCATCAAAAAAATATAGTTGCAAAATCTTTCGTTTTTTAAAAAGTAGCACCGCAGCCTCAAATGTTTTACTAAGGAGATACTTTATAAAAATATTGAAAGCTGGACAGCCCGTAAAATATGAAAAACATGCTTAAACTAATATTTTTGTAGATAATCTGTTGAAGAAAAGTCAGAAGATTTAAATTAAACTGTCATCCCTCTTGTTAAAGGGGCCAAAGTACCGAAACAGAAAAAAGTTTAAACGAAAGGAATTAAAAAAGCCATCAAGACGATAAATAAAAAATCTCCGAAGAATGAGACGCCAAATAAGAAAAGCCTAAAGGACAAGACACCAACGGAATCGTCCAAGCGGCAAACGACACTACTGCCAAAAAGAGGTACACTTAATTTTTTTTCCATACAAATAACCTGTAAAATCTATTTGTAATGGTTACATGGGATTATAAAACTGTAATTTTCATTTAAGGTTTCGTCCACTGCTTTAATTTATTTATTTATTTGGCGTATGGCATAAGACACATTATACAGTTATATTATGTTCCTACCAGTGGCGGAACTACCATACAGCAAAAGGTAGCAGTGCGGGGGGGGGGGGGGGGTGGAGCTCGGGGGGCCCTGGGCCCCGGGGCATTCTGCCCTTTTGAAAAACTGCACCATTTTTTTCTCTAACAATAACGAAAAATTATTTTTTCTTTATTTACACTTATTTTGAATTCCGACATGCGTTCAGCATTTGTAGGGCTTGTTAGCAAACTAATAAACTAAAACTGTGTAAATGCATGTAATTGAAAACTACGTAAACGTAGCCAAATATCACGCAACGCGCGTTGCCGCGCCGCGATGTTATCAGTTCTGGCGTATTCTAGTGATGCGCGATGCGATGGTTTGCGATTTGTGTATTTAGTATCCAAATTTTAAATCCGAAAACACTAGTTACACTCCCACAAGATCAACTTTTTAAATGCGCAGAAAATTTAATAACCCATTACAAAGATGATATTATATCAGAATAATTTCCTATTCAAATAATAAACTTAGTGTCAATTTTCTTAAAGATGAACTTTCTGAACTTAAATCGGTAAAAGAACTAGCAGAACTATTAATTAATAAATATAGCATAATAGGAATAGGGAACTTTCCAATTTTTTTTTCAATAATATGATTAGTTAGGCCTAAAAAAAATATTCCCCAATTATTACTCCTTAAAAATCAGTAATAACTTGGTAAAAATTCTTTAAAGTTTCGCGCGTGTCAAAAGCATTTCAAACGACCTTTTAAGCGCGCCAAGCCCGATGACGTCAGGAAGTATGACTTTTCCGCCATCCGTCATCCTGACCGGTGGCCGAGCTACCGAGTTTGCATTTGGATTGCCGTGTGTTATTGTTATTGTATTGTTGTTTTAAGGTGGAATTCTCAACGTCGTTTAATTTATTGCCAACCTATAACCTATTTCGTCGATGTCACACACGAATTATACTTCGTGACGTCACGACCCGTTTTTACCCGCTTGGGATAATTTGAATTTTGAGGCATTTTTAAATCTTGCTAGCGGTCTTTTGGGACGAAATATGTTGTTTTTTTTTGCTGCCATATGTTTTATGACAATATATACTTATGATTTATAGAATTTTTTCTCCATTTAAAATTTTTGTCAAGTTACCTATTAGTTCGTTACTGTTATATTTAACAATTCCCGTTACTACGGCAACTGCGGAAAGATCATTTAGCAAACTAAAACTGATTAAAAATTATATGCGCACAACAACAATAAAAGAAAGATTGAGCGGTCTTGCAATTTTGGATATTGAAGCTGATGAGGTCTCAAAATTAAATTTAAAAGAGGTCATTAGAAACTTTGCAAATGCTAAAAGTTATTGAGTGATGAAAGAGTTTTGGACTTCCATTGTCTTTATTTGTTTTAAATCACAACGTTTCAACTGGTAAGTATCTCCAGTCGTCTTCAGGTAAATACTAAATAAGTAAAGTAACTGCAAGACTATTTATACTAGCTAGGTGCACGAAAGCATAACTGAGGTGGGTGTAGTCATGCGTTCAGTTGGCACGCGACCCTATCCTAAGATTACATCTATCTAACAAAGGTTTCCAGATATTTCTTATGTCTAATGATGGTTTACTAAAGCAGCCTGGGTTCTGGTGAATAGCAGCAGCTTCCTTGAACTTTCTTTTCCTCCAGTGTGGTTCCTTATGTAGGATTTCAGCTTCTGACCACATATGGTGACCATGTTTCCAGGCATGGTCAGCTGCACCTGACTTTTCGGTCTCTCCTTTTAACGTATTGTTTTTGTGTTCTTTAATCCTTGTTTCTAATGGTCTTAATGTCTCACCTATATAAGATTGGCCGCATTCGCAGGGGATCTGGTAGACGCAGTTTTTCTATCTTTTTGACTTGTGGGCTTTGTCTTCGTCAGGTGGCTTGTTAGGGTGTCCCTCGAGTTGAATACGGTGTTGATGTTATATCGTTGTCCTAGTCTTTTTATTTTCTCAGATACTCCTTTGACATACGGAATATTGAGTGTTGGTTGTGCCTCTCTGTTTGCTTCTTGCGCGTTGGGTCGATTCTTACGATTTTCCAATATTGTGTCAATAACTAATCTTGTGGGGTAGCCATTTTTGTTGAGGTCGGTCTTGATGTGGTGAGTTTCTTTTTTAAGTGCTTCTCCGAGTTACAGATTGTAATTGCTCTATCCACGAGGGTTTTAACTATGCCATGTTTCGTACTGTTTGAGTGATTTGATGTAAAATTGAGATACTGACCTGTATGCGTAGGTTTTCTGTATACTGAAGTTTGGATGCTGTTGCCATTTTTCTTCACGTTGACATCTAGGAACGGTAATTGGTTGTTTTCTTCTTTCTCCATGGTGAATTTGATTGTTGGTGTTAAGCTATTGAGGTGATTTAGAAAATCTCCTAGTTCGTCGTCGGTTTCATTCCAAATAATGAAGGTGTCATCCACATATCTCAGCCACATTTTTGGTTTCTTCTTTGCCTGTTCCATTGCTTTGGATTCAAACCATTCCATGTAAATGTTGGCGATTATTGGCGAGAGAGATGAGCCCATCGGTAGTCCGTCTACTTGGTTGAAGAATCTATCCATTTCTTGAAAGTAGGAATTGTTGAGGCAGCATTCTAATAGTTCCAAGATGGCATTAATGGGGAGTGTTGTTCTTTCCTGTAGAGTATGGTCTTCCTCAAGTTTGTTTTTGATAACCTTTAGGGCGTCTTTTACGGGAACGACGCCCTAAAGGTTATCAAAAACAAACTTGAGGAAGACCATACTCTACAGGAAAGAACAACGCTCCCCATTAATGCCATCTTGGAACTATTAGAATGCTGCCTCAACAATTCATACTTTCAAGAAAAGGATAGATTCTTCAACCAAGTAGACGGACTACCGATGGGCTTATCTCTCTCGCCAATAATCGCCAACATTTTTATGGAATGGTTTGAATCCAAAGCAATGGAACAAGCAAAGAAGAAACCAAAAATGTGGCTGAGATATGTGGATGACACCTTTATTATTTGGAATGGAACCGACGACGAACTAGGAGATTTTCTAAATCACCTCAATAGCTTAACACCAACAATCAAATTCACCATGGAGAAAGAAGAAAACAACCAATTACCGTTCCTAGATATCAACGTGAAGAAAAATGGCAACAGCATCCAAACTTCAGTATACAGAAAACCTACGCATACAGGTCAGTATCTCAATTTTATATCAAATCACTCAAACAGTACGAAACATGGCATAGTTAAAACCCTCGTGGATAGAGCAATTACAATCTGTAACTCGGAAGAAGCACTTAAAAAAGAAACTCACCACATCAAGACCGACCTCAACAAAAATGGCTACCCCACAAGATTAGTTATTGACACAATATTGGAAAATCGTAAGAATCGACCCAACGCGCAAGAAGCAAACAGAGAGGCACAACTAACACTCAATATTCCGTATGTCAAAGGAGTATCTGAGAAAATAAGAAGACTAGGACAACGATATAACATCAACACCGTATTCAACTCGAGGGACACCCTAACAAGCCACCTGACGAAGACAAAGCCCACAAGTCAAAAAGATAGGAAAAACTGCGTCTACCAGATCCCCTGCGAATGCGGCCAATCTTATATAGGTGAGACATTAAGACCATTAGAAACAAGGATTAAAGAACACAAAAACAATACGTTAAAAGGAGAGACCGAAAAGTCAGGTGCAGCTGACCATGCCTGGAAACATAGTCACCATATCATGTGGTCAGAAGCTGAAACCCTACATAAGGAACCACACTGGAGGAAAAGAAAGTTCAAGGAAGCTGCTGCTATTCGCCAGAACCCAGGCTGCTTTAGTAAACCATCATTAGACATAAGAAATATCTGGAAACCTTTGTTAGATAGATGTAATCTTAGCATAAGATCGCGTGCCAACTGAACGCATGACTACACCCACCTCAGTTATGCTTTAGTGCACCTAGCTAGTATAAATAGTCTTGTAGTTACTTTACTTATTTAGTATTCACCTGAAGACGACTGGAGATACTTACCAGTTGAAACGTTGTGATTTAAAACTAATAAAGACAATGGAAGTCCAAAACTCTTTCATCATTCAAGAAACATCATTGTCTCCAACCTTCAAACAGTCACTAAAAGTTATTGTTATTTGTTATTAGTTGTTAGTGTTAAGTAGGTACCTACCTAATAAACACATACGTTTTAAAAATTTCTGGTGCCTAAATTTTTATTTACAAGGGGGCTTTTAATTGAATTTTGCGGGGGGCCCAAATTTTGAAGTTCCGCCACTGGTTCCTACTACAAACAAGTTTCCAATAAATCTATATAGGCTATTGATTCCGGAGTCGCCAACAGGAAATCTTCAGGTGGTCCCTCGTAGGCCGATCCAGGGCACTCTTCTATAATGTGCTTCACTTCACATTTTACTAATATTGGCAAAAAATTGGCGGATAAAATTAAAATAGAAAATAATATTACCCCAGATTTAAAAATTCCTCAACCAAATTCTCTGGTCCTTCTTCCAACTGATATTAATGAGGTAAATAAGGTTATCAAAAATTTAAAAAACAATAAAGCTCCAGGAATAGATAATTTAAAATCAGAAATTCTGAAATTAGTTAACAAGGAAATATCTCCCCCTCTAGTTCATATTTACAATTTATCTATAGAGAGCGGGCAATATCCTGAGCAGTTTAAAACAGCCCTCGTGAGGCCATTGTTTAAAAGCGGTGACCAGTCTGATGTTGGCAATTATCGACCTATCTCTCTGATTCCAGCTTGCGCCAAAATTTTTGAAAAGCTTTTAAAAACGCGTATATCTGATTACCTCAAAAAATACAAAATTTTGTCGGAGAAACAGTTCGGGTTTAGGGAGGGCCGGTCGACACAGGATGCGATAACCGATCTAACAACAAAAGTATGTAAATTTATTGATGAAAAAAGACCGGCATGTTGCATCTTTGTCGACCTGGCTAAAGCTCTTGATACTGTTGACCACGGATTGTTGCTTCGTGTATTGGAGGGAATTGGTTTTAGAGGTAGGTACTACTTATGAGCTTATGAATAGTTATTTAAGTGGCAGAAAACAGTGTGTACAAATTAATAACTGCGTCAGTGACATGCAAATTATAGAATACGGAGTACCTCAAGGCACTGTCCTGGGACCGATTCTTTTTAATATATATTTGAACGAACTGTTTTCATTGGAGGTTTCCGGTGATATTATGAGTTTTGCTGACGATACGGCCGTGCTTTATAATGACGTGTGCTGGGCTTCTTTACGGAACAAAATCGAAAAAGATTTTAAAACTATATATGACTGGTTCAGTAGCCGCCTACTTACAGTTAACTTTGATAAAACGTTTTGTGTTCCCTTTACATCTTACTCTAAGTATCTTCCTTCTTATGACACTATTAAAATTACGTGTAATAACAACTCCCAAATTAAATTCAAAGTAGTAAATTAAATAAAATATCTCGGCATCATAATTGATAGTGGCCTTAAGTGGGAAATTCAAATAAATAGTATGGTCAAAAAAATAAGATTCATTCTGTACAAAATGAGACATCTTTCAAAAATCTTAGATACCAAGCAACTAAAAATTCTTTACTACTCCCTAATACAAAGCCATTTAACTTATGGAATTATAGCTTGGGGCGCGGCAAGCAAGATTCATGTACATAATTTGGAAGTTATCCAAAAATCGGTTCTTAAGATAATTTTCAAAAAACCTTTTACTTATCCTTCCAATATTCTTTATTCAGAGAGTGGTATATTTGACATTAGGCAGCTTTACTTCTTAGCATGCGTTTCCAGCCAATTCATTTTCAAAAATGAGTTGCTTAGGATAGAACATGATTATAACACAAGATATAGCAACCGGTCAAATTTTGTACCTCGGACAGAAAAATCAATCTTACAGAGAAACTTTTATTATCTGGGTCCCAAGTTATTTAATATTATACCTTCGGAAATTAAAAATGTAACCCATTTTCCATTATTTAAAATAAATATAAAAAAATGGATACTTTCATTGCCTAGATATCAGATACACCAATATATTGATTTTAAAAACCTGTACCATATGGTCTAATTAATGGACTGCTATCGTTTGTATTTGATATGTATACGTATAATTTATTGTTGCATGCAATTTTGAATGCGTGAGCTGACTCTCTGCTCTGTATAGTGTATGTGTACAGTATATCAAGAATGTGCTATTTTGTTGCTAGGTTCTAGGTTGAACGATTTTGGTTTGGGTTGGTAACCTTGATAGGGTTTATCAGGCTTATTCGTTTTATATTAGTTCGTTCATGGTGTTTATGATTAATGTAATAATGTTCATGTTATAAATTAAAACGTACCCACGCACAGCGTAGCCTTTAGTGGGTTAAGTTTTTATTTATCTCTCTTAAAGTATATTATTTAAGTCTTTATGTATTATTATTATTGTATACTGAGAAATAAATAAAATTTGAATTTGAATTTGAAAAAAAAACTGTTTGGTATTCGCCACACTCGCAGAGAGGGGATGGTATCTTGCCCCATTTTTGTAACAAGTAGGCGCACCTACCGTGCTGAGTTCGGATTCTGTTTAGGATGAACCAGGTCTTTCGTGGTAAGTCGTACCCTGGGGGTTTTTGGGTAATACATGGCATTCGGTTATTCGGTTAGGTCAAAGCCCTCCTCTAATGCAGATTATGCTGTTTTGGTGGGTGTCTTTCTAGAACGGAAGCGATTGTGATTGGCGTATTCAATGTCTTCGTGTATTGGGAGATTTAGGTTAGCCAAGATCTTTTTGTACTCTCTGATAAGACCATTCACACGGCGCAGATTTGGAGGCTGGATGTGGCTTAAGACTGGAAACCATTCTGTGGGAGTGGATTTAATGACAGCGGCGATCATTCTCATTGTGTTGTTGAGCTGAGCATCAATTTTATGGGCATGAGGGCTGTTAAGCCATACAGGCGCACAGTAGTTTGCAGCTGAGAAAACGAAACCCAGAGCTAATGAGCGCAAAGTGGATGCTGACGCTCCCCATGTTCTGCATAGCTTTTGTATTATATTATTTCTTGTTTTTAGTTTTTCTGCTGTCTTGGATAAATGCTCCTTGAACTAGATTGTTCTATCGAGTATAACGCCCAGGTATTTTGGGGTTTTATTGTGGGTCAGTCATGTGTTTTCAAATTGGATACTAAGCTTCCTATTATAGCAGACTTATTATTTAAGTGGAAGCATTGTTACCTCGGTCTTGCTTGCGTTTGACTGTAGTCTCCACTTTCAAAAGTTCCAATTTTTTCAGGAATTTTTTTTCTTTAAAAAAATGAATTTTTCCGTGTTTTTGCTTATATTTCTTTTTGGAAATGACGATCCGTTTATGTATTTGTCGGTCTGTTTCGGATAATTTTTTCTGTACAATTTCATATTTAAATAATACTTTAATAATCAAAACACAAACGGGATAAGTGTAAAACCGTGGCTCTCTACTTGACAGCCGAGTGGGAACCTTGCCTTTGCGAATCGAATTATTTTCTTTTGTTTTATTTCTATGTTTGAGAATAATTTGAATCGGTGAGAATAAGAACAGTACAAGTCCAAATGTCACAGTTTTGGGAAATAGACAAATACTCTCTGTAAAGTCCGGACTTGTGCTGTTCTTACGCTCAACGCTTCACGATTAGCGCCGTCATATGCCTAATTAAGTGTTATTAGAACTGTTTTTACACTAATTTGATGCAGCCTTGTATTACAGACAAAATGGCTATACCAAGTCGAAATGTCCAATTTTGGACTTGTACCGTTCTTATTCTCACCGATTTAATTAATAAATAAATATTTTTTGCAGGCGCCATCTTAGCGGAGTTAAGTGGAGCGTTTAGACGCATAGCCACCCTAATGAAACATATACCTCCACGATTTCGAAAAAAAGCTAAGAACATTAATTTATACAAAGTACAAAATAAAATTATAATATTTATAATTCTTGTTAATGATTACCTAAGCTAATCTTGTTGTTGTTGTTGTTGTTTAAGAATGAAATTATCTGTTGTTAATTGTTGTTGTTTAAATTTAATTTAAATTTAATATTCTTTTATTATTAATAATAAACAGTGAGGACCAGAAGTCCTGCATAAATTCGATAAAATATTAGGGATGCCTTTTTCGGAAAAATGCTTGAACACTTAAATTTTTATTTTCATTTACGCATCTTTTGACGTAAAAGTTTAGTATACAGACAATGTTAAAGATGACATAATTCTGAATTTTTTCTTATGGAACATCCTGTATATTTTTCGATTTGTTAATGTTAATAAACATTCTAAACATATCTGATATAGCATATCCTACCCCTAAAGTGAAAGATTATCGAGAACTTTTTGATTGAATAGTAGTATTTTTAAAGTCACCAATGTCGCCATGGGTTTTATTATTTAAATAGGTATAAAGCAGTCCTTCAAATTGTTTTCATGAGAGTAGGTAATGGGGGAGTTCAGCCAGACAGACATAGAAATCTGTCTGAAGCACCCCCATTGCAAGAAACCTGAATAACTTGTACATACCTGAAGAACACTGAATTAAGCGGACAGACAGAGAATCTGTTTAAAGCTCCCCCAATACAAGGAACCTGAATAACTTGAAGAGACCTAAAGGAGTACGCTACACTACCGAGAATTTGCGAGGCTGCGCGTCAGAGGTCACTGACCCCCGCTCTAGAACGCAGGACTACGTCATCCTGATCTATTTAATTTAATTATCATTAAAAAAAGTTCGTACTTCTACCTGCACTCGAACCTCCGACCTGCGGTTTATATTTCCAAAGCCTTACACACAGCACCAGCGGAGCATATTAAAAAATTTCGACAAAACTATCAATACAATAAGAAACCTGAATAACATGTACAAGTCCGAATACCTGCAATTCTGATGCTATTCTTACTTGTAGTCCAGGAGTAAGTTCAAAAGGACGATTGTTTCTCAGAGGAGTGTGGTGAGGGGAAAAGGAGGAGGAGAGGGAGGGAGAGGGGAGAGCGAGAGAGAGAGCATATTTATTACACGCAAATTCGAGGTAAAATCAAATTTTCTGTAAAAGACAAAAAAAAAAAAAAATGTTCAAAAAGGCGAAAACAGAACCATGGAGAGGAGAGTGGTGAGGAGGAAAGGAAGGTAGAGAGGAGAGAGAACTTATTTTATTACACGCAATTACGAGGTACAATTAAATTTTCTGTAAAAGACAAAAATTTTTAACTTGTACAGACCTGAAAGCATTATTGTTCAAAAAACGAAAATAGATACAAGGAGAAGGAGAGGGAGAGGGGAGGAGGAGAAGAGGGAGAGGGAGAGAGAACTTATTTTATTACACGCAAAACGAGGTAAAAACAAATTTATTGCAAAAATTTAACTTTGCCTTTTGACCGAGAACAGGTAGACATACCTCTGTACATACAGTTAGACATACAGATAAATAGGTAAAACGAGAGATAAACATAATACACTTGTTTTTATGATTTTCATATAAACCCTCATATAGGTACCATCAGAAGCAAGAGCTGTTTGACAGAACATAGGTAGACAGACCTCTGTATATGCATACAGGCATACAGATAAATAGGTAGAACGAGTTATATACATACATAGCAATGAGTAAAAACCATCAAATCAATAAAAAGAAGAAATACCGGTAAAAGGAAAAAGTAATGCGAAAAAGAAAAATATTTATATTTTTGAAAGTAGACACACATACTATAATTTTATTCACTTATTATATCATATTGTGATTTTCTAAAAACTGGTTTTAATTCAAAAGGACGATTGTTTCTCAGAGGAGTGTGGTGAGGGGAAAAGGAGGAGGAGAGGGAGGGAGAGGGGAGAGCGAGAGAGAGAGCATATTTATTACACGCAAATTCGAGGTAAAATCAAATTTTCTGTAAAAGACAAACATTATTAACTTGTTCAGACCTGAAAGCATAATTGTTCAAAAAAACGAAAATAGATACAAGGAGAAGGAGAGGGAGAGGGGAGGAGGAGAAGAGGGAGAGGGAGAGAGAGAGCTTATTTTATTACACGCAAAACGAGGTAAAAACAAATTTATTGCAAAAATTTAACTTTGCCTTTTGACCGAGCACAGGTAGACCTACCTCTGTACATACAGATAAATAGGTAAAACGAGAGATAAACATACATAGCAATGAGTAAAAACCATCAAAAATCAGTAAAAGGAAGAAATACCGCTAAAAGAAAAAAAGTAATATGAAAAAGAAAAATATTTATACTTTTGAAAGTAGACACGCATACTATAATTTTATTCACTTATTATATCATATTGTGATTTTCTAAAAACTGGTTTTAATTCAAAAGGACGATTGTTTCTCGGAGGAGTGTGATGAGGGGAAAAGGAGGAGGAGAGGGAGGGAGAGGGGAGAGCGAGAGAGAGAGCATATTTATTACACGCAAATTCGAGGTAAAATCAAATTTTCTTTAAAAGACAAACATTTTTATCTTGTACAGACCTGAAAGCATAATTGTTCAAAAAAACGAAAATAGATACAAGGAGAAGGAGAGGGAGAGGGAGGAGGAGAAGAGGGAGAGGGAGAGAGAGAGCTTATTTTATTACACGCAAAACGAGGTAAAAACAAATTTATTGCAAAAATTTAACTTTGCCTTTTGACCGAGCAAAGGTAGACATACCTCTGTACATACAGTTAGACAAACAGATAAATAGGTAAAACGAGAGATAAACATACATAGCAATGAGTAAAAACCATCAAAAATCAGTAAAAGGAAGAAATACCGCTAAAAGAAAAAAAGTAATATGAAAAAGAAAAATATTTATACTTTTTGAAAGTAGACACACATACTATAATTTTATTCACTTATTATATCATATTATGGTTTTGTAAAAAACTGGTTTTAATTCAAAAGGAAGATTGTTTCTTGGAGGAGAGTGGTGAGGGGAAAAGGGGAGGAGAGGGAGGGGGAGGGAGGGAGGGAGAGGGGAGAGAGAGAGAGCATGTTTATTACACTCAAAAACGAGGTAAAAACAAATTTATTGCAAAAATTTAACTTGTGCAGCCCTAAAGGAGGCTGAGTCAAAAAGCGAAAATATGTTTAATCTATGAAACAAAATACACTTGTTTTTATGATTTTCATATAAACCCTCATATACCATCAGAAGCAAGAGCTGTTTGACAGAACATAGGTAGACAGACCTCTGTATATGCATACAGGCATACAGATAAATAGGTAGAACGAGTTATATACATACATAGCAATGAGTAAAAACCATCAAATCAATAAAAAGAAGAAATACCGGTAAAAGGAAAAAGTAATGCGAAAAAGAAAAATATTTATATTTTTGAAAGTAGACACACATACTATAGTTTTATTCACTTATTATATCATATTATTATTAAGGTATTGTAAACTGATTTTAATTATTTAAAAAGAAGATTGGTTTCTTGGGGTGATATTTATGTCTCTCTCATTGTGTACTTTTTATTTTTTTTATTTTATTTATTAAAACAAGGTGTTGCGATGGTTTAGTCATGATATTCAGGTAGGAATAATTATTTACTGTTAAAATTAAGGCACTATGTTGGAGCGAAGCTCATAAAATAACATCTAATCCACTCATTATCAATAAGTAAAAAAAACCCCGAAACATGCTTATTAAGAGGTCTGTGACGCATTGTTATTTTGTTAATCTGTAGTTTTTAAATTCTTTTAACAATACTTCTTTTGGAATAATAATTATTATTGACTAAGATTCTTTAAAAATAATTATAAAGAACGTTCCAATTGTAATTACTATTTTTTATTTGTATAATCAATAATGATATTCTTAAATTTAAAGTTTTTCTTTAAAAAAAAAATATTTTTAGTATTTTTCTAGCAAAAAAAAGTAAGGAGCTCGTCATGACTCACCTCCGAATTTTATACAATGACTTCATATACAGTTAATTTGTAAAAATATATAATAATGGTAAGAAGAGTAATAGTTTTCTTGGTTATTGAAAATTGGAGGTTAATATTTTGAGCGACTAACAGCCACAAGTGTGAAAATAAAAACATAAAACGGGGGGTGACTATTTAAAGTATATAAGAAGGATGGTGTTTTTGGAAAGGATTTTAAAAATATCAGATTTTTCTATCATTTAAAAAAAAAAACAACTGTTAATATTTAAAAACTCGACGATAAAAATACATGTACCTATTTATTCGCTTAATCAGACCGTCAGACTAGTTTTTGTCCCCACCTAAATAACATGTCCAAACGTGAAGGAGACTGAATACCTGCAACCAACAGACTATTTTTACTTGTAGTCAAAGCGTAAATGTTCAAAAAAGCGAAAAATAGGTCCAAGGAGTGAAGAGGTAGAGAGGGGAGGGAGAGGGAAAAGGGAGAGTGGGGGAGAGACATATTTTATCACACGCAAATAGGCGGTAAAAAACAAAATTTTGCAAAAAAAAATTTTTAACTTGTACTACTAACCTGTAGATGTTTGAATACCAGCTGTGTAGCCATAGAGCTTTTAACACATGGGGGTCGTCACTGTCTTGATTCAATTTTCTTGTAGTCAAAGCATAAATGTTGAAATTAGGTCCAATTTTAGATCAAAATTATGTTGTTTGCTGCGCAGAATCTCTGTTCATACCCTAGCAAACTCGATCAAACTTAAACCATATGTCCTTAGAAAAAAATAGTACGCTGATAAAATATAAAACAAAAAAAAAACACTTGTTTTATGATTTTCATAATATAGCCCCTCATACCGTCAGAAACAAAAACATATTTGATCAATTACTAGTAAACAGATCTCTGTACATTTAATTAAGCTTTCAGATAAATAGGTGAAATGAGAGATATACATACATAGCAAAAGGGGGTGAGTTATGAGTAAAAAGTATCATAAAACAGTAAAGGAAGAAGTACCTTTAAAGAAAAATAATGTGAGCGAGAAAATATTTTATACTTTTTGAAAGTAGACACACGTACTATAGTTTCATTTACATATTATATCATATTATGGTTTTGTGAAAACTGGTTTTCAGATAGCAAACCTTTTATTTGCAGTAAACAAAATATTAAACAGCTATTATTGTCGGAGGTTTTTTAAAATTGTTCTTTGCACGATCGCCGAAAATGTTAATATTAACTGCTGATAAAACGACAAAGAGTTACCTAAATAGAATATCGTTAAATTTTTGGGGTGATAGTTTAATACGATAAAGGAATAATTTTTCACGAAAACAAAAAGCTTACGCGGAAGTTGGAACAATTGACTTTATTTGTGTTACTTTTTTTTTAAATGAAAGATTTTTAGTATACCCTTTAAATGAATGATTATGACTTACCCCTTAACAATAACATTACGTTTTATAGTAAGGATCCTGGGTAAAAAATTCGAGGAAAACCTTATAACTCTCTTGTACGATAAAAGCTGGTACCTATAAGATTTTTACTTTCGAAAAAATAGTTTTATTCAGTTTGCAAAAAACTTTTTAATTTTTTAAAAAGCGAAAGTAGTAGGTATAAAGGTAATAATTATATATCTTAGTACACTCTATAAGCTTTTTATCAACATGTTATTAAATACTATATATAATAATGTCTTTACCCCAAAAATGAAGCATAAACATATGTACTACAGGTTTTCGACAGTTTTCGAAAAAGAATGCAACAAAAAGGGAGTTATTTTGCAATTATGGGGGTATATATACCCTTAAAAGATTTTTATGCGGACAATGTACTGTGGGTTTTAATAGACTTTTGAAGTTTTGTGATCGTCTCCAGAAAGAAAAGGTAAAGTGAGTTTTTTATTTTTTTAAATGTTTGGAATGAATGAATGAAGTAATTGACCCTCTAACTGTTTTTAATAATTAATATTTTTAAAAATTAATACGCTCGTCTTAGTAAAAAGCTCTGCCACCACGACAAGGTGCAAGCGTTTCGGCAGAGAGCCCTCCATCCACTCCCCCTGTACAATGACAGGACAACATAAACTATGTCTTGCTAACGCCCCCTTTTTTTTTTATTTTTTTTTTATTTTTTTATTTTTTTTTTTTGTTATTTTTTTTTTACCATTTTCTTTTTTTCTTTTTTTTTTTTTGGAGGTATTTTTTTTTTTCATATATGTTTTTTTTTTTCAGAGGTTAACAGCACATAATTTAAAATAACTTTTTAAAATTCTACTGAAAATGACAAACTTAAAAAAGTACACGACATCAAAAATAACGTTGTTTTACAAAATAGTCCGAGCTTCCAGAATAAAATCACCTAAATAAATAGAAATATCATTATCTCATTATATACATCGTTTAAAAAATAGTTCTATTACCATAACTGTTCTGAATTTATTTGTTTTATTTTAAGTATATGCTAGTATTTTCATTTTTTTTTTTGTTATTGAACTATTTACTTTTCATTATTATTTTTGTTTTAATTGTCTCTCAAAACATATAAAACAGGCATTATTGATTTTCAAGATAGGTACCTGTTTTTTAAAAATTGTTTAAAAACCCTACATAAAGTCCATTTTGGACATTTTTTTGTAACCATAGGGTACGGAATCAAAATCACTAAATTTTCTTTTTAAAGAGTTTGGTCTATATTCTTTTGTTTCCGTTTTTGTTACTACCTCATGAAACTTAGTTCGGCGAATTTGTTGAGATGTAATTTGAATAGGGGTACAATCTTCACTTAGAATCATATCACGTATCGAGTCGAAATTTACGAGTTTAGAGGCAGAATAATTGAGACATATACCCTTAACTTTACAAACTATTTTTTCCTTTTTCTCTGTTGTAGAATATAATTTGTAGGCATAATTTTTAGGACCTCCACTAGTAAAATGAGTTATATAACTCCCCGATCCATACTGTTCTAATTCATCAGTCATATCACCAATATTATTACCAACAGTAATATCAGGCCCCCCGTCCTTATAAATGTATATAACGGAATCAGTGTCATAATATAGCACTTGTTCACCTAATAGTTCCAAGTAACTATATAATTTAAGTCGAGCCTGAGCTGTAGTGTAGGCTGCAATACAAACATTTACGGTAGAGAGAGGCTCATAACTCTCTTCAGTAAGCTGATAGTTTACTAAAAGCGTAACATCATTTACAGGTATAACAGTATTAATGATTAAATTAGAATTGCAGATCATGGAAAAAATTCTTCAGTTATTAACAATTTTTGTTTTTGTTTGACATTCCAGTTGACCAAATTTACCCCAAAAACTATTAAGCATTAATTTTGCTAAAGAACGCAGACCCGAATTTTTAATTATAGCTTTAAATTCTAACTGAATCCCTTCCGAATTAAAAAAATCTTCAATATATTGTTCCTTTTGCGTTAATGTGATACAATTTAAAGAAAATCCTGTAGCCTCCTGTTTAATTTTTATAAATTTATTCATCATTTCTACAAACAGACCGCCATTTTTAGTAAGCATATTATATTGCACCACTTTATATTTCCAAATTTCGTAAACCTCTAAAATGCTATACCCCATTTCCAACGCTTTTAAAATTTCATCAACAACCCAAGTACCTGTCAGAGCTCTTTGTTCCATATTATGATCGCATACCCCATAATTCATACTTTCCCCACATTTTTCACACAGTATAAACATTAATTTATTATTCATCTTAACAGGCAATACAGGATGATATAAGTCGGTCGGGGGCAAAATTTTACACTTTATTAGACCCTCTGTTTCTTTTAAATTTATGTTTGAACAATTTACCCCTACAATTACCTCAGGATGACCTATAGGAAATTTCCCGTACTTGCATATATACGGGTATAGAGAGCATACATCTACGTACTTTATTTTTTCACCTTCGCGAGTTTCGTAGTAAGTTTTAATATTGCCTGTTCTTCCCCCGTAAAAGGCTTTTCTAGGAATAAGGGAGGTTTCTACTTTGCAGTTTTCTATAAACTCGCGTAATTTCTGATTCCCCTGAATTTCTCGTTTCAATGACCGTATAGCCTAAAAATCTAAGTCTTTCGGTTTTTGCTAGAGTACTTTCGAATCTATAATTATGTGTTTCTGTAGGGTTTTTGTTTAGACTACTATTTCTATCATGTTTAAAACAAAATGTACAACCGTGCCAGTAGCATCCATGAAATTGAAAAATTTGGTTGGTTTCTTGAGAATAGCCATCCACTTTAATGCCTTTTACAATCGCTTCACGACCATTTCCAACATGTTTTATATTACAAGTTTTTTCCATCCACATAAGCCATTGAAGGGCTATTTTGGACTGGTTATCTTTTAGACGATACCCATTTTTAGGTATTATACCAATACTACAAGGTTTTAGAAAATTTCGTCTAAAAACCTTGTTACATGTTGAAGCAATGGTTACACCTTTGGAAAATGGACATACATTCCCAGTTTCTATCATCTGTTGCTGAAATAATTTACAACTTTCAAATAGTATAGCTGTATCACTCACACAATAATCTATTCATTCTTGCTTAAAATTAAAAACGGTATTTTTTGATATTTGATTATTATACCAATTAATAAACTGTAATCGATCTTCAACCCTCATACTGTCTGGACTATAAAAATCAATTGCCGGTAAAATTCCTACATAATTTTGATTCTACTTTTTATTAAAGAGATGTGGAAAGAAACCTTTTTTAAATTTATCTTCAAGTCCAAAACATTTTTGAAATTGTGATAAGGGCATTGGTAAATAATTTAATGAGTCAAGAAATGTAATATTTAATATCTGCATTAAAATAATTTTAGTTCCTCGCAGGATCAGATGAGGAACTACATCGGTCTGAATTAACATCTTATTTAATATGAATTGATTATCGAATCCACCACCATTGTGACTTATTACAATCACCTTATTAAATAGGGTTCTTTGATTTAAAATGTATTTAACAAAGCGCTCTAAACGGTTTACTTGTAACACTTGAGTAGTTACACCACATTTATTACACAGCCAGACCCCTGTATCACGGCAGACATCGCAAAACTGTTTAAATACACAAAGATTTACCTCATGCAAAAATGTACCATCATTAAGAGGCGTTTCTTGACTAGTTTCAAAATCAAAAAATATAAATAATGTTTCTTTTAATTTTGGGGAACCTGTATCTATCGGCATGTAACAATATTCATCCTCAGAGTGAAACCTTCTACAAATTTTGCAAAACACTTCCCCACAAATATGATTTCTATTAGATTTGGTAGTTTTTAAACAGCTGGAACATGCTCTAATTTCTTTACATATACTTGATTTACCAAGAGAATTTAATTTTTTATGATAGTCATAACATAAACTACTTTTAAAATATCTTAAACAATCTGCGCATTTTATTTTTAGTTCAACCTTACAAGGCGGAAATTGTTGACAACTTTGACATGACTCTTCACACCTATGTATATTTTTAGTATTATATGGCACATTACATGTTTCACAGTAATAACTACAACAGAAAGCCGCAGTTAAAGAAGTAATGACATTATAATGACTGTTATGGTATAACAAATTTATTTTCTTATCAACTAGAGGGCCTTTAAAAAGTACTTCACGACCTTTTGACCCATATCTGTAAGCAATGATTTAATACCCTGAAAGAAAGCGTTGAAATTGTTCCAATTCAGGGATTCCACAGCCTTCTATAGGTATATTTACGTCTGCTAACTGAATTAACTCCTCTGCTTTTGCGAGTTGTATCTTATTTTTGTCTTTTTGAATATCTTTAAAATTAGAATCTTTATTTAAGGTAGACATAGCCACAACTAATGCTCAAGGTAAGCATAAGTTATCGGTATTTTTAATTACTATTATACCCCTACATTTATTGCTTGCAGTAACAAAACTAAGATCCCCAGTTCGCGCTCCTCGACCAACGGGTAAACTAACGGTAGTAACCTTAAGACGAAAAGTGTCTGTATCGAGACCTGTTGAGTTAGATTGATAAATACCCTGTATGACCTCATAAATATCGCCAATGTTAATTTTATTTGCTTCTTTAAAATTAATCCACCCCTCCCCCCTAGTAAGAGCTTTTGAACAAAAAGAGAAACCCACTTGGTCGGTGGGCTTCAAATTTTCTGTGACTCTCAATATTATCCCCTCTAAAGCCCCTTGTACCCATGACACAGGTTCTACATTTTCAGGGATTGATTTAATTTTAAATTCTAAATTTCTACCCTGTAAATTGAACCTATGCACTGTCTTGACATAATCTTTTAAAATAATAACTCTTTCCATTTAGACGACTATTTGAATTTTCTCTAATACAGGCCCACTACTTTTAAATAATATTTCCTCTTAGACCAGATTTAGATTAGATTAGATAAAATATTATATTTTTATTCTTTTTGTAAAATAATACAACCCTAGCAATTACTTGCAAATAATTTACTAAACAAAATTAAAAAGGATTATTTACAGCAGTAATCAGAAATTATAGGCTATTAAATAGTAGCGATATAAATCTATATATCTATTTTTAAAAACCTAAAACTCAAATTGAAAAACAATTTACAGATCAAAACGCTTTTAAAGATGAAAACATAAATTTTACCTATTTCAGCAGTACATTAGCTACAGCTTCACTGAACTTTTAGTTAAAATTAACTTAGATTGGAGTTTTTATTATTATTTTTGTAAAAATATGACCCCTATCTATTAGTTTAAAAACTAAACTCATTAGCTACCTTCCAAGAAAAAATATTTACTACCACACACACTGAACTACTACACAGTACACTGATTCTCCAACTTTCACCCACAGTGCTTTCTATGTATGAATATCACCTTAAACAATTTAACTCTCATTTTATACTCCGAAAAATAAAAAATAAATCAAAAGAAAAAGCAGAGGGGATTTGTAAATAAAAAGTAAAAATTAAAATACTTCGTAAATAAACAAAAAGGTATACAGAGAAGTAGTTAGTAGAGAAAGCTAAAAGGTATAATAAGAAAATACGCCCTCAACAAAAAAAGAAAAGCGAATTCTGTTAGGCAGCCTCCTCGGTAAAAGAATAAATAATACAAAAAGAATAAGAAGATACATTGGCGTGGAAGTATCGTGTTTACGGAAATTTCTCAGGCATTTTTGAAACAGAAAGACATAGATATCTGTATTGTATTTAATAGAATATGTTGAACTAGAGTTATCTTAGACTCTTATGGAAGTATTTATTAGTCTGCCAAAGTTTTTAATTTTACAAAAATACCGATATCTGCTACAAGTAAACAATTTATTTAAAAAAAAAATCCAGAACATTGGTCTAGGACATTAGAGGTTTGTTTGTTATTCTTTGTCAATAACCCTATAATAATAAAAACTAAGTTGTTAGCCCCTATATTATCGAGTAACCTCTACCTATGGTTTAATACAATAATAAATAACAAAAAAAGTATTTATTAATGTAAATAAAACAAATAACCTGAAACAAAAAAAATTTCAGCCTTATTTTGTCCCCTATTTTACTCTTTTTAACACAAGATTAAATAAACCAAAAAGTATTATTAAATAAAAGAAAAAAAAAAGAAAAAATAAAAGACCAACCTTTGGGGCTCTTAAATAGAAACTGCTTTTTCCTTCTAAATAAAACCTGTTCGTTCAGTGTCGCTCATAATGCTACGTTAGTAGGTACTGTGAATGTCGTTTTTAATCGAGCATCGTTTCTAGAGTTATTTTTAATTTTTCAATTATATTTTAGTTATAAATTAATGCCGCTTTTATAAAAAAGTTAGTTGTGCTTGTAATAAAAGCCTGTGATATTCAAAATAAATTCGGAAAAATCTCTATTACCTCTAATTAAACAGTTTTAGTTTCTGATGTTATTAATGCAAGCAATGCAGACGTGTTATTTTTAAAATAGCGTTTAAGGTAATTCATCATGCACTTGATATATTCATAATATAATTGAAATAAAAGCATCCCTTTTCGATGTTTTATAATAATTACTGATTTATGCTGACTATATAATTTACTTATAATGTTAAAATAACTATATTTTACCTTTCCTATAATTTTACTTAATTTTTTCTAATTTTTATCACATAAGTTACTTTTTTAAAAACATATAGAAATAGATTATTTAAAGGAGGAGGTGAACTTTTGGAGGGGTGTGATGTCAATAGTGGAATAAAGGGGGGTGAGTTTAAAACGAATGTAAAAACGTTATAATCGAAATAGTTGAGAAATAAATTATTTATTATTTATAATTAATAGTTTTCATCTTACTCTATACTAATAGACAAAAAAAAAACCTTATCGAAGTAATCTGTATTTTTTTTTTCTGCTTAAAATACCATTTTCCCTTATTGATTTATCATTAATAATTATGTATAGACCCCAGATTTTTAAAATTATTTTTGTTAGGGGAAACCGTGAAATCATCAATTTTTAGGGGCAATGTCTATGTCAGGTCTAAGTTCTTCTGAATCTTCCAAAGTTAAGTCAAAAATCTCCTAACAGTTATCAGAAAGATGTAAATCTAGAATTTGTTTAATATTTGATAGTAACTGTTCACAAAAAAGATAGAGCCTCTCTGTTTAGGGTAAAATGTTACAAGACATTATTAAATATTTTAGAACTATTGTTTTGATTAAGTTGATTGTAACAAATATTTAAAATAAAATTGACTACAAATTACCCTCGTTTCACAGAACCTTAAGTTTGGAGGTACCTACATAGATATTACAATGTAAATCCATTTTATATTTTATCTTCAAAAGCCTCCGAGAATAACTTATTATTCAATTTTTACGAAAAATTGCATTTTCTTGTTAATTAACCAGGCATTTTCCCCAATTAGTTTTTATACATGTTTAAGTATTTTTAAATAAAATAAAAAAGAAACTTGTAAAAACTTATTAAAATTTTAGCAACCTTATAATTCATGGTTTTGAATTATATCAAAATGCCCTGACCTCTCAGAACCATGAAAATATATATTTATTTCTTCTTGAGCTTCAGTCTCTGGATAAATCGAATAAAATAGGTACAAGTCTTCTTTATCGTTGATTTTGTAAATATTTACAGTTGTTTTAAAAATTATAGAAAAAAACTGCCATTTCAAAATCCGTTCCAAAAACACCCTCTTTACCCATGTACATTAAATAGTCATTAGCCGTTTCATGTTTTATTTCTACACATGTAGCCATTAGTCTTTCAAAATATTCCCCCCAGTTTTCAATTACAAAAGAAACTATTATTCTTCTTACTATACCGTGAAACTCCTGATTATTATATAAGCTGTGAGATAAACAGCGAAAAAGACAGTTACCATCTCCTTGTATGAGAACAATAGCATTAAGTTCGTTACCATTTTTATCGTATACACTTTTTTTTTGCAGCTACAACCTGGACAAAGTAGTCTGTAATTTTTTTCTGTTTATAATTTAATATATTATTTCCCCTTAATGATATATTATTATCAATTATGGGGGTATCAGAGTTTTTAAAATTATTTTTGCTTGGGGAAATTTGTGAATTTTCAGAAGAATCAAAGAATATGTTAAGAGCTTGTTGGGATAGGGAGCAAATCCTACAATTAACGTAATCATGAACACTACAGACTACTACACTACTTGTTAAATCGACAGTCTCTACACAGTCTGTAAAATCAATAGTATTTAGGGGATTGTCTATGTCTGAAATAAGTTCTTCTGAATCTTTCAAAGTTAAGTCAAAAACCTCCTCAAAGTTATCAGTAAGGGGTAAATCTAAAATTTGATCAAATTTTGCTAGCTCTTGTTTACAAAAAAGATAGAGACTCTGTGATAGAGATAAATCGCTAAAAGACATTATTAATTATTTAGCACTATTGCTTTTTGTTTAAGCTGATTGAAAACAAATATTTAAAATAAAATTTTTATGTTTTTTAATAATAACTTCTATATCTTCTTAAAAAATGGGGTTGATTATATGTATTTTTAAAAATCAATAAACAATTTACCTTTTCTTTCTGGAGACGATCACAAAACTTCAAAAGTCTATTAAAACCCACAGTACATTGTCAGCATAAAAATCTTTTAAGGGTATATATACCCCCATAATTGCAAAACAACTCCCTTTTTGTTGCATTCTTTTTCGAAAACTGTCGAAAACCTGTAGTACATATGTTTATGCTTCATTTTTGGGGTAAAGACATTATTATATATAGTATTTAATAACATGTTGATAAAAAGCTTATAGAGTGTACTAAGATATATAATTATTACCTTTATACCTACTACTTTCGCTTTTTAAAAAATTAAAAAGTTTTTTACAAACTGAATAAAACTATTTTTTCGAAAGTAAAAATCTTATAGGTACCAGCTTTTATCGTACAAGAGAGTTATAAGGTTTTCCTCGAATTTTTTACCCAGGATCCTTACTATAAAACGTAATGTTATTGTTAAGGGGTAAGTCATAATCATTCATTTAAAGGGTATACTAAAAATCTTTCATTTAAAAAAAAAAGTAACACAAATAAACTCAATTGTTCCAACTTCCGCGTAAGCTTTTTGTTTTCGTGAAAAATTATTCCTTTATCGTATTAAACTATCACCCCAAAAATTTAACGATATTCTATTTAGGTAACTCTTTGTCGTTTTATCAGCAGTTAATATTAACATTTTCGGCGATCGTGTAAAGAACAATTTTAAAAAACCTCCGACAATAATAGCTGTATAATATTTTGTTTACTGCAAATAAAAGGTTTGCTATCTGAAAACCAGTTTTCACAAAACCTTAATATGATATAATATGCGAATGAAACTATAGTACGTGTGTCTACTTTCAAAAAGTATAAAATATTTTCTCGCTCACATTATTTTTCTTTAAAGGTACTTCTTCCTTTACTGTTTTATGATACTTTTTACTCATAACTCACCCCCTTTTGCTATGTATGTATATCTCTCATTCCACCTATTTATCTGAAAGCTTAATTAAATGTACAGAGATCTGTTTACCAGTAATTGGTCAAATATGTTTTTGTTTCTGACGGTATGAGGGGCTATATTATGAAAATCATAAAACAAGTGTTTTTTTTTTGTTTTATATTTTATCAGCGTACTATTTTTTTCTAAGGACATATGGTTTAAGTTTGATCGAGTTTGCTAGGGTATGAACAGAGATTCTGCGCAGCAAACAACATAATTTTGATCTAAAATTGGACCTAATTTCAACATTTATGCTTTGACTACAAGAAAATTGTATCAAGACAGTGACGACCCCCATGTGTTAAAAGCTCTATGGCTACACAGCTGGTATTCAAACATCTACAGGTTAGTAGTACAAGTTAAAATTTGCTTTTTTTTTTGCAAAATTTTGTTTTTTACCGCCTATTTGCGTGTGATAAAATATGTCTCTCCCCCACTCTCCCTTTCCCCTCTCCCTCCCCTCTCTACCTCTTCACTCCTTGGACCTATTTTTCGCTTTTTTGAACATTTACGCTTTGACTACAAGTAAAAATAGTCGGTTGGTGGCAGGTATTCAGTCTCCTTCACGTTTGGACATGTTATTTAGGTGGTTACAAAAACTAGTCTGACTGTCTGATTAAGCGAATAAATAGGTACATGTATTTTTATCGTCGAGTTTTTAAATATTAACAGTTGTTTTTTTTTTAAATGATAGAAAAATCTGATATTTTTAAAATCCTTTCCAAAAACACCATCCTTCTTATATACTTCAAATAGTCACCCCCCGTTTCATGTTTTTATTTTCACACTTGTGGCTGTTAGTCGCTCAAAATATTAACCCCCAATTTTCAATAACCAAGAAAACTATTACTCTTCTTACCATTATTATATATTTTTACAAATTAACTGTATATGAAGTCATTGTATAAAATTCGGAGGTGAGTCATGACGAGCTCCTTACTTTTTTTTGCTAGAAAAATACTAAAAATATTTTTTTTTAAAGAAAAACTTTAAATTTAAGAATATCATTATTGATTATACAAATAAAAAATAGTAATTACAATTGGAACGTTCTTTATAATTATTTTTAAAGAATCTTAGTCAATAATAATTATTATTCCAAAAGAAGTATTGTTAAAAGAATTTAAAAACTACAGATTAACAAAATAACAATGCGTCACAGACCTCTTAATAAGCATGTTTCGGGGGGTTTTTTACTTATTGATTGAGTGGATTAGATGTTATTTTATGAGCTTCGCTCCAACATAGTGCCTTAATTTTAACAGTAAATAATTATTCCTACCTGAATATCATGACTAAACCATCGCAACACCTTGTTTTAATAAATAAAATAAAAAAAATAAAAAGTACACAATGAGAGAAGACATAAATATCACCCCAAGAAACCAATCTTCTTTTTAAATAATTAAAATCAGTTTACAATACCTTAATAATAATATAATATAATAAGTGAATAAAACTATAGTATGTGTGTCTACTTTCAAAAATATAAATATTTTTCTTTTGCGCATTACTTTTTCCTTTTACCTATTTATCTGTATGCCTGTATGCATATACAGAGGTCTGTCTACCTATGTTCTGTCAAACAGCTCTTGCTTCTGATGGTATATGAGGGTTTATATGAAAATCATAAAAACAAGTGTATTTTGTTTCATAGATTAAACATATTTTCGCTTTTTGACTCAGCCTCCTTTAGGGCTGCACAAGTTAAATTTTTGCAATAAAATTGTTTTTACCTCGTTTTTGAGTGTAATAAATATGCTCTCTCTCTCTCCCTCTCCCTCCTTCTCCTCCCCTTTTCCCCTCACCACTCTCCTCCAAGAAACAATCTTCCTTTTGAATTAAAACCAGTTTTTTACAAAACCATAATATGAAATATATATATTTACGGTAATGGTGTAAAACTAAGCCAGACATAGCAACTTGAACGTACATTCCTGATCCACTTTTACAATCCCAAGCCATATATATGGCTCAGGATTGTTTTCCCTGTTAATTTTTAATGCCGCCTTGAAAAAAACCGTTTGAGTTTTTTTTTTAATGGCGTTTGGTATTACGAATAGTCTGACAGAGAAAAAACCGTTATTTTGATTTTTGGGCGGGCTATGGAGTTAATTTTATACTGGTTTAGGTTTGTATGAATCTTAAAAATATAGTTCCTTAATAATGCGATAGGGGCGCAAATGTTGCCGTCAATAATATACGAGTATATATCTGCAAACAAACAAATATAATCCAGTAACAAGTGACAACAATGTAAAAAAATTCAATTAGTCTTTATACGGCGACGACAAGTTCGCTGATATTTAAATTACTTAAGCGCTTATCTGTGTGTGCGCGCGCCATGTCCCAAAGAAGTAAAAAAAAATGCATTTTTGAGAAAGGAAAGTGCAACTAAAGATAAGCAAATAAATATTTGTTTTATAATACAGTTTCCTATATAATACAGTTTACTAATATTTAAATTATAAATTAATGCATAAATGGTGTTTTACCTCAACATAAGCTAACCAATATGATTTTTTTGTTAGTTGCACAATTTAAATATAAATTCGGTCAAAGGTGCATGTTTAATAACCATATTAAATGAAGATATCTAGAACGGCTTTAAGTTAAACAACATACCCCGGTTAAAATACAAAATTTACTCCCTATTTTTAAAAATACGGAAAACGGATATAAGGAAAAATTGTTTAGAATTTTTTAGAAAGATATACCCAAATAGAACGGTGTATTGTATTCTAAGAATTATACCATAAACAATTCAAATGTTTTTAAAATTTTAACGTTTTGTCATCAAATGACACATCAGTACTTCATTCTAATTATCATTTTTTTACCATTTCGGCCAACCAATAATAATTGCAAGGGCTAAATATTAATTATTTTTAGTTTTACGAAAGTAGTCCATTATCTCAGAGTGGAGCTGTTGAGATATGGGAAAAAAATCACAGTCAAAAATATATAACACGTCAGTTTATTAGGGTGTACATGTTTCGGTACTAGAAAATACGATCATCAGAACCGAAACATGTACACCCAATAAACTTACTTACTTATACTATATTTTTGTAGAGATGACTGTGAGTTTTTCCCCATAATTATTTTTAGGATTTAGTATTAAAATGATATTACAGATAATGATGTTTAAGCCGTTAAATATTTCAATAAAATTCAAATCGAAAGTTAAATTTACAATTCATGTTTGTTGCAATAATATTTAACTCAACTTTAAAATATCGCAAAATTTTCGTTATAGTTTAAGCTCCCACTGCGAAAATGGTATCCCATCGACTAAAAATTAAAATGTGAAAAGGTGGCAAAACATGTAAAAATTATGAATGATGAAAGAGTTTTGGTCTTCCATTGTCTTTATTTGTTTTAAAACACAACGTTTCAACTGGTAAGTATCTCCAGACGTCTTCAGGCGAATACTAAATAAGTAAAGTAACTACAAGACTATTTATACTAGCTAGGTGTACTGAAGTAGAACTGAGGTGGGTGCAGTCATGCGTTCAGTTGGTACGCGATCTTATCCTAAGATTACATGTTTCTAACAAAGGTTTCCAGATATTTCTTATGTCTAATGATAGTTTACTAAAGCAGCCTGCTGGGTTCTGGTAAATAGCAGCAGCTTCCTTAAACTTTCTTTTCCTCCAGTATGGTTCCTTATGTAGGATTTCAGCTTCTGGCAACAGCATCCAAACTTCAGTATACAGAATACCTACGCATACAAGTCAGCATCTCAATTTTACATCAAATCACTCAAACAACACGAAACGTGGCATAGTTAAGACCCTCTTGGATAGAGCAATTGCAATCTGTAACTCGGAAGAAACATTTAAAAAAGAAGCTCACCACATCAAGACCGACCTCAACAAAAATGGCTACCCCACAAAATAAGTTGACACAATATTAGAAAATTGTAAGAATCGACCCAACGCGCAAGAAGCAAACAGAGAGGCACAATCAACACTCAATATTCTTTCTGTATGTCGAAGGAGTTTCTGAGAAAATAAGAAGACTAGGACAACGATATACCATCAACACCGTATTCAACTCGAGGGATACCCTAAGAAGCCACCTGACGAAGACAATGCCTACAAGTTAAAAAGATAGGAAGAACTGCGTCTACCAAAGAGACCGACAAGTCAGGTGCAGCTGACCATGCCTGGAAACATGGTCACTATATCTTGTGGTCAGAAGCTGAAATCCTACATAGGGAACCACAATGGAGGAAAAGAGAGTTTAAGGAAGCTGCTGCTATTCACCAGAACCCAGGCTGCTTTAGTAAACCATCATTTGACATAAGAAATATCTGGAAACCTTTGTTAGTTAGATAGATGTAATCTTAGGATAAGATCGCGTGCCAACTGTACGCATGACTGCACCCACCTCAGTTATGCTTTAGTGCACCTAGCTAGTATAAATAGTCTTGTAGTTATTTTACTTATTTAGTATTCACCTGAAGACGCTGGAGATACTTACCAGTTGAAACGTTGTGATTTAAGACAAATAAAGACAATGGAAGTCCAAAACTCTTTCATCATTTAAGAAACATCATTGTCTCCAACCTTCAAACAGTCATGTAAAAATCATGCTGCTTCCGGCAGACAAGTAAAAATTTGTTAACTGGTATTTGCTTACAAATTTTTGAATTTAGCTAAAAAAAAATATTTTACTTTTCAGAATACCTGCTTGAAATTTACATAATTTGTGGTAAATAATAAAACATTTTCGAAAAAATTTGTCTGACTGAAAATTTTTGTTAATAAATTTATCAGACCTAATTTGTTACAAATAATTTTTTTCATGAAAGTACACTTTATAACACCACTTTGATTCTTGTTTTAAAATAATGTTTAAGATCTTTTAATGCATCTGTTCAGTAAAAAACGTATTTTAATACATAATCTAGGATCAGGATCTAGAACATTTACTTAGAACTGAAATGAAAAATTCTGTTTAGTTAGCAACGGCCATACCATATTTTTGGATTTAAAAATGATGTGGTTGCGGCATTTAAAAAATGGAGTCTGCCGTAGTAATAGCATTTTTTCGCTAGCAGACCAATTTTGATGCATAAAAGCAATCTTGAACTTCATTTTAAAACAAAAATAAAAGAGTTGTTATGAAGTGCACTTTCATGAAAAAAAATGGTTTATTATTTACCAGAAATAATGTAAATTTCAGGTGTTTTGAAAAGTAAAATAATTTTTTTAGCGACGTTCATAACTTACTTTACTACTTGTCTTACCGGGCGTAACATGCTTTTTACATGCAACCATTTTCATTTCTATGTAGGGTACCATTTTCACTGTGGGAGCTTCGTCTATTACCTTACCTAATAATAAGCACAACAAGAACTGTCTTTCAAAGTTTGGAATCGCTATTTGTTTATTAAAATAATAGAAAAAAGACAAATAATAGTAAAACGTAAAACTTAAATTATCATGAATCCATGCATTGACAAGAGACATTTTGCCATGTACATTATTAGTTAATTTTTTATCAATACACAATATATACAGGGTGAGTCGGGAGGAACGGACCAAACTTTAGGAGCGTAATATAGGGATACGCAAAAACAATTTGAAAAAACCCATATGTTCTTATTCGATAATCATTTGTTTTCAAGCTATAGCGTAATACCAAATAAAGAAAAGTTCATATATTAACGGTTTTCTTATAGTGTTCTTTTAATAAATGTTTAAAAATACCGCCATTGACTTCTAAACATTTTCCGCTTCGTCTACGAAGATGGCCCCCGTTGCTCTTCTAATTGCTTCATGTCTTTCTTCTTTAAAATTGGCTGCAGTATTTCTAATACATCGAATTAGTGCATCCCGAGTGTCCACTTTTAATTTGTACACTTCATTTTTAAACCAGCCCCATAAACAATAATCTAGTGCTGTGAGGTCTGGAGATCTTGGAGGCCAATTAATAGGACCACTGCGACCAATCCAACGCCCTGGAAATGTTTCGTCTAAATGTTGCTTGACCTGACGAGCAAATGTGCAGAAGCTCCATCGTGCTGGTAATACATTTACCTTCTGATATTAACAGGAACATCCTCTAGTAGTTCTTGTAACTCATGTTTTAAAACATTTTGGTAGTTGTCTCATGTGAGGCGATTCTCCAAAATGAAAGGGCCAATTAAATAGCTATCGAGCATACCACACCACACGTTAACCGAAAACTTATGTTGAAAATTACTTTCAACTGTTGCGTGGGGATTTTCGATTGACCATACATGAGAGTTACGAGTATTATTAATACCGTCACGGTGAATGTGTTGCTTTATCTGTAAAAAGTATACGCGATACAACACGATGATTATTTATCCACCGACAAAATTCAATACGTTTAGCATAATCTTTCGGTTTTAGGTGCTGTACATGGTATGGATATAAGCCTTGCTCGTGGAGTGTGTTTAATACTCTTTTTTTGTGGAATCCCCAATTGAGTACCAATTCTTCGTGAGCCGGTCGTTGGATTTTCTTCTACTAAATCCAGAATATTTTCTACTTGTCCTAAACCTTGTCGAGTAGCTCGTTCAGATGTAATGTTGGCACTGGGAACCAAAATTCAAATTATTCCAAGCGGGTAAAAACGCGCTGCTAGTAGTCGTGACGACAAGGCGTATCATTTGTCAGATTTGTGTGTGACATCCACGAAATGGTTATAGGTTTTCAATAAATTTGATGATTTGTCAGATTTGACATCCACGCGTCAAGCGACACGACCTTAAAACAACAATACAATAACAATAACACACGGCAATCCAAATGCAAATTGGGTCGCTCGGCACCTGTCAGGAGTGTCAGGATGACGGATGACCAAAAGTCATACCCCCTGACGTCATCGGGCACGGGGCTTCGCGCGCTTTAGAGATCGTTTGAAATGCTTTCGACACGCGCGAAACTTTAAAGAATTTTTACCAAGTTATTTTTGATTTTTAAGGAGTAATAATTGGGGAATACTTCTTTCAGGCATAACTAAATCATATTATTGAAAAAAAAAAATTTAAAGTTCCCTATTAAAGTTGCCCGATTAGTAAATTAAAAATTATGGAAACCAGGCCACTTTTTGATTGTGAGAAAATCCTTTCTGCCAAAGTCAGAAATGTCACAATTAAACTTGCTGATTAGTTAATTATTGTTTAAAATCTTCGTGCAATTCGACATCAATCTTATAAGATATATTATATTATGTCATAATTTTTTTTTGTTAAATATTTGGCTTTAATTACACCGTTATTTATTATTTAAATCAGAATAGTTAAAGTTTACTTTTCCTATATTGGCAACGTTGTACTGGCTTAGTATTTACCGTAGGTGAGCAGATTCTTGTATACTTTGGCTTGGGAATGGTAGGAACTTGCAGGTGACTTGAAACGGTACGGAATTTAGAAAATATATATATGAATTTAAAAAAATATTAACCGATATTTTTCTGTATATATATACAGGGTGTTCCGATGATCATGTTACAAAATTCTAGGGTAGATAAAACACATGAAAATAAGAAAAAAAGTTCATGTGAACATGGGTCCGGAAACGCTTCTTCAGGGAGCTAGGGCCCTTCGAAGATGACCTTCAAAAACTACTTTTCGTTTTATAGCTTCGGTACTACTGCAGCTATCGCAACCAATTTTGGGACATGAAATCTAGTTCGTAGGTTCATCAATTTGAGCGTTCCGGATTTTGTCACCTTTAACCAGGGGCGTACAAACCAAGGGGGTATTTGAGTAAATTTGACCCTACTCCTCTTAGGCTTTAATTTCTTACCATTTTTATATCTGATTATGATTCTCCAATGCCTTTTACATAAAAAAGGTACTCTTAGTAAAAATCGCTATCTGTCACAGTTTCCTCCGAAAATGGCTAAATCCAATCAATAATAAATTATTGGTCTTAAACCAATTATTACGTTGAAATATGAAAATGAGGTTCAGTACAGATAGTTGTCAAAAATCTGTCAATAAAATATTGTGTCGCCAGTGAATCATGGATTATACTTTCGCCGAATATGCCGATATGCTATTAATTTATGGCGAAGTTCATTGCAATGGAAGAGCCGCTTCAAGATTGTATCAGGAGCGGTTTCCTGAGAGGCGTGTACCTGCTCACACGCTATTCGAGAGGGTAAATCAGCGCATAAGGGAAACTGGCAGTACGTCTTAGAGCAAAACGGCTTACATGTCCCTATCTTCAATTTTTATTATCTTCCCAAAAAAATCAACTTCCGGTTAAACCGGATGTAACTCGAAAGCAGGAAATATAGTTGTTCCGGTTTAACTGGAAGTTGAGTTAGAAAGTTATAAGCTGTCAAAGTTAAAAAATGTCACTTTTCGAGAGTCAATATCTCGGAAACTATGAAGTATAGACTAATAACGAACTTGAACTCCCGTTTGGGTTAGACACGTGCTGGTCGCAGCGAACTTCTTTTTAAGATGTTCATGAAAAACGAAAAAAAATTTTTTTTAAATCTTTTTTTAAAAATTTTCCAAAAATTTTCTCTGAAAATGTCGTAAACTTTTTATTTCTTTTCTAAACCATATGTGTCAGTTTTGACTCCTGCTGGGGTAACTGGGCCGTAACAAGCTTGGTGCCCCAACAGCATTTTACTTCAAGCTAAATGCATTTACACTACTTTAATATAAAAAACACATTTTTTCTTTCTCTCCCCCTCATATCTGACATCTTTCACACCTCTTCGACATAGTTGAATCAAACTAAAATGTTTTTATCACACACACTTGAACTGATTTCTACAAAGTCCTTCATTTGATATGTCCTGTTTTTTCTCTTCATTTCCCGCCCACAGTGGCTTCTTACTGGTCCCTGACCTTTCAGCGTGCTGATATATTTTCCGCCTTTTGACTGCAAAAGTTTTTTCACTCCCCATGCGTGTCATTGAAAGCTCCATTATGGATTAGTTCCACCTTTAATTTTATTATATTTTCTCTTTTGCTAACAACATCAGCTGTTCATTATTTTTGCTTCAATTTCCTGATGATGAGTGTTTCTACACTCGAAACATGTCGATTCTAGCCTAGCTATTAAATTAAAATTGTGAAAAAAGACTTTATGCTTTTCTTTTCCCTATATTATTCAACTCCACTTTGAGTATGGACTACTTCTTCAAAATTAATATGAATTTTAATAAAACCATACTCTTTACAGACGAAGCAGGATTTCGGCGGGATGGTATTGTTAATTACCATAACACTCACGTATGGAGTGACGAAAATCCCCATGCTTTCGTGCAGTGTCGCCACCAGGAACAATTTTCTTTAAATGTGTGGATGGGTATTGTTGGTAACAATTTAATTGGTCCTTTCTTTTTACCCTTAAGATTAAACGGCGAATCTTACTTAGAGTTTCTTCTACAAGAATTGCCCGTACTGCTAGAAGAAGTTCCTCTAAATACAGGGTGTTCCGATGATCATGTTACAAAATTCTAGGGTTGATAAAACACACGAAAATAAGAAAAAAAGTTCATGTGAACATGGGTCCGGAAACGCTTCTTCAGGGAGCTAGGGCCCTTCGAAGATGACCTTCAAAAACTACTTTTCGTTTTATAGCTTCGGTACTACTGCAGCTATCGCAACCAATTTTGGGACATGAAATCTAGTTCGTAGGTTCATCAATTTGAGCCTTCCGGATTTTGTCACCTTTAACCAGGGGCGTACAAACCAAGGGGGTATTTGAGTAAATTTGACCCTACTCCTCTTAGGCTTTAATTTCTTACCATTTTTATATCTGATTATGATTCTCCAATGCCTTTTACATAAAAAAGGTACTCTTAGTAAAAATCGCTATCTGTCACAGTTTCCTCCGAAAATGGCTAAATCCAATCAATAATAAATTATTGGTCTTAAACCAATTATTACGTTGAAATATGAAAATGAGGTTCAGTACAGATAGTGAGCATTATAAGTTAGTCAAATCTTTTTCTTTAATGAAAATAAATTAGATTAGAGAGATTTATTGCCTTTTCGAAATTGGGGGTATAAAAAGTAAAAGGGAACGTATACAAAATATTTCAAAAAAAAAACAATTAAACAGGTTTAACGAGTGAGTCAAGGATAAGGCAGAGTAAATTTTTGTCTTGAAGATGAATTTACTAACGCTGTCGTTGACTGACCCTGTACGTACCAAAATAAATTCAAAATAACAATTGTTGAAAATGCCTGCCACCACGTTCAATACATGTATTACACCTACGTAGCATATTTAAATTGACGTCAGTAAAAACATCAGGCATGGTTTGGATCATTTCAGCCGCAACAGAAATCCTAGCCACCAAATCTTCCTCCGACTGAACTGGAGTTTCATATACAAGGCTTTTCATATGTCCCCAAAGAAAGAAATCCATAGGAGTTAAATCTGGGGACCGGGCTGGCCAGTTGACATCGCTTCCACGTCCAATCCAATGTCCTCTAAAACGATCATCGAGGTGCTCACGTACGACATGTGCAAAATGAGCGGGTGCTCCATCATGCTGGAACCATAGATTCCGACGTATGTCGAGGGACAGCTCATCCAATAACTCAGGTAAGGTGTATCTTAAAAAATTGAGGTACACCGTCCCAGTTAGTCGAGGAGGCAACATGATTGGTCCAATTAGACGTTCTCCAACAATTCCAGCCCACATGTTCACCGAGAATCGATGTTGGTACCCTCTTATTTGAAGAGCATGAGGGTTTTCCTCCGCCCACACATGGCTATTCCGTGAATTAAAAATACCTTCTCTCGTAAAAACAGCCTCATCAGAGAAAAGCACAAATTTCGGAAATTGGGGTTCTTGTGTACACTGTTGAAGAAACCACTCGCAAAACTCTACGCGGGGTGCATAATCATTTGGTCTCAATTCCTGTACTTTTTGGCGATGGTAAGGATGAAGAAGTTGTTCGTTAACAATCTCCCATACACGTACATGACTTACATTCATGGATTCTGCAACAGCTCGGGTACTAACACTAGGATTTTCCTCGAATTTGTCGGAGTACCTCTTCCTCAAATTCTGGAGTTCGTACAGTTCTTTGAGCGCCATTATCTGGCCTCGTTATTTTCACGGAGCCAGTTTCCCTTATGCGCTGATTTACCCTCTCGAATAGCGTGTGAGCAGGTACACGCCTCTCAGGAAACCGCTCCTGATACAATCTTGAAGCGGCTCTTCCATTGCAATGAACTTCGCCATAAATTAATAGCATATCGGCATATTCGGCGAAAGTATAATCCATGATTCACTGGCGACACAATATTTTATTGACAGATTTTTGACAACTATCTGTACTGAACCTCATTTTCATATTTCAACGTAATAATTGGTTTAAGACCAATAATTTATTATTGATTGGATTTAGCCATTTTCGGAGGAAACTGTGACAGATAGCGATTTTTACTAAGAGTACCTTTTTTATGTAAAAGGCATTGGAGAATCATAATCAGATATAAAAATGGTAAGAAATTAAAGCCTAAGAGGAGTAGGGTCAAATTTACTCAAATACCCCCTTGGTTTGTACGCCCCTGGTTAAAGGTGACAAAATCCGGAAGGCTCAAATTGATGAACCTACGAACTAGATTTCATGTCCCAAAATTGGTTGCGATAGCTGCAGTAGTACCGAAGCTATAAAACGAAAAGTAGTTTTTGAAGGTCATCTTCGAAGGGCCCTAGCTCCCTGAAGAAGCGTTTCCGGACCCATGTTCACATGAACTTTTTTTCTTATTTTCGTGTGTTTTATCTACCCTAGAATTTTGTAACATGATCATCGGAACACCCTGTATATATAATAAGTGAATAAAATTATAGTATGTGTGTCTACTTTCAAAAAGTATAAATATTTTTCTTTTTCATATTACTTTTTTTCTTTTAGCGGTATTTCTTCCTTTTACTGATTTTTGATGGTTTTTACTCATTGCTATGTATGTTTATCTCTCGTTTTACCTATTTATCTGTATGTCTAACTGTATGTACAGAGGTATGTCTACCTTTGCGCGGTCAAAAGGCAAAGTTCAATTTTTGCAATAAATTTGTTTTTACCTCGTTTTGCGTGTAATAAAATAAGTTCTCTCTCTCCCTCTCCCTCTCCCTCTTCTCCTCCTCCCCTCTCCCTCTCCTTCTCCTTGTATCTATTTTCGTTTTTGTGAACAATTATGCTTTCAGGTCTGAACAAGTTAAAAATTTTTGTCTTTTACAGAAAATTTAATTTTACCTCGTAATTGCGTGTAATAAAATAAGTTCTCTCTCCTCTCTACCTCCCTTTCCTCCTCACCACTCTCCTCTCCATGGTTCTGTTTTCGCCTTTTTGAACATTTACTCCTGGACTACAAGTAAGAATAGCATCAGAATTGCAGGTATTCGGACTTGTACATGTTATTCAGGTTTCTTATTGTATTGATAGTTTTGTCGAAATTTTCTAATATGCTCCGCTGGTGCTGTGTGTAAGGCTTTGGAAATATAAACCGCAGGTCAGAGGTTCGAGTGCAGGTAGAAGTACGAACTTTTTTTAATGATAATTAAATTAAATAGATCAGGATGACGAAGTCCTGCGTTCTAGAGCGGGGGTCAGTGACCTCTGACGCGCAGCCTCGCAAATTCTCGGTAGTGTAGCGTACTCCTTTAGGTCTCTTCAAGTTATTCAGGTTCCTTGTATTGGGGGAGCTTTAAACAGATTCTCTGTCTGTCCGCTTAGTTCAGTGTTCTTCAGGTATGTACAAGTTATTCAGGTTTCTTGCAATGGGGGTGCTTCAGACAGATTTCTATGTCTGTCTGGCTGAACTCCCCCATTACCTACTCATGAGTTGTCAGTTTATAGCTGACAGCTATCAAGTAACATTTAATCTTGTCTCATGCAGTATTTCGTACTAGGTACTTCACTAAATAAATTGAAAATTAACAAATGAAAATGGTTAAATTGACTGAAACTCAGAGAATAGATGTCTTAATTATTATAGGATGTGGTAATCGTATTAGGACTCAAAGGGAAGTTCGTGAATTATTTAATATAAAATATCAAGACATTCAGATATCTCAGTCCAACGTAAGCAGAATCGAGAAGAGATTTAGAGAAACGGGACAGGTACGAGATCTTCCTAGGTCCGGTCGGCCTTCAATTTTAGAAGATAAAAAATTAAACATCTATCTATCCATTGAAGAAACTCCACATAAAACCACTAAAAGCATTGGATAACGAAATTGAAAAATCATGTGTAAAAATAATTTTAAAAATAGAGAAATATCATCCACATCTACAGTGCGCAAAATTATAGGATGATTAACACTGTTTCGCTACTGCAGAATTCTGGAAAGCCTATTTGAAATGACTGTCGGGACGAATCATATTTTAGTAAAGAAATGTTTCTACTTCTAAGGTATAGAACCCTTTTTGCAAAAAAATAAGAAAATATATGAAAAAATGCTCACTGAAAGTACGTATTTTTAGGCATTTTCCAGGGTTAATACCGTCGCGAATAATTTTTTTTTCAAAAAAATCGCTCTATACCTTAGAGCTTCCATGTCTTATGTTTACTATTCCAAAAATTGAGACATAAATATCTCGTAATAAGCCCGTTATCCTGCAGCGCGCGAAACGTGTTTCAGGTAAATTTTGTTAAAATGTGTTAGAAGTTGCCTATCTAAAGCTTTATTTATTTCCTGCCGACGTGATACTAGATAAAATCATGATACACTGAGAAAAATGTTACATAGGTTAAATAATTTGGAGATGATTTCATGCTAATTGTAATTAAAGGGAGGAGGTGATTCGTTTCGCCCCCACTAAAGGCGTACCTATTAATTTTGGGTAAGCATACATCTTTCGGCTTAGACCGGAGTGGTTTATAATGTGACACAGTACCGAAAGTTACGAAGCGCGTTCGCCATTTTTTCAACAAATGATGTTTTAACTTTTAAAATTTTGTTTTTAATGTTTGGTAAAGAATAAAAATTAAACGAAATGCAGCCGATTAGTTTGTGTATTGAAATCAAAAATGGGCTATCGGATTTAAAATTTTTTATGTTGCGTTCTTCCTCGAAGTGAGTGAAGTCTCTTGATAGTAAAACAAATATATAAAGTTAAATAGCTGATCGCAACAGACATCGGGACAAAGCCATTGAAACTGGTTATATGTCCCCCCTATATTAATTTTTATATCTAAAAATAAAGTTTCATGTGCCCTGGTAAAGGTTAACAGGTGCAATAAAATTAAGCTATTTATGAACTTTCTTAGTTGGTACGGGAGCGTAAAAAGAAAACGAACTGTTAGGGCGAACACACACGGCTTTTTGGAGCGGTTTCTGCCGAAGCGGCGGCCGACGCTGCTGCAGCAGTGACAAGACACCACGTTATGGGTTCGGCGCGGTTTCTGTCAAGGCGGCCGCCTTGGAAAGCAAATCTAGGTTAATTCCTGAAATAAATAATTTATTGTGATTAGCGGTAATGAAAGCCCAAGTAGCACAAATATACTTCAGACAGTTCTATACATTGCTATATAACAATTTGTAATATAACTATGATATTTTAAAAGTCCTCTGTAAACCATTATATGACTCTTAGAAACACGGAAAAAGCCCAGATTATAAAACAGTTTCATTTATTAGAAGTTTTGTTAGGCTCACATAAAATAATTACAATACACTTTTGGGTATTTTATGTAACGTTTATATAATCCATTTTATAAGAAATAATTAAATATTTTATAACTATAGCAAATAACCTCTCATAGATACTAATAAGATATTAATAAAATTGTTTTATAACAGGCTTAAAAATATTTTAACAATAACCATTTTGGGCCGATTAAAATATTTTTATTATATTGTGTTTATATTTTAGTCGTGTAGTTATTACGAATAAAATTTCAATATATTTACCTAATATGTCAACTTATGCAAGAGATCATAGACTTGAAACATGGCGACAACAAAAACTTACAGCAGTTTGCACGAAAAAGATTTTCAAGTCGAACGCTTTCCCACGGCCAAATTTCTCTGCCAGGCTGATTTTACTGACATAACATATCCATATTTTTAAGTGAATCTTTACGGGCTTTCATTTAATTAAACATTTTGTTATTGAAGATATTTTAAAAATATTTTTAAAAGTTAAATAATAATTTATAAAGTTGAAAATCGACATCTTTTTTACTTGCAATGTTATTGGCCAAACGTTTTTCTTATTAAAATGACTACTTTAAGAGATATTTAAATATTTTATTTGATTAATATTATTTCGCCAACATGGCCGATTTAAAGTAGTTTTTAAAACATGGCGTCAACTCTAACAAATCACTTTATCGTTCCAGGCACACTTGTAAAACAAATATATTATATAAATTGTTATATTATGCCTTTTTACATGACAAAATTGTTTTATTATTTAAAACGGCGTAGCATCACGTGGTAAAATTATTGTGGTTCTCGCAATGTTGCCATGTTTTTGCAGAATATTGATTTTTTGTAGCTATAGGTATACTGGTTCGCCTGTGTTGAATGTTTTTGTAAAATCCATTCTTTATTTTTATTATTATCATGATTAGTATTATTATTATTATCGTTTTGGGTACCTTTTTGCTATAATTCAAATATTTCCTTACAATTTTTGCGTGTAACCTTAAAGAACCATTGCTTACTTTTATTAAAATAATTGTGCCTTGAAAAATAAAAGTGATTTGGTGAAGCATTCTAGTCCTTTCTATTTAATGTTCCTATTTTAATATATTTGCTTCAAGAAATTAAGAATACTTTTAAGTAGACTTGCAGATTTTATTTTTATTCCGACAATGCTGTATGGCCGGCCAGTCATTCTCGGCCGTGGTGTTAGTAAGTGGCGCAAGGTAGCGTGACAGTAGATTAATTTTAAATAATGGCGACACTAATAAATTGATAATATGATAGTTTTGTTGTATAAGGCTCACTTTAGGAATCTTATTCGATACTACTATCGTATACGCTATTATGGTAACCGGTTGTATATAATCTTTTCATTAAGAAATTAAATCTAGTAGCCCATACTTTAATTTTTTTATTAGCTTTAATATTTTTGTTGATCTCGGTTAACTCTAAAGAATTTTCTTCATCGTCTTTCGATTCTACAGTATAATAATCAGAGTCTAAACATTGATTGTATTCTTTACTATGGGCTATGAGCTCACATTCTTGCTCGGATGAAGAATCGTTAAGCATTTTACCCAAATCAACCCTGTCTGTTATCTGTGCTGTTGTGTTTACACGTTGTACATTTGCATTTAAAATTCTTTGATAGTTATCTCTAACCTTTTTCTTAAAGTTTCCACTTTGTCTTATTTTTTTCCAGTGGGAAATTGGCCGACTGCTTAAGCTTGACATTGTTTACAAATTATAAATAGATACACTGACTGATCATATCAACTGATGTGGACGTAAAAAGTTAGGTTAGTACGGGAAGTGCTATAAATATTATATAAGGTTCACTAAATAATGATTTTGCATTTACAAAAGCATTTTTATATTTTAAATGCTTTTTAACTATTTCATTACGTTTTATTAAATAACCATTATAAAATAGTCGTTTAAGAGTAGCCGTAGTTGCTTAATTGTCGTCAAGATCAAATTGTTTTATAAATAAGTTTCCGCTACTGCTATATAATCTAACAATAAAGCTTCTATAAAATTAAAGTGAATGTTTTTATAATTGCTTTATAAACTGTTTAAAATTACCCTTACAAAATAAGTATAAAATATATCTATCTTAAGCGAAAAGAGTTGTATAAGTTTTGTTATATACATGTTTCTAAGCAATCTGGTTTCTGTACTTTTAAAACTGTTTTAACAATTAACGTTATAAACACCAATGATCTGCTAGCTATAGATGAAGCAATAACAAACGAACCTATAGCCAAAATCGTATACCATTCTGAAGTAACTTTTGTCGCAAATTGCGCCCCTCCACTTTGTTTGCCAAACGTACCTCTTAAAAGTAGGTATTAACACTCTTAGAGTACCAATATATAAATTACGGCTATAACAATATTTTAAAAGTAATAATAACAACACTTATTTAATAATTTTACATATTATTCATCCCTAAAGCCATAAATCTACAGGTTTTACCTTCCAGAAGAGAAAAAAATATGACGTTATGTGGTAAATTTAAATCTTTGTCTAAAAACCCATAGACATTTCCCTTAAAAATTATGCAGTTTGGCAACACAGAAGACGTTGCGTTCCTATTGGTCAGAAGAGAGCCTGCCTTTTTTCATTCATAATTTCTTTGACGTGTGGTCCACAGAGAAATTAAGGGTTTAGTTTGGTCGTTCTTCGTTTAGTGTTTTGTGATATTTTTTTCAAGACTAATTAATATGGGTCACAGGTTTGAAGTGTGCAAGACTGCGAAATATAATAATAATAATTCTGCAGTTACTTTTCATAGGTGAGTACATAAAAAGTAGGGTTATTTGTTGGTTAGGTTTAACTATTCATAGGCGTGGGTAGGTGGGGAAAAATAATTAAAACTTTACATTTTTATTTTATTAAACGTATTATTTATTTAAGGAACATTATGGATAGACTGTATAGGTATAACTTTTGCAAATGGTTTGGCTTATTAAATTCTTTAAACAACTCAGATACACTCTTAGTCTAAAATAAACAAGGAAGCCACTATTTGATCACCTTTAACCATAAACGTAATTTATGACGTTCGTGGGTTCGTGCCTTTAACTCTTCAATTTTGCATGGGATTTCATAATATGTTGTAGGTACCAGACAACCTACTTATTATTTGTTAAAAATACTTTACTTGGATATGTAAGTTAATTCCTGTAATAAACTATAGTTACTTGAGAATAAAGATATATACCTACCTAAAGGTACCTATGATTATTATTATATGCTGGTTTTATTTCTAAATTTTTTAACATTAAGTTTAGAAATATAACCGTATCAATAAATTGCATTTTAAAGAACAATTTCCATAAAAACCACTTTTGGGTCTACGTACCTTATACGTAATAAGTCAAAAACTGTTAAAGTAGAGTTTTCACTGCCAGAAAAATTAATCCCTGGCTAAATTGAAGCTTGAAACTTTATGTTAGCCCACATAAAAGTTTAGGAAAATAACTGTATCATAACCAACAAATTCTATAAAAACCTTATTTGGGTCTTCGTACCTTACGTAAGTCAAAAACTGTTAAATTGGGGTTTCCATTGAGAGAAAAATTAAATCCCTGGCTAAATTAAAGCTTTTAACTTTATGTTAGCCCACATACAAATTTAAAAATGTAACTGTATCATAACCATCAAATTTCATAAAAACCACTTTTGGGTCTACGTACCTTATGTAAAGTCATATATGGGGATTTCCTCGACAGTAAAAATGTAATATCTGACTGAATTCAATTAGTTTATGTTGAACTGTAGGTATTGTATTTTTCCTATAGATAGGTATAATATGAAGAAATAAAACAAAAAAAATTCTGTTGTAAATATGAGTGACAGAATCCTATTTAAAGTTGCGTTTCGGTTAATTTAGTATTTTCAAGGTTTGAATAGGTAATTGTAATATTATATAGTTTTTAAATCTATTTTGACACTTTATCTTTAAACCATATAAAAACTCATGTTTATTATTAGGTAAAGTCGATTCAGCCAGTAAACCTGCAAGATGGCCGACATGTCATATGACAAAAGTCATATTCCAGCTAAATAAAATGGATTTTTGCATTTTCAATTACTTTTGTCATATGACAGGTCGGCCATCTTGCAGGTTTACTGGCTGAATCGACTTTACCTACCTTAAATTATAATATTTATAGAACAAAACTTTCAAAATAAATTATTATTATTATTTGGCAATATTAAAGCGGTAAAACCGATAGACTATTGCATCAATTGTTTTAGAAGGTATCACATGTTAAATTTTCAAGTCCAGTCCTGGAATTCATGCCAACTTATAAAAGTTTAATAGACCAAAATTGAAAGAGTGTCACTTGACTTTACCTCCATCTTGCGAGAGTATTCGAAATTTTGACTTTACTTTCCATTTGCTGCTTTTAAACAGCTAAGCAAAATCTTTGCTTAGCTATATGTTAAAGGAACTTTGCGAACAACTTCGTATAGTTCGTAGGTATGATGGGAAATAAATAGGCATTCTGCTTGAGCGCGGCTAGGGGGAAGAAAAAAATATTGTTGTGCTTTTTCGCTATTAAAAAGTACCTAACGTAAAAGGAACTTTGCTTTTCCTTTAAATTTCAATAAAACCGTAAAAACCGTGTTTTAAGTATACATAGTGTAATTATTTTTAGGTCAGCTTAGTTCACCAAATGTTATAATTATAGCTATCCAAAGTTTCTCTTATAATAATTATTACAATAAATAGTTATTAACTTACATTAAATTTTACTGCTCCGCGGACCATTTTTTCTATCATACATTAAACTTTACTGTTCTACAAACCCTTTTTTTCACAAACGTTAAAAAATATTTGATTTCAGATGGGATAATTATATTTTATTGTGAACCCTGACACGAGACGCCGCTGTGACCATATGATAGCGCATAGTAACGAGGTAAAATTCTAATGGCAGCAACGTAATCCCCACTCCCGGCCGGGGGGAAGTACTTCACCTCCTCTCACCTATAAACGATTTTGGCAGCAGATTTATATAGCGTTTATGAATGGCGTGCGGCATCTATAGCTAGCAGATCATTGATAAACACCTATATTACAAACTTATAAAGTAATTTTGGTTATTCAGCAAGTTAGTGTTGATGGCAAGTGTTAAATAATAATTCAGTGTATTTAAAAGCTCTAATAAATGCGATATAAAACAATTTAGTCAAATAGTAAGATTATTGTGCTACTTGGGAGGTCACACTGACAGGTCAGTTAGACATAAGGGTCACTTAGACCGGTGGTCAAAAGTGGATCTCCCCGGATCTAAGAAAAATAGCGCGGTGGTCTTGAAATATTACAAAGGAAGTTGGGGGTAAAGAATTAAAAAAAGTGGAAAAAACTAAACCGTGAATGTCTCTGAAACAAAGCGATATAGCGCGGCGGTGTTGGCGTATTACACAGAAAGTCAGGGGTGAAGATTTCAAAAAAGCAGAAAAAACTGAAAAGTGAATATTTCTGGAACTAAGAATTAGCGCGGCTGTCTTGAAATATTACAACTGAAGTCGGGGGTAAAGAAATAAAAAAAGTGGAAAAAACTAAAAAGTGAATATCTCTGAAACAAAGCGAAATAGCGCGGCGGTCTTGACGTATTACAAATAAAGTCGGGGGCGAAGATTGCAAAAAAGCAGGAAAAATTCAAAAATGCATATCTCTCGAACTAAGAACAATAGCGCGGCGGTCTTGAAATATTACAAAGGAAGTTGGGGGTAAAGAATTTTATAAATTCGAAAAAAACTCAACAGTGAATGTCGCTGAAACAAAGCGAAATAGCGCGGCGGTCTTGGCGTATTACACAGAAAGTCGGGGGAGAATATTTCAAAAAAGTTCTGGCCCCTTGCGAGCTGATAATCATTACTCAATAAAGTAATCGATTCCTAAAAGTACGTAATTTTAAACTATCCGATTCATGAGAATATCCGACTCTGCCCACCACTAATAAATTGGACAGTATGTCATGTGTAGAGTATAAAAAGACATTGCGTTGGTAGGCATGGCCGTTCACAGGGAGGGGGACAGTGTCTATATTTTTTACAGCCAGGTTTTAATAGGAGAAGTTTTACGGTTTTGTGGCTGCCCCCTTCTGAAATGTAGCAGTCAGGTCGTCAGGTGGTATTATTAGGTTGAATACCCTAAATAAGGCACATATAAATATTATAGTAAATTTTTATTAAAAATATGATTTAACAATGACAGTCTATTAGGTAGCAGAAATAAATGAAAATTGTCTTTAATTTTTCTCTTGTTTGAGTATTGTGGATTTATTATTTCGGGAAGGCAACTGAAAAAAAAATTTTAACTGCTGTTCCATTTTTCTTTGCCAAAACCGGTCATCTCTGTATATGAAACAAAATAATTATTAAAGGAAAATAAATAAGATACTTTAAGTCTTTCTCCATTGGTATATTAAAAAACATAAGTTTTAAGGTTTAATACAGGGTAATTCTCTACATGTTTCGAGCGCATAAGCATTCATCATCAGGAGAATACAATAAGGAGTTTAGAAATATAATAGGTGCAAACAGTCCTAACGGAGCTACGAGATGATGGAAAAACAAGCAAAGTGCTGGGAAAATCTTTCAACGTAATGGTAAACCTAGCCAGAAATTTTTTTTTAAAACTTTAATTTTTTTTTATAGAAATCCTATCATGCTCTTTGCCCCAATTTGTAGCACTGTTGCCTGTGAAATTGCTATAAAGAATGGCTTTTACTGTGTTTGCACAATGTGTACTTTTACGTAATTTTTTACTTTGTAAAAATCCTTCTACAATGATTTCGGATTCCATAGCTGTTGATGCTCTGTCCCAGTTTTTGTAGCAGATGTGATCTTTTGCGGTTTAGGTTTTTAACATAGGAACATTTTTATTACTTCTCTAGACGAAAAGCACAATTTAGCAGCTTAATAGTAAGTATAAGACTCTTCACCGCATGGTCAAATGTTCGCTGACGCTTTCATTATGATGCGTTTATATAGACGGGAATATCCATCGGTTCCCGCCTACTGTCGCATTACTTTTGCAATAACTCCAGAAAAATACCACAACGAAATATCGCGACTTTGTATTGAATCGACACTGATACTGGAATGCTTTATACCATTTTCGTAAGTGTGGCTTCTTTCTGTGTTTAAAAAAAAGGTCGCCAAATGTAAAACGATTACTTACCTTGTTCCCTTTTGAGGGGCAGGCAGCACAACGGTTCCTCAAAAATAAAATGCTCTAAAAAAATTAAATATAACGGAACGCGACAGAAAAAATAACGCACGAGAGTCAATGACAGTTTCTACATTTTGTTATGTATGAAGTTATCCCCTAAATACAATTTTAGGTTGGCACCTTTAGCTTCAGGATGGGCCAAGATTTCAAAACTTTTATTACATTCTTTTAAATCAAAATCAAAGTCAAATGTATCTTCATTTATTTAGAAATAAATCGATGAAAATAACAAATTCTCGGAATTCGATCGCCTCGCTCGCGGCAAAGACTTCTGATTTTAGTGTATATCGGTGTTTACGGAATATTTTCCTTCACGGCGTGATATCCGAATATTATGTCCAGCTCGCATGAGTCTTTGTTGCAAATAAATTCCTTTTTCAACAAAGTCGCGCCTTAATATAAAAAGTCTCGGTGTTGAGGTGAAAAATTGCGAATAGCGACGTTGAACGATTTATTCTAACCTGAACTTAAAGTCGAATCCACGATCTGCGACCCGGTCTAGATACGGATCGCTGAACCGGATCAATCAGAAACGACCTATCACTTCTTGTGGTGCCAAGCGGATTATCTCTGCAATATTTGGTGTTTCTTTATGGAACATTCCCAGTTGTACCATGTGTTTTAAAATGTCTAAAAATGCAGTTTATTCTTATGGAATATTTTTAAAGCAAAAACTCCAGAATTTTCATTAGACTTTTGAGAAAATCTCGCTTATTGTTTGGTCACTATAGTTACTCCCCCTAGCGGCCAATCAAGAAATTTGAAAATAATTTCCAGCAATTTCTCTTGGTCACTTTTGTAATATACAGGGTCCTGCACCTCACCTCCCGTCTTCTATAGCTCACTTATTAATTAAGTTAGGATTTTGATATTTTGTAGACCTTACCTGTATCTTAATGCGCATTTCAGGAAAATATTTTTTTTCATACAGGGTGTTCCAAAAAAGTGTGACGTCATAAGGATGTATTTTTTAGATTACACGCTATATATTTTCTTACTTATTTGGGTGCCTCCTATAATTACCTACATACCCCTAAAATTTTATTTAAATCGATTCAGTATTATAGGCGACAAAAAATAAAAACTAAAAAATATCACTGGTTTTAAAAATTAATAAAAAAAAACAATGCCTCATTAATAAAATTATACAAAGAAAGATACGTATTAAATAAAGTCTAACAGTATCGTTAACCAAGTTTGATTAATACGAATTGTACAAGGTGTCCAAAGTTTAGTGTCAAACTTTGCAAACTTTAAAGCAATTTATTTTTTTTATTTCAAATAGGAACCCCTGTATCTTTTTATGTCATTCGATGCAGAATTAAAAATAAAACAGTTGTCCTAATTACAACCCTGTCGCAATTTCTAACGCATCAAGACTTATTTGCAGAAATCTCATTTTATCAACTACCTATTCCAACAGTTATTATTATGAATACAGATCGACGGTGGCTCTGAAAAACAATTTATTGGTATTAAAGTTTATTAAAGCGATAAGAGACTATTTTGACTTTAGTAATCTTAAAGTTTCAAATATTTTTAAATTGTTAGTAATTATTAACTGGAAATGATAATCGTGGATATGGTTATCCTTTAAAATTCGTTGAACTGTTCTTTCGTTTACACCTACGGCATTAGCGACTGATGCTGGTTGACTAACTGAAGGATTTTCTATAACAGATAATAGCACAGCCAATTTATGGCATTAGCGACTGATGCTGGTTGACTAACTGAAGGATTTACTATAACAGATAATAGCACAGCCAATTTTCTTTAGTTCGGACCGGTTTATTTCTCACTGGTTTTGGGTAGTTTGCATTTCCCGTTTGTACAAACCTCTCTAATATGTTTTGCAGGCTCCTTTTGTCTGGATGTCGTTGTTTCGGATAACGCTGTGCGTAAACTCGGCTTGCCAAAAGGAGTTCTTTTCGCATGCTCCTAATATAAAAATCATATCCTCCTTGGTTTTAGCCCATCACAAAAAAGAATATAAATTACTTATAACAGATTAAATAATTACTTACAATTTAACAATATTCGAAACTCTTAGATTACTAAAGTCAAAATGGTGTCTTGTTACTTTAAAAACTTTAATACCAATAAATTGTTTTTCAAAGCCACCTTCGATATTTATTCATAATAATGACCGTTGGAATAGTTGATAAAATGAGTTTTCTGCAAATAAGTCTTGATGCGTTAGAAATTGCGATAGGGTTGTAATTAGGACAAATGTTTGATTTTTAATTCTGCATCGAATGACATAAAAAGATACAGGAGTTCCTATTTGAAATAAGAAAAATAAATTGCTTTAAAGTTTGACACTAAACTTTGGACACCATGTACAATTCGTATTAATCAAACTTGGTTAACGAGACTGTTGGACTTTATTTAATAAGTATCTTTGTATAATTTTATTAATGAGGCATTATTTTTATTTTTTATTAATTTTTAAAACCAGTGGTGCAAGACTGATATTTTTTTTCGCCTATAATACTGAATCGATTTAAATAAAATTTTAGGGGTATGTAGGTAATTATAGGAGGCACCCAAATAAGTAATAAAATATATGGCGTGTAATCTAAAAAAATACATCCTTATGACGTCACACTTTTTTGGAAAAAAATATTTTCCTGAAATGCGCCCCAAGATACAGGTAAGGTCTGCAAAATATCAAAATTCTAACTTAATTACTAAGTAAGCTATAGAATACGGGAGGTGAGGTGCAGGACCCTGTATAATATACTATTTGTTTGTACACCCAGTACAAGTTATTTTTGTCCCGACAGTAAGTATCGGTTTTACCAGTAAAACAAAATATTATTTACTTAAATTTAATTACTTTTCTGGCACGCCGCTGATCTCGAAACAAACAATAACTTTTAATCTAAGGTTCTCTATATTTATTTTAATCAAAATAAGATTTTATTCAACAGTTGGTGGTAGACTCGTGTAGAACTAAGTAAAAGTACATCACAAGTCAATTGAACCATGACGTCGTGCCCGATACCCAACAGAAAAATTGGAATTGTTGGCAGGTAAAAGTCAGAAATACGTAGTTTGATCGTTTATCCCTTCGAGGACGTTCTAAAAATAGTTTCGTATATTTTGTGAATCTATACTTTTTACGCTTATATGTATCTTTCAAAAATATACCGGCTTTTAAAACTAACCTATGACCACGTTGTAAAATAATATGTGTATATTTCAATTATATAATAACATTCACATAATAATTTGATAGCACAATGACGCCAGCGCCAACGCGGCTCTGCATAGGGGAAGGAGGAGTACATGGTGTAAATATAATATACTAACGTGTATCCGCGGCTTCGCTGGCACAATTCAATTGTTATTAAGTCGCTATCGAAAAAAAGCAGCAGGTAGGTATACCATACACACACAAAAAAATTTATTCGGAGCTTTCTCACATTCACTACGTTTTCATGGAGAATCGTCAAGAATTCAATTCGAAGTGGGTCTGATCCTAGAAGGGTTTTCAAATCGTTTTGAAATTGAAATTGAGTGTTTGATAATTTTTATATATTTTTCGGATTAAGCAACTAAAAATATCCTTTTCTTGTCTCTTAAATTGTTTCCTTATCTTGCTTGGTTTTCGAGAAATAAAAATAAAAATAATTTTATTGCATATCTCTGGAAAACAAAAATCATTAAATAATTAAAACGTTGTATCTTTTGCTATTCGAAATGCACTATTAAGAGTTTGCAGAACCGAATTATTTTATCAATTTGCTATGTGTGTATATGAAAACGGCAATAATTTTGAACACCTTATTCGACCCCATTAAATTGTTTTTGGTATTGTTCTAATTTTCATTAATAATTTTGTATAATTTCTTATCAGTTCTTTCATAAAATTTAAAACCTCTTTTAATTTTATTTTATAATGCTTTAATGTTTTAATGCTTTTAAACAACAAAAAATACAACGTAATAATTATTTAATGATTTTTGTTTTCCAGAGATATGCAATAAAATTGTTTTTTTTTCTCGAAAACGAAGCAAGATATGAAAACAATTTCACAGACAAGAAAATGATATTTTTAGTTTTTTAATCCGAAAAAAATATAAAAATTATCAAAAACTCAGTGGCGTCTTATTTTTTGCCAATATTATTTGTTAAGGCGCCCCCATATGAGACGTCACTGGACGTAATAATTTAGCGCTACACGATCGTTTTACCACTAAAATTATCATTACCAAAATTTAATTAAAATCTGCTAAATGATATTAAAAATATTTATGATTAAAATACTCGTTAAAATTATTAAAAAAAAAAACTTAATCCCAAATATCTCCTTTCATGTTGAATTTATCAAATTTTTTTACGGGACATAATTTGATCAAAAATTAATTATCTTTAAGAGCGACAACAATTAAAAGTTCCTGTCATCGAAAAATGTCTTTGCACCGTGGCGTCACCTACATCTTGTATTACACAGTTGTGAAGCCAATCATAGAGGCTAAAAACTGGCGTTTACAGAATTTACATGTCACTTTTAGATTTCGAAATAATTGGCCTGGGAGTTTTTATTGAAACACCCTGTATTTATTTTTAATTTAAATTAATTACAATAAGCAAATGCGCTGTTTTAATATTCTTTTCAAGTTAACAAAAGGGTTTTTAACATGAATTAAAGTCAAAAGTTAGGTTAGGTTGCGTCAATATGACAGTTTCAATCGCAGTTTAATCCTGCTGCGTTTCCGTAAAGTATAGAGCCCGATACGATGTCAAAAAATACTGAGTCGACCTTGACATTCAAATTGAAATCAATATCCGATTTCATGCAACTTTTAATTCCCGAGGCGAATTTTTAGCTTGATTTTCGAATAATCCTGTAATATTTAATATTCAATTTTACGTCATAGTACCGGGTGAACCACTAAGAATGGTCGTCGGCTATATCTCAGAAACTGGAAGTCATAGAGCTTTTAAGTAAAATATGTTTTAGTAAAAGTGCCCAAAAGAAAATGTTGGAAATTATTTTCGAGTTTCTAAACTCACCGCTAGAGGGCGTAAATCCAAAATTTTCCATTTTTTGAAGGGTACACCCTGTATGTTTTAAAATTTTCAAATTCTACATAAAATTATAATTATTTTTTATTAAATGCATTATTAGTCTATACTTCATAGTTTCCGAGATATTGACTCTCGAAAAGTGATATTTTTGAACTTTGACAGCTTCTAACTTTTTAACAGTATGTCTTAGAGCAAAACGGCTTACATGACCCTATCTTCAATTTTTATTATCTTCCCAAAAAAATCAACTTCCAGTTAAACCGGAACAACTATATTTCCTGCTTTCGAGTTACATCCGGTTTAACCGGAAGTTGATTTTTTTGGGAAGATAATAAAAATTGAAGATAGGGACATGTAAGCCGTTTTGCTCTAAGACGTACTGTTAGAAAGTTAGAAGCTGTCAAAGTTTAAAAATGTCACTTTTCGAGAGTCAATATCTCGGAAACTATGAAGTATAGACTAATAATGCATTTAATAAAAAATAATTATAATTTTATGTGGAATTTGAAAATTTAAAAACATACAGGGTGAACCCTTCAAAAAATGGAAAATTTTGGATTTACGCCCTCTAGCGGTGAGTTTAGAAACTCGAAAATAATTTCCAACATTTTCTTTTGGGCACTTTTACTAAAAAATATTTTACTTAAAAGCTCTAGGACTTCCAGTTTCTGAGATATAGCCGACGACCATTCTTAGTTGTTCACCCGGTACACAGCTACGTTTTTTAAAATTCCACTTTTACGTAAAAGTAAACTGTCAAAATTATGTATTTGAAACATTTCGACAAGTTTATAGTTTGTTCTAAAAATTGAAACAACTTTTTAAAAGTAAATATAATTTTCTGGCTTTCCCTATTAACTTTCCAAATTATCTTTATACTTAGTGTGATAAATAACAACAAATATACAGGGTGTTTCAATAAAAACTCCCAGGCCAATTATTTCGAAAACTAAAAGTGACATGTAAATTCTGTAAACGCCAGTTTTTGGCCTCTATGATGGGCTTCACAACTGTGTAAAAAATGTGTTTGAATAATACAAGATGTAGGTGGCGCCACGGTGCAAAGAATTTTTTCGATGACAGGAACTTTTAAATGATAAGGTTCTTAAAGAGAATTAATTTTTGATCAAATTATGTCCCATAAAAATTTTTGATAAATCCAACATGAACGGAGATATTTGGGGTTAAGTTTTCTTTTTAATAATTTTAACGAGTATTTTAATTATAAATATTTTTAATATCCTTTAGCAGATTTTAATTTAATTTTGGTAATGATAATTTTAGTGATAAAACGCTTGTGTAGCGCTAAATTATTACGTCCAGTGACGTCTCTTTTAACAATTAATTAATATTGGCAAAACATAAGACGCCACTAAGTTTTTGGTAATTTTTATATTTTTTTCGAATTAAGTAACTAAAAATATTCTTTTCTTGTCTGTTAAATTGTTTTTATATCTTGCTTCGTTTTCGAGAAATAAAAATAAAAATTTTTTATTGCATATAATATCTGGAAACAAAAATCATTAAATAATTAATACGTTGTATTTTTTGTTGTTTAAAAGCAAAGTTAAAACATTAAAGAATAATAAAATAAAATTAAAAGATGTTTTAAATTTTATAAAAGAACTGTTGAGAAATTATACAAAATTATTAATGAAAATTAGAATAATACCAAAAACTAACTAATGGGGTCGAATGAGGTGTTCAAAATTATTGCCGTTTTTTGTTTTCCAGAGATATGCAATAAAATTGTTTTTATTTTTATTTCTCGAAAACGAAGCAAGATATGAAAACAATTTAAGACAAGAAAAGGATATTTTTAGTTGCTTAATCCGAAAAAATATAAAAATTACCAAAAACTTAGTGGCTTTTTATTTTTGGCCAATATTATTTGTTAAGGCTAAGACGTCACTGGACGTAATAATTTAGCGCTACACGAGCGTTTTATCACTAAAATTATCATTACCAAAATTAAATTAAAATCTGCTAAAGGATATTAAAAATATTTATAATTAAAATTATTTAAAAAAAAAAGTTAACCCCAAATATCTCCGTTCATGTTGGATTTATCGAAAATTTTTATGGGGCATAATTTGATCAAAAATTAATTATCTTTAAAAATCAATACATTTAAAAGTTCCTGTCATCGAAAAAATTCTTTGCACCGTGGCGCCACCTACATCTTGAATTATTCAAACGCATTTTTTACACAGTTGTGAAGCCAATCATAGAGGCTAAAAACTGGCTTTTACAGAATTTATATGTCACTTAGTTTTCGAAATAATTGGCCTGGGAGTTTTTATTGAAACACCCGGTAGAGGGTGTGTCAACAAGGTGTTCGCCTTCGATAGCGCCTAAACTTTAAGAGATTTATAAAAAAAAGTTTTCTACACTGTGCCTGTGGCTCAAATTAAGAGTACACTTTTTAATCGTGAATATTTTTTTTCATTTTGCACTGATTTATTTTATTTTTGGAGTAATGATGAACCAAAATCGTCTCAGTAAAATGTGTGTAATTTATATCAAAATATTTTGAACAGGGCCGGATTTACAGATTTTTTTAAACAAACGTGCGCTTATGTTCGTTGCAAACGGACACTGTTTTATTTAAATTTGAGATGATACGTTTTTTTGGTAGTTTAACTATCGGAAATACTCCAGTATAGGCCTCATTTTGAAAGATTTAAAAAATCAAGAAGTAGAACTTTTTTTGCTCAATCTTAATTAACAAATTTATTAATATTAACAATTATCGCCATCAAAATTAAGTATCACTTAAAATCGACAGTGGCAGTGGCGGATTTACAAATTTGCCGCTAGTAGGCTATTCAATTTTTGTCGCCCCTATACCAGTGACGGCTCGTGAGTTGTGAAGGTGAAAGGTGAAGTGTTCAAGAAAGAAAAAGCCCGTTGCAGGCGAAATGCGCCCCAGGCGAAAAAATTTTAAGACCACGCCCAAATTTGGTCAATAATTTTTATTAAATATTTTAAAAATTTATGATTACCTACTTATTTTATTGAAAATGAAATTTCTTTCTCCAAAGACAGTAAAGTTCCAACTACCTTTTTTTATCCCCATTAACAGACACGGCCAACAATAAAGTTTATTTAAAAAAATACTACCCGTCGACCATGAATAAAGATTGTACCATTTATTTCTGTAAGACAAAAAAAAATTTGGGCCAAATTTGCCGCCCCCTAAAACCTGCCGCCCTAGGCTCCAGCCTACTCAGCCTAATGGTAAATCCAGCACTGGACAGTGGGTATGTAACATTTACAGAATAACATTATGAATATATGACTACCATGATTTTCTATCACCGATTGCAGTCGGCTTCGCCATAGGTGAATAGCGCTATTGATTATGTCCTGGTTAAAACTATTTCAAGAACTGTAACGTTTCCTTCAGCTCTTCGATGGTATTAAACCTTTGACCATTGTGAATATTTGCCTCCAAAATTCCCCATATGGAATAGTCAACAGGGTTAAGGTTTGGATTATTGGGCGGCCACATCTCCGGTTCGATGTAATCGGGACATTGTTCAAACAAAAATATTATTGTACTTCGAGAGGTGTGGGAAGGGGCACCGTCTTGTTGGAACACGTAATCGCCGCGGATTGCTTCAATTTCTGGAAGCAACAAGCAAGTGATGTAAAATTTATTGTTGATACGCCTCCGAATTGAGTTTTACTCCGGCATCGACAAAAATTAGGGATTTCCCTCTTCACTCGCGCATTTGAATATACCCTATTATTTTGTGTATTCTTTGGCGGCCTCAAATAAAACATTTTCTCATCTGAAAACCATATTTTTGCGATATTTTCGCAAGAACGGAATCTTCGTAGCAACATATTACATCTTTCTAATCGTTTCTCCTTTACATTGGCAATTAAGTTTTTGACATGGCAATATTTTCTTGAGTTCTTGAAGTTTTTTTCCTTCCCCTCCCAACTTTTATTTCTATGGACCCATTATTTTCTTTAAAATGTCTTAAAACTTTCCAATAATTGTTCCAACATGTCAATTTTTTCAGGAAAATCCTTTACAATTTTTTTTGCACCGTAATTGTGTTTTTGTCGAAAATATTTAATAAGAATTCGATCCTCCTTATTTAAGACTGCCATTGTGTACTGATTAGCTGTCACGAAGCGTAAAAAACGTCAAAAAGTACATTCTTTATTATTTTAATAACAGTCATGGATATTCTGATATTTATCATGGACACTGCGATCATGGTTTAAATAAGCTCAAATTTTTAAATGATAACTGCAATATTTTAGTACATCAGTGAACAAAAAAAGTTGTATTTCCTGACTTTTAAAATCTTTTAAAATGAGGCCTACACTGGAGTATTTCCGATAGTTAAACTACCAAAAAAAACTTATCATCCCAAATTTAAATAAAACAGTATCCGTTTGCAACGAACATAAGCACAGGTTTGTTTAAAAAAATCTGTAAATCCGGCCCTGTACAAAATATTTTGATAAAAATTAGACATTTTACTGAGACGATTTAAGTTCATTATTTCTCCAAAAATAAATTAAAACTGTGCAAAATGAAATAAAATATTCACGATTAAAATGTGTACTCCTTTAATTTGAGCCACAGTGTATAAACGTTATAGGGTTTAGAATAGAGCCTAACGTCAAAATATTTTATGATATACAGGATGGCTTAAAAAATTAAAATTACATAAGAAAAACGTTTAAATGAAACACCCTATATACTATATATTTGTTTCTTTCTGATTCCACTAGAAAGAAGCTCTACAGATTTTTTTGGAGGTTTAAAAAAATCATAGTTGTCTATGGAATCAAAAGAATTAAATAAAATTTTTACCATTAGTAGTATTAGTACCCTCACGTACTTAGTATATTACCATATCACTAGTTTATATCTAGGTACTATACTATGCAGGGTGTTCGTACTGACTTGGCAAATCTCGCAAATTTAAATGTGCAATATTTCACTTTTTTTAAATAGACAGATACATTTTTAAATTAACAGATAAAGTGTTTTTTTAATGCCTTTATTTTTTGTTAAATACCTAAACTTTCTATTTTGTGAAATATTTTAAAATGTACTTAAAAAACACGAAAATGAGTAATTTTATTATACGACAAAAGTCATAAAATTGACACATGTCATTGTATTTATGTGAAAAGGCACCGTAGGGTAATCTAAGCAGAAAACAAAAAAAAATAATTTAAATGAATTGCATTTTGTTTATAATAATTATATTTTAAAACAGTTTACATTCTGCAATATTTGATGATAGTCTAATTTTTAAAACATAACAAACCATAATAACCGTTCTTATCTTTTTTATATGATAAACCATTAAGTAGATTGGACAAACACTTTAAATCTTATCTAGTTTAGGTATATATTAAAAACTGACAGAACTATATATGTACTTTTAAATCACTTATTTGTTTGCTTTTTAAATCGCGTATCTAAGTATATTTACACATTACTTGGCATATTACGTAAGTACATTTACAAATCTACATAATTACACTTAAAAATCAGTAATAGATGTTTTTGTAAAAAAATAATACTATTTAGAAAAATAGTCTTAGCTTTGTAGATTTTATGTTATAGCGATAAGCTAATAAGATTTTTTTTATTTCCTATTTTTAAATGCCATAAACAGCGTATCCAGAAATCATCTTAACATATGGGAAACTTTTTAATTTTTGTCGAAAAAAAGGTACCTACTCTCATAGTCTTATAAAAAGTTGTGCTTGTTGAGAAAATAACAATCATCAAAAATTTTAAGCCAGCATATAGGGGGTAGAAAAAAGTAAAAAATATAAATGCCGTAAATGGAAAACTATATTTAATTTTACTTACAATGTACAATAACATAATAAATGGCCTAAAATTACCATTTGAAAGGCGACTCATCTAAAAGAAGAGAACTATATGGTGTAAAGGTGTTGTTTGGAATATCCTGTAGGTATATTTTTTTATTTCGATGAAAGATCCTTCTTTCCTGATTCCATCGTTTATCAAATTATTTAAAATAGTTTTTAAGAAAATAGCGATCAGGATTTTAAAAATCGGTATTAATATATTTTATATTAATATATATTAATATATTTCAAAAACTGTTCCACGACCTGTTACAAAATCCACTGCCCAAGTTATTTTCAGGAAAAATAATTTTGACCCATACAAACTAAAATATCTTTACAAACTGCAGCCTAAAGCTTCTGATTCACGGTTCTTGTTTTACTGTTAGTTTCAAGTTGAAGGTGAGGTAGAAAGTAACCCATTTTTTGCAAGAAAAATATATATCAGATGAGGCGATGTTCACCTCAAATGGAGTAGTGTGTTCTCAAAACTGTATAGGTGGTAAAGGGATGAGAATCCCCACTTTCTAATTGAGTATTGGGGTCAGAATTATTTTAAGGCAAATGATTGGTGCGGTGTTTTTAAGAACCAAATTGTATGGCCGTTCTTTTTTAGAGAAAATATTACTGGTGAATTTACTTGCACTTGCACGTTTTGGACACCGAATTAATTGATTTTTTTCATGGACTACCACTAATTATAAGAAACACTTGCGTTCCAATGCCAGTGCTTCATGTCACAGCTCTGCAAAAGTGACATAATTCTTAGCAGGACATTTCCACCTCTGTGGATTGGACGAAGGTCAGAATTTGCTTGGCCACCACGGTCACCAGATCTAACTCCTTTGGATTTTTTCTTCTGAGGATTTTTAAAACAAAAAGTCTATGCCCACAGATCTTTCCGAAACATAGAAGAGAGAATTATCAGAGAATGTTTCCAAGAAATGTCCCCTCAAATAGTTAGAATGCAGTGCACACAACCGTTTGTATGGAAAAAAATTATGGTCATGCTAAAACTTAGTGTAGTATTTCACAAACTATGAAATTTTCACTTTGAATTGTTTATGATTTATTGTACTTTGTAATTAAAGTTAAATATAGTTTTTCATCTACGGCATTTATGTTTTTTACTGTTTACCCCGTATATACTGGCTAAAAAATGTTTATTTGATTATTTTCTCAACAAGCAGAAGTTTTTATGAAAAGTACAATTTTTTTGTGAAAGGAAAAAATCCTTCTGATTAACAAATTAATTTTCAGTGGTCTTATTGGAAGATCATGGGCAATGCTTTTCGCCTCAGTAGGATACAAAGTACACATATACGATATATTACCTGAACAAATCGATGCTGCTCTAGTTGACATACAAGGCCAACTAAACACCTTAGAAAAATCTGGTCTGTTGAGGGGAAGCCTTACTGCTGCTCAGCAGTTTAAGTGTATTAAAGGTAGGTTGCAGATTTAATTTAAACTGAATCTCTAGAATCGGTGTAATAGTCTACATGCCCTTCAGTTCTCGGCATTTAAATCAAGACCTTACACCTCCTGGTCACCCAGTTAGGTCGAAAGTCTAGATTTACATTTTATGGTTAAACTAAACGCTTCACTGGTAGTATACCATATACTATAACCGTCACTCACCTGTATGTAGATCCAGACCATCAGAACTGTGTTTACGATTGCAAAAGAATATACAAACAAATGAAAAGACGGTATTTTTTAGAATATAATAACGCTGTTTTTAATTGAAAATAATTATTCTTTTACCATAAAAGAAAAGAAGGCTAACAGATAAGTAGATTATATTTGCAATAAAGTACGCAACTAATAAAATTATTTTGATCCACGTCCACTATTTTGGCCCGTTTCATTCCTGTTGGAACTCATTGGAGAGTTGCAAGGTCATGTAGTAGAAGTTAATTGTTATACATTGCTACTATAGAAAGCTTTGTTGCTTCCTTACTACTTACATATTTATAAAGAATGTAGTTGCTAGTTGCTGTGGGTTGCGACTCTACCACGAGTCTATAACACTGAACATGGGGTCGTCATCGTCTACGTGTCCTAGGATGAATTATATCATTATCTTTGACTTCCCGGAGTACCTTTTTTAAAGCGGCCAAAGCAGGAAACATGTAGCACTACCCTTTTCCTCCTGACGGTTTCCCCGTATTCAAGTTCAAGTTCAAGTAGAACTTTTTGTTTCCTGTCTTTCCTCGAATCCTGACGACATGGAGGGAAAAAAATTATTTTTGCATACGGAAAATTCGTGATTATTCGGTAATGTGGTTCTTGGAAAATCTCGTTGATGAAAAAATATTACCTCACATTGAACTACTTATATTATAGTTATTTTTTAATTGCAACGCGTAAACTTTAATTTATTGTTAATAAAATATTTTCCATTCCTGGATATAAACGCCTGAAATAATCTACGACCTAAAAAGTAAATAAGCATTTAATGTTCCTGATGTCCGTCTTGTATTAATATAAATTACGTTAATGGAATGAATGATTTTTACTAAATTATCTAGAACGAGAATATTCGGCTTTTTTGAAATCGTTTAATAAAAAAATAAATACAGCATTATGATAAAGAAATTGATTAGCCTTTTATATAGAATATTGCACACTAACTCAAGAGTCGCTCGGTCCCGTCAAATTTATTTTTTTTAAATGCATTTTTCTTTTACAAAAAATATATTATACAGAGTGGATCATTAAAATGCTACCTACTTATATAAACAAAATTTGAAATGAAATATATTGTATATTTTTACATTCTACAGTCAATTCTAGACATTTTTCATAAATCATGCTCTATACCTATCTTCAGCAGTTTACCAAATATGAATAGTTTAATGCTGGTATGCCTCATTGATAGGTTTCTCTTGGCAACGTCGATCTCAAGTCACAATCTTTGCTGCATTGATAATGACAATTCGCTATTTATGTTTGAGACGTCAAAAAATGCCAGTGATTATATAAATTTAAATCTTGCTGTGCCGATATTACATCCGCCTCGCTGACGATGAACGCATATCAAATTTTGATTATGTTGGGTTGTGGAAATAAAGTAGAAGTAATCGGGCAATTCGTAACATGTTCAATGAAAAATACCGAAATCGCCCGCCTGTTAACCAATCGACAGTGTCTGGGGTAGCAATTAAGTGGAGAACTTCTCGTTCTGATGTTAAAGATAGTGTAAAAAGTCATCGTCCTGGTATACCTGAGAAGTTTAAAATAATTCTTGAAATGCGTAATATAGGCAGAAAATAATAATGAACGATAAACATTAGTATTATTGTGAAAAAAGCGTGGGGTGCTCGATATACGAAAAATATAGCACAAGGCGCTCCACGCTTTTTTCACAATAATAGTAATGTTTACTGTTCATTATCAAAGCGTCCCACGCTTTTTTCACAATAATACTAATGTATATCGTTCATTATTATTATTTTCTGCCTATATAGGTATATTAAGAATTTCAATAAATATTTTAAACTATATTTATTTTCCGCTTTTTAGTTTGATTAATTATTAAAGCGTGTTTTTTAGTTTTTTTAAACTATGTTTATTAAATAATTGACTTCGTGTTCCTTTAAAAAAATGTAGAAGACAAAATAATAAATAGCATTGAATTTCTGCAAGCATGTTATTTTTCAATGGGAAAACACTAAATAAAGGGTTCTGGGGAGCTTTGTATCCGGTTGCTTTGTAGAATAAGAGTCCCGTTCAGCTATAAATACTTCGGTTGCGGCAACTGACTTTTGCAAAGTTAACCTCAAGAATTATAAATAAACAACACTGTAATGTTATATGATGTATACTATTAGTATAACAACAAATACATTATTATTTTCTACATTGGCATTGGCATTCATCCACAAATGGAATAGTTAAAGAATTAAATTAGAAGCACTTGGAGTTGGACTATACCTATTTATCACAATTAGGAAATCCAATCCCGCCCCCAAACTTTAATCCCGCAAGCCTGCGGGATTGAGCCAATCCATCCCGCGGATCCGCGGGATTTGCGGGATGACAAACAATGAACTGCGGTATTTTTGGTCGACGCGTCGGGGATTCCCCACACTGCTGGGCTATGGAAAATACGTTAAACAAAACAGTTTTCTTGCGTACGTGCGAAAGTAAGAGCATTATTCAACTAGTATCTAGTGACATTTATCAAGTGGTTTAATATAATACATGGAATTTAAACAGCAATCACAAAAATGAGTGTCAGTGTAGTTTACAAAAAAAAAGGTTCAAGTTTAGTTTAAAATTATTTTTTAAAGTCTGACGATGGTCTTACTTACAGCTAAATGTAAGTTATGCCCTAGCATTATCAAAATCTCTGCTCGTTCCACCAAAGGTCTTCACAACCACTTACAAACAAAGCATAAGATTAATTTGAATGTCCAGAGCAGCAGCGGTAGTGTTGATATTGATAAAATAATGGTATATCCTGTGGAAAGTTTATCACATCGATCGATATACGACAACCATTTGAATCAGAGGGCCACAAATGTATCTGTTCCCGCCTGAGCATCACTTGGCCAGTTACTTAAACATGAGATGACACTTTTTGAATATAGAGGGAATAGAGGAATGTACTTGCAAGCTGCATATAACTGTGTAAAATTTATTCCGCCCACAAGAAGTGTCAAAGCTGAACGTGCGTTTTCAGCCGCAGGATACATGTGCGATAAAATAAGATCAAATCTAAAAGATGAAACGTTAAAGATGTTATCTTTTCTCCGAAGATACTTCCAAAATCAATGTAACATGTAACCGTTAAACTAGTCGTGCTATTGTATTCTACCTATATGCAATAAATATTTTCCTGCTACTCTACTCTGTTTTTAATTGCATAAAACAACTTCTTATTAATATATGTACAGAACCCACATCGGGTCCCTCAAATCCCGCGAATCCCGCACGTTTATTCCCGCAATGTCAATCCCGAGTAATCACCGCGGGATCCAGCATTTGCGGGATTGGATTCCCTATCACAATAATATTACCTAAGTGTTCTTACTATACTAAAGTAAATGTAAAAAATAGACAAGGTAAAAAAATGGTTTACATTTTCATCAAAACACTAGATCAATGATAATAAATTTTTCAAACCGGTAAAGCCGTAATTTAGCTGTTACACCAATTCTAAAGGTTATGTTATCTTTATATGTTTTATACTGATATCTTTCATATCGCGAAAATGATATTATTATTGATTATTTCTAGGTACTACAAATTTGGAGGATGCAGTAAAAAATGCATTATTTGTACAAGAATGTGTTCCCGAAAATCTGGAACTTAAACGCAAAGTATGGAAGGGCGTTGATGACGTTGCTAGTCCAGACACGATTTTCTCTAGTTCCACATCAACATTTTTACCATCTACATTTAGCGACCATCTAACTCACAAGTACGTATACAGGGTGTCCGGGAAAATGTGGGAAATCTCCCGGATATGAAAAAAACACGTGAAAAGAATACTACAAGTTCATATAAACTTCTTTTGTATCGGCTTCCTCTTCGGAGATATGGGCTCCCAAAGAGCTCCCAAAGAGCTCCCATAAAATTAAGTTTTTGACACATAATTATGAAACCAACAGGTATATTTCATTTTTTTTTTCATATGATGTATACCAGGTAAGACCCTTCAGACCCCCAGAAAGTGTTGCAAATTACTCACAGCTGCAGGTACGGACTAGCTGTGACACTAATGTGCCCATTTTTTTTACGCCCTGTATGATAAAATCTTTGGACAACGTTTTTTCATACCTTTAACTATTGACTAAAAATTAAGTAGGTACCCTTCATTCATGTCGCTAATCCTAACCGTTTTCGGAAAACGTCATTTTATTGCGATCATGTATTAATATTAAGCAGTTAAAAGTAAACATTTATAATTTATAGGAATAAAGATGTATCTTTTATTGAAATACGCTAAATATACATGATGTAAATATGTTAAAAATGACATTTTTTCGAAAACGGTTAGGATTAGCGACATGAATGAAGAGTACTTAATTTTTAGTCAATAGTTAAAGGTATGTAAAAAACGTTGTCCAAAGTTTTTATCATACAGGGCGGAAGAAAAATGGGCACATTAGTGTCAAAGCTAGTCCGTCCCTGCAGCTGTGAGTAATTCGCAACACTTTCTGGGATAGTAATTTGAAGGGTATATGGTATACATCATATAAAAAAAAAATTGAAATATACCTGTTGGTTTAATAATTATGTGTCAAAAACTTAATTCCATGGGAGCTCTTTGGGAGCCCATATCTCCGAAGAGGAGGCCGATACGAAAGAAGTTTATATAAACTTGTAGTATTCTTTTCACGTGTTTTTCTCATATCCGGGAGACTTCCCACATTTTAACAGACACCCTGTATAAATAATAACTGATCTATCTATACATATACCGGGTGTCCATTTAGTGTGGTTATATTCAAATACTCGTAGATCATATGAACAATTTTATGCTTCAAATGAATAAACCCCAATTTGCAAAAGTAAAATACTTTGTTGTAAGACATTCTGCATTCTGCTGCGGTGGACTCAGTACCAAAAAAGAAGTATATGAGGGGGTGGAAAAGAACAATGTCTGAGACGTCCAGAGATTTCTTCGGAAAGTAAAAAAAAAAGAATCTCGCGATGCCTGTAAAATTATACTGTCCCCTTTACCCCTCTGATTGGATAATCTTTGAATTATTCAATCAAAACTCGACATTTCTTGGTACACTTTGCATTTTTGAGACACTCTCTATATTTCAAATTATTTTTTTTAATGCCCACTTTCAAACGCTACAATTTTTGTATTTGAATCGGTATTTGCAAAAACCACAGATGTCCAATATACAAGTTTTAGAGAAAACGCAAAAAACATTGTACTGTTATTCACAATATGTTTTGCTTCAATCTAAACGTTTAAAATGCTAACTATCAGTTAGTCTGATCAGTTTTAAATGATCATTCTAATTTAAAAATAAAAACTACGTTTTCTACGATTAAAAAAAAATTAACATACATGTGAGCTTTATGCATAGCGCAGGTGAAATTACTACAGCAGATTTTATTAAAGCAAACTTTTATTTCAAAAATGATACAGAAAAAAATCTATGCAGTGGTAGTTGGCCATAGAAGTATGGAACTGTACATTTTTTTATATTTTTCCATAATTAAAAAAAAAAATTAAATTTTTTTAAAAAAATTTAAAAAATTTAAAACTTATAAAATTAGAAATTTACTAGAAATACAAGCTTAAACTCGTTCCCCACCCCACGCATTCTACTACTACTAAACAGATGATTGGCGCTAATGATGGCGCACGGGCAATCAAATCAAGCGAATACCGCAATCTGCGGAAATCACACATGTCATGTGTGGTTTCTACTGATTGTCGCTTATAAAGCTCGTCGTTTACAACTTAGGTGAAACATGGACGTGTGTACTTTATGCATAGTACTATGCAGGTATGTACTTATGTAGATTAATTTTCTTAAATAACCCAGTTTTTGGAAATAGTGGACATGTGTTGTTTCTGCAAATACCGATTCATTTACAGTTTTTTGCTAAAGCGAGATATCGTCTACCGCTACCGACACAAATGGACACCCGGTATAAAGCTGAAGGTAACAAAACAAAACTTTATTTGTTCGGAAAAGAGAACATAAATAAAATGCTGCTCTTTCTATTAAACCCACTTTTTAGGCAAAACATAATCGTTTCCCACCCAGTTAATCCACCTTACTATGTTCCATTAATAGAAGTCGTTCCAGCACCATGGACACTGCCAGCTGTAGCTAAAAAAACTAGAGAAATCATGGAAGAAATTGGTCAAACTCCTGTATCGTTTTCCCGGGAAGTTCCTGGATTTGCTGTCAACAGAATTCAGTAAGTGAAAGAAAAATAACTTTTCTAAAACAGAATCATAAATTGTTCCTTTGGGACATACAGCAGTATGTATATGTTTTCTAATTAGAAAAAAGAGAAACAAAAGGCACTTGATTAAATTTATATATTTTCAATACCAGTTCAAATGGCTGTGACCTCGCATACAAACGCGTTGCTTTTTGGCAACTTTCTTCAATATTTTGCCGTATTTTTTGCTATAATGATTAACTGATGACAATTTTAAAATCTTTCTAGTCCACTTCAGTTTTTCTTAGTAATTAAGTTGGAATTTTGATATTTTGCAGACCTTACCTGTATCTTGGGGCCCATTTCAGGAAAATATTTTTTTTCATACAGGGTGTTCCAAAAAAGTGTGACATCATAAGGATGTATATTTTTAGATTACACGCCATATATTTTCTTACTTATTTGGGTGCCTCCTATAATTACCTACATACCCCTAAAATTTTATTAAAATCGATTCAGTATTATAGTCAAAAAATAAATAAAAACTAAAAAATATCAATTTTGCACCACTGGTTTTAAAAATTAATAAAAAATAAAAATAATGCTTCGTTAATAAAATTATAAAAAGATACTTATTAAATAAAGTCTAACAGTCTCGTTAACCAAGTTTGACTAATACGATTTGTACAGGGTGTCCAAAGTTTAGTGTCAAACTTTGCAAACTTGAAAGCAAGTTATTTTTCTTATTTCAAATAGGAACCCCTGTATTTATTTATGTCATTCAATGCAGAATTAAAAGTCAAACATTTGTCCTAATTACAACCCTATAGCAATTTCTAACGCATCGAGACTTATTTGCATAAAACTCATTTTATCAACTATTCTAACAGTCATTATTATGAATAAATATCGAAGGTGGCTTTAAAAAACAATTTATTGGTATTAACGTTCATTAAAGTAATAAGAGACCATTTTGACTTTAGTAATCTAAAAGTTTTGAATATTGTTAAATTGTAAGTAATTATTTAATCTCTTAATCGGCGTTGTGGTCTAGTGGTCAGTGCAGCGGCCTCTCAGATCGAAGGCCCGGGTTTGTTCCCCGGTGCCGGCAAAAAAAACGTCGATGTTAAATTTGGAATTTGGTTTAAGATCTGCGCCGTCTTTCGGAAGAGACGTTAAACTGTGGGTCCCGTGTCATGGATGTTGACACGTTAAAGAACCCTACCCTCGACAAAGAGGGAATCGGCAAAATTACCAGATAGTGTGTGACAAATTCCCTGGCGTCGGTGATTGGCCTCGTTGCGGAAATAGGCCGACGTAAAAAAAAAATGTAATCTGTTATAAGTAATTTATATTGTTTTTTGTGATGGACTAAAACCAAGAAGAGCATGCGAAAATAACTCTTTTTTGGCAAGCCGAGTTTACGCACAGCGTTATCCGGAACAACGACATCCAGACAACAGGAGCCTGGAAAACATATTAGAGAGGTTTGTACAAACGGGAAATGTAAACTACCCGAAACCAGTGAGAAGTAAACCGATCCGAACTAAAGAAAATCAATTTGGCTGTGCTATTATCTGTTATAGAAAATCCTTCAGTTAGTCAACCAGCTGATGCCGTAGATGTTAAAGGAAGAACAGTTCAACGAATTTTAAAGGATATCCATATCTCCGATTATCATTTCCAGTTAATAATTACTAACAATTTAAAAATATTTGAAACTTTTAGATTACTAAAGTCAAAATAGTCTCTTATTACTTTAATAAACTTTAATACCAATGAATTGTTTTTCAATGCCACCTTCGATATTTATTCATAATAATGACTGTAAGTTGGAATAGTTGATAAAATGAGTTTTCTGCAAATAAGTCTTGATGCATTAGAAATTGCGATAGGGTTGTAATTAGGACAAAAAATGTTTGATTTTTAATTCTGCATCGAATGACATAAAAAGATACCAGGGTTCCTATTTGAAATAAGAAAAATAAATTGTTTTAAAGTTTGGAAAGTTTGACACTAAACTTTGGACACCCTGTACAATTCGTATTGATGAAACTTGGTTAACGAGACTGTTAGACTTTTCTTAATAAGTATTTTGGTATAATTTTATTAACGAGGCATTATTTTTATTTTTTATCAATTTTTAAAACCAGTGGTGCAAAACGGATATTTTATAGTTTTTATTTTTTTCGCCTATAATACTGGATCTACTTTAATAAAATTTTAGGGGTATGTAGGTAATTATAGGAGGCATCCAAATAAGTAAGAAAATATATAGCGTGTAATCTAAAAACATAATCCTTATGACGTCACACTTTTTTGGAAAAAAAATATTTTCCTGAAATGCGCACTAAGATACAGGTAAGGTCTGCAAAATATCAAAATCCTAACTTAATTAATAAGTGAGGTATAGAAGACGGGAGGTGAGGTGCAGGACCCTGTATAATAGGTAGAATCAGTAAGATTGCTTTATAGTGCAAAAGCCATATATGAATATTTAGTACAATTATTAGCCTAAAATAATTTTCATCACGCCAAGTTGTTTTTGCTTTTAATTTTTCTGTCAAAATCTCTTTTAGGTACGCTATTTTAAACGAAACCTATCACTTAGTTAACGACGGTGTTCTTGACGTTAAAGACATCGACAAAGTCATGTCCGACGGTTTAGGAATGAGATACGCTTTCCTAGGAATTCTTGAAACTACCCATCTTAACGCTGAAGGATTTGTCAAATATTGTGATGCATATTCAAAAACTATATATTCTGTCAGCCAAGATTTTAAGCCTACACCCAAGTTTGAGGGTCCAGCTATTCCTAAAATAGCTAAGCAATTGGAGGCTCAAATTCCACTGGATAAGTTGCAAGCTAGAAGACAGTGGAGGGATAAATGTCTGACTAAGCTCAGTCAACTTAAGAAAGAAATGAACAAAGACTGGAAAGAAAATTGCCAATAGAGATTTGATATATCTATGATATTGAATAATTTGAATAAATAAGTGTGAAACTTTGTGGTTTATTTTTTTTTATTTATTGTGGTTCTTTTGAAACGAAATGCCTGTACAGTAAAATAATGTATGTGGATTTAATTTTACGAAAAGATAAATGCATTTTGTGCAGTGGTGTGCCTTTAGGGGGCCTATCTTGGTTAATCGCCCCCTTTCCTATGTCCTTTATCAAATTTATTGGACTGGCGCCCACCCTTATGCGTTTATTTAATATTTTATAATTTCGCCAATTGAAATTAAGGTGACTTAGCATCCTATGAGCCTTATTATTACAAATTTTGTCATTCTGTAACGTATACCGTGCGAGCAAAAAATATTTGCATCAAAGAGGGCTTGGATTAAAAAACTTAGGGCTTGGTTTAGATTACACTGATATGGGGACGATATATCTAACCAAATCTAGGTTAAAATTTTGTCAAATTCATATTATGACATGATATGCCCAACTAATGAGTAATAAAATAAGTAGACAAATACAAATTTATTTTTGTTGTTTACAAAATTAACAAAGTAAGAATATACAGAAAGAAAAAGAAAAATAATTACATAAATTGCTGAAATTGGTCACCGCCATGCTCCAAGCATAAATTCACACGTCTCTTCATATTTTCGAAAATGTTGACCAGCATCTCTGGAGAAATGTTACCACATTCTTGGATAATCCTTTCTTGAAATTGTTCTAAATTATTTGCAACTGGTGTTTTAAAAATAGTTTTCTTTAAATAAGAAAAAACGAAGTAGGTAAGGGGAAGGTGGGGGCACAGAGTTACACAAAAAACATTTCGATTACTAATTTTTTTATTTGTCAAATTAAAATAACAATTTAATTTTGCATAGGTTTGGTGATGTTTAGCAACTGATTTTTGGAGCGTCTGTTGCCCTAAATACATAGGTTTTCTATAAAAAAATTATTATCTCTACACGTGTCGAATGTAACACTGTACCCCACTAGCGGGGCACTCTGTTACACAGGGGGGGAACAATGTTAACGTTTCAAATAAATTTAGATTACCTTTACTAATAGTGCTGTTTTTATTCAGAACATTTACAAATACAAAAATAACAAGTAAAAAAATTAACATCAGTATAAACAATAAAAAACAAGTCAAAACTCAGACAGAATCTCAAAATGTAATGATTTAAAAAATATAAACTCAAATGTTTCAATTCAGAATATTTAAATGAGTATCAAATAACAAAGAAGTGTACACATTAAACACTATTTTAATTCATTATAGTATATGTGCAAATCAACAGGAAAAATTTACATTTCTGATCTGATTACCGTTCCCCCAGTATAGTGTAACTCTGTGTACCAATCGCATTTTTACCAAAAATATGCTAGTTTTGGGGAAACAACATTTTTCTAGGTTATGTTTTACATGGCATGCTAATCTACAAACATGTTCCTTAAACATGGTACCATAAAGTTTACGATATATTATTGTCAAGAAACACAAGGCAATTGTAAAACTGTATAAAAAATTTACTTTTTGACTAAAAAAATATAAAAAACTTACTTGGGTGATATAAACAATTCACATTTCACCACGCGTTCGGATAATTGGTCTTACCTGGAAGTAGTGACAATTATTCCAGCGCCGTGTTGCTTCGCGTAAGTTTATAATTCCGAATATAACACTGTACCCCGTGTAACACTGTGCCCCTCCTTCGCCTAATCCATAACCGTTAAACAAGGTGATCTAGGTGAGAATTTAATGTCTGATCGAAAACTGATCAATCTGTCGTCGAAAAAATTGCGTAAGTAGTTAATAGTTTCGGCGGCTGTATGGGCGGTTGCACCGTCCTGTTGAAAATATGCAAAACGTAGTTCGTCGTCAAGTAATCTTGCCTGCTAAGGTAAAACAGCATATGTGAAAAAAGGTAGTTTTGAGAAAATTAACTTTCTTTGAATATTTGTTGCCGTTTTGTAATTTTCTAAGACATATTAATTATATTTGGTACACCAAAGTAAGTAAACGTTGAGAACAAGATTATGAAGAAAAAAAATGTATTCCTGCATTAGTTCATTTAAAATATCGCTTATACTGTTTTACCTTAGTGTAACAAATGGTTGAAATATAATTTATTTATTTATTTAATCTCTTACAAACACAAAAAGGTAGTATTAACAAGTAAGAGAGAGCTTAAAACTACGGACTAGAAGACTAAAGAAAATTTCAACATTTTTAAAGCGCTTTACTATTTAACATTTAGATCTGTAGTAGTTATCTAAGGAAATAAGACTTAATTTCTGTAGCATTTGACTTAAATAAATCAATATTAGCCCTATCAATTAGTTGATTACATTGTTCTAACATATGGTTAAGTGGTGAACAATCCATTGGATTTGTATAAAACAGCCTCGTACTTCTAATTCTCAAATTAATTTTAGGTACCAATATATTTATATTGTTGATTAAACACAAGTCTTTGTACTTAAGATTATTAATGATAAAGAATACAAATAACACAGCCCGCATATATCTTCTACTTTCTAAAGTTACAAAATTAAAAGAATCAAGCATACTCCTATAAGATATCATATATGGATATTCATTATTTTTTCTGACATACAAATAACGCAAGAATCTTTTTTGTACTCTTTCAATGAGATCTATATTCGTCTTAGCTTGAGGCGCCCAAATGATACATGCGTATTCTAGATGAGGTCTTACCAAGGCATTATACAGTTTTATAATAGAATTTATATGTTTAAAAAATTTTGTATTTCTAATTACAAAGCCAAGCATCCTATAGGCCTTATTAACGATACAATCATAGTGGGTATTAAATTTTAAGTTCGATTGCACATGAACTCCCAGATCCTTAAACTCATCCCTCCTAATCAACTCTGAATTATCAAGAAAATATTGATTGTTTATGAAATGTTGCTTCCTAGTGAAGGTCACAATAGCACATTTATCAACATTGAGAGACATTCCATTCTCCCTAAACCATTTAGTAACTGAGTCTAAGTCAATTTGTAATTTGAAAGAATCCTGAAAGGAAGTGATTTGTCTAAAGATCTTGAAGTCATCAGCAAACAGAAGGTCCATTGAATACTTGATGCAGTTGGACAGGTCATTTATAAAAATGGCAAAAAGAAGAGGCCCTAAATTACTTCCTTGTGGCACACCAGAAGTCACCAGGAATTCCCTAGATAAACATTGGCCAACTTTAACCTGTTGGTACCTAAACATAAGATACGACCTCATAAACACACATGCACTACCAGAGAAACCGAAATCTCTCAGCTTTCCCAACAATATACCATGGTCAACCTTGTCAAATGCCTTTGCACAGTCTGTCATAATCACGTCAATCTGACCTTTGCCATTTATAGCCTCAGCTATATAATTAGTAAAAACATATAGATTGGTTACAGTAGACCTATCTTGCAAAAACCCATGGTGTTGCTGAACAAAATTATGCTTTAAGTTGTCCAATATGTCATTGCAGAGAATTGATTCAAAAATTTTAGTTAAAGTGTTGAGTATACTTATTGGTCTGTAATTTTCAATTTTTACTTTTTCGTTTGCCTTAAAAACTGGTGTAATGACAGACTCTTTTAATCTATTAGGAAAGGTATTGGTCTTAATAGCCAGATTGAACAAAGTAACTAGAGGTTCAACAAATATGTCAACACATCCCTTAAAAATATAAGCAGGAATATTATCTTTACCTGTAGCCCTCTTAGGCTTTAATTTTTTTATACTTGCCCTTACCTTATCCTCTGTTACTGTTGAGAATTCAAAGTTTCCCTGATAATCTGTTATACTTCCCACATTCGAAAGTTGGAAAACTGACTGAAAATACTGTGCAAAAGCATTTGCTATGGCAGTGGGATCAGTGAAAACCTTATCCATAAAGTGCATTTCCTGTGGAATGCCTCTTTCACTATTTTTTTCTTTTATAAAACTCCAAAAACTACTAGGGTCAATATTAGCATTATTTTCAATTGTTTGTTGATAAGTGAGGTACTCATGCTTCGTAAGAGCCTTAATATCTCGCCTAAGTAGTTTATATTCAAGTTGTTGTACTTTATTAGCCTTACCACGTTGAACTTGTCTGTGCAATCGATTTTTCTTTTTTATTTTTTTAATAAGTTCAGGAGAAAAGTACTTAGGATACCTACTTCCACCACTGCACTTTCTTACCTGTTTTTTTGGTATTGCTTGATCAAGACATGCAAAAACATTATCATAAAAAACCTCAAGGGCAATATTAGCATCAGAAGTCTTATTTAACTCAGCCCAACTTATTGATTTTAGCAAGTCGTATAGCAATCTAAAATCCCCATTGGCATAATCATAGATATATGATGATTGGATGCTACCATTCTCCATACGATCACCTCCCAGTTGCACAGACAAGCACAGCGCTGGATGATATAAGTCCTCCTTAATTAAAGGTTGTTCACACTTACTACACCTTAGAAAACCCAGATTAGAAATAATGAGATCAAGCTTTCTATTCATAAAATTCATCACAGTATTGCATTGCTTAAGATTGCATATATTTAAAAAATTACCCATAAGTAGACTCTTATCACAGCCACCTGTTACATAATGTGGAATATTGAAATCTCCTATAATTAAAGCATTTAAATTACATGTTAGAAGGTCCTCAACTTGCTCTAGAAAAGTCATTAAACTCTCATTGGCCATATTAGGTGGGACATACACACAAAACAAGAGGAATACTTTCTTTTTGTACTTAACCTTAGTCACTAAACACTCTATTTCACAATTACAATTAAATGTCTGCTCCTCAACAACAATGTTCTTTTTGGCAGCGATAAGAAGTCCACCTCCCCTTGTTTTCTCATTGACTCGATCACGTCTAAAGACATTATACCTACCATCGAACAATTCACAGTCTTTAAAACTATCAGTTAGCCATGATTCAGTAATAACAATGAGATCATAATCTTCCGAAAGCACACTTGTATACAATTCATGCACTTTGGTTCGCAGGCCACGTACATTTTGATAGTAAATGTTGAGTTCTAAGATATTGCTCGTTATACTTTTCCGAGTACTTTTCACATTTGTTATCTCTGCTTGTCTGGTCAGATCTCTTGATGAGGGTCCTAACTCAGATTGGGTACCCTCTTTTTTGCTAAAAACCGTGATACTAGAGCTCCACTTGGCCAGAGTTCACGTTTCCACGCTTCTCGAAAGTGATCTTGCTTTATAGTTACTTTTAAAGATGTATAAAGTTCTGGATGTTTGGATATATGCTCCTCACAGATTACCTCCGGAAACTTTGCCACCAATGTTTGTTTAAGATCTTCAGGCTTCGTGTTTGGGTGCAGTCTCGTGACATGCAATGAAACGAACTTAGGTACACCCCTTACTCCTGTATTATCATCATTCTTGCCCACAACAAATCTTCTGTTTCTTCTGCGTTGGATTTGTTGCCATCCATCATTGATATGTTCAGTATCCATATTCAAATTCTGTATTTCCCTCATTGCACTGGTTGCTTGAGCTTCATGAATTGCAGTCCGGACGGCGTTCGTGTTTATAAATACGCTTTTGTTTTGTTGTGTTTGGATGTTGTTTTTATTTTGTCTGAGATTTGACATAGCATTGACAGAGTTTGTAGGCGGAGACTGCGCATTACCCACCGTCGCACGCTTGGTTGCCTCAGCATAAGGGGCGAGAAAAGTCGGAGTAGGCACCTGCGTAGCAACAGGTTGTGGAGTATCAGAAATTACTTGACCTTCACTGACCTTCCTATGTGACCTTTTCAATTCTTTGATTTTTTCTTCGTATTCAGTAATTAGAGACTTTTGTAGAGAATTTGAGTAGTTCATCTCTTCTAAAAGTCTATTGGATAATTCTTTTTCACGCTTCAGGCACTCTATTTCTTTTTTCTGTAATCCATCATCTAGGGTAGCCTCATTTTTCTTCACGAGAGGTTTTTTATAACAAGCGTCACAAATCCACAATAAATTTGAATTTTCTGCCATTGTCTTAAGCCACGTATCTTTAATCGAGACACATATCGCGTGAAATTTCTTATTACACATAAAACACTTAATATTTTTTGAATTCACAATAAAATTATCAGCGCACTTTGGACACACATCCACATCCGGCGCCATCTTACATTCAAACATAATATTAATATAGAGAAACAGTATATGTAAAATATATACTATTTAGCCATGGGAAATAAACATAAAGTTTTATAAAAAGTTAAATTTTAACACCATTTGGCTGTCTTAAAGGGCTAACTATTAAAAATGAAAGTTAAAAACTAAACAAAATAGGTAATCGAGGCCTAAATAGCAAAGACATTTAAATCTTTTTTTTTCTAAAAACATAACCTCAAACAAATTTTAAATGGTAATTTACTATTAATTAACAACTTACCACGAGTTTTTATTTGCTAGTATTCTTAGCGTTCTAGAGGACATGTTCCCCTAACACGCTAGCAAGTTTTATTTAAAATAACTTCTTATTATCCACAAAATAACAAACACAAAGCCGGCAAGTCTTTTCGGTTAACATATGAATTTACCGGTTGTACTAAGGTAAAAGAGTATATAACAATATGTGCTGTTTAACCATTGCTAAATTCATAATTTTAACTTATTTTGAACGTGGTAAAAAGTATATAGATAGTTTATCACATTTTACCATTGAAGCTAATATAATACCATAAAATATTAACCACTGCAAAATAAGATATAAAACTATATGGCTTTATGCCATGATTTTAATGAAGATTTTTTTGTCAATATTTTATATAGGTAGACGCGATTTATACTATTTTACCATGATATACCTTGTCGGTTATACTGTTTTACCATAACAGAAATTATGAAACTGGCTCACATGTACTGTTTTACCATGTGCTTATTGGCGTTTCCAAATAAGATATAAGAAAAGTAAATATTTCATTAGAAAGAGCAGGTCAAAAGGCGTAGGTTGATAGAGAAAACAATAAATCGTTTTTTTACACATATGCTGTTTTACCTTAGCAGGCAAGTAATTGCTCCACAAATTAATTTAAAATATTGTCTCTATACCGCTGTGCTGTAACTGTGTCATGGAAAAAAATAGGACCAACAATTCTTCTTCGGGGAAACAGCTAACTATAGACACCAATTTTTTGAGGGTGCAATGTGGACTCTACAAAAAAATGTTTCACATAACCGGAGAGGTGGAACTAGGCTTCATAAAAAAATGTAAGGTCTAATAAATCATTTCTTTCCAATAAATTTTGGGTAAACCATTGAGAGTAATTCCTGCGTCTTTCAAAATCTGCGGCTTGTATTTCTTGGAATACTTGCACTTTATAAGGAAATAAATTTTGCTGCTTCTTAAGAATAGTCCTGCATGTTCCATAAGATCTTCCCACTTCTTGGGAGAGGGGTTTTATACAATTTGTTGGTGTATTTTGCATTATTTCACGAACGTTTGCAACAAGTTCTTCTGTTCTTACAGATGGTTGATGCAAATAATTTTTGCTCGCACGGTATAATCTATACAGGGTGACAATTTAAAAACTTGAAATGGCCATATCTTAGGAACGAAAAACTGAAGAAAAAAACGCAAAAAACAGTTTCTATAAAACGAAGGGGGAACAAAAACAAGCGTATTATCCCACCCTTATCTGCAACCCCTTGGACAGGGTGAGATACACCCCTAAAATCTTAAAAAGAAAGGGGGGGTCGAGTGATACATCATTTTGAAGCTCTTGAAAAATGCTTTTCAATGGTACCATAGAAAGCTACATTTCAGGAAATTCTTCTCTGTTTATTTAGGAAAACAATAAATGAAAACACAATTTTGAAATTTTTTATTATTATTTAATTAAATGTTCAAAATGATTTCCGTTGTTTTGAAGACAATAATAAAGCCTACTTTCAAATTCTTCACGTACATTTGCAAATGTTTCTCTGGATATAGCACGGCATTCCTGAACTATTCTATGCTGAAGTTGCTCTAGTGACTCAGGTTGCGTTTTAAAAACCACAGATTTTAGGTGACCCCACAAAAATAAGTCAAGAGGTGTTAGGTCTGGGGATCTAGGTGGCCATTCAACAGGACCTCTTCTTCCAATCCACTGGTTGGGATAATTATCATCCAACCACTGCCACATAATGCGGAGGTGCTCCATCCTGTTGGAAATGTAGTAAGCGTTCTTCTAAAGATAAATTTCCGAGTATGTCCCTCTGATTTTCTAATTCTCGCACTATTAGTGGTTCGATAGACCTCTGTAGCATTTCAGCATACCTGTCGCCATTTAAATTTCCTTGTATAAATATTGGGCCGATAATACCATCTCCCAATATACCAGCCGAAAATTAATTTTCTAGGGGTACTGGGTATACCCTTCTCTAAATACGTGGGGGTTTTCGTCATTCCAGTAACGACAGTTTTGCTTATTAACACGCCCATTTAAATAAAAGGTACACTTATCACTGAAGCAAATATTTTTAACTAGTCGATGTTCTGCCGTAATTCTATCTGTCATTATTTCACAAAACTGAATTCTTCTGTCCGGGTCGTCGTCACCAAGTTCTTGCAGTATGTGCAGTTTATAGGGATAAAACTAATGAAATTTAAGTACCTTTCTTATTGATTCACGAGATAATCCAGTTGCTACAGCTGCTTGATGAGTTGATAAAGTTGAATTCATTGCAAACTGCCCCAGAATTTCAATTTGCGCTGCTTCGTCGGCTAGTCTCGGTTGATTTCTCTTTTTATTCGCGACAGAACCAGTTTCTTCAAATTTGGTTACTAGTTGGCGAACATACTCCGGACTTACATTTTGACCTGGATGCCTTTCGTTAAAAAGTTGAGCTGTCCTTAAGAATCATTGATCCTGGGAACCACAAATGAAAATAATTTCTACACGTTCAGCTGTGCTGTACACCATTGTTAAAGATAAGAAGTGCTGCTTTTCGTTTAAACTGAACCGAAAGTCCACTGTTCTTAAAATAATAATACTAGTACAAGTTACTTTTAAAGTAAATTCTGTGATAATAAAATGCGAATATTTATAAACAATTTTTTTTTTCGACAAAAAAAACATAGCAAATAAACCAAAACAAAATACCTAGGCCTAAAATGGTTAGAATTCTTAAGAGATATCTCTTAATATGCCAGGATATTGGTAGCAATCATTTTAAACATTTAATTAAATAAGAATAAAAAATTTCAAAATTGTGTTCATTTATTGTTTACCTTAATAAACAGAGAAGAATTTCCTAAAATGTAGCTTTCTATGGAGTAGAGAGAGATGATATGTTCTACGCCAATTCCTGAGGTTCCCTACTGCGCATGCCCAGGCAGTGTGCAGGCGTGTGTCATATGTCAAACGTCAATAACCAGATGACGTGCGTCATCTGTCAACTGTCAAACGTCATATTGTTGGGCGTTAGCTACATTGGGCCTTAGCTACTTGGGTGTTAACTACTTTAGGCAATACTATTCTATATATGGAATGTGTTCAGGATGACGTCATATTACGAATAGGAAAAGATGGCGGATGCCACCTGTCAATAAAGAGAGCTCAAGGTCACCGATCATTTATCAATTGTTTAATGAAAAATTTGATATATTGGTAATATATAGGATGACCTAGTAAGTTATTGTGAAAAAATCCCGAGACCCTCAGGTCGAAGTCTATTAAAGATATATGCTCGCCTACGGCTCGTTAAGGTTGTTAGGGATAATATAGCATATGGTTCGTATTTAGGGTAAATAGCAAGTTATTTTGAAAAATCCCGAGACCGCAGGTCGAGGTGTACTAAAGACATATGCTCGCCTACGGCTTGCTAAGGTTGTTAGAAATAATGTAACATGTGAATCGTATTTAGGGTAATGTAACAAGTTATTAGGAAAAAAAAACCCGAGACCTGCAGGTCGAGGCGTACTAAAGATATAGGTTCGCCTACGGTTCGTTAAGGTTGTTAGGGATAATATATAACATGTGGTTCGTATTTAGAATGACGTAAAAAATAATAAGTAAAAACCCGAAATCGATCGGTCAACTGGTTCAGGAGATATAATTTTTGCGATTAGCGTCTTTATGTCTAAAGATGAAGAGGCGAAATTTGGTAGACGGGTATAAGATAGGTATACCTATCGACTAGCGAAGTAATATTTCAAAAATCTCAAGTAATAACAAAGCTATACGTAACCATTAGGGTCTTAGCACAACCTAAACAAAATTCTTACTATGCAAAGTCCATTGGGAATGTTATTAAATATATCTAACCTTCCTGTAAACTACATGATTATGGCCCTCGGCACGAGGCAAGGTCAGCCTGTCTGGAATTAATGATGTTTAAATACGCATAATAACCAGCCAAAAACCTCTATGAACTGTTCATGATCGAGTAAAAAACATCTAATAAGTCGCTAAAGTATTCCAAAAATAGCCTTTGAGCTCATAAAACGACTATTTAACAACTCCTATACAAAATAACCAGCTAAGCCCTCTCTGATAGGGTAAAAAACATCTAATTAACTACTAAAGTACCCAAAAAATGATCGTAGAGCCCATAAAACGTCTATGTAACAGCTCCTATTCCATAATAAGTAGCCAAAAAACAGCTTTAAACTAGTCTTAATCGGATAAATACATCTAATAAACTACCAAAGTACATACATAATAATACAAACCATAATAATTAGTCAAAAACCTCTATGAACTGTTCATAATCGAGTAAAAAACATCTAATAATCCACTAAAGTATCCAAAAAATAGCCTTCGAACCCATAAAAAAGTCTATTTAACAGCTCCTACACAAAATAATCAGCTAAAACCTCTCTGATAGAGTAAAAATATATAAAAAACCATTAAAGTACCTAAAAAATTACCTTCAAACCTATAAAAACCCCTATTTAACAGTTCCTATACATATTAAACAACCAATCAACTCTCAGATAGGGTAAAAGCCACTAAAGTACTAAAAAAATTAGATAATACATTCTTAGTCATAGCTATTTCTAACTATATTTAATATGATAATTACAAAACAAGGATAGACCAAGCTACAATTAATATTCAATGGGTGCCTGCAGATTCAGTAATTAGATAATATTAAATGTCATCGGCACAAATAATTATGTATTGCATCAAAAAAAATATTTAATTATTATTATTCATATCTCTAAAAATGAAGCATCTGATTAATATACAATATCATTACCAGCTAGTAGCAGCAATATCAATAGGCTAGTACCTAGTTCGCAACTTATCTATGAAAGTAAAACGCAAGAGCATAGGCTTATGTGAATATCTGATCAGGATCATTATGTATAATGAACAGCTATGAACGGCTAGGAACAACAAATAGGACGTTATTCAACCACTAACCAACCACTAAACAGCCTTTGAATCCATAAAAACGTCTATTTAGCTGCTTTTAAACCAGGCAAAAAAACATCTAATAAACATCTAAAACCTAAAAACAGCTTTCGAATATATAAAAAGGGGGTTAATTAACGACTATAAACAGACGATAAACAATTAATAGACAGCTAAAACAGCAGCAAAAGTTCGTTTTCACAACTCGCCTACAGCTCATCGGGCCTATCATCGGACTGTAGTAGAATATAACACCTTAAGTCGCTACAAAAAACCAAGGATGATCCCTAGATGTGGTGTTAATGATATGAAGCCTAAGAAAACCCAAAACGAGATATTTGAGACATATCAGATATACGTTTCAGTAAAATTAAGAGGAGGGTGGGAGGTTATCATAGACGCAGAATATATAAAGTTTAATATAGTGAACTAAACCAAATTCATAAAGATTAAGTGTTAAGGAATGACTAAGTGTAAATTAAGCGGGTGAATATAAAAAATAACCTACTTGGGAACATGTAGTTCTAAGTGGTCATGAAAATAAATCTAAAAATCTGTCATACATGGCTGTTTATTTAACAATATGTATATCAATAGCAAAAACACTTGGTTATATACTCTCTTTTGAGGAGTAGCCTTATTAAAGATCACCACAACGAATAATATAACCATAAACGACAGGTTCTAGATTAAAAATTATCCATTATTCTGACGTTCATTAACAGCTAATGTAGAACGCTGTAATATTGTCACGAAGTTTCTCTCCGTAGGGGTCGTAGCGGTAGAGAAAGGAAAGTCTGGAGTCTATAAAATGGTCGTCTATTGTATCATCTCGATTATTACCCTAGTAGGGAAACCAGCATGTCTGTAACTTGTTCGGGTAATGGGCTGACGTATTATTAGGCGCGTCACTTGACGATGGTCAAGGCTAGTCACCTATTGTAGAACTGAAGACTAAGTGCGGCACTTGACGATGGTCAAGGATAGTCACTTATTGATGGTTTGATCGAGCGGCAGGCTTCGATGCTGTTGCTTGAGTTGGCCCAGTATATATACACAAAAAAGTGTAGAGATTGCAATGCACTTGACCCAGAATAGCGCACAGTGGGTTGCAATCTCAACAACGCACAGTGGTCGAGTATTCTAAATATACCGGACCACTGTGAGTTTTAGTTGACATGCCCCCCCTCTGAAAAGCATTGGCCCCCAATGCTTCGACATGCTAGTTTCCTTGTTTCTACAATTTAATAGTACAATGGTGATAGGATTTATCTTAAGTATTTCACACTAAAAAAAAAATATTTAATTGTTTCCCTGTATATGGACCGCTGGGCATCTTGTGCAGGCTGGCTGGAGTCCGGGCCTGTGGTATTTCCTGCGAGTCCCATGAAATAGTTTTGTTGCACACGCTGGTCCCTGGAGTGTGTCTGTTATTTGTCTAGTTGCGTTGACTGTGATGAGATGGTGCTGATGGTCTGCTCCACTCCTTGTGTGATGGTGCTGATACGTCTGTCCAATGTGTCTGAGTCTAGTTTTTCTTGGGTGGCTACTCCACAACAATAGTTTAGTCCGTCGAAGGAAGCCTCTCTTAGTCCGTTGAAGGAAGCCTCTCTTAGTCCGTTGAAGGAAACCTGCCTTAGTCGGTTGAAGGAAGCCTAGGTCGCCATAGCTTCTATCCAAGATGTAAGCATCAGTATGTTATTCTAAGACAGCTGGGTCCTTTAAATAACCATTTCTGTATCCAACATCACCGGTTAAATTCTTCTCTTTTATCAATAAATCTGTATATGTTTTTCTACCACTGATTTTATTTTAACAGGGCCGGGCCAGTTATTTATATATGACGTATGCGGAAGGGTTTGTGATTTAGTGGTATAGGCCCCTCGTAGGCGCGTGAAGGTAGCGGTTTCCGTGATGCTATTTCTGCATGTTAGCTGCGTACCCCTTGGCTGACTAGGAGGAGTCTCCTGGACCGGGGATGATGGTAGTGTATAATCGTAAGAAAGTAATAAAAACAAAATGTTATTCTGTGATGTCCTCCAGGCTCTCGTCTCCCTCTTCTAGGTCCCTTGGATCGTTTATTTGCTCCCGGGCTGTCCATGGATCGTAGTAGGGCAGTATCCTACTTACATGAACAATATCTGACTTTCCTTTTCCTTTCTTAATGTTATAATTTACTTCTCCCAGTTTCTCTATTATAGTATATGGGCCAAACCATTTTAGCAGTAATTTTTCGCTTCTCCCTACTTTTCTGATAGGGGTAAATATTTTAACCTTATCCCCTGGTTTAAAGTTAAGTTCTCTGTGTTTGGCGTCAAATATTATTTTGTCTTTATCTTGACGCTTAGATATGTTTTCTACTGCAATTGCTCTCATCAGTAGTGCTTTTTCCCGTATTTCTTCTGCGTCTGTTTGGCATTCCATTTCTCTAAGCATAGCCTCTGATGGGAGCGTTGGTTCCCTGGCGAATGTGAGCATAAACGGACTGTAGTTCGTTGTATCTTGAACTGCCGTGTTGTATGCGAACGTTATAAACGGTAGGTAGCTGCACCAGTCCGTCTGTTGCGTGTTACAGTACATAGCGAGCATATCGGCGATTGTTTTGTTTAGCCTTTCTGTCAGCCCGTTGCATGCCGGGTGGTATGCTGTCGTGAACTGGCTTCTGGTGCCCATTATGGCCGTGATTTCTTGTATTAAGTCCGATTGAAAAGTTTTTCCTCTGTCGCTAAGTAGCGCCCTAGGCATCCCGTGAATAAGGCAGATTTTTTCTGTTATAAATTTTGCTACGGGTCCAGCTTTTCCGTTGGGCAGCGCAGCAGTTATGGCGTATCGTGATGCGTAGTCGGTAGCTACCACGATCATTGTTTTTCCTTTGTTGCTACGTCTGAATGGTCCTAATAAGTCTATCCCCACTTTGTCCATAATCAGTCCTACTTTGATTGGTTGTAAAAGTCCTGGGGTTTTTTGGTAAGGTTGGCCCTTTCTTGCCTGGCAGTCTGGACAGCCCTGGATGTACTTCCTTATGTCTTTGAGCATGTTTGTCCAGTAGTAACGCGTTTTTGTTTTATTTATGGTTTTTGCTATTCCTAGATGTCCGCTTGTAGGAGCAGCATGTAATTCCCAGAGGATTTCTTCCACCATATTGTCAGGAATTACTGGTACGTTCGATAGGCCTGTCGTTGTATTTACTGATTTGTATAATGTGTCGTTGATTAATCTGTAGCTTTTAGCCTTTCGTTGTTCCCCTATGGACGCGTCTGTATTGGTTGGATCTCTTAAGATATTAATAAGTTTAACTAAGTTTTTGTCTTTTCTTTGTTGATCCTTCAGCTGGTCTGCTAGTATTGTAAATGTCGGAATGTCGTCCAGTTCCGCCGTGCTTTGTGTTTCGGCAGGCAGTACTGGGTTACGTGACATGCAATCAGCATCCTTGTGGGAGATGCCTTTTTTATATTCCACTGAGTAGTCAAATTCTGAAAGTTTTAGCGCCCATCTTGCCAATCTTCTGTTGTGTTCTTTAATTGTGTCCATCCAACAGAGTGCGTGGTGGTCAGTTACGATTCTGACGGGTCGACCGTAGACCAGATGCCGTAAATATCCTAAGGACCATACTACTGCTAGTAGTTCGAGTTCGCTAATGGAATAATTTTTTTCTGCTTTCGACAGACTACGGCTTATATATGCGACTGGGTGTGGTACTCCGTTGGCATCTTCTTGTAGCAGGATCCCGCCGATCCCGTCTAAGCTGGCGTCTACGTGGAGAATACAGTCTTTGGTGGGGTTGTAGTGTTGTAGGGTAGGTGAAGTTGTTAGTTTCATTTTTAGTTCGTTGAATGCCTCTTCCTGTTGTTGTCCCCATTTGAATGCGCCTTTCTTTGTAACTTCGTGAAGTGGTTTCGCTATGCAAGAAAAGTTTTGTATGAATGTAGAAGTTTGCCAGGCCTAGAAAACTTTGGAGGTCTTTGATTTTCTTTGGAGTGGGAAAGTTTTTTACACACTCTATTTTTTCTTCGTCGGGGTTGATACCCTCTTTGTTTACTTTAAAGCCTAGTATTTTTATTTCGTTATGTAGGTATCTGCATTTGCTGGGTTTTAACGTTAGGTTAGCTTCTCTGAGTCTTTGGAATACTTTTCTGAGTTTGTTTAAATGTTCCTCTTCGGTTTGTGAAAATATGATTATGTCGTCGAGATATATTAAGATTTCTTTCCATTGCATGTCACCGAATATTTTTTCGCTTAGTTCTACAAAAGTTGCCGGGGCGTTGCATAATCCGAAGCTGAGTACATTGAATTCGAAGCTGCCGTGACCTTGAGCTACAAAGGCTGTGTATTGTTTTGAATTTATTTCTATAGGTACCTGCCAGTAGCCAGAGAACATATCTAGGGTGCTGAAGTATTTTGCATTACCTAAATAGGTCAAAATATCGTCTATCTGCGGAATAGGCCATGTTGATTTTCTCGTATGGACGTTAATTTTTCTATAGTCGACGCAAAATCTTGTGGTGCCATCTTTCTTTTTTACTAGCACTACAGGGGAACCATATGGAGAATGGCAAGGTCGTATTATGTTGTACTGGAGCATCTCTTGAATTTGTTCGTTTATGATTTCTCGTTCTTTTTGGGACACCCTGTATGGTCTGCTTTTGATGGGTTTAGTGTTTTCCAATTCTATTTTATGCTCGGTTAGGGATGTTCTTCCCATGTATTTAGGGTGTTTCGCAAAGACGTCCTTGTATGTTTCGAGTAGTTCTTCTAGTTTGTGTTTTGTATATTTGTTGGAAATCCCAGATAAATCGTGGTCTTGTAAAGATACTTTTTTTTCATCGGCAATTTTTTCTTTTTCTCCACCAATTGTCAAGAAATAGCTGTCCGAAGTTTTTTCTTGTACCATGTATGTAAGGTGTCCTAAGGTCATGTATTTACGTATTGGTCTTGCTTTTCCCATTTTTGATTTTATTGCTATGCACCATTGGTTGTCTTGATAAAATAGGTTTGACGTGGGGGTCCATCCGTTTTTGATGAAAAGAGGTGTGTTTAGTTGAAATAAGTATGGTTGTTCTTCTAGTAAGTCCGGCATTTTGAGTTTTATAATAGATTCTTCGTTGTTGAGGTTTATGTCTTCTTCCGCTGTAGCTTTAAGTTTTGGTTGGTCCACCTCTGTTTCAATGTTAAATAGTGTTTTGGAGAAGTCGTCTGCTGATTGTTGTGGTTGGATTTCTTCTTCGTAGATCGAAATTTTTATAGTGGTATTTTTGAAAATATATGTAATTATACGATTAATTGTATTTCGGTTCATTCGAAATGCTTTGGCTGGGAAGCACAGAAACTTTTCTCTTCTTTGTACGGCTTTATTTTTGACGTTCCAAATACACTGGAAAAATTCGGCGTAACTTTGTCTATGATATGCCCTACGTCGTGTCGTTGTGTAGTATGCATTTCTTTGGGTTTCTTGTATAATAGCCACTTGCCCCCTTGTTGGACGTTTTATTCCGTATTGTAGTGGGTCTCTCCATTTTATGAAGTTCCCTCGGCCCTTTTGGTTGCGATTTGTGTCTATGTTTTTGTCTTCTGCCATGTAATATACGGTTCCGCCATGCGTAGGTAATGATTCCGTTGTTTTTGACTGTTTTGTTGGTTGTTCTTTCTTAAATTTTTCAAAGGCTGTTCTCCAAGTGACATCTGGTGTTCTTTCTTCTTTATGTGTCATTAAAGTGGGCGGTCGCTGACTGTCTTTTCTCTGGATCGGTATCACGAATTTGTTGTGGAAAGAGATTGTATTGTTTTGTAAGTTTATTATTCCGCCATGATACTGTAGAAAGTCCATCCCTAATATAAGTGGGACTGGGGCTGTTTTAATTATTCTAGTTCTGCAGGTGGCGAAGAACGGCCGTTTGGTTGTCGGTATTTCTAATTGTAGATCCGTTAAGCCCAGGACTGGGACCCTGTGTCCTCCGGCAGTTATCAGGTTTGCTGTGAGTCTTGATAATTTGGCGAATGGGTGCATAATTCGCTGTGTTGCTACTGAATGCTCTGCTCCTGTATCCACTATCGCTGTGATGATTTTATGGTTTAATGCCACTTCTATGCGTAGTGCTGTGCAAGTGGCTAGGTTGTTACCCCCTTGTAGGCAGACGGCTGGGGATCCTATTGGTTTTGCCGTCCGCCATCGTTTGGGTATGGTTTGTTTCTGCACTCTGAGGCGTAATGACCTGGCTTGCCGCAGTGGTAGCATATAGGCCTATTGTCTCTTGTTCTGGAGGGCTGGTAGTTTCGACTTGAGTATGTATTTCGTCGGTGTGGTTGATAGTTGACCTGACGCTGTGACTGATTTTGTATTGGACTGTATGACTGGTAGGTGACCTGTCTTGTAGGTGGCTGACTTCTTCCTTGGCCTTGTGGTTGATATGTGGGCTGTCGTGGTGTTGGCGTTCGTGTGTCATGTCTCGACTCTGGGGCATTGTCTATCGTGGCTGCTAAATTTTTCAGTTCCTCTTCTGTCGTTGGGGCCTTGTTCGGAGCATGTGTTAGCCAGTAGTAGTGATAGTAAGATTGTTCGGATAGACCATTTTCGAATATTGTTCGGAATTCTTCAAAGTCCATTGTATGTTTGTATTCGTAGTAAAGGACTTTTACGTCGTAGTAGAAGTTTTTGACTGTTTCCCCATTGCTCTGTCTTCTTTGTTCTACTTTTCTTTTTAACGTCACCTGTAGGTTTGAGTCGTCGAATTCCTTCTTGCATGCTGTACAAATATCTGTCCATGTTTTGTCGCCGTTGTTTTTCTTGTACTCCTGGAACCATATACTTGCTACACCGTCCAGAAATGTTTCGAAGTAAGCAATTTTTAGTTGGTCGTCCCAACCGTTGGCTGAAGCTGACCTCTCGTAGCTATTGATGAAATTAGTCGCTGCTTGATTTACGCTTAATCATTCCTTAGCATTTGATCTTTATGAATTTGGTTTAGTACACTATATTAAACTTTATATATTCTGTGTCTATGATAGCCTCTGTCTTCCTCTTAATTTTACTGAAACGTCTATCTAGCATGAGTTAAATATATTGTTTTATGGTTTTTAGAACTTTATATCTTTAACCTGTTCAAAGGATCTTGGGTTTTTTCTAACGACTTAAGGTGTATTATAAAGCATTCTACTATAGATCTATGATATACCCCGAACTTTTATCTATTTTTCTCTCGTTAAGTAGCGGAATCGAACTTTTGGTATAGTTTTTCGGTTATAAGCGATCTCTAACCATAGGAATCCTGATCGTATATACCATGATTTAAACGCAATACCTATGATTTTAAGTCTCTGACTCATTTATAGTTTGAGATTATTTTTTACTGGAGGTCTTTCATTATCTACCCATTTGCCCAATATCAGCTTACCACCTTTCTGCATAAGAATCTAATAGCAGGACTATATCTCCCAACCCACATGATGATACGTTACATCTTAACCCATCAACAAGTATTATCTTATACTGTAACAAGTCGTAGGCAAATATCAACTTTTAACATAGTTTTTATTAAATAATCTATTACAACTACATTTTTAATTCTGTGTAAAAACAGGAAAACAAAATTAGTAGTGTTTGATATAATATTGTATAATTTTTTTACCAAATATTTCCAGTTTACAGCTGGAAGCCTTAATAAGGTCCTGCCTCTAATTTTTTCTACTTCAGGTATACTGATTTAAGTCTATTTAAATTAAATACCTATTATTTCTTGCTGATTTGTAAATTAGATGTACTCTTCATTTTTTATTGTTTGTTCTGTAAGTCTCCATTGAGTTCTTTAGCTATTAATTTTTTCCAGATCCTAGGGTGTTTTTTGCTGTTGAAGCGGATAATTTTAGTATTTTTATGCAAGGAGGGCTATCATAGGTGACTGCATGTAGCTGGTTCGGATGTAAGTTATTGATTTTTAATCATCATGATCGTAATAGTATACAACGTCTATCTACCTCTTTTTCTATTATCTCTATACAATCGTCTGTTTTGTTTTGACTTTTTGTGTTAGTGCGTGTGCACTCTTACACGGTTTTGTACTGAATGGCCAAGATAATGAGCTTGGCGGTTTCATGGCATAATGTTTTTGCTTTTAGTTTTTAGTTTTTAAGTGTTTTGAATGAATGTGTAGTGTTTTCCTAAATGATTGGCGTGATCAGGCTCTTATTTCTTGCTCTGGGATTTGCAGGGTTTTGGTTTAGGTTGAATGCTTGTTGAATAAGTGGATTTTGGTGGGTTCTGATTTTGTTGATAAATTTTCTTTGTGCTTCTTGAGTGTGTTCTGTTATAGTGTCTATTTGAAGTTCCCTGTGCAGGTCAGTGTTCCTGACATACCAGGGGGCGTTTACTGCTGATCTGATGACTTTATTTTGGACTATTTGGATTTTATTTTTGTGCCTTTTGGCTGCTTGGCCCCATACCATTGCACCGTAAAGCATTTTCGGTCTGATGACTTGTTTGTACAGTAAAATTTTGTTTTTGAGATTCAGTTTGCTATGGCGACCAATTAATGGATATAGTTTTCCAAAGGCTTGTCTGCCTTTTCTGGTTTGATTACTTATATGCGTTTCCCAGTTTAGTACACCTTGTCGAAGGCTTTTTGCACGTCAAGCACCACTAGCCCTATCGAGGCTTTGCGGCGAAGCCCGTTGGTGGTGTCTTCTATTGGTCGTGCTAATTGCAAGTCTGTGGAGTGGTTCGGTCTAAAACCGAATTGTTCTTCTGGAATTATGTTTTGTTCGGTGATGATGTCTTTGATTCTTTCTAAAAATATTTTTTCGGTAATTTTAGCCATGGTTGGGAGTAGACTGATTGGTCGCCAATTTTAAGGAAAGGTGCGATTTTTGTCTGGCTTAGGTAACATTATTATTTGTGCTATTTTCCAAGGAGCTGGGTATTTTTTAAGTCTGAATATTGCATTTATGATATCGGTGAGATTATTTATGACGGAATCTGGAAAGTGATGTAGGGCTCTTGTTGGTATTTGGTCTATTCCTGGGGCTTTTCTTGGTTTTGCTATTTTGATAAAAGATTTGACTTCATTTGCTGTTGTTGGGTTTATTTGTGGTCCTTTCGGGTCTGTTAATCTTTTTATTGCTCTAGCTGATCTTTCTATTGCTTCGTCTCTGTCTAAATCATCGTCATTTTCGTTATTAGGTGTAAATTGCTCTTCTAACGAGTCGGCAAAAGCGTTGGCTTTGTTCTCGTTAGTGTATGTTAAACCGAATCTGCCATGTAGTGGAGGTATTATGATTTTGCTGTCACCTTGGAGAGTTTTCGAGACTTTCCAGAAGATATTTTCTTGTGGATTGAGTTGCGTCAGGAATTTTTCCCAATTTGCATTTTTATGTTCCTTGATATCTCTGTTGATAATGTTGGTAAGTTGATTGGCTTGCTGTCTATAAATGGGATTTAATGTGGCTTTTGCTCTTCGTCTAAGTCTATTGCGCTCTCTTATGTTATTTCTGATAGCTTCCGGTAATGTGTATGGGTTGTGTGTGTTTACTTCTGTTGTATGTGTGGCTTCATCAATGGCTTGTTTTATTTTTTCAGTTAGGTTGGTGACTGCATGGTTTAGGTTTTGTGTGTTGTTTATATTATTGTTTGGAAGTTTTGCCAGTTTACTTTTTTTATTGTAGATGTATCATTTGCTTCGTACAACTGGCCCATATCAAAAGAAACGGGTTGGTGGTCCGAATTTAAATCATTTATTATTGTTGTGACAATATTGTAATGAACTTGCTTAGATAGCCCGATATCTAGGATATCGTTGCCGTGGCCATCAAAGTGGGTGGGTTCGTTCGGTGAATGAGGGCTTTTAATGTTGTTTAAAATGAATCTGTGTAGGTTGGTGCCGCTAGGGTTAGTCCTGCGACAGCCCCAGTCTCTGTGTTTTGAATTGAAGTCCCCTGCTGCGAACAACGGGATATTTTGATTGTTAAAAAGCTGTTCCATGTCTTGTTGTGTGAATGGCCTTTGTGGTGGTTTATATACAGATTTAATTATAATTGGTCCGTCAAACATTTCGACTTGTATGGCGGTTGTTTCTATTTCGTCGTATGGCGGGTTATTTATTTGATGATGTTTAATGTTGTTTCTTATGGCGATAGCAGTGCCTCCTCCTTGTCTGTCCTGCCTGTCGCTTCTATATATTATGTAGTTTGCTATTTTGAGTTTGTGAGCTGGTCTAAGATATGTTTCTTGCAATAATGCTACGTCGACTTTATTTTCGTGCAAGAAGTCGCTAAATTCGTACTTCTTGTTTAATATTGAATTTGCGTTCCAGGTTATTATAAATAGGTGTTTCGGCTTCTTTTTATTATCCATTGTGGTTTAAAAGTTTCATTAAGATAGGATTTTTGGATACTGTATTTGAAATAAAATTTAGTTTATCTTCGATTTCTTTCGGATTTTGTGCTAAGAGCGACATTAGGAGGTTATTGCCGCTTGCCAGGTTTGTGTTGTGTTTACGATGCTGCTGTTGTTATTGTTGGTGTTACTTTGGTTATTATTTTGGTTTTGAGCAGGTTGGTTGTTGTTTATAGTTTTGTTTTTTGCGGCTTCCGCAAAGGTGGTGGTTTCCGTGACTTTTTTGGCCGCTCTTCTAAACATTGGGGTTTTCAAGCAGTTGGCATAGTTTGCTGGATGCTCTCCATTGCAGTTTACGCATTTAGGTGGCGTGTTTGCTGGTTTGTTACACTGCTGATAGTGATAGTCCCCTGCACATTTGTGGCATTTCGGTGCCACTTGGCAGCATGACTGCGAGTGTCCATATTGCTGGCACCTATGGCACTGATTAATGTGGGTCCTTTTTGTATTTTGCGTTTCGACTTGTATTTGTAGGTACATAAGGTTGGTAATGTTAAAAATATGTTTTTCAGATTTTGGAAGTAGTACTTTTATCAACGGACAGACTTTGCGGAATTTTCCAACTTTAAGTCTATAGATTTCTTGTGGGTGGAAACCTTGGTTTATAAGTTCATCTTTGACTTCATCTATAGGTATGTTCATATTTATACCTCTGATTATGATATTTAAGAGTTTTTGGTCTGGGAGTAGGTACGTGTGGTACTGAATTTTGTTTGCTAGAAGCATTTTAGTGGCGGCTCTATGGCCATCTGGAGTTTTAGGCGTGAAGGTGATGCCTGAATAGGTTGTTTTGACATTTTCGATTTCGATATGCATTGCTTTTAGAGTATTTTTGAGCATTGAGCGGTCGTATGGACAATTATTGGAACAACGTCTGGATTTTTGTTTGGGAAAGAACGAGGGTTTTGGGAGGTTGACGACGATCCCTCATCGTCCAGAGGACGGTGAGGTTCCCCATTACCAGAAATTGGTATTTGGGGAGCCAGATTTTGCGCATTTTTTTGGCTCAACAGGGGGCTGTTTTCGATAAAGTTTTTAACAGCAGGATTGCTTGAAGTAGGTATGTTTGGTGGAACGTATGAGTTAGTTTTGTTTTTTAGTGCCGGAAAATCGGCCGCCGGAAGTTCGGCCGCCGAATGTTCGGCGGCCGGATGATTTTGGTTTTCAGCATAATGCTCGGCAGGTGAGTATTCAGTGTCTATCATTTCGATATTGTGATCAATGGCTATTTGATTTGGAGATGTTTGTGTGTTTGAGGAGTTTTGAATATGGTTAGAGAGAGCGTTGATTTGCTCTACTAAGTGTTTATTTTGTTCTCGCATCTCTTCAATGAGGGAGATTAGCTTTTGGATTTGCTGCTTTTGATTTTGGTTTTGTTGCTTTTGTTCGGCCAATTGTTTGTTCATCTCTTTGTGTCTTAGTTTAAGTTCACAATATTTGATTTCTGTGTTTTTGATATTGGATTTAGCTATTTTTGAGGGCGGCATTGTGTGGCCCGCCGAAAACAGCTGGTGCTGCTTCGGGGGCTGGTTTTTGTGCTGGTGCTACTGCAGAGTGAGATTTTTGTGTTTTGCTTGTGTGAATAAAGTCGAACAGACCTACTCAGTTCGGCCTGTTCTTTAGACTTTAATACACTCTGGATTGTGTCGCCGGCCTGGGTAGTTTTTCTTGATGTTTGTTGCTTCGGTTTTGTCAAGAAAAGTCGGACAAGCCTACTTAGTTCAGCCTGCCCTTGTGACTTTTTCGACGGTGTTTTTTGCGTGGCTTTGATAGTTGAGCTGTGTAGATAATTATTTTTGGAACCAAGTTAACGCACACGAGAGTCGATTTTGGGAGTAGGAGCCCTGTAATGGGGCACAGGGACAGGCACCCTGTGTTAAAAATAACACAGTTAGCTGATGACCCCCCTTGCTTCCTACTCTCAAATCGAAACAATGGGCTAATCAAGCGATGCTCCTGACGGTTAGCTCAAAAATGTAGACAAATAACTAGATTTAGATTTTGGAGATTATGGTTTGGCACTTTGGAAATTCGACTTGACACAACGGATGCTAGCGATCGACTGAGAACTCAAACTTCTATACAATCGTAGTTTGTTCTAATTGAATTTTTAGTCATTTGGCAGACACTGCAATAATGTATTATAATATATAATAATTTTGTGTGTTTTTGATTTTAGCAGCTAAATTTTAGTATTCACCATATAACTTACCCATACTTCCTCGTTAGATTTTTGCAAGTCGAATCTTTCATCCTGCACCTTTTAACGTAATTACCCGTTCACATTCGAATCCTTATGATCTACTATATTACAGCGTTCTACATTAGCTGTTAATGAACGTCAGAATAATGGATAATTTTTAATCTAGAACCTGTCGTTTATGGTTATATTATTCGTTGTGGTGATCTTTAATAAGGCTACTCCTCAAAAGAGAGTATATAACCAAGTGTTTTTTCATGACCACTTAGAACTACATGTTCCCAAGTAGGTTATTTTTTATATTCACCCGCTTAATTTACACTTAGTCATTCCTTAACACTTAATCTTTATGAATTTGGTTTAGTTCACTATATTAAACTTTATATATTTTGCGTCTATGATAACCTCCCACCCTCCTCTTAATTTTAGTGAAACGCGTATCTGATATGTCTCAAATATCTCGTTTTAGGTTTTCTTAGGCTTCATATCATTAACACCACATGTTCTAAGGATCATCCTTGGTTTTTTCTAGCGACTTAAGGTGTTATATTCTACTATAGTCCGATGATAGGCCCGATGAGCTGTAGGCGAGTTGTGAAAACGAACTTTTGCTGCTGCTTCAGCTGTCTATTAGTTGTTTATCGTCTGTTTATAGTCGTTAATTAGCCCCCTTTTTATATATTCGAAATCTGTTTTTAGGTTTTAGATGTTTATTAGATGTTTTTTTGCCTGGTTTAAGAGCAGCTAAATAGACGTTTTTATGGATTCAAAGGCTGTTTAGTGGTTGGTTAGGGGTTGAATAACGTCCTATTTGTTGTTCCTAGCCGTTCATAGCTGTTCATTATACATAATGATCCTGATCAGATATTCGCATAAGCCTATGCTCTTGCGTTTTACTTTCATAGATAAGTTGCGAACTAGGTACTAGCCTATTGATATTGCTGCTACTAGCTGGTAATGATATTGTATATTAATCAGATGCTTCATTTTTAGAGATATGAATAATAATAATTAAATATTTTTTTTGATGCAATACATAATTATTTGTGCCCATGACATTTAATATTATCTAATTACTGAATCTGCAGGCACCCATTGAATATTAATTGTAGATTGGTCTTTCCTTGTTTTGTAATTATCATATTAAATATAGTTAGAAATAGCTATGACTAAGAATGTATTATCTAATTTTTTTAGTACTTTAGTGGCTTTTACCCTATCTGAGAGTTGATTGGTTGTTTATTATGTATTGGAACTGTTAAATAGGGGTTTTTATGGGTTTAAAGGTAATTTTTTAGGTACTTTAATGGTTTTTTAGATATTTTTACTCTATCAGAGAGGTTTTAGCTGATTATTTTGTGTAGGAGCTGTTAAATAGACTTTTTTATGGGTTCGAAGGCTATTTTTTGGATACTTTAGTGGATTTATTAGATGTTTTTTACTCGATAGATCATAGAGGTTTTTGACTACTTATTATGGTTTGTATTATTATGTATGTAGTTTGGTAGTTTATTAGATGTATTTATCCGATTAAGACTAGTTCAAAGCTGTTTTTTGGCTACTTATTATGGAATAGGAGCTGTAACGTTTTATGGGCTCTACGATCATTTTTTGGGTACTTTAATAATTAATTAATTGTTGTTTGTTTGAAGGTTGTAGACAATGATGTATCTTGAGTAATAGATGTGTTTTGGACTTCCATTGCCTTTAGTTTTTCATATCACAACGTATCAACTGGTAAGTATCTCCAGTCGTCTTCAGGTGAATACTAAACAAGTTACAAAGCTACGAGCCTATTTATACAACCTAGGGGGGGGGGGGGGGGGGCGGAGCTAGTGACGAATTTGGGTGCAGTCGTGAGTCATCTGCTTACGTCACCATGATTATTCATCTGCTGACGTCATCCGCTTACGTCATCACGTTTGCATCACTACTCAATCTGAGCCTACACCTATTGAACAAGGGCTTCCAAATGTTTCTTATATATGCAGAAGGTTTACTGAAACAGTCGGGGTTCTGGATTATGACAGCTGCTTCTTTGAATTTTCTCTTCCGCCAATGCTCTTCTTTAAGTATAATTTTTGCGTTTTCCCATTGTAAATGATGGCCGTGGGTTCAAGCGTGGTCTGCTGCACCGGATCTGTTTGTTTCTCCTTTCAGTGTGTGGTTTCGATGTTGTTTGATCCTTGTTTGGAGAGGTCGTAGAGTTTCACCGACATAGGATTGTCCGCATTCGCAAGGTATTCTGTATACACAATTCTTCGTGTCCTTTTGATTTGTTGGTTTTGTCTTCGTCAGGTGGCTTCTTAAGGAATCTTTGGAGCTGAAGACTGTTCGGATGTTGTACTGTTGTCCTATCCTTCGAATTTTTTCGGAGATTCCCTTGACATAAGGTACATTCATGGTGGGTCCAGATTCATTTTCTTTGTTCGTTCTAGTTTTGTGATCTTGACGCTTTTTGCTGGCCTGATCGACTAGTTTCGTAGGGTAATCATTCATGCCAAGGTCTTGCTTGATGTTGTTAAGTTCTTTCGTCAAAGTCCCCTGCGAGTTGCAAAGTGTGAATGCTCTATCGACGAGTGTTTTGACTATTCCATGTTTGGTGCTGTTTGAATGGTTTGAGGCGTAGTTAAGATATTGACCTGTGTGGGTTTGTTTTCTATATACCGATGTTTGGATGGTGCTCCCGATTTTCTGTACTACGACGTCTAAGAACGGTAATCTCTCGTTGTCCTCCTTCTCCATGGTAAACTTAATTGTAGGTGCCAGGTTGTTCATATGTTGTAGAAAGGTTTGAAGTTCGTCATCGCTTCCATTCCAAATGATGAATGTGTCATCTACGTAACGAAGCCATAGCTTTGGTTTAATATTCGCCTTGTCTATCGCCTGATCCTCGAACCATTCCATGTAAATGTTGGCTATTACTGGTGATAGGGATGAGCCCATTGGTAGTCCGTCCTTTTGGCTAAAGAATCTGTTCTTCTCCTGAAAGTAAGAATTATTTAGGCAGCATTCTAGAAGCTCCATTATGGCATTGATGGATAGCGACGTTCGTTCTTCGAGTGTTCGGTCTTCTCCAAGTTTTCTTCTAATGATCTGCAGTGTTTCCTTCACTGGGATTAATTAATTGTTATTAGATGTTTTTTACCCTATCAGAGAGGGCTTAGCTGGTTATTTTGTATAGGAGTTGTTAAATAGTCGTTTTATGAGCTCAAAGGCTATTTTTGGAATACTTTAGCGACTTATTAGATGTTTTTTTACTCGATCATGAACAGTTCATAGAGGTTTTTGGCTGGTTATTATGCATATTTAAACATCATTAATTCCAGACAAGCTGACCTTGCCTCGTGCCGAGGGCCATAATCATGTAGTATACAGGAAGGTTAGATATATTTAATAACATTCCCAATGGACTTTGCATAGTAAGAATTTTGTTTAGGTTGTGCTAAGACCCTAATGGTTTTATACGTATAGCTTTGTTATTACTTGAGATTTTTGAAATATTCCTTAGCTAGTCGATAGGTATACCTATCTTATACCCGTCTACCAAAATTCGCCTCTTCATCTTTAGACATAAAGACGCTAATCGCAAAAATTATATCTCCTGAACCAGTTGACCGATCGATTTCGGGTTTTTACTTATGATTTTTACGTCATTCTAAATACGAACCACATGTTATATATTGTCCCTAACAACCTTAACGAACCGTAGGCGAACCTATATCTTTAGTACGCCTCGACCTGCAGGTCTCGGGGTTTTTTTTCCAAATAACTTGTTACATCAACCTTAATACGAACCACATACTGCATTATCCCTAACAGCCTTAACAAGCCGTAGGCGAGCATATATCTTTAGTACACCTCGACCTGAGGATCTCGGGATTTTTTCATAATAACTTGTTATTTCACCCTAAATACGATTCACATATTACATTATTTCTAACAACCTTAGCGAGCCGTAGGCGAGCATATGTCTTTAGTACACCTCGACCTGCGGTCTCAAGATTTTTCAAAATAACTTGCTATTTATCCTAAATACGAACCATATGCTATATTATCCTTAACAACCTTAACGAGCCGTAGGCGAGCATATATCTTTAGTACACCTCGACCTGAGGGTCTCGGGATTTTTTCATAATAACTTACTAGGTCATCCTATATATTACCCATATATCAAATTTTTCATTAAACAATTGATAAATGATCGGTGACCTTGAGCTGTCTTAATTGACAGGTGGCATCCGCCATCTTTTCCTATTCGTAATATGACGTCATCCTGAACACCTTCCATATATAGAATAGTATTGCCTAAAGTAGTTAACACCCAAGTAGCTAAGGCCCAATGTAGCTAACGTCCAACAATATGACGTTTGACAGTTGACAGATGACGCACGTCATCTGGTAATTGACGTTTGCCATATGACACACGCCTGCGCACTGCCTGGGCATGCGCAGAAGGGAACCTCAGGAATTGGCGTAGAACATATCATCTCCCTCTACTCTATGGTACCATTGGAAAGCATTTTTCAAGAGCTTCAAAATGATGTATCACTTGACCCACCTTTCTATTTAAGATTTTAGGGGTGTATCTCACCCTGTCCAAGGGGTTGCAGATAAGGGTGGGATAATACGCTCGTTTTTGTTCCCCCTTCGTTTTATAGAAACTGTTTTTTGCGTTTTTTTCTTCAGTTTTTCGTTCCTAAGATATGGCCATTTCAAGTTTTTAAATTGTCACCCTGTATATCTATACATACAGGGTGGAATTTTTAACTGGAATAAATTCAGTATTAGGAAGCTTCTTTATTTGCTAAAAGAATACAAAACTACGGCCGAATTTATTTTTAGTTTGGCATACTTTTTTGTGTCTTTTTAATTAAATTTACGCCTCTTTTGGTCTAAGTGACCATCGGAACGCGGCTTAAGTAAACAAACAACATAACATGTTTCCTTTTTTTTAAACAGTCTGCACTGGCAAAACCCTAATTGTAGTATTAATTGTTGCTAAACTGGACAGTTTTTTTGTTCTGTCGACTTTCTAGATTACCGAAATGCAAAAGTAAATATTGGGTCGTATTCCCTTTTTTATACCCTTTCCAATACATACCTTTGCATTTGAAAAAAAAGTTGGGGCAATTTCTACCCCAAATAGAGGGGTACATTTCACGAAGACACGAAAATGGTAGGTTAAACTAAAAATAAACGCAGCCGCAGTTCTGTATTTTTTTCAGCAAATAAAGAGGCTTTTTAATACTGAATCTATTCCAGTTAAAAATTCCACCCTGAATATAAAAATGAATTTTGAAGAAGTAGTCCATACTCAAAGTGGAGTTAAAAGTATAGAAAAAAAGGAAAGCACAAAGTCTTTCTCCACAATATTTAATTAGAAAAGCTAGGCGAACCTAGGATAATTCATACATAATACATAGTTCAATTCGACATGTTTCGAGTGTAGAAACACTCATTATCAGGAAAACGAAGTAAATTGTACAATGCTGATGTTGTTAGCAATAGAGAAAATAATAGGTGAAACTGAGCCGTAATGGAGCTTTCATTGTTTCATACGAGGAGTAAAAAAAATTGAATAGTCAGAAGACCGACAAAACTTCAGCATACTGAAGCATCAAGGACTCGTGCAAAGGCACTGTCTTGGGTGGAAAATTAAGAGAAAATAGAAAATTATGGAGTTATAAGAGACTTTGTGAAAAACATTTAATTGAAAATGATTAAAAATCCTGAGTTTAATTTGACTTTGTCGGAGACATGTGAAAGTGGTAAAATAAAAGAAAGAGTTGTTATTCGTAAAAATCATGTATAATATAAATCATTTTATGAAGTTACCTTATACAGGGTCAAAAACAAATAAACTTTGCATCACATGCGACCAAATTTTAATAGCCCAATTTTGATTTCGTAGAAAAACACACATTTAATATGGCGCTACTTTAAAGAAAATGTATCTGAATTAAAGCATTGTCAAATTTAAGAAGTTTTATGTAGGTTGCGTTGAGTTTTGTTTTGCAAAAGTGGTGCAATTTACAAATATAGATAAAAATCAAAATTATCTTATGCAGCTGAAATTTTGCGTGTGGGCTAGGAACTGCATTTAAATAAACTTGTTCTAATACCTTTTTTCGATATTTTCAGAAATAACCCCACTTTTGAATTATTTTTTGGAAAAAATTAAAATTTGACAGCTAATGCGAACCACGTAACTACTATTTTTTTGCTTAATTTTCATCTTGATCAAAGCAGAACTTGATGCCAAAGTAAAATTTTAAATAAAGCTATTAATAAAAAAAATCCCATATGATGCGGTCTTTACTGGTGACACTGTAGATTCCCAAATGAGAAAACTTTTTTGGTGCCTCTCGTATTCACATTTTCTGGAAATTAAAAAAACAGGTGATGATTTTTTACAAATTCATCGACACCTTAATCAAAAATATAATATTAAACGGTTTAAAATTAAAAAGTTACTAATATCAAACGATATTTTTTTTTATATCCAAGAGCGTATTTAATTTTCGGCGTGCACTAATACCCAAATCTCCCCTAAGTGGATTATAAACAGATGTGTTTAGCAAATAGGTCTATATGCACATCTTTCTATTTTTATGTCTATCATTAGGTTATACCGATTACCGTTTAAGGTAATTGGTATTTAATGATGCATATCATTGTTTAATGCCACAAAACAATGCAATTAGGCGAATAATGTTTATTGAAAGTACACCTGCGTAATTGTATCGAAGTTATTTCTGGTAGTTTAAAAGTAAAAACCTTTTACACTTTTCTGAAATTTTCTATTAAGTTTTGTTAAAAGATGTGTTCACCTTTATCACCGAGGGGGAAATCACTGGGGTATTTTAGTGTACAAAGTAAGAAATTGCAGGGGCATTTCAAGGTATTTCGGGGAATTTAGAGGTATTTTGTTGAATTTCAAGGTATTTCGGGGAATTTCGGGGGAATTTCAAGGTATTTCGGGGTATTTCGAGGCACAAACGTATTTTTCATAATATTTAATAATACCTTCTACAATTTGGCAACGTTGTTGTAAATGTAATCGGCCGAATTTTGCTGGGAATTTCAAGAGCGCTTTGGGGAATTGCAGGGAATTTCGGGAAATTGCGGGGAATTTCGGGGAACTTTTGGGGAATTGCAGAAAAATTAAAGGCATTTCCAAGGTATTAAAATTTAGGGTATTTCGGGGAATTTCAAAAAAAATTGGGTAATATCGGAGAATTTTTTCTGAAAGGGGAATTTCAGTGTACAAATTTTTTTAGTGATTTCCCCCTCGTTTATCACCTATACACACTAAAAAAAAATATGTTGAAAATTACCATTTTCTTCATTGATAGTAGAATGTCTGGTATCTAGAAGTAAAAATTAACGTTAAACTATCTACTACTATACAGGGTGTGTCAATTATTTCTTCGATTAAAGTGTTAAAAATTATTGTTGTGGCAATAACTATGAAACGAACAAAGATATCGAACTGTGGTCGTCACATTTTTTCTTGTAAATTTAATCTACTTTCCGAGTATGATGTCATAGTTACACCGTATAACTTGAATTTTCGGGATAAAACCATAAAAACTGTTATAATTACAAATTGGATACGGCCTTTCTCTGCCAAACAACCTTAAATTTAGTAAAATCGAATAAGTCGTTTAGACCACTTCAATCAGATTTTTTTTTCTCCCCCAGTTTCTATGCTTAGTAGTTTCCGAGAGGTGGCCACCCTTAATGAAACACCCTGTATACTTGTATATACAATATCCCTTACTATAACCAAATTTTTTTTATTTAGTAATGCAGGCTTCCTGAAGTCCAATCCCATCCCATTCCATCGCATCCCATTTAAGCAGATGTAGTATAAAGATGGCACATTGGTCTTTACTAAAACAAATACCAGCATTAAAAAATTTCTTAGGAAATAACATGGTTGCCGTAAAAAAATAGATGAAAAAAATGACTTTAAAAATAAGTTTCCTTTCTTTCGTTAGATCCTAACCTCACTGATGAGCCATGATAGTACATGGAACTGTCAAATAACTGACATACAGAGGTTAAAGAAGGTGCGTTTTATAAAAAAAATAAGTAATGTTTTTCTAGATCTCTGCTACCTTTACCGGTAAAGGTAAGTCACTTCTAAGGATTTAAATAACCTAGCTCTGTTGCAAATTTTATCGTTTAGTTCCGAGTAGAACGAAAGTTAACATGGGGTAAACAAATCACCATGCAAATTGCATGTCTCGAGTTTAAAAAAAATGCACTGTATAGAAAAAACGACGTATAATGCATACCCTTAATTTGAACCTTTCAAAGTCTTAGCAACTGTTTCAGCCTTCCTTTGCCATCATCAATGTTGCACGGCCCCTGTGCGATATCTGGGGGCAACAACAGACAGCTGCTTACTCGTTAGTTGTAAATATTTGGTTACCTAAAACGTAACCAGCTGCCAAGAATATACATGCAAGGATCTTAAAACTTTGACCATTCATAGTATATTCTTAAAATCTAAAAAGAAATATTTGATTAGTAAAACCTAAAAAATAAATATTTAATTAGTAAAACCTAAAAAAGAAATATTTAATTATTAAAACCTAAAAAATAAATATTTAATTAGTAAAACCTAAAAAGAAATATTTAATTAGTAAAACCTAAAAAAGAAATATTTAATTAGTAAAACCTAAAAAAAAAACATTTAATTAGTAAAACCTAAAAAATAAATATTTTATTAGTAAAACCTAAAAAAGAAATATTTAATTAGTAAAACCTAAAAAAGAAATATTTAATAAGTAAAACCTAAAAAATAAATATTTGATTTGTAAAACCTAAAAAAGCAATATTTAATTAGTAAAACCTAAAAAAGAAATATGTGATTAGTAATACCTAAAATATAAATATTTGATTAGTAAAACCTAAAAAAGAAATATTTACCAAATAAAACCTAAAAAAGAAATATTTAATTAGTAAAACCCGAGGTAAAACCTAAAAAAAAAAAATTAATTAGTAAAACCTAAAAAAGAAATATTTAATTAGTAGATAATCCCTAAAAAGAAAAATGGTTTTGCTCATCAACATTTAAACTAGTCGACGTTGTGGTCTAGTGGTCAGCACAGCGGCCTCACAGATCGTAGGCCCGGGGTCCATTCCCGGTGCCGGCAACGTCGATGTTAAATTTGGAATTTGGTTTAAGAGGTGCGCCGTCTTTCGGAAGAGACGTTAAACTGTGGTCCCCGTGTCATGGATGTTGGCACGTTAAAAAAACCCTACCCTCGACAAAGAGGGATTCGGCAAAATTACCAGATAGTGTGTGACAAATTCCCTGGCGTCGGTGATTGGCCTCGTTGCGGAAAAAGGCCGACGTAAAATAAATAAATAAAATTAAAAAAAATAAAAACATTTAAACTAACAAAAATGTTGGGTCAAACCTTTATAGTAAACATTACTTTAAAATATGTAATAATTACCGTTTAACAACCTACAAAAAAGTTGTTTTATGAATCAAAAGTATACAGCTGTGTTAAGCATGTTTATAAATAATATATACCCATCAAAAACCTAAAAAAGTGGTTTTATGCATCAACATTTGGATCGATCATACAGTAAAATGTTAATTCCTGAAAAAAATCTTCGCATTAAATTTGTATATTTATTTTGTGGATCGATAATAATTTGTGGCCCTAAAATGGAAAAAGATTTTATTAAATTTCAACCATTTTAAAAAACTGAGAATTTTTACTTACCTTTATTAAATAATTCTACTTATACCTACTTTATATAGCCTGCAGTTATTTAACTTGGCATCAAAAGCTCGGAAATGTTGATATTTTCAATTTTACTTTTTCAGTTGCACTAGACGCTCACTCATTTATCTTCTTACAAAGGATAACGTGTTAAATACAAGAACCTCATTTTTTCATATGTTCTACTTTACCTACTGTTCAGTACTTACATGCGGATGTTTAAACTTTAAACTAAAAATTATTGAGTGTCAAAATGAAGCAATATTTGTAGTCTTATTTGCAATAAAACGAAATTATCAACCAAAAAAATTAAACATGATGAATGCGACACAAACTTTAAAAAGTGTAGTGAATGGTTATTGTTGTTAGCACTCCATCCCTTTCACCTATACAGTAACAGAAAAGGAAAGATAACTATCTTATCTCTTAAATATGAAAGAATTGAATATTGTTAACGTCATTTATAAGAAGATAAACAAAAAAAAGATAACAGCGCAAACTCGAACAAATCGCGCACTCGCGAAGGGGATGTTTACTTACAGCATAGATTACAGTCGGGGACGAACGCAACCACCACCCATGCTTACTGACCTGAAACAACAGAAAAAATCTATTAATTATGGATATACATTTAAATCGAACAGTTTATTGTAGTGTTATACAATATATAGTTAATTGGTCAACAGGGGTAGAAAAAGAAAATGTAAAAAAGGTTAATTGCTGCCGTTAAACTATTACAAAGATTTAATAAATCGATCCACACTGTATTATTTTAGATAAAAAATATACATATCGAACATGAAGCTAATAAATAGTGATTGCAAAAGTCTTAAACTAAAACGATATGTACAAGGTTTTTAATATTATCTTACCTTATATCATTCCACCACAGGTTGCTCTAATCCAGCTTTTGTCCCGAACTTTAAAAATTATGTTTTAGCTTTTCATGGTAGCACCTAATTGAAGCACCTCAGACAGATACAAAAAACAAACTGTCTTTTGCAACAACTTGTCTTCAAAGAGACAATTAAACAGATACAAAAACCAGCCCTCACGCTGATTAAAACTTTTAGTTTACATTAAAAAGAGTAGATGGTAGATGCTGGCCCACCCGGCATCGCCCGGTGAGATACCATTGCATCGGCTTAGGCGGCGTGAAGTTGCTCTTGAGTTATTCTTTGAGTCAACGTTTCGTCGCTGTGCCGATGTTCCCGGTTTCCAGGGTGGGAAGAAAAAGCATGATGGAAGCTCCAGGACCAAAATACTCCGGAGGTAAACTCGCCCCCCGATCGGATCTCCGGGTGGGAGCTGATCCTGTGGCCTCATCAAGCGATATTAACCGAACATCCACTGTCTCCGACAATATATTGGGTTCCCCTAACAACACTCAACGGAGAAATAGTGTGGCACCTACAGTTGCTGACACACCCAAAAACAGCAGCTTCAAAATTGATTTCTGCAATATCAGAGGGCTTAATACCAACATCAATTCAGTCCACCAGCACTTACAATCATCCAAGCCCCATGTGCTCGCACTGACCGAGACAAAGGTCAGATCGTCAACGAACACCGTCAGCTATTTATATCCTGGATACGATTTTCATTTCCGATTTAGACGCAACTTTGGGGTCTGTCTCTTTATCCGAGATGATCTTTGCTGCCAACGAGAGGACACACTTAAACCAGCAGAGTTTGATGTAATGTGGTTTAAAATATCAACGCAGAAAATCACCAAGTTTATCTGCTGCCTTTACCGTCCTCCAAGTGACACCCATTACAGAGCACTTTTCTCGTCACTAGCAAACACAATTGACTTCTTGCAAACCAACCATCCTAATGCCGAAGTCGCTATCTTTGGTGACTTTAACGTCCACAATATCAACTGGCTCAAATACTCAAATACCAACGAATCTTTTGCGATCAGTTCTGGTCTAACTCAACTCGTGGAAGAACCAACGCGAATTCCAGACCGAGATGGAGATTTTGCTAGTCTTTTAGATCTCTTTTTGACATCCAACCCTGACCTATACACAGTCACCGTTCATCCTCCATTAGGATCTTCCGATCACAAACTTATTTCAACTCTAAGCGAGCTGCCAATTTGTTCTGAACAACCTCCTAAACCTCGTAAAATTTGGCACTACACATCAGCTAGTTGGGAAGACCTAAGGGACCATTTTCGCACTTTTCCTTGGCTGGAAGTATGCTTCTCTTCAGATGATCCATCCGCTTGTGCTCAAGAGGTCTCCGATATCATTCTTACTGGCATGGAAGCATTTATTCCTTTCTCCAAGAAGCGCCCTTCTAATGGCAAGCCCTGGTTTAGCAAGAACTGCGAGCGTGCTGTCAGAGCTAAAAATCTAGCTTACCGACAATGGCGTAAAAATCCTACCGATGTGAATCGCACCATCTTTGTTACCGCTCGAAACCAGTGCAAGCAAACGATAGATCAAAACAAAGAGGCTCACAACATGAGGATCAAAAATAAACTTCTCGCCAGTTCTAACGGATCTAGGTCCTTTTGGTCAGTCGCTAAGGCCGTCAGTCAAAATTTTACCAAATCAAATATTCCACCGCTAACACGTTCTGACGGCACAATAGCAACCACGGCTGAAGATAAAGCGAACGTACTCGCAGAACTCTTTGCTTCACACTCCACGGTAGACTTTCAGGGAAAAACACCCCCGAACATTCCAGCAGTTCGATCGGAAATGACTGATATCGTATTCCGTCAGCGTCCTGTCAAACGAATTCTGATAGGGCTCGATGCCAAAAAAGCTTCTGGTCCAGATGAAATTCCTATTATAGTGCTCAAGAAATGCGCCGATGAACTCACACCAGTATTTTGTAGACTTTTTAACTTATCATACAAAAAAGGAATATTTCCATCTTGCTGGAAAAAGGCGCGAGTCCAGCCTATACCAAAGAAAGGCAAGAAAACCCTGCCAAACAACTATCGACCAGTCGCATTGCTTTCAGTTATATCAAAGGTGATGGAGAAAGCTATTAACCAACAACTTCTAAAATACCTGGAAGGCCTTAAAATTATCAGCGACCATCAGTATGGTTTTCGTAAGTCCAGATCAACAGGAGACCTGCTAGCCTATGTCACTCATCTTTGGAGCAACGCAATCGAACATCATGGGGAGTCCCGGGCTATTGCACTGGACATCTCTAAAGCCTTTGACCGTGTCTGGCACGAGGGGCTCCTAAGCAAACTGCGTTCTTATGGTATGCCCGGTCGATTTTGTTCATGGTTGTCTAGCTTCCTCAAGGACCGCTCTCTGCAAGTGGCGATTGACGGGTTTCTCTCAGACACCTTCACCATCAATGCTGGTGTTCCTTAAGGGTCCATATTATCTCCCACTCTCTTCTTACTGTACATTAACGACCTTCTAGCGAAAACAGAAAATCCATTATATTGCTTTGCTGACGACAGCACACTTATCTCATCTTTTACTTTGAAACCTCAAACATCGGCTACTGACGCACATCTTCGCAGACAACATGAGGTATCACGCCTCAATAAAGACCTGGAAGAAATTTTGTCTTGGGGTGACAGTAACCAAGTCGAATTTAACGCTCAAAAAACCCAGGCTGCAGTTTTCTCTAAGAAGGTCAACATTGCAGAACCCGATATCGTTATAGCAGGACACGCAATTCCACTGACTTCGTCTATTAATTTGCTGGGTGTCAACCTGGGAGGAAATACAGGGTGTTCCGATGATCATGTTACAAAATTCTAGGGTAGATAAAACACACGAAAATAAGAAAAAAAGTTCATGTGAACATGGGTCCGGAAACGCTTCTTCAGGGAGCTAGGGCCCTTCGAAGATGACCTTCAAAAACTACTTTTCGTTTTATAGCTTCGGTACTACTGCAGCTATCGCAACCAATTTTGGGACATGAAATCTAGTTCGTAGGTTTATCAATTTGAGCCTTCCGGATTTTGTCACCTTTAACCAGGGGCGTACAAACCAAGGGGTATTTGAGTAAATTTGACCCTACTCCTCTTAGGCTTTAATTTCTTACCATTTTTATATCTGATTATGATTCTCCAATGCCTTTTACATAAAAAAGGTACTCTTAGTAAAAATCGCTATCTGTCACAGTTTCCTCCGAAAATGGCTAAATCCAATCAATAATAAATTATTGGTCTTAAACCAATTATTACGTTGAAATATGAAAATGAGGTTCAGTACAGATAGTGAGCATTATAAGTTAGTCAAATCTTTTTCTTTAATGAAAATAAATTAGATTAGAGAGATTTATTGCCTTTTCGAAATTGGGGGTATAAAAAGTAAAAGGGAACGTATACAAAATATTTCAAAAAAAAAACAATTAAACAGGTTTAACGAGTGAGTCAAGGATAAGGCAGAGTAAATTTTTGTCTTGAAGATGAATTTACTAACGCTGTCGTTGACTGACCCTGTACGTACCAAAATAAATTCAAAATAACAATTGTTGAAAATGCCTGCCACCACGTTCAATACATGTATTACACCTACGTAGCATATTTAAATGGACGTCAGTAAAAACATCAGGCATGGTTTGGATCATTTCAGCCGCAACAGAAATCCTAGCCACCAAATCTTCCTCCGACTGAACTGGAGTTTCATATACAAGGCTTTTCATATGTCCCCAAAGAAAGAAATCCATAGAAGTTAAATCTGGGGACCGGGCTGGCCAGTTGACATCGCTTCCACGTCCAATCCAACGTCCTCTAAAACGATCATCGAGGTGCTCACGTACGACATGTGCAAAATGAGCGGGTGCTCCATCATGCTGGAACCATAGATTCCGACGTATGTCGAGGGACAGCTCATCCAATAACTCAGGTAAGGTGTATCTTAAAAAATTGAGGTACACCGTCCCAGTTAGTCGAGGAGGCAACATGATTGGTCCAATTAGACGTTCTCCAACAATTCCAGCCCACATGTTCACCGAGAATCGATGTTGGTACCCTCTTATTTGAAGAGCATGAGGGTTTTCCTCCGCCCACACATGGCTATTCCGTGAATTAAAAATACCTTCTCTCGTAAAAACAGCCTCATCAGAGAAAAGCACAAATTTCGGAAATTGGGGTTCTTGTGTACACTGTTGAAGAAACCACTCGCAAAACTCTACGCGGGGTGCATAATCATTTGGTCTCAATTCCTGTACTTTTTGGCGATGGTAAGGATGAAGAAGTTGTTCGTTAACAATCTCCCATACACGTACATGACTTACATTCATGGATTCTGCAACAGCTCGGGTACTAACACTAGGATTTTCCTCGAATTGTCGGAGTACCTCTTCCTCAAATTCTGGAGTTCGTACAGTTCTTTGAGCGCCATTATCTGGCCTCGTTATTTTCACGGAGCCAGTTTCCCTTATGCGCTGATTTACCCTCTCGAATAGCGTGTGAGCAGGTACACGCCTCTCAGGAAACCGCTCCTGATACAATCTTGAAGCGGCTCTTCCATTGCAATGAACTTCGCCATAAATTAATAGCATATCGGCATATTCGGCGAAAGTATAATCCATGATTCACTGGCGACACAATATTTTATTGACAGATTTTTGACAACTATCTGTACTGAACCTCATTTTCATATTTCAACGTAATAATTGGTTTAAGACCAATAATTTATTATTGATTGGATTTAGCCATTTTCGGAGGAAACTGTGACAGATAGCGATTTTTACTAAGAGTACCTTTTTTATGTAAAAGGCATTGGAGAATCATAATCAGATATAAAAATGGTAAGAAATTAAAGCCTAAGAGGAGTAGGGTCAAATTTACTCAAATACCCCCTTGGTTTGTACGCCCCTGGTTAAAGGTGACAAAATCCGGAAGGCTCAAATTGATGAACCTACGAACTAGATTTCATGTCCCAAAATTGGTTGCGATAGCTGCAGTAGTACCGAAGCTATAAAACGAAAAGTAGTTTTTGAAGGTCATCTTCGAAGGGCCCTAGCTCCCTGAAGAAGCGTTTCCGGACCCATGTTCACATGAACTTTTTTTCTTATTTTCGTGTGTTTTATCTACCCTAGAATTTTGTAACATGATCATCGGAACACCCTGTATGTCTTGGCATAATCACGTAGTGGCAATCGCCAGGGCAGCTTCTCAGAAGCTCGGTATACTTTTCCGTACCAAAAAGTTGTATACACCTCAACAACTTTTGACACTCTATAAAGCCCAGATTCGACCATCACTGGAATACTGCTCTCATATCTGGAGTTCTGCACCGAAGCATACCCTTCGGTTGTTGGATTCCATCCAAAGGAGAGCCGTTCGTCTAATCGGCGACCACGAGCTGACTAAGAACCTCGACAGCTTAGAACATCGAAGACAGGTTGGTGATTTGACTCTCTTCTACAGATATTTTCATGGCAAGTGTTCGACAGATATTGCCCGCTCGATTCCACCTAGAGTAATGCATAGCAGAAACACACGACGAACCACTGCCGCCCATCCCTATGTGGTTCAACTTAGTACACCCCGAACATCATTGTTTCAGAACTCTTTTATTTGGAGGACGTCATCTTTGTGGAACGGCCTTTCTGAGACCGTGTTTCCAACCGAATATAACCTCCAACGATTCAAGAAAAACGTGAATCGCTTTCTTAGCACACGCACCGCTCCCAGAGCGCCTTAAAGGATTTTTCCTATAGTGCTTGTGCTCGATCATAAAAAAAAAAAGGCAAAGGAGAATCTGAAAGCAATAGGTAGTCGACATAGCAATCGTGACGTAGTCGTGGACAGGCCAAGGAAACCTATAGGCAAAAAATAAGGACACCAGTTAATAAGTTAGCATTCAATAGTTAGCAGAAAGTGGTTCCTTAAAGGGTACATGTGAAATTTTTCCTTGTACGAATAAGTATATTTTTGGAATAAAGGCAGTAAAATAATACGGCGAATTGAAGCATGTTACATACTTACATATTTCAATACATGATACTTAAGAATAATATAAAGACAATGAAGCAGTAGGTGGTAGTCGAAAAATACAAACATATGTTGCAGTGGACAGGCCAAGGAAGTTTATGTAAAAAATAAGGGCACTAGTCAATAAAGTAACATAGAATAGTTATCAGAAAGTGCTTCCTAAAAGGGTACATGTTAAAGTGTTGCCTTATACGGATACGATAATATAATATACTTGGAATAAATACAGTATAAGACGGAGAATTGAAGCATTTGACATACTTACATATTTATACATGGATACCTAAGAGTGCCTATCTAATATAAAGGTAATGAAAATCTAAAGTAGTCGAAAAATACAAACAAAGCAAGAATCATAAATATGATCGTGCATGGACAGGCAAAGAAAGTTTAAGTGAAAAAAAAAGGACAGTTAATAAATAGCATATAGTTATGTTATCAGAAAGTGCTTTCTGAAAAAGTTCATGTGAATTGTTGCCTTGCGTGAATAAATATATTTTAGGAATAAAGGCAGTAAAATACTATAGAATTGAAGCATTTACCTAAGAATAATATATAGAAACTTTTGGTAGATCACTAATGGGAAAAACAACAAATTGTATATAGATGTTGAGACGATGAGGTAAGATAAAACAAAATTATACCTGGCAGGTATAATTTTGTTTCATCTTACCTCATCATCTTAACATTACCTGGTCTAGTCATAGACAATGAACACATAGACACACTGTATTAAACAAATAGAAGAAATATAGATTGACCCTATAGCCTATAGGAAATATTGTCTTCTTCATTTATTAGTTAAAAATAAAATTAGAGCCCGTTCAATCCAAATTTTCCTGTACGTTAGACTAAGAAAGGTAGGATTGTGTATATGACTAGTTAATGCGTCTTATGCCACACTGAAAAAATCGCGCCGCGGTTTTTAAACGTGTTTTAAATATTACTGATGTGGAATTTGAAACAAAAGAAAAATTATTTAGATAATTTCGATAAACAGAAGCTTTTATCGACAAAATATTAATTGATTATTTATTTTAGTTTTATTTAATTTCCCCACCAAAAAAAAAACAGAAGAATATTCTAAACAGTATAAAATAATAATATTTGATCCTTTTTTCCAGGGAAAAACTTCTTATTTTCAAAGATGAATAGCTAGTAGCCACAATAATTGATAACGGCAAATTAAAAAAAATTACAGAAGGTTCTTGAAAATACTAAATGATTAAATTATTAAAATATAACCCTTAATAGCTGGGTACTATAATTACGATATTTTTATGTACTTGCCTCCTTATCCATATCCATTTGCCCGACGACATCTTCTTTCGTCGTGTCCATACACCATATATTGTCCATATTCTACTCTTCAGAGGTTACGAGAAAATAGGGTCGACGCACCCAGGACAGGTCGTCCTTTTCCGCTCTTCTAAACGACGACGTTGTTTAGGTAAATCCCTCTGAAGAGAAGAATCAGCACACGCGCCACGCACTACTGTTCTAAGGATAGAGCATCCGGCATCTGAAAATAAAAACAAAAGTTAATATTTAATGGAATAAAATCATTGAACCATTGTAGCTAAGGTAGATTATGTCGAAAAATAAATTTTCCAAAACGCAATGTTTGTTTTACTATGCGAATTCACCTTCACATTAAAAATTAACCAAAGTGTTCAACATTGTAGATAATGGAGTAAGTAAAATGAACACATACTTACAAGAACTTAATACCCTCAAAAGGTACATGTTTGGGCGGCCATATTTTTTTAAACAAAATTTGGAAAAATAAAATTTTTTCGAACTTTCACAAAAACAAATTGGACCTACATTAGAAGAAGTTGCTCTTGAGAATAAAGATATTTGGTTTTATATAGACTGTTGTCATGTGCACAATGTACGAAAAGTAAGGGAATATGTCCAAAACGTTTTCGATGGACGCACGATATGATTAAATCACACCATAGCCAGCTAGGACTACTGATCTTTCTCTTTCACCAAAAGTCTTCTTCCTGCGGGGTCGCATAAAGACTGTTAGGTATTTATAAAAATGTAGGTACCTACGTTATCAAAATTTGGAAGAACATGCCAATTTCAATGGTATCAATCGACTCTCTGCAAATTAATTTACTAATGTAAGAACTAAACTTTATAACAGCGTGATCATATTACCGCGGCAGCAAAGGAAGGCATGTTTAAGCCTTTGATTAAAAACATTAGGTTTAAATTTGAATTAGTTGTTAAATTGTTTTATTAGGTATTTTTTTTAGTGTTGTTTTTGCACTCCAGATGTTGAAACAAATAATGTGCTCATTATTTCTTTTTTAAGTACCTACTTGAGTTTAATAAATTAGTATAATCATTATTTTTTGTTGAATACTCTACAACATGTTGAAACTAATAAAAAATAAAAAGTCTAGTAACATCTGACATTATCACAATAATTATTACTGGTGGTTTCATTGAGGTATGTATCAGGGCCCTATTTAATTTTTAAGAAATTTACGAAGTGTTTTTTCTAAAGAACTTTTAATTGGCGTAATTATTAGAAAATAATAAAATTTGGTGTACTAGTCCATCATGCAAAGATCTTAAAAAAAAAAGTCTAATACAGTTTTGAGGTAAAATTAGTAGGGAATCCACTATTTGAGGGTAGCAAAATTTACATGCGATTTCCCATGGCCGGTCTGGCAGGGCATCACCCGGTATACGCGCAAAAAGACTGACCGGTTTATAGTATTTGTAGAATTATACCGTTGATCTTTTGACTGCAATAAATCCTCATTATCCCTTTGACCATAAAATAAATAATGAAATCCCAAATTTTAAAACATTTTCGAGCAGAGCCGGATCAGGTACAAATTCAATTTATACCTATGCCTGATTCATATATACATACAAACTGATTTTTAATAATTTTAGTCTTTAGTGGTTAGGCTTATTAGTGGTAGAATGTGGCGTCCTTGGAATTGTGCTGATAGGGGGGCATCTTCAAGTGTCATTTTTAAAAGAAATCATTTATCTACCGATACCAAACTAATAATTAAAAATGTGTATCAATCTTTGTTGAGTAGAAATTTTAATTCGATGGATGCTTTAGCAGATACGTCTACTTTACAAAAACTCCTTTATCTTCGGTAAGAGACATAGTATTTAAACCTGTTAATCGTAGAAAAAATCGGAGTGATTCTGGCACATTTAGAAGCATTGACGAAAATGACATGGATTTATTAAGAAGAAAGATTTACCAAATGTATGAGGAACAAACTGTACCTACCCACTTTGATTTCCCTCAAAGAGCGGCTGATTAAAGACGAAACAAATATCTCTTTTTGCCTTTTACCTAAAACTAAAAATACCTATCTCTTTATTTTAAATTATAAAAATAAATCATGTGGTGTAGGTACATTTTCAAGCCGACCCTGATCCCATTTAATCCCTTTTGAAGAGGTTGAGGCGTATACAATGGGGTTTAATCAGGTAGTTTATTTTTGGCAGTAAGAGTCAACAACAAAAAAACAACAAGAATAAGGTTTCTCCATTTGACAGATCCATCCCTAGATGCGTCTCGCTGTACCACAGCTTATCAGTGAGGTTAGAATTTGCCCAAATAAAAAATATGTCTCCAAAGGAACTTGAAAATATAAGGGGTAAAATGTTAAAAATAATACAAGTATAGAATATATAATATTTTTTTATAGTTCATTTTATTTTGCACATTGTAAAAGTAAGTAATAATACTGCTAACCCCGTCCTGGTCTATTTTTTAAGTTGTTGCGTTATTTTTAGAAAATAAATTTTAAATAGTACTTTTGAAATTTTTTTCTTTCAAATAAGTTTTGAATTTTAAAAAAATTTCAAAAATTAATTAAGACAGTTTAAAAAAGTTCTTCCAAAAATTATTTTAAGAAAAAGTTTTGCGAGAAACCTAATATAATATACCTACAAGTCTGTATCGCTACAAAAGAAATTAAAAATTAAAGATGAACAATACTTATAATTAAAGGTAGGATTTAAAGGGGATTTCATCACATTTACCATAGTAATATATATTTTTTTTTACACCATTAGAAAGTAGAGATTTCAACAAACAAAAAGCCCACCGACTTTTCTAAAAAAAGCAGATATTTTGACGTGAGAATTGTCGATTGAAAATTAGGGTGCTTTTTCGATATTAGGTCAAAATAACGTGAAAAAATAAATATTTTAAATCAAAAAATTTACAGTGTGTTTGGGACATACAAAGGTAAGTTGTTACAAAAATGACACTTACCTTTCAAAATTTGACAGCTGTCGTATAAAACTTTGTTATTTACGTAGTGAAAAATTTTTCAATTTAGGAGTTTTACAGCTATAACCCTCGCTACGACAAAGCTAAAAAAAATTCACACTTACCTGTCAAAAATTTGACAGCTATCGTATAAAACTTTCTTATTTAGGTACCTGAAAATTTTTTAAATTTCGGATTCTTACAGCTATAACCCTCGCTACGAAAAAGCTAAAAAAAATGACACTTACCTGTCAAAGTGACAGCTCTCGTATAATTAAACGAACGAAGTAGAACAGTGCCGTGCCCGAAGGGCTCGGCACAATAATATTTCTACAAATTTATTAGCTGATAATTGATAGCTTCCATGTAAGAATAATTTTTTCCTTATGTTTTAATCGATTGAATACTTACATATTTTTATAGAGCAAATATGGAAAGTATATCCCACATTGCACAAAGGTGTGCGAGTTTAAAAAGCACCTATACGGCGCCGTCTCAGAAAACTACCTATCTATACGAGAAAACGGAAATTTTGCACCATTGTGTAGTTTTGGTCAGTTGTTATAATGACAATTTGGCGATATGTTTTGCCTTCACGTTCCGCAGGAAGGTGAGGCAAAAAAAGCAATAGTAAATAGAAAAAAAGAAAAGAAAAGTATTTTTTTATTGTAAATTTTTGTAAATCTTTTTAGTACTAATATTAGATGCACTCTCGGCTGACGATTAGCGATATGTACCCAGTCTAGTTACATATCGCGCTACACCGCGATATGTTATACGGCGCTTCGGTGAAAATAATGTGCGTATGTTGTCGGCGTCGTCGTAGTCGTGGCTTTTGCTATTTTCACATTTGCGATTTTTTTTTCTCGGAAACGGTTAGAGTGGGACGATTAAAACTTTTTGGGTTTAGAGAGGAATAGTGGGGGTACGTTGTGTAAAAATTTCGAACATACAGGGTGTACCGGAAAAAAGTTATTAAACGTCAAAATCGAAAAAAGTCGGGTTTCACGCGGCCCACACCATGGTCCCAGGAATGAACTTGATCGATTGAAACTTTTTGGACGTGTAGAGGACCGCGAGTTACAGAAGCCTATTGTTTGTGAGCGCGATCGAAAGTTTGGAAGTAATTTTTTTGATTTTTTTAAAGTCAAAATTTGGTCGAAAATGGTACCTCTTGGATCGCTAATAAGTCGAATTGGGTGCATCCAATCGACATTCGGTTTGGATAATCGGTTAGGCCATCTCAAAATCTACCTTTTTCCAATATATCGTTCTATACCTAACTGGAATGGAAATTGCCGAAAATTGTAAACTGGAAACCAAATATTTAGGCGTGATTTTTTCTCCGTTTTTATTTTTTTTCGTACGGAAAACGACTTTTGATCGAAACGTTGTATACTTTAGCGAATAGAACCGTCAAATTGTATTTAAGAGATATTTTTTCATTTCTTTATCTTTATTACGGAAAAAACGGCAAGCTTTTATAAAATTTTTTCAAAAATATTCTATCAAGTCGCACTGGAACGCTTAAGTATCTGCAAGTGTCTATATATAACTTTTTCAATTTTTTCTTGATCCACTATGTCGACCGATAAACAAGCTTTAGTTTGTATTATAAGCGCCCTTTGGGAAAACATATTTTGTGGCTCAAAAAAATTAATTTATGATTTTTTTTATAGGTTCCTTCACCAGAGGCTTTACTATATCGACTGTAGCTTATTCAATTTTTAACAAAACCGTTTTATTTTTTTCTCAAAATATGCGCTGATTACTTCTCAATATTCCTGCATGTCCAAACTTATCAAAATATATTCGCAAATTTGAGCAAAGTTGCTTTTTTGGGTGCGGAAACAGGCACAATTTTCAAATTCTAACACCATTCGATTTAGAAAAAGTTGGCCATGCTTTAACCACGTGCGTTTTCCTGAACTTTAACTTTTATACCATCTGTCAAAAATAGGTGAAAAATGCGATTTCCAAATTGATTTTTTAGAGGAATAAGTCCATTTAGACCACGTCCTTTGTGGGAAATACCTACCTTGAACCTTTATCTTTTTCGTTTGACCAAAAATAAGGGGGAAAATATCGCATTTAAACCCGTACTTGTAATAATAAAAATGGCTTGCAGGAGGCATATTAACTTCAATTTTTATAGTTTTTATAATATTTGGAGAGTATTTAATGTATGAAACACCTGTCTTGGACCTTTTCTTTGCGGTTGACCAAAAATAATTGAAAAAAGTGTATTAGTAAGTATTTTTAATATGTACTTAAACTTGTGTATAATATCCATTATGGCATTAATATCCTATTTACCACAAATCACTCTCAAAGCTTCGGTAGCGTAGTAGTAAAGACTGTTGATTTTGGAGACGAAGGTCGTAGGTTCAAACCCCAGTGTTTTTTTTTTTTCTTTTTTTTTTAATGTCGTTATTTAGGTACGGAAAATTTTTTAAATTTTGGATTCTTACAGCTATAATAATCTATACGAAAATAGCTAAAAAAATTGATACTTACCTGTCAAAATCTGACAGCTAGCGTATAGAACTTTGTTATTTACTAACTGAAAATTTTTTTAATTTAGGATTCTTACAGCTGTAACTCTCGCTACGAAAAAGCTAAAAAAAAATTACACTTACCTGTCAAAATCTGACAGCTGTAGTATAAAACTTTGTTATTTAGGTACTGAAATTTTTTTAAATTTAGGATTCTTACAGCTATAATCCTAGATACAAGAAAAGCTTAAAAAAAACTTGACATTTACCTGTCAAAATGACAGCTGTCGTATAGAACTTTGTTATTTAGGAACTGAGAAATTTTTTAATTTAGGATTCTTACAGCTATAACCCTAGTTACAAAAAATCTAAAAAAAAATTTACACTTACCTGTCACAATTTGACAGCTGTTGTATAAAACTGTGTTATTTAGGTATTGACAATTTTTTAAATTTAGGATTCTTACAGCTATAACCCTCGTTACAAAAAATCTAAAAAAAAAATTGACACTTACCTGTCAAAATTTGACAGCTATCGTATAGAACTTTGTTATTTGGGGACCTGATAATTTTATAATTTTGGACTCTTACAGGTATAACTCTCGCTACGAAAAAGCTAAAAAAAAAATTGACACTTAACTGTCAAAATTTGACAGCTATCGTATAGAACTTTGTTATTTAGGTACTGAAAATTTTTTCAATTTAGGATTCTTACAGCTATAACCCTCGCTACGAAAAAAGTTTAAAAAATATACACCTACCTGTCAGAATTTGACAGCTGTCGTATGGAACTTTGTTATTTAATCACTGAAAAATTTTTAAATTTCGGATTCGTACAGCTAAAATCCTCTATATGAAAAAAGCTTTAAAAAATGTATACCCGCCTGTCACAATTTTACAGCTGTCGTATAGAACTTTGTTATTTTGGTACTGAAAATTTTTTTAATTTAGGATTATTACAGCTTTAGCTATCGCTACGAAAAAAGTTTAAATAAATTGACACTTACCTGTCAAAATTTGACAGCTGTCGTATAAAAGTTTGTTATTTAGGTACTGAAAAATTTTTAAATTTCGGATTTGTACAGCTATAATCCTCTATATTAAAAAATCTTTAAAAAATTTACACCCGCCTGTCATAATTTGACAGCTGTCGTATAGAACTTTGTTATTTTGGTACTGAAAATTTTTTTAATTTAGGATTATTACAGCTTTAACCCTCGCTACGAAAAAAGTTTAAATAAATTGACACTTACCTGTCAAAATTTGACAGCTGTCGTATGGAACTTTGTTATTTAGGTACTGAAAAATGTTTCAATTTAGGATTCTTACAGCTATAATCCTCGTTACGAAAAAAGTTTTAAAAAAATGGCACTTACCTGTCAAAATTTGATAGCTGTCGTATGGAACTTTGTTATTTAGGTACTGAAAAATTTTTAAATTTCGGATTCGTACAGCTATAATCCTCTATATGAAAAAAGCTTATAAAAATTTACACCCGCCTGTCATAATTTGACAGCTGTCGTATAGAACTTTGTTATTTTGGTACTGAAAAAATTTTTAATTTAGGATTATTACAGCTTTAACCCTCGCTACGAAAAAAGTTAAAATAAATTGACACTTACCTGTCAAAATTTGACAGCTGTCGTATAAAACTTTGTTATTTAGGTAGGTACTGAATTTTTTTTTAATTTCAGATTCTTACAGCTATAACCCTCGCTACGAAAAAGCTAAAAAAAATTACACTTACCTGTCAAAATTTGACAGCTGTCGTATAAAACTTTGTTATTTACGTGGTGAAAAAATTTTCAATTTAGGAGTTTTACAGCTGTAACCCTCGCTACGACAAAGCTAAAAAAAATTGACACTTACCTGTCAAAAATTTGACAGCTATCGTATAAAACTTTCTTATTTAGGTACCTGAAATTTTTTTAAATTTCGGATTCTTACAGCTATAACCGTCGCTACGAAAAAGCTAAAAAAAAATTACACTTACCTGTAAAAGTGACAGCTGTCGTATAATTAAACGATCGAACTAGAACAGTGCCGTGCCCGAAGGGCTCGGCACAATAATATTTCTTATATAGCTTATATTTCTTCTATAGCTTCAATATTATAATAATTTTTTGCTTATGTTTTAATCGATTGAATACTTACATATTTTTATATAGCAAATATGGAAAGTATATCACACATTGCACAAAGGCGTGCGAGTTTAAAGAGCACCTATAAATATCAATATCATAATATTAAATATCATATATCTCCGTAACGAAAAGTCCGAGCACTATACGGCGCCGCCTCCGAAAACTACCTATCTATACGAGAAAATGGAAATTTTGCACCATTGTCTAGTTTTGGTCAGTTGTTATGATGACAATTTGGCGATATGTTTCCCCTTCACGTTCCGCAGGAAGGTGAGGCAAAAAAAGCAATAGTAAATAGAAAAAAAGAAAAGAAAAGTATTTTTTTATTGTAATTTTTTTTTAGTACTAATATTAGATGCACTCTCGGCTGACGATTAGCGATATGTACCCAGTCTAGTATTATATACGGCGGCTACATTTAAAATAAGTTGTCGTCGTCAGTTTCGACATTTTCACATTTGCGATTTCATTTCTCGGAAACGGTAAGAGTGGGACGATTGAAACTTCTTCAGTTTAGAGAGGAATAGTGGGGGTACAATGTGTAAAAATTTTGAATATACAGGGTGTACGGGAAAAAAGTTATTAATTTTTAAAATCGATAATTATCGGACTCTCGTTGTCATTCGATACAGGCCACAAAAATTAGTTTTTTCGATTTAAACTTTTTCGACGCGTAGACGACCGTAGGCTACAGACCCCTATTATTTGTGAGCGCGATCGAAAGTTTGGAAATAATTTTCTTAATTTTTTCAAAGTTAAATATGGGACTAAACAGGTACCTATTGAATCGTTAATAAGTCGAATTGGGCCCATCCGATCGACATTCGGTTTGGATAATCCTTTAGGCAATTATTAAAGATTGCTAACAGATGGTTTTGTAAAAAGTATGAAATAAAATAAACGAATTGGAACAGTGCCGTGCCGGAAGGGCTGGGCAAAATAAGCTTTTGAACTAATTTATCAGCTATCAATGTAAGAATAGTTTCTTTACTTATGTTTAAATTAATTGAATACATATTTTTATAGGACAAACTTGGAAAGTATATTCCACATTGATACGTTTGCTGTGCGATTTAAAAAAAAGCCGGTGCTGATGGGTTCAATGTTAATATCAATATCATAATATTAAATATCATATATTTCCGTAACGAAAAGTCGTAGCGAATCGAGCGAGACAGCATTGGAAACGGGACATCGAGCACTATACGATGCCGTCTTCAAAAACTACCTATCTATACAAGAAAGCGGAAATTTTGCACCCGTTATTTTTATTTTTTAGTTTTTGTCAGTTGTTATAATGACAATTTGGCGATATGTTTCCCCTTCACGTTCCGCAGGAAGGTGAGGCAAAAAAAGCAATAGAAAACATAGAAAAAAGAAACTAAGAAAAATACTTTTTAAATACAAATTTTTAGTACTAATAATAGATGCACTCTCGGCTGACGATTAGCGATATGTACCCAGTCTAGTTAACATATCGCTTTCCGCGATATGTTATTCGCCTCCTTCACTCGGAATCACGGCAACCCCGATTGACTCCTGAAAATTTTGCACTATATCGTCTGCTTCATTTGAAATATGTGCGTATGTTGTCCGCGTCGGCGGCGGCGGCGTCGTCGTCGTCGTCAGTTTCGACATTTTCACATTTGCGATTTTTTTTCTCGGAAACGGTTAATGTGGGACAATTGAAACTTTTTGGGTTTACAGAGGAATAGTGGGGGTACGTTGTGTGAAAATTTCGAATATACAGGGTGTGCCGGAAAAAAGATATTAATTTTTAAAGTCGAGAAATATCGGGATCTCGTTGGCATTCGATACAGGCAACATCGACTGTAGCTTATTTAATTTTTAACAAAACCGTTTTATTTTTTTCTCAAAATATGCGCTGATTACTTCTCAATATTCCTGCATGTCCAAACTTATCAAAATATATTCGCAAATTTGAGCAAAGTTGCTTTTTTGGGTGCGGAAACAGGCACAATTTTCAAATTCTAACACCATTCGATTTAGAAAAAGTTGGCCATGCTTTAACCACGTGCGTTTTCCTGAACTTTAACTTTTATACCATCTGTCAAAAATAGGTGAAAAATGCGATTTCCAAATTGATTTTTTAGAGGAATAAGTCCATTTAGACCACGTCTTTTGTGGGAAATACCTACCTTGAAGCTTTATCTTTTTCGTTTGACCAAAAATAAGGGGGAAAATATCGCATTTATACCCGTACTTGTAATAATAAAAATTGCTTGCAGGAGGCATATTAACTTCAATTTTTATGGTTTTTATAATATTTGGAGAGTATTTAATGTATGAAACACCTGTCTTGGACCTTTTTCTTTGCGGTTGACCAAAAATAATTGAAAAAAGTGTATTAGTAAGTATTTTTAATATGTACTTAAAGTTGTGTATAATATCCATTATGGCATTAATATCCTATTTACCACAAATCACTCTCAAAGCTTCGGTAGCGTAGTAGTAAAGACTGTTGATTTTGGAGACGATGGTCGTAGGTTCAAACCCCAGTGTTTTTTTTTCTTTTTTTTTCTTTTTTTTTTAATGTCGTTATTTAGGTACGGAAAATTTTTTAAATTTTGGATTCTTACAGCTATAATAATCTATACGAAAAAAGCTAAAAAATTGATACTTACCTGTCAAAATCTGACAGCTAGCGTATAGAACTTTGTTATTTACTAAGCGAGCTGATTGCAAAATTTTTTTAAATTTCGGATTCTTACAGCTATAATCCTAGATACAAGAAAAGCTTTAAAAAAAACTTGACATTTACCTGTCAAAATGACAGCTGTCGTATAGAACTTTGTTATTTAGGAACAGAAATTTTTTAATTTAGGATTCTTACAGCTATAACCCTAGTTACAAAAAATCTAAAAAAAAATTTACACTTACCTGTCAAAATTTGAGAGCTGTCGTATAAAACTGTGTTATTTAGGTATTGACAAATTTTTTAATTTAGGATTCTTACAGCTATAACCCTCGTTACAAAAAATCTAAATAAAAATTGACACTTACCTGTCAAAATTTGACAGCTATCGTATAGAAATTTGTTATTTAGGGACCTGATAATTTTATAATTTCGGACTCTTACAGGTATAACTCTCGCTACGAAAAAGCTAAAAAAAAATTGACACTTAACTGTCAAAATTTGACAGCTATCGTATAGAACTTTGTTATTTAGGTACTGAAATTTTTTCAATTTAGGATTCTTACAGCTATAACCCTCGCTACAAAAAAAGTTTAAAAAATATACACCTACCTGTCAGAATTTGACAGCTGTCGTATAGAACTTTGTTATTTAGGTACTGAAAAATGTTTCAATTTGGGATTCTTACAGCTATAATCCTGGTTACGAAAAAACTTTAAAAAAATTGACACTTACCTGTCAAAATTTGACAGCTGTCGTATGGAACTTTGTTATTTAATCACTGAAAAATTTTTAAATTTCGGATTCGTACAGCTATAATCCTCTATATGAAAAAAGCCTTAAAAAATTTATACCCGCCTGTCACAATTTGACAGCTGTCGTATAGAACTTTGTTATTTTGGTACTGAAATTTTTTTTAATTTAGGATTGTTACAGCTTTAACTATCGCTACGAAAAAAGTTTAAATAAATTGACACTTACCTGTCAAAATTTGACAGCTGTCGTATAAAAGTTTGTTATTTAGGTACTGAAAAATTTTTAAATTTCGGATTTGCACAGCTATAATCCTCTACATTAAAAAAGCTTAAAAAAATTTACACCCGCCTGTCATAATTTGACAGCTGTCGTATAGAACTTTGTTATTTTGGTACTGAAAAAATTTTTAATTTAGGATTATTACAGCTTTAACCCTCGCTACGAAAAAAGTTTAAACAAATTGACACTTACCTGTCAAAATTTGACAGCTGTCGTATAGAACTTTGTTATTTAGGTACTGAAAAATGTTTCAATTTAGGATTCTTACAGCTATAATCCTCGTTACGAAAAAAGTTTTAAAAAATTGACACTTACCTGTCAAAATTTGATAGCTGTCGTATGGAACTTTGTCATTTAGGTACTGAAAATTTTTTAAATTTCGGATTCGTACAGCTATAATCCTCTACATGAAAAAAGCTTAAAAAAATTTACACCCGCCTGTCATAATTTGACAGCTGTCGTATAGAACTTTGTTATTTTGGTACTGAAAAATTTTTTAATTTAGGATTATTACAGCTTTATCCCTCGCTACGAAAAAAGTTTAAATAAATTGACACTTACCTGTGAAAATTTGACAGCTGTCGTATAAAACTTTGTTATTTAGGTAGGTACTGAATTTTTTTTTAATTTCAGATTCTTACAGCTATAACCCTCGCTACGAAAAAGCTAAAAAAAATGACACTTACCTGTCAAAATTTGACAGCTGTCGTATAGAACTTTGTTATTTGGGGACCTGATAATTTTATAATTTCGAACTCTTACAGGTATAACTCTCGCTACGAAAAAGCTAATAAAAAAATTGACACTTAACTGTCAAAATTTGACAGCTATCGTATAGAACTTTGTTATTTAGGTACTGAAATTTTTTTCAATTTAGGATTCTTACAGCTATAACCCTCGCTACGAAAAAAGTTTAAAAAATATACACCTACCTGTCAGAATTTGACAGCTGTCGTATGGAACTTTGTTATTTAATCACTGAAAAATTTTTAAATTTCGGATTCGTACAGCTATAATCCTCTATATGAAAAAAGCTTTAAAAAATGTATACCCGCCTGTCACAATTTTACAGCTGTCGTATAGAACTTTGTTATTTTGGTACTGAAATTTTTTTTAATTTAGGATTATTACAGCTTTAGCTATCGCTACGAAAAAAGTTTAAATAAATTGACACTTACCTGTCAAAATTTGACAGCTGTCGTATAAAAGTTTGTTATTTAGGTACTAAAAAATTTTTAAATTTAGGATTTGTACAGCTATAATCCTCTATATTAAAAAAACCTAAAAAAATTTACACCCGCCTGTCATAATTTGACAGCTGTCGTATAGAACTTTGTTATTTTGGTACTGAAATTTTTTTTAATTTAGGATTATTACAGCTTTAACCCTCGCTACTGTAACGAAGTTACTATATTTTCCGGGGTTTTTAATATTTTTACCGCTTTGTTTTATATTTTTAAATGGTTAGTATGCGTGTCCGATATTACTTTCTTATTTTTCGTGCTACAACGTTCGTTCTTGTACGTAAATAATTTATTTAATTTATACTGTTCAAATCTATTAAGTTTTCCGTCGCGAAACATCGAGAAAATAGTTTTCACCATTTTCCGGCCACAGTCGTTAGTACTGCTGAGCGCGCCGCCAAGTCCAAGCGCGTACTGTACCCCCAGATGCTTCCGCGCGAGATCAAAGCGCGTACGGTACCACCGCGTCTATGACCGTGACGTAGTTTCGCCGAGTCAATTTATACGGAAAATCGACCCATTTTAAATCAGAACTCCGGTTCTCATCTTCCCAGCAGGTCACCAGCCCAAGAAGAACCGCAGCGAGCCGACCAGCCAACCGACCACCAGCGAAGCCAGCTGATCGTCCCCGAACCACGACCACCGGTAAGGATCCACTACAAGACTGCAAGCCCGCCGTTTCCCCTCGACGCCGTCATCTGTATTTGCATCGTTTAAATTGTGTTGTCGCATATTTATGGTATACGTTCTGGTTTGATATTCACACTTACACACCGATACACATTACTGCACTCTCTCTTACACATACACCGGGTTGTTTATATGATGTCATTTGTATACAAGATCGAGCTATATCGAGAAATAGCCGTGTAGCTCTGTCTCGTTCTGGTCAATAACGAACACCCATTTTTGCCTGGAATATTTAAGATCGGACTATAGCGAGAAATAGCCGTGTAGTTCTGTCTCATATTAATTATAACACCAACTGAACTTGACACCTTAAGACACATACCATATAAATAAATCGCTGTCTCTGTTTCACTTGAAAAGCAATACAAGATCGGGCTATATCGAGAAATAGCCGTGTAGCTCTGTCTCGTTCTAATCAATCAACACCGGGTAACTTCGTTGTAAATAAATACTTACATGCCGGAGTGGGCTATATCGAGAAATAGCCGTGCAGCCCTATCTGGTATTAATGGTTTTCGCAATTCACTTTCTCTTTTACACCCATACACAACTACATAGCGCTATCTCACACACGCACGCACATAGCATTACTTCTAACGTACTCCGTCTTACACCCTGTGTTAATGCCAGAATGTATATGTCCGCGAATTCAAACGAAACCCGCGCATGCGTAGGGGAACCGACGTTTCACCGAACCACTACGGACGGCTGGTCGGAACCGCTCTCGCTCGTCAGGAACTATTTTCTACCGCCGCGTTTAACGTTACATTAGCCGCGCCCGCAATCGCAAGTAGTGTACCGCACAACTGTCCGCAGATAGCAGAAACAGATCGCGATCAACCCAGCGTTGCCGCAAGCCCTCGGACCGCGTTATCTTTCCTTTTTACCTTTTACTGCCCGGACTGATAAAGATAACCGCAAGCCTTTCTTGCCGCCCGTTGACATCGCGACCGCTTACCGCTACCGTCAAGACAACCGCAACCGCTACTGCGACTTTCGTTTCCTCGCGCGCGCCTTCACAAGAATACCGATAACGTTAAAACTCAGAACGCCGACGCGACCTTAATTCCATAAACCGCAAGCATACAAGTAGATAGGCTATCTGCGTTCTGGGACTCTAAGGGTAGTTTTTACATGTAAAATCCCATAAGAGAATTTAAGCTTCGATCTGCAAAAGTATGACGCTTTTAAGGCGTGGTCACTTTACCGTCAGCGAGGTCCGTGCGGGTCTCTACAGAAGGCTGCACCCGCATACGCTAAGATGTTAGGCCCCAACTCTACAGAGAATTTGCGAGGCGACAAATCGAGGGGCAACGGCCTCTCACAATCGTCAGTAACGGTGCAAGTTAAGAAAAGATTGACATAGTTGAAACAAATAGAAAGTAGGTAACCGTGTGTAGTTCAGCAGTACGGTTCCAAGAATTATTACACAAACTACGGGCTGTTAACTTTAAGGGTAGTTTTACAACCACCCCCGGCTTAAGTTGATAGTAGTATCAAATGAGAGAAAAAAATATTAATAGGCTAAGTGAGGCAATTATGTTTTCAAAAATAAAGTCATTAAGCAATTAAAAAGATGTGAATATTATAGGCAGGTAACACAAAGATTGGTTAGTGATGTGTAATTTATCAGTTATTGGAAAACGCCCAAAGGATTATATTGCATACATAACATGTAAGTTAAAACAAATTACCATTAATGTACGCACGTAGATATAATTGTTTTATTATTCATATAAGTGATTTAAAGACAGACGCATAATCCATTACACGATTTAAAATGTGTATTATTACCATAAAATCACCAAGTTTATCTGCTGCCTTTACCGTCCTCCAAGTGACACCCATTACAGAGCACTCTTCTCGTCACTAGCAAACACAATTGACTTCTTGCAAACCAACCATCCTAATGCCGAAGTCGCTATCTTTGGTGACTTTAACGTCCACAATATCAACTGGCTCAAATACTCAAATACCAACGATGAACAGGGTCGTGAGGCGGAATCTTTTGCGATCAGTTCTGGTCTAACTCAACTCGTGGAAGAACCAACGCGAATTCCAGACCGAGATGGAGATTTTGCTAGTCTTTTAGATCTCTTTTTGACATCCAACCCTGACCTATACACAGTCACCGTTCATCCTCCATTAGGATCTTCCGATCACAAACTTATTTCAACTCTAAGCGAGCTGCCAATTTGTTCTGAACAACCTCCTAAACCTCGTAAAATTTGGCACTACACATCAGCTAGTTGGGAAGACCTAAGGGACCATTTTCGCACTTTTCCTTGGCTGGAAGTATGCTTCTCTTCAGATGATCCATCCGCTTGTGCTCAAGAGGTCTCCGATGTCATTCTTACTGGCATGGAAGCCTTTATTCCTTTCTCCAAGAAGCGCCCTTCAAATGGCAAGCCCTGGTTTAGCAAGAACTGCGAGCGTGCTGTCAGAGCTAAAAATCTAGCTTACCGACAATGGCGTAAAAATCCTACCGATGTGAATCGCACCATCTTTGTTACCGCTCGAAACCAGTGCAAGCAAACGATAGATCAAAACAAAGAGGCTCACAACATGAGGATCAAAAATAAACTTCTCGCCAGTCCTAACGGATCTAGGTCCTTTTGGTCAGTCGCTAAGGCCGTTAGTCAAAATTTTACCAAATCAAATATTCCACCGCTAACACGTTCTGACGGCACAATAGCAACCACGGCTGAAGATAAAGCGAACTTACTCGCAGAACTCTTTGCTTCACACTCCACGGTAGACTTTCAGGGAAAAACACCCCCGAACATTCCAGCAGTTCGATCGGAAATGACTGATATCGTATTCCGTCAGCGTCCTGTCAAACGAATTCTGAAGGGGCTCGATGCCAAAAAAGCTTCTGGTCCAGATGAAATTCCTATTATAGTGCTCAAGAAATGCGCCGATGAACTCACACCAGTATTTTGTAGACTTTTTAACTTATCCTACAAAAAAGGAATATTTCCATCTTGCTGGAAAAAGGCGCGAGTCCAGCCTATACCAAAGAAAGGCAAGAAAACCCTGCCAAACAACTATCGACCAGTCGCATTGCTTTCAGTTATATCAAAGGTGATGGAGAAAGCTATTAACCAACAACTTATAAAATACCTGGAAGGCCTTAAAATTATCAGCGACCATCAGTATGGTTTTCGTAAGTCCAGATCAACAGGAGACCTGCTAGCCTATGTCACTCATCTTTGGAGCAACGCAATCGAACATCATGGGGAGTCCCGGGCTATTGCACTGGACATCTCTAAAGCCTTTGACCGTGTCTGGCACGAGGGGCTCCTAAGCAAACTGCGTTCTTATGGTATGCCCGGTCGATTTTGTTCATGGTTGTCTAGCTTCCTCAAGGACCGCTCTCTGCAAGTGGCGATTGACGGGTTTCTCTCAGACACCTTCACCATCAATGCTGGTGTTCCTCAAGGGTCCATATTATCTCCCACTCTCTTCTTACTGTACATTAACGACCTTCTAGCGAAAACAGAAAATCCATTATATTGCTTTGCTGACGACAGCACACTTATCTCATCTTTTACTTTGAAACCTCAAACATCGGCTACTGACGCACATCTTCGCAGACAACATGAGGTATCACGCCTCAATAAAGACCTGGAAGAAATTTTGTCTTGGGGTGACAGTAACCAAGTCGAATTTAACGCTCAAAAAACCCAGGCTGCAGTTTTCTCTAAGAAGGTCAACATTGCAGAACCCGATATCGTTATGGCAGGACACGCAATTCCACTGACTTCGTCTATTAATTTGCTGGGTGTCAACCTGGGAGGAAATATGTCTTGGCATAATCACGTAGTGGCAATCGCCAGGGCAGCTTCTCAGAAGCTCGGTATACTTTTCCGTACCAAAAAGTTGTATACACCTCAACAACTTTTGACACTTTATAAAGCCCAGATTCGACCATCACTGGAATACTGCTCTCATATCTGGAGTTCTGCACCGAAGCATACCCTTCGGTTGTTGGATTCCATCCAAAGGAGAGCCGTTCGTCTAATCGGCGACCACGAGCTGACTAAGAACCTCGACAGCTTAGAACATCGAAGACAGGTTGGTGATTTGACTCTCTTCTACAGATATTTTCATGGCAAGTGTTCGACAGATATTGCCCGCTCGATTCCACCTAGAGTAATGCATAGCAGAAACACACGACGAACCACTGCCGCCCATCCCTATGTGGTTCAACTTAGTACACCCCGAACATCATTGTTTCAGAACTCTTTCATTTGGAGGACGTCATCTTTGTGGAACGGCCTTTCTGAGACCGTGTTTCCAACCGAATATAACCTCCAACGATTCAAGAAAAACGTGAATCGCTTTCTTCGCACACGCACCGCTCCCAGAGCGCCTTAAAGGATTTTCCTATAGTGCTTGTGCTCAATCATAAAAAAAAAAAAAAAAAAAAAAAAAAAAAAAAAAAAAATATTCTGCAATTCCTATTGCATTTTTAATTTCTAATTTAAATTGAAAGGTGAGACACTCAAGGTGAGACGAGCAAGAATTTTTAATCATAATCTACGTATTTAATGTCAATATTGGGGTTTTTTAAAAACATATGCTAATAAGTAGTAAGTCATACGTTATTCTTTACCCTGTAATCATATCAACAGACAGAACCCAAAAAGAACAAAAAAAAGTTCATAAACAGAGCACTATAAGGGTAGGCTAACCCCCAATCATCCCCCCACCATATGGTTCTTAGTATTAAATAAAAGGGTAAACTACCACCTATTTGATGTTATTATTTATACCTATAAAAGTAAAGCCCATTTTGAAATTATAAAAAGAAAAATAGTTGTTCGTTTTAATTCTACATTTGCAAATACTAAACGCATGTAAATGGGGACGCGAGAATGGCTGATGTACAGTTTTAATTTGTAATATATATTCAAGACACATTGGTTTGGTTAACAAGAAAAATACTGAGGTAAAATGCCAGATTGGCGCGACAATTTTTTAAAAACATGTTAATAAATAGTACTTTTGGACTTACCAAATGAGGGATTCTAAACTAGATCAGTTCAGTCGTTGGGGAGGCATCCAGGCATTTTGATTTTGGTGCAATGGGAACAGGATAGAAAACCGGGTGAATAGGTGTCGTCGCTGTAAAATATTTTTAAGCAGAGATAAAAAGTTTTTAAAAATAGGTAAAAATATTGGGAGTTGTTTTCATGTAGTTGTCCAGTTAAAGATTTTGGTGCACAACACAATAGCGACTTAGTATACATTATTATGTAGCTACTCCAAAATCTCGAATTTTTAGGCTATAGGTCAACAAATAATGGGGCCAGGAAGATGTCCACGATGTTGCCAGAGCCGTTAATAATAAACACCAGTGTCCAGTGTTTAATTTAACGCTATACAAAAGTGTTTGTTATTAAAAACTCCAAGAATAGCTGGACCAGGCAGATGTTCTTGAAGCTGTTAGAGGCTTTAATAATAACTACCCTTCTCTAGAGTTTGGTTTAACGCTAGTTAAAGGAAATTATTAACAAAAACTCCAAGAATAGGGGGGGTCAGTCAGATGTTCTCGAAGTTGTTAGAGCTTTTAGTAATAAAAACCAATCCCCAGAGTTTAATTTAACGCTAGAAAAAGGTATTTATTATTAAAAAACTCCAAGAATACCTAGATGGTGATGAAAAAAGGTAAGTTTAGACTAAAATGCGTAAAATACAAGACAAAAACACTAAAAATATAAAAATTATTGTTCATAAATGGGCGATATTATATAGGTAATTTTGTATACATGTCAGCAAGATGGTGCAGAAGAAATTTATGGTTTTAATTATGGTATTATATAGAGACATTTGGTAATTAATACAATATCACAATAGAGTACCATATTTAAACGCATAGAATTTTGAACATTTTTCTCTCACACTTTTCCAGGCTTGAGACTGGCTAAATAGGGGCAAGTACGTACCTTTTACCGTCATTTGAGCCAAATAATAGTAAGTATGTACAATTTGCCGTCATTTAGGCGTGCTTAAAAAATGTCACTTATTTGTATAATTTCAAATATACTATAATAAGCTAGGGTTTTTAGTTGGCCCGTCTATGCAATAACAACTTAAACCTAATTAAAGCGTATGAATAGGAACTAAATCGTATGACTAGATTATAGGAACGAACGCATATACCTAAACTATAGGAACTAAATCTTTGGAAATACCAGAGGTAGAAATATCACGAAATAGACAGGGCCGTATCAGAGTACCAGACGTGAACTGAACCCTTTATCGTACTCCATTTTTTCATTTTTTTAAATGGAAAACCAAAAAAATTTCAAAAAAGAAAAACCATATAGATGATATATATATATATACGTATGGTTGTTAAGTTGTCACCTCAGGGTCGTCGGGAAGGCGGACTCACCTCACCATTAAATAAGCACTTTTTTGCATATATAAAATCATATATAGGTTAAGGGGAACCTCCTTAGTAGGTTTCTCTAGAGAGGGGAAATGATTTTTATGATATTTTTTTTTTAAATCAAGTAGATAAATTACATGAGTTGTCACCTCAGTTGTATATGAAGCATGCTTATTTAAACCAGACGTTGCCACCTCAAACAATGTTGCCACTACTTTTGAGGTGACTACGTGTACCGTAGTTAACTGAAAATATATAAAGTATTTATTTTAAAGACTAAATCAAATTTCAACGTTCTAATTGGGTCAAGCGCATATTTTTTAAGTAACTATTCTATGTATTTTATTTTAATGTATGAAATATTGTAACTAACTAACTGATTCATCTTCGCCGAATGGAAATTTTATAAATATGAAATTTGGTCAGTGGCTTAATTTTATAATGTAGAGGCTAACTAAGAAAAACTTTTTCAAAATTCAACCCTTATAAGGTCACAAGGAAGTTTTAGCACAAATAAAACTACAAATAATAAATTACGTATTTCTTTTTTTCAGTCAACTCCTAAAGGGTTAAAAAAGAGGGTATACAAGTTTCTATTGGAAAACATATTTTTGTTCAAATTTTTCAAAACTTAATACTACGCAATACAATAATAATGAAACATCTATTTCTTATTTTTTTGAAAATCGGCCCCTAAAGGGGTGAAGAGCAGGTATACAAGTTTAAACAGGAAAAAAATTTTGTTAACGGATTTTTCTTTTCTGTTAAAGTGTTTATGAATGAAAAGTCTATGGAATGGTTTTGTAAGCGTACCTACCTAATATGTATTAATGATCTCCTGAAATTAGACTTGCTATGCTCCATAACCCGAAAGAGCACACTTTTTTGAATATTGCGATCAAAATATACAACTATATAGATTTTACCCGAGACTTTGTCTGCGTGGAATGCGTAGTACGTATGATCTGTAGATGAACAAACTGTTACACATACCTTATACAGGGTGAGTCGGGAGGAATGGGCCAAACTCTTAGGGTGTAATCTATGCATCAAAATAATATAAAAAATAACTAAAATGTTGTTATGCAATATTCAGTTGTTTTCAAATTTTAGCGTTAAATAAAATAATAATATTGTTAAACTAAAATATGCAACATTAACATTCTTTTAAATAAATCATTGGTTTAGTAAATTTTCAACTATACCATTGACTGCCAAACATTTCCTTCGTTTACGAAGGGAGAGCGTGGCTCTTCTAATTATTGATTCGTGCCTTTCTTTAATATTGAGGGCAGCATTTCTAATGCGTCTAATTAATGCACCCCTAGTATCTACTATTACTTTGTATACCTTATTTTTTAACCAACCCCATAAATTATGGTCCAACAGTGTGAGGTCTGGCGATCTAGGAGGCCAACTAATAGGACCGTTGCGACCAATTCAAACCTCTGGAAACCAAAATAATAAAAAAAACTCAAATGTTGTTATCCAATATTTAGGTATTTGTTTTTAAATTATAATGTAAAAACAAAATATTGCATTAATTTAGCTTTCCTGTAATAAATGGTATTATTGTCCGCTATTGATTGTTGTGCTGTCACTATCCTGTTAGTGCCAGTATAAATATTGTCAGCATAAAATTTTACATTGATTCACCGTTAACTTTCGGATTTGTATCATTTAAATTTTATAAAATGCCACACATTTATTCACATCTTGAATACGCCAATATGATTTTTATTTATGGTTTGTGTAATGGGAATGCTACAGCGGCTGCTGAAGAATATCGTCAACGATTTCCACATCAAAGAACACCAAACAGAAAGGTCTTCATCAGAGTTTTCAACAAAATGTGCTAGACCGGAACGCTTCCAAGTGCTAATGTAACATCCGAACGGGCCATTCAACAGGATTTAGAAGAAATAGAAAATGTTCTAGCTTTCGTAGAAGAAGAATTAGTGTCCGACCGAAACAAGATTTTCAGCCGAAACCGAATCTTCGGCCTTAATCCCAGTTTCGGCCGAAATCGAAACTTGTTTATATATAGAAAAAAGAAAAGCACTAAGTCTTTCTACACACTTTTTTATTAGAATAACTAGGCGAACCTAGAATAATTCAATTCGACATGTTTCGAGTGTAGAAACACTGATCATCAGAGAAACAAAGTGAAAGGTACAATGCTGATGTTGCCGTAATAAGGCTTTCAATGGTGTACAAGAGGTGCAAAAATTAAATAGTCAGAGGACCGACAATCAAGACCAGCATACTGGAAAGTCAAGGATTAGTGCAAAGGCCCTGTCTTCGTCAAAAAAATGGAGAGAGCAAAAGAAAAACTAGGGAATTTTAACAGACTTTGTAAAAATCATTTATTAAGTAGTGAAAAATCTTAAGTTTTATTCAGCTTTGTCAGAGACATGTAAAAGTATTGAAATAAGTGGGAAAGAAAAAGAAAAAGAAATGTTTTTCATAAAAGTCAAAGCATCATTTAACTTGAAATAAAATACTGTTGGGGTACCAGGCTTTTTACGGCCCAGTTACCCCGGCAGAAGTCAAAACATACACATTTTGTGCAAAATTAATAGTTTTAAAAAGTTCGATTTTTGGCCGATACCGAAACTGTCACCGAAACTAGATTTTTTGGCCGAAACCAAAACCGAACCTTCGGTCGGTCTCTAAAGAAGATGCAACGATCAGCTCACGAAGAATTGAAACTCAGTTGGGGATTCCCCAAAAAATAGTGATCAATACGCTCCAGGAGCAAGGCTTATACCCGTACCATGTACAGCGTGTACAGAATCTTCTACCTGTAGACTACGTGAAGCGTATGCAATTTTGTAAGTGGATAATTAATAATCGTCATCTTGTACCGCACATACTTTTTACTGACGAAGCTAGATTTACCCGTGAGGGCATCAACAGTAATCGAAACTCCCATGTATGGTCGGACGAAAATTAACACGCAATTATTGTCAAAAATAATTTTCAACACAGGTTTTCAGTAAACGTGCGGTGCGGCATGATCGACAATAATTTAATTGGCCCTTTTCTTTTGAAAAATCGCCTTACAGGGGATCACTACTTAAGTCTTTTAGAAAATGAATTGCATGGACTACTGGAGAAGATTCCTTTAAATATCATAATTCGCATGTATTATCAACACGACGGAGCGCCCCCCCATTTCGATCGTCGGGTCAAGCAATATTTGGACCAAAAGTTTCCAAAGGTTTGGAGTGGCCTGCTAGATCGCCAGACCTCACACCGTTGGACTATAATTTATGAGGTTGGTTAAAAAATGAGGTATACAAATTAAAAGTAGATACTAGGGATGTATTAATTAGACGCATTGAAAGTGCTGCACTCAATATTAAAGAAAAACACGAATCAAGTTAAAGTGCCACGCGCGCCCTTCGTAAATGAAGCAGGAAATAAGTCAATACGGTATTTTTAAAAATTTACTAAACCAGTGATTTATTTAAAACAATGTTAATGTTGCGTATTTTGTCTTAACAATATTAATATTTTATTTACCGCTGTAATTTGAAAACAAACTTATAATAGGTAACAACATTTGGGTTTACAGTTTGGCCCACTCACCCTGTATATGAATTTCAATGTGATGATATTGTAATTTATTGCCACCGTTTATATTTGAAGTTAAGGGGTTTATTAACAAATATAAGGATAAATTTGACCTCATTTTTCTCCCCATTAGAGGCTTAATTTTTAAAATAGGTAAAGTAGGTACGTATTTTAGCATTTGTGTCAGTCAGAAACACTGTCTGTCAATGTATCCCAATTACTACGGGATATTGTAGTTACTTTTTCTAATAGAGGAAAAATCCAAAAATATATGAAAAGATTACCCGCAAGTGCCGAGGGGGTAAACAGATTTTAGAAAACATTTTAGAAACCAGAAAGTCAGTACACTTATAAAATTTAAGATGCTAATAAATAACTAAAAATTAAAATGTCACAAAGTTACCACCAAATCCCCGGCGTTCATCCCCTAGGGTTTGGGGGGTAAACTTTCATCATGTAGTGAATTGTAATTATTTTTTTTATTAAATGCAGCAACAATAGATTTTTTTCCAAATCTAGAAGTAGGGAAAAACTTAAATCATTTGTAACGAAATAATATGATCGGTAATGGTAAAAACTAAACATTTTTGTGTAATTTTTTAAACAAAGCTAGAAGATAAAATACATCTTATTAGAAGAGCGTACCAATGTAATTTTTTTACCTTCTAGCTTTGGTTATGAAAAGTATATGGGTTTAATATAGTTTATATTGAATAGTATGTATGGTGTGTAAGTATGTATGAGACTTTGCTCACATAACGAATGGATAACAACTAAACTGCGGCAGCGAAGCCGCGAGTACCCGCAAGCCGCCAGCTAGTTTTCTATATTAAGTTTTTATAAATACGAATTATTATTATAAAATTAGTAAAAAGAACTAGTTAATACAGAGATTTTCTTCATAAGACATCACTATGCCGTAATAAAATAGAAAACAGTAAGTAGATAAATTAAAAGGTACTTTATTGTTAAAAAGTTGAACTTAACAGCAAGTGGTAATATGCAATTAATCTCGACAAGATGTATTTTGTATTATTTATTTTACAAATATACCTTGGCCAATTTTAATAATAATTTTGTTCTTGCCGACATTTTTCATGTAATTACCACACAATCCGCTAATATTTGCTGAGCGCTAAATAATTGCAATGTTGCCAATATTCTGAGGTGACAAAGCATGGCTTCTATACCGCATATAAGTCGAAAGTGGTGTGAGGTGACATAGAATTTACTGTTTCCGTAAAGTTAAACGAGAAAGCGACACTAGCGCCAATCATATATGCCCGAACTAAGAGGACAAGGTTACAGATACTGAAGCAACGTTGTCACCTCAACACGATTTTTTGTGAAATGAAAGATATGACGACAGAGAACACTATAAAATTAAAATCCACGCAAAACGTTGTCACCTCAAAAATCTGAGGTGACAGCGTTATATATGAGGTGACACCGTATGTTGTGCATCTATTTTCGAGGTGACAACGTACCCTTTATACATATATATATATATATATATATATATATAATTATATTATATTATGTATATATGTATATTGTGTGTTAGTTTTTTTTTTTTTTTTTTTTTTTTTTTTTTTTTTTGCCTTCTTTTAACTGCATACCTATGATGGACTCTTTTAAAGTTATACAGGATAGTGTGTAAAGGTGTGTGTTTTGGTCTTCTTTTACTGTATAACTACTATGGGCTTTTTTAATGATATGCAGTATAGGTTAGTCTTTTTGGCGTCTTTTTTTTTTCTCCTATAAATATGGCTCTTTTGTGTTAGTGTAATATATAATTTAAAAATATGTTAATAGTAAGAATACTTATAATACAACCCCATAACTACTAATCCACCACCACCGTAATATATAATAATATTAATAATAATAATAATAATAATAATAATAATAATAATAATAATAATAATAATATTAATAATAATAATAATACTAATAATAATAATAATAATAATAATAATAATAATAGTGAGTAAGATAAGTACCCCAGACATAGCTGCTAATCAACCTCCATAATGCTATAGTGTCCCCAGGGCAGAGTATCACACGAAGTTTTAGTGATATGACGTTTGTCGTCGTGAGGGCTGAGACCAATTTTAGTTTGCTGTATTGTGTGGAGCTCATGGTGTGTAGATCGAATTAATTTTTAAGATATTGACTTTTCTGTGAATGTTTCCAGGCATGTTACATAGTCATCAAAGGTAATTTTATTTTTGATGATGGATTTTTTGACCCCCTTAATCTTTTTTGTGACCCCCAAGTTCGCTAACGCTCGCTCTATTTCTTCACGCTCCCTGTTAGCTTTCTCCAATTTTAATTTTTCCTGCGCAATCTCTTCGGGCGAGTAAAGAACTTTAAGAGCGTACATTTTCGACCGAAGACCAACAAAATGGGTCATAATACGGCCGTTGTTTTCGTATTTCATTAAACCGAGAACTTTTTTATTGACCCTAGGAATGCCGTAATTGTTGTTTTCATGATAATCGGACGTGTCAAAATACGTGGGACAATCTAGCTTCATTGCAGCATATACATCACGGCTGGTAATTTTGTATATGAGGCTGTCGGTGTCTGTTTAAAGCACTTGACCGTTATTGCCAAAAGTTTTGTGTATATAATTATAGTGGAAATCGTAGATTGTTGTTTTTGCTAAATCCAGTATGCTCATGCCAACATAAATAGGCTTGTTAAAATATGCCCGTGTTTTGGCTAATTCGACAATTACCATGTTTTCACCTATTATGGTGCTGCTCTTAAATTCAGGTCTTGACACCAGAGCTTCGGCTCCGTAACGCCCATCCCAGTTCATGATGAGCTTGACGTTAGAGTGTTTCCTGATGTTTTCCATGGTCTTGCCGAAGACTGCATTATTCATGAGTTTAAACAGGGTTTTCTCGAAATCATTTGTTGCAGCTTGACGAAGCCCGGTGTTTAAATCGATATATGATTTAAGCCAGGGAGATTGTTTAAAGGTTAAAACACGATGTATTTTCGTTAATTTTACTCCCAACGATAGGGCTTGTTTAAGGTTCCTGTAGTGGATTACGTACTCAGACTTATTGTGCAGTGTTGCCAACAGCTTTTCGTTCTTTGAACCAGGGGGCGTGCCGTGCTGAGGACAAGGGGGGAGATCAGCAAATTTATCATGTAGTTCGTGGGGTATTTCCAAGTCTACTTCCAAAATGTACCCATTATCCGAGTCATCTGCGATCTCTGAGACGTTTAACTGTGCGATTTCATCTTCTGGCAGCCATTTAAAATCCCCATAGGGCAAATATTGCGACATTGCCCAGCCGTACTGATATATTAATATCATAATACATTAGATAGGACTCTTCTTTATTGGGATTGTAATCGGGCATGTACTTGTTGTTGGCCTCTGCGTACCTATTTGAGCATTGACTTAAACCACCACGAATACCTCGCTCGATAAAGTAGATCATGTCCAAATCTGTCAAAAGTTCAAGCTTGGCGTGGTTAGATTTATGTAATTGAAAAAGCATACAAGACCAGGAATATCCAGGCAGAGTATACGACCATGCTGGGTCTAGACCGTGCGTCTTGTGAGATGTGGTCCTAAAACGTTCAAATATGTCGGCCAAAAGCAGTATATCTGTTTTCATATACAGTTCGGAATATTCTTGTATCGACTTGCAATGAAAACTAGACCACACTTTTTGCGCATGTGCATATTCTTCATCGCTAATAAATGAATCATGCAAACTGTTATAAAATTCTGCCTTGGTGGGTAATTTAGGCTCTTTAAGCTTGACCCAATCGTCCACAAAGTCATAGGGAAATACCCCCTTTCGACTAAGCAGCAAATACTGTTCCTCGGTTAGCCCTGCAAACTCTGATCTTAAAATTGGATAACTGGGGAGATCTTTAGCCAATTTATTTAGGCCGCTGGCAAGAAATCGATAGCTGTCCACAAATCGAAATTGCACTAAATTATCTTTAATATGTTTTGTGAACGAGATGTATTTTTCTTTGTTTACGGGTAGAATATCTATCTGCCCTTCCACCTCAGCTAAAGCCTTAATGACCATGTGCCCGTCATAGCAACTCAAATTATGGAAAAGGACGGGTATGGTGTATGAATCCTGGAAATTTAGATTACATGACTCGTGCGCAGGACCGCGCTAGCGTCCTGTCAAGTGAGAGTGGTCTCTAACTTTTTTATCTTCTTCTGTAAATGGCTTTTCACATATGTGGCATAGCGGGGCAATATTGAAATTTTGATTCTCTTCAGCCGTCAATTTATTCATGGGCAAGTCGCACAAAAATACCGTTTCTACATTTTCGGCAAAAATCTGAAGCTCCTTAACAAACCACTGCATACAATCTGGCCCTGTATGGGATTTATATAATGAGAGGCTGTCATCATAGCTACATTTAACGTAATACCCCGCACTATATGGTACATGACTTTGTAATTTTTGAGTATTTTTGCTTACATCGTCATCCACAGGAACCAACAAACACTCTGTATCGGCATATATTACAAAGGGTGCCATTTCTTTGCTCTTAAAATCTTTAAATTCAACCCACTTATTAGCTTCCGTTGGTGCTTCTGGAATAACTCCACCCGTATTTAATTTAATACATTCTTTGTTGTGCAAATTTAATTTATATTCAGAGTGAAAGTAGTGTAAACAACGGTCGCAAATAAATTTTTGCCGGTGGTCTTTATTTAACTGTGAAGAAAGTAAGCGGGACATGTTCTTTATCCACACATAATGGAACTTTACGGGCGTTAAATCGGCTAAATTATCCTCAGAAGCATAAACATCTTGAAGTAACAACAAATTAACATGTTTAGGATGTTTATCCTTGCACAAGTAGTAGGGAACAACAGTAAATTTTTTATTTGTTAATTTATCTAACCTAAAAACATTGACAGAGAGATTATTTTGCTTTTCAAATCGGGGAATCTGACCTATTGTCATTGGAAAGTGAAGTCCTTTTAAATTAAGTACTTTCTTGGGGTCTGGGTATGACGATGTTCTAGCAGTATTTACATGCGCGACCGCAGGATATAGCGCAGAAACCACACTCCAAGCAAAACACATGTCGTCAGCATTTTTGATATTAATGCATGCTTTACGCTTAGTTATTATCTTGGGAAGCTCAATATAACTTCCAGCACGCAGGGGGTTAAATTTATTAATTGAAATCATCAGATTAACAACCCTACTCAAAGCCCACCCAGAATCTCTTTCCTGGAACTCATCTAACTCGGTTAAGAGAGGCTGTGTAATTTTTTCATTAAACCACACATCCAAGTTGGTATCTTGATAAATAGGGGAATTAGCGGTATTAAGATATTTATTTTCTTCTAAAGTCTTATCGGCTTTGTTAATTTGAAATTCCCCACACAATACAGCATTGACCTTCAACGCCTTGTCCTTTTTCAAAGCGTTCTGAATTCTACGCTTGAAAAGAGCCGTGGCATCAGTCAAAAACGACACCACATCAGTATGACGTACGTTAGCAATAACCCCCGTTCTAATTCGCGATTCAAAGGCCGTATTGACATCGAACCATTTGACGCGATGGGTAACGGTTTCAGCCCTCCGATTACCAGTTCCACCCCCCACCTTTTTGTCTTTTAAAATGCTTTGGAAACCTTTTATCTGACCCAAGCAAGCTACAATATGTGACTTCTCAGACACAGATTTGGCGCATTTTAACTGCCTATTTAAATTGTGAATCGCACGAGTACATTCGCGCAATACCTTGCCGCAGGTCTCAGCTGTTAAATTAGCACTCTTCATCTGGGCCCTAATTGACTTAACGTACTCACTTGGAAACGACATTTTTTACTCTGGAACAGAAAAAATATTGCTCTAACACGTCTGCTCTCTATGGCGTACAAAGACAGAATGAGCTCCCGCTTGTATTGCACCCCTATTAATAACCTCGGTTGGGGGCGTGGCCAAGGTAAGCTCAAAAATAGGACACGTTTAGGGGAATGTTTAGGGGTTAGTATGCAGTAAAGGCGCCCCATAATTAACAACATCGTACTTTTACCCCCTCCACTTTTAACCCTCTCAATAATATATCATGGAATTATTTCCCTTAAACAATTAGTCTTAGTTGATCTGTTGAAGAGATAACAATGCCCAAAAACTATTTTTGGGGGCGTCCTTGTGACTGTTCCGATTGTCGCCCGGAGTTGAAATCAAAATGCGAGATTTGTTTAGACGGGGATGGATACGAAGTAGGGGGTATCCTACAAAAAGACCGCAAGGGAATATCAGATTATGATTTTAAAACTTATTGTAAAAGTTGTTATTATGTAAAAATTGGCCGGTATAATAACGCATATTTTGAAATACTCAAAGCAGTGGTTGGGGGACAAGCCCCCCAAACGGAAGAAAATATAAGAGAGCGCCTTAAAAGTTGTTTCCGCTCTGACTCTAAAGGATTTACATCAGACACCCCGCTTATTTTGTTTACTGTTAGCTTTGACTCTGAACAAGAATCAAAAACCTTACAAGTGCTGAAAAAAATGTTAATACAAGAAGACCTAATGGAATGGTTTGAGAAAAATATACTTGATTCATTAGTATCCCAAATTCAAGATCACCCCAAGCCAATAACATTCGTATATCTTCAATGCGAGGAGTGTATACAAAAACACGCCCCAGAGAACGACTACCCCAATAGCAATAAGAAACCGAAGCTTGGATAAAGTACTGTGCCAACTACTATACTTAAGAGAAAAATGTATATTATATTCATTAAATAAATTTTGACAACTATAGTGTGTTTGAATATCAATTACCTAATATTACATTGCTTATATGTAATAAACTTGAATTTCAATATTCGTATCAGAAAAAATATTAATAATGATTTGTTTTACTGCGTTCCAATCTAGTTTATCTAGGCCGCATCCAAGGCGCGGAATAGCAAGTTTCGTGTCCTGATTATATAGTAACAATTTTTTTAACTCTTTTAAACTGTTTGTAAAGTCTTTAATAGTTGGCTTGTCCCAGCTCCTCTTTTTAGTTACTAAGTAATAAATATTACGATTATCAACTCTCAAAACCGCTACTTCCCCCAGGCGCTTATTTTGTCTTCTTAAAAACGGAACGTTTTTAAACCTTCTCTTAAATTCTACTGCTATACCCGCGCCCATGTAAAAATCGCTCGCTACACAGTGTGCCAGTGATTGATCCGGTGAAGAGCTGAATAAATCTCCTTTTACTTCAAAATATTTCATGGCTGAAACAATTACACCTCTACAGAATACGATTTATGTTTAAATAGGAAATTGATATACTAACGTTACCCCTACAATCCATACGAATCTCTAGACTGTCCTATTAGTGCCCTTTAACCGCCCTATGGTTGGCCTATAGTAGGCCTATGGGTGTCCTATGGTAGGCCTTTGATTGTCCTATAGTAGGCTTATGATTGCCCTATACTAGTCTTTTAACGTTTGGGCATATAAATATACTATTGCATGATAACATAATTAGTCTGATTCTAGATTACACAGTGTAAAGATGTTTGCAAACAGGATTAAATATCTTCTTTTGGAAACACCAATTATTAAATATGGGTTTCGAATGGAGGACTCAAAAATATTTATTGGCAATAAGCTGGTAAAAATAATAAATGATACTCTTAGAATTGGCACCAATGAATTTTCATTAACTGATGGTTTAGTTAATTTATTGGCTGCAAATCATCCTGTTAAGTTTATGTCCCAAGAACTGGATAATTATAAAAAAATTTTGCTTGAAACAAGTGCGCATAAGAAAGGTTTCTGTATAAACGGGAAAATTATGACATTAAACTGTTGGAAATATAAAAATGTTATATCCAAGTTATTTCCGCCTAAAAGAAGCTATGCGCAAAGGAAACAAAAATTAACTCTACACAAGGATCAAAGGTCAAGTGACGCCCCAGAATGTACAGATGATGGAAGTTTACCTAGTTATAGCCCGGTTCAAGAAGAAAATAATAGAGAAAAAACTGGTTTGCACGAACATAGCATGCTAATGCCATATACGAATGTAAATGAGCTAGTGGAACGATTTATAGTATTAGATAAATATGGTTCAAACAGTAGTAATAATAAAGCCGAAATACAGGTGATTCTTAAAGAATTAGAACGACTTGGGATTATTGAGTTTTATTAGGGTTAAAACATGGAATTATAGTTTGTAAATCGCCCATACGGTATATGGATATTTAGTTTAAGTTAGTATAATTTATTTTAAAAAATAAATATTTTGCGAAATCATATAGTGTTTTATTGAATAATCTTTTATTTAGGGTGTACTACATATTATGATGCACTTCTTACAAAGTTGGATTTCTCTCATAGGTTTATACGGATCTTTGTTTACGTCATTAAAAGCGTTATCTGTTGATAAATGTAAATTAAATAAGAACGGTAAACAGTATAACATATTGTCTGTATCAAGCCCTAGCTGTGTTTTATTTAGGGCATCTACTAATGAGTCATTAAATACGTAGGAAATATCAAAAAGCCAGTCATAAAAAAACCGTTTCCGGGTAATATTACGGCCCATATGTTTTTGTCGTATTTAAATAATCGCTGGCAAACACAACATAAAAACATTTTTTATTAAAATTAAATAAAAACACGCGTGAGTTCTCCTGCGTCTGGTCCCCGTCCTTTAGGCCTAGGAAAAGAAACACCCATTTAGAAAATTGTAGGGATGTGTACGAGTACGAACCGTTTGGTTTTTAATTTTCTCTAATGAAACACAATTAGAGCAGTTTAAATATTTTTCAGATAAATTGTACCCCAATAATACTTTGTTAACACGTTTAAACACGTTCTTATCTATTAAATTTCGGGCTCTGCTAATACCCATATGCATTTTTTGCAGACATACTCATTCACCGGGGAATTAATAATTATTCCTGCCTTTTCTATCCCTTCAAACGTAATGTTTAATTGATCTATATATTTAATATTTAAATAAATATTATCGGAACGGAACCCTTGCGTTATTTTATTTACACCTTTTTGCAGACTATCATTAAACACGTATGAAAACCCACAAATCTCATACCAAATTTCAAACACAATTGTACCTGTGATGTTTTCTGAACTGTACTGAAATAACTTTTTACAAAATCTACAGGTAAACATTTTTAACCCAATCTGTTTTATGGACCCCTAAAATTTTTGTACAGTACTATATATACTATACCCAGTACTATTGTCGTTAGTTGACCTCGAACCTTTAAGTAGGATGGACGTGTTAATTTTTGCTTTTTTATTAATTGGGGGTAGTTTTGCAAATAATATAAAAGGACTAACAGGCGGGGATCAAGAGGCTCTGCAATATTTAGTACAGTATGGCTATATTAATAATTATACTGATAATAATTTAATATCCCTAAAAGAAAGTGTGTTAGCTTTTCAATCGCAATACGGTCTTTTAGCTGATGGCACAATAAATACCGAAACTTTAAACCTAATACGACGTCCTAGGTGTGGTGTCCCCGACGTAGGGTTTTACACTATAGGCAGTGGTAAATGGGCTTCTACAAATTTAACGTGGAATATATTTCCACCTACTTATTATCCGTATACAGCACTAGCTGAAAGAGCTTTTGACGTATGGGCAAAAGAATCTTCTCTTAAGTTCACCTATAGCCCAAATAGTACGGCTAATATTACAATAACTTTTAATAAATATAATCACACTTTTAGTGATGCTATTACACCTTGTTCATTAAACTTTTCTAATATAGGTATTTTAGGGCACGGTTATTTACCGAGTGCAAACGTCACCCAAGTTGAAATACATATAAATTTAAACGTCGATTGGGATCTTTCTTTGGGCTATACGTCCAATAAAACAACTTTATTCACGGTTCTTATCCACGAGATCGGCCACACATTAGGGCTATCCCACTCCGCACTGAATCACTCTATTATGTACCCCGCCTATCACCAAATAAACAGATTATCCAAGGACGATATTTTAGCAATACAGTATCTTTACCCCCTTCCCAATAAACAGTATGAAAAAATACCTACATTCATCCTAGAAAAATATACGCCAAGACCCCTAGCAAATCATGTAGAACCACCCTCAAGAACAACCCTTACTGAATCAACAACAAACGAAGCCCTTCCACCCCTATGTGACTTGGATTCAAAAACACGTAGTAAACTTTTACCAGTACGTCACCAGAAACACTATAAGACGTTCAGCTCCGATGGATCTTTCATTTTTTGGAATGTAAGAGAGAGAGAAGATGAAAATGTTTAATAAAATTATTGTAAATAAGATTGTATCATAATAAATGTATTTAACCAATAAATATAATAAAATAAAATAGTATTTTATTTATCCCTTTCCCTTTCAGGTTGTTCTTAAAAGCTAGTTGAAAGAAAAATGTTAAACAGTACTATATGCAGTAAAGAAAATTTTTTTAAAAAATTAAAAACCCTTGTAACACAGAAAAAGCACAATCTATAAAACCCTAAAATAAGCTCCTGAAATATAACACCAGAATATCGCAGCAATTTATTTTTCATAAAAATAACCCTATAAATAAATAAATAGCACTTATCAAAAATTTTTGAAATATTAACCTTTAAAATGTATGCTGTTGTATTCTATTGAAAATAATATAAGTATTATTAGTGGGATATCTTTTAAACTTACTCAAATTGGGCAGCGCAAGTTAGGTATCACTTCGCGTTATTGCACAAGAATAGTTGCAAATGTTTAGGAGCAAAAATTAATATATTACCAATTACGAATACCTCCCATGTAAAGTAGTGGTGGTAATTAAATTATTTTTATCCCGGCAGCGTTGCCGGATATGAGTAAAAATAATTACACGCATTTAGTTCATCCTCCTCAAGAGGAGTATTACACGATCTTATTATTTTTGTATCTTGCAACCCCGACCGTAACAATACCTATATAAGAGGCATAAACTCTTCAGAAAAATAGTTGTTTAAGAAATTAAATAAAAACCAATCATGACTTCTCCTGTATCAAGTGTATCTGGTTCCGCTCCTTTAGGCCTAGGGGCCCAGGCCATACTATCCCCCCTCGCGCTAGAGACGGGGATTCACTACCCTATAAGTTTTATTGAAAATATCACCGGGATCTATGGTGTCCAGACGAAAGTAACCCTAACGAATGGTAATATTGTATTTTTACCTAAACGGATGACATTTACGGAGCAGCGGGTACACCAGGCGCGGTGCCAACAGCTTGCACTTGTAAAAAGGGGCGAGTATTTTGTCCAAGCCTATAGAAAAATGACTCCTTTATTGGAGGTAGTTGACGATTGGGGGCTATGTAAGTATACTTGTATTTTATAGTGTTCATATTATATGTCCATACTACTAATACCTATAAAATTGTATAACGCAAATGTTTTATTGGCCTACAACGGGTTTTTTTTTTTTTTATTTCAGAAGAAACCTGGACCGTTTCTTAATTTAAAAATAATAATATGTTGTATCTTTTGATTTAATATATTATTTAAACTACTACCCCCATATTCACTATAGGGATTTTAAAATTAACTCTGGGACTGTGTTAGTTCTTCTTACAATTTGCACCAATTTATTTAAACACAAAATAATTACCCTTGTAGCATATTTTCAGATTTGCCTTTCACTTTCAAAACTACCTAAACATTTTTTGGGTTATTAAAAATAAACTAATTTTTAAAATTATTTTCTCCAAATAGCACCCTAAATTTAAAATTCTATTACAAAACACACTATCCTTTGGTTATTTATTGATGCTAAGTTTGAACCTGTTTAATTGAATATTAGTATTTAGCCCCGCCCGAATCTATGCAACTATTTTTAAAATATTTAGCTCGATATTCTTTAATGGTGCCCAACAAACAAACCTATCTTGAAATAAATTTTAATTTAATCAGAAGCATAATAAATGTAATATCCACCCAAAAGCGTTGCTCGGCCCTTAAATTTTTATTAATATTAAATTGTCACAGTTTTAAATTTAAGATGCCTCGTGAATATGAATGTTTGTTTTATTTAGAATATAAAACTTTGTCCAAAACCCTCCTAAACTATCTACTGGGCTCCCTTTTCAAAATAATATATAATTAATTAAATTAAAAATTTTATTCATACTGCTTTATAAAAAATGTACACAACCTTCATCGCTGGATCCACCCATGCCACAACAAGTTTGTCTAGAATTTGGCCATTCCATATTTCTATTAGGTCTGCCGGTTTTGGAAGCGGTGCTTCCATGTCCGAATAGACGCATGAAAACTAAAAACCCCACCCCGAATTAGATTTATTATTTAGAAACTATATATATATATTATATATATATCGCATCTTACGTGGTCCCCCGGGAAGAAGTCACCCAGGACGTTTAATAAAAAATTGCACAAATCTGTAATGAAAAATATCTCGTTGCTTAAACCCAATTTGACACTATTGTTTAAAAACATACCCTGCTCTGCCATATTTTGCTGCTTACTATACTGCTATAACTAACACTGTACAACTAAATTTTTCTATGCACTGTTCCATATTAAATAGCATCAATCCCCCTGTATTAATTTTCCAATAGTGTAATAGAAGAAAATGCATTTCATTGCATTTTTATGTCAATGCTGCAATTTCGATGTGTATCTAGTGAATAATAAATAGATAAACCTTGTTTCTGTAAGAAATATTAAATATCTAACTATATTATTTTTTAGGACTATTAATCCTAAATAGGGCTGAAGATGTTTTTGTATGTCCTTTTTGCCCTGCCATAATATTAAACAAAAACCACAAGAAACATTTATTACGCCACTCAAAATGCCGATGGTGTTTTAAGAGATTTCGGAATGTGCGTACTTTTAGAGCGCATAGTTGTGACTTTAAAAAACAATTAGTTGTAATATTGTAACATATTTTTAATTTAAACAACAATTTTTTTTAGCTTTAAGTGAATAAGCCGTCCTCTGTTATGGCTCTGGTTATTTGGTGGTTCCACCACTGACATTAATTTTAAGTTATTATTACTATATTGGTAGGACCAACTAACATTGTTGGCATATTAACTATGCCTGAAAAACATTTTTAAACATAGTGTTCATGGTGGCGGGTTAGCTGTTATATAATCATACCAATCTAATGGTGGTTGGTTATTATAATTATTTCTTAGTACTCTTAATATAGGTATATTATTAACTAAAAACATTATCAAACACCGAGACAACAACCCGATACTAGTGTTTAACACTAAAAAGAACCCCCATAGGTATGTAGTTAAAAGAAAACCAAACATCCTGTATAACAAGAATCCGGCATATTTTTGCGACAAAAAATAAAAACGCTCCTGAAACACCTACCCTGTATATGGTTTTTCTTTTTTAAAATTTTTTGGTTTCCATTTAAAAAACACAAATAAGCAGCATTTTTTAAGCACGCCTAAATGACGGCAAATTGTACATACTTACTATTATTTGGCTCAAATGACGGTAAAAGGTACGTACTTGCCCCTATTTAGCCAGTCTCAAGCCTGGAAAAGTGTGAGAGAAAAATGTTCAAAATTCTATGCGTTTAAATATGGTACTCTATTGTGATATTGTATTAATTACCAAATGTCTCTATATAATACCATAATTAAAACCATAAATTTCTTCTGCACCATCTTGCTGACATGTATACAAAATTACCTATATAATATCGCCCATTTATGAACAATAATTTTTATATTTTTAGTGTTTTTGTCTTGTATTTTACGCATTTTAGTCTAAACTTACCTTTTTTCATCACCATCTAGGTATTCTTGGAGTTTTTTAATAATAAATACCTTTTTCTAGCGTTAAATTAAACTCTGGGGATTGGTTTTTATTACTAAAAGCTCTAACAACTTCGAGAACATCTGACTGACCCCCCCTATTCTTGGAGTTTTTGTTAATAATTTCCTTTAACTAGCGTTAAACCAAACTCTAGAGAAGGGTAGTTATTATTAAAGCCTCTAACAGCTTCAAGAACATCTGCCTGGTCCAGCTATTCTTGGAGTTTTTAATAACAAACACTTTTGTATAGCGTTAAATTAAACACTGGACACTGGTGTTTATTATTAACGGCTCTGGCAACATCGTGGACATCTTCCTGGCCCCATTATTTGTTGACCTATAGCCTAAAAATTCGAGATTTTGGAGTAGCTACATAATAATGTATACTAAGTCGCTATTGTGTTGTGCACCAAAATCTTTAACTGGACAACTACATGAAAACAACTCCCAATATTTTTACCTATTTTTAAAAACTTTTTATCTCTGCTTAAAAATATTTTACAGCGACGACACCTATTCACCCGGTTTTCTATCCTGTTCCCATTGCACCAAAATCAAAATGCCTGGATGCCTCCCCAACGACTGAACTGATCTAGTTTAGAATCCCTCATTTGGTAAGTCCAAAAGTACTATTTATTAACATGTTTTTAAAAAATTGTCGCGCCAATCTGGCATTTTACCTCAGTATTTTTCTTGTTAACCAAACCAATGTGTCTTGAATATATATTACAAATTAAAACTGTACATCAGCCATTCTCGCGTCCCCATTTACATGCGTTTAGTATTTGCAAATGTAGAATTAAAACGAACAACTATTTTTCTTTTTATAATTTCAAAATGGGCTTTACTTTTATAGGTATAAATAATAACATCAAATAGGTGGTAGTTTACCCTTTTATTTAATACTAAGAACCATATGGTGGGGGGATGATTGGGGGTTAGCCTACCCTTATAGTGCTCTGTTTATGAACTTTTTTTTGTTCTTTTTGGGTTCTGTCTGTTGATATGATTACAGGGTAAAGAATAACGTATGACTTACTACTTATTAGCATATGTTTTTAAAAAACCCCAATATTGACATTAAATACGTAGATTATGATTAAAAATTCTTGCTCGTCTCACCTTGAGTGTCTCACCTTTCAATTTAAATTAGAAATTAAAAATGCAATAGGAATTGCAGAATATGGTAATAATACACATTTTAAATCGTGTAATGGATTATGCGTCTGTCTTTAAATCACTTATATGAATAATAAAACAATTATATCTACGTGCGTACATTAATGGTAATTTGTTTTAACTTACATGTTATGTATGCAATATAATCCTTTGGGCGTTTTCCAATAACTGATAAATTACACATCACTAACCAATCTTTGTGTTACCTGCCTATAATATTCACATCTTTTTAATTGCTTAATGACTTTATTTTTGAAAACATAATTGCCTCACTTAGCCTATTAATATTTTTTTCTCTCATTTGATACTACTATCAACTTAAGCCGGGGGTGGTTGTAAAACTACCCTTAAAGTTAACAGCCCGTAGTTTGTGTAATAATTCTTGGAACCGTACTGCTGAACTACACACGGTTACCTACTTTCTATTTGTTTCAACTATGTCAATCTTTTCTTAACTTGCACCGTTACTGACGATTGTGAGAGGCCGTTGCCCCTCGATTTGTCGCCTCGCAAATTCTCTGTAGAGTTGGGGCCTAACATCTTAGCGTATGCGGGTGCAGCCTTCTGTAGAGACCCGCACGGACCTCGCTGACGGTAAAGTGACCACGCCTTAAAAGCGTCATACTTTTGCAGATCGAAGCTTAAATTCTCTTATGGGATTTTACATGTAAAAACTACCCTTAGAGTCCCAGAACGCAGATAGCCTATCTACTCATACACGCATACTTTCCTACTCTCTCTTTCTGTTTTATTGTACGATTGTCAGCCTGTCGCTGACCCACTTTTACACACTTTTCGAGTATTAAACTGCATTTCTGGTTAATTGTCATTTTTTTTACGAAAATAAATTGCGGTTTTGAAACCGATTGTTTCATTTTTCCTTCCAAATTTTACATCTTTCAGGACGCTTAAAAATAGTCGCTAAATGCGTAGTTGAACGCCTGGTTTAACTTTCTCCACTGTAACAAGCTACCTGGTGCATCGTGGGCCCCTTACCACAATAATCCAAGGGGTGGCGCCCGAGAAACCGTTGGAAAATCATTTTCCATCCGTCCAATAAATTGAAAGAAAAAGCTTTATTCACATATTAATACTGTTCGCTAAATGAGCAGTTATTGATAGTGAAAACCAAAGCGACAATACAATACTTTCAAACCGATATTTTATATAGATAGATTTCCTTTTAAAAAGCAAAAAGCACCCATTACAAATGGCGCCCGAGCAGGGACCGTACTGCGCATGCGCGAACTAAAATTTCTGTAAAATACCGTCGTACCGAGTTTTTAAGAAAACCAAAGGTAGGAATTCATTATTCGGCATCCGCGAATTAGTTATAGGATATACTGCTGTTAGGGTTCGCCGTTGCTTAGAGAAAAGCAGCGGTCCGGTTTTACTGATCTTGCCGTTGTTTAGAGAGAAATAACGGTCCGAGATATATTAGTTTTAGGTTATTAGGTTTAGGTTCTTGTCGAATAATGATCCGCTGACACTGTTTTGCGCATCTGCCACGCGTAGTCTTTCGTTCTGGCCCGTAAATTATCGTTAAATTTTCAATAAAGCTGTCACTGAAACAATCGCGCATTCCCACGTAATAGAGAGGAAAGTATGCTCCATTTCAACGCGTTTGTATGCGCAGGTCCGCACGTAATAAGTTAGTCGTCGTCGAGATAATATCACGAGTTCTCACCAGACCTCCGACCGAGACGGATCGTTCTCCGTTGCCCGCTGAGCCAAGTCATATAGAAGCCAAATGCAATGAATACCGAAGATCAGAACGACGCCGACGCCAAGACTCCGACGCCTGCCGAAAATTCCGCAACAAAAATAACCCAGACCGATCCGAATGATACTCAAGTAAGTTGGGTGTACCAGCTGAAGAAGGAAGGCCTAGTTCTCGAGTTGACGAAGTTTGGTCTTGATTGCAGTGGCACGATAGACGTTCTTAGGAAGCGTCTAATAAAATTCATCCGCAGTGGCCAAGCTACACCGACGCCGAAAACGACGCCATTCAATTTTTCTCAAACCACCGTTTCAAATACCGCTTCCGTTACCGCTCCGGTTACCGTTACCTGTACCGCCGCCGCCACCTATACCGGTCTACCATCACCGAGACTAGTCATGTCCGCAGCCCATTCAGCCACAACCTCTGTGCCAGCCGTCACGATCACCACAGCATCAGTACCGCAGGCACTGACCACGGGATTTTTGCCCAGTTCATCAGGGGCAGTAAGACCACTAAAAGTACACAAATGGAATGTCCATTTCAATGGCAGAGATGATCCTGTTACCTTTATTGAACGCCTCCAAGAAATCTGCAATGCACAAGCCCTGCCGATGGATGTATTACTACCGCACATGCCCGAGCTTTTACAAGGAGACGCTGCGCTGTGGTACCGCAACAACAATCGCACATGGAGGACGTGGGCCGAGTTCGAGCTAGATTTTAGGAACTTTTATTTTCCACTGAACCACGCTGACGATTTAGAAGTCGAAATTAGTCACCGCCAGCAAAGAGTAAATGAGTCGCCAAGCCATTATATTACCGATTTACAAACTCTCATTCGGAGACACGGTGGCATAGGACCGGACCAGGAGCTGAAATGGCTGTACCGCAACCTACTTCCACAATACCGACAGCAGATTCGAAGGACTGATTTTTCCGATATTGTTTCCTTTTCTCGATTGGTCAGAGAAACCGAAGTACTATTACAACAATTAAACCGCACCAGTTACAGCCCGCGCCGAGAACAGACCAATACTATGCCCAATAACCGAACGAGGAACGCCCCACCACCGAATCGCCGCACCTCCTACCGTCCCTCCCAAGTATGTTTTCGATGTGGAGAGAACGGACACTTTCGCACCGAATGTCGCAATCCGAGCCGATTATTTTGCTCAAGGTGTGGTAAAGATAATGTTTTATCACGAGACTGCCCATGTCCCGCCTTCCGACGGGAAAACTAAACCGGCGCTGCACCGCCCCGAGGTCAGTTCAGTACCGAAATCGCCAAACCTCGATTCCACTAAACCGCTCCGTAAATAGTAATACCGATAACCGCCCGCACGTCATAGCACATATTTTTAATACACCGTTTTCTGCTCTCATAGATACAGGTGCCGCAAGCTCGTATATTGGTGAACTCGTCGTAGAACATTGTAGAAGAAACCGTTGCCAAAAAGTGCAATCACCGGTCAAAAGTGCACAAGTAGCAAATGGTGGAGTTATACAGATAGCCGAAGCATACCGGGTCCCATTAAAAATTGGAAACACCGATCTAACCGTAGACATCAGCTATTTTCCGCATCTAACGTCCGAAATTGTACTAGGGATGGATATATTGGGCCGACACCAGTTTCAGCTAGATTTAAACTCTGGCCAAGTATATCTCAATGATGAAGCACTTCCCTTTTCCGATAACATGTGCAGCCCCATAGGAGCAAATACTAGCAATCCAGCTCTAGTCTTAACTAAAGACGAAGGACGGCTACTACAACAATTTCTTGACCAAGAATTACCAAAATTTGAAAATATTCGAGGCACCACCCCGCTAATGCAGCACTCGATACACCGTCTGAACCCCGAGCCAATCAAGCAACGATATAGACCGCAGAATCCCAAGATGCAAGAAATAATTAATACTAAAGTACGAGAAATGTTAGAAAATGACATCATTGAACCAGCAGATAGCCCATGGAGTTCTCCCGTAGTAATAGTCCGGAAGAAAGATGGCAAATACCGTTTCTGCATCGATTTCCAAAAAATTAACGCCATTTCGCGCAAGGATGCATACCCTTTGCCCTATATCAACGCTATCCTGGATAAACTAAGACGAGCCCGGTATATTTCCAGCATCGACTTAAAACAAGGCTACTGGCAGGTACCGCTATCAGAGGAAAGTAAGCCAATCACCGCATTTACTGTACCAGGCATGGGATTATTTCAATTTAAGGTTATGCCCTTCGGATTGCACTCAGCTCCCGCAACTTTTCAACGATTAATGGACCGAATCATAGGACCAGAGCTTGACCAGTTCTGTTTTGCATACCTGGACGACATAATTGTGTTAGGTGAAACATTTGAGGAACACCTAAGCAATTTACAAGAAGTGTTTCGCCGCCTCCGTGCCGCCAATCTAAAATTGAACCCCGATAAATGTCAATTTGGCCGTCGATCCCTCCGCTATTTAGGTCACCTTGTGACATCCGAGGGTATTTGCACCGATCCCGAGAAAGTCTGTGCTATTTTACAATTGGCTGCACCGACAAATATACGCTCCTTACGACGATTCTTGGGTATTGCATCATGGTATAGACGTTTTGTACCGAACTTCTCACAGATTGCCGCTCCGCTTAACCAGCTTTTGAAGAAGGGTATCCGCTGGAAATGGAGCGAGGAACAACAATCCGCATTCGAACAGCTGAAGACTAGTTTAACACAGGCCCCCGTATTGACTTGTCCCGATTTCTCCCGGCCATTTACGTTGCAGACAGATGCATCCGATAACGGGCTTGGTGTTGCACTGATTCAACATGGGTCAGATGGCGATCACGTGATTGCTTATGCAAGTCGAAGCTTAAGTCCGAACGAGAAAAAGTTTTCAGTGACCGAGAAAGAATGCTTGGCAATTGTCTGGGGTATTGAAAAGATGAGACCGTATTTAGAAGGCTACCACTTTACCGTCGTGACTGACCATCAATCACTCCGCTGGCTACATTCCATTAAAAGCCCGTCTGGTAGACTAGCCCGCTGGAGCATGTACCTCCAACAGTTCGACTTCGAAATAAAATACCGCAAGGGAGTTTTAAACAAAGTAGCCGACGCATTATCCCGAGCTCCTGTTCTTACCGGCACCGACGACGGAGAAGAGGATCCTAACCCAATCTTTGCATTAGACGAGTTTACACCTTGTTCCTGGTATACAGCAAAGAAAACCGCCGTTGAAAGTAATCCTACAGCATTTCCCGATTATCACGTTCGAGATGGCCGTCTATACCGCCACTTCTGGGATATGTCCGACCCTACCGAGGACGACATGGCCGATCCATGGAAAGTTTGTGTTCCCAAGGCCGCCCGCAAAGAAGTGTTGGAAGAAAATCACGATCGACCGACCGCCGGACATCTCGGTATTGCTAAAACTACAGCCCGTATTGCCCGCCGTTATTACTGGCCCGGCATGTTCCGAGATATTGCCGCATATGTCAGACGTTGTTCATCTTGCCAGAGATATAAAACGTCACAACAACAAACAGCTGGTAAAATGCAACCGTCTAGAAATGACCAACCATGGGAAACCGTTAGTACCGACTTAGTTGGACCGCTACCCCGCTCCGCAAAAGGAAATAATTATCTAGTTATTTTCCAGGACCGCTTTACTAAATGGATACAGTGTCGAGCCATTCGAAAAGCTACCGCCAAGGCGGTTAGCCAGGCGCTCTATGAAGAGGTTATCACCCGATTCGGATGTCCACACGCTGTTATTTCTGATAATGGAACCCAATATACCGGACAAACGTTTAAGGATCTACTCGGCGAAATGGGGATAACACACCGACTTACACCCCCATATACTCCGCAAGCTAATCCCGTAGAACGCACCAATAAAACTATGAAAACCATGGTAGCCCAATTCTGCGAAGCGGATCACAGAAAATGGGATGTGCATCTACCCGAACTTGTGTTTGCACTCAATAGTTCCCGACATCAGTCCACAGGATTCTCACCTGCCTTCCTTAATTTTGGCCGTGAACTGGACCCTCCTAAACCGTTATACCGCAACCGCACAGATACCGAAGCGCCACAAGACGACTCCATCAAAACCGCAGAAGAAAATACCGCACAATTGGCCAACCTTACCGCCCGGCTCCAAAGGTTAAAAGATGTGTATGAGCTAGTTCGAATCAATTTAGGAAAAGCCTTCACCGTTCAAAGCCATCACTATAACCTCCGCCGGCGAGAATGGAGATGTCATGTCGGAGATAAAGTTATGCGTCGCGAAAACCCACTTTCCTCTGCTGTCAAGGGTTTTGCCGCAAAACTTGCACCGAAGTATTCTGGGCCTTATACCGTAATTAAAGTCGTGTCACCAGTTGTATATGATCTTAAAGATCAATCAGGCAAAAAGTACCGAAACATCCATATCAAGGACTTAAAAACCGCACACGACAACCTGATGTAGTTTTCTTCCGAACTATCCGATCAAAAACCTGTAAAAACCGACACCCCTGGACCTGCTAGCTTTTGACAACCGAATCCAGTGCAATTTGTGCAACGGGTCAAGCCCTACTACCGCTATACCCGGACAATCCACCAGAAGTCTAAGTGCCCGTCAATCTCTGTCCATGCATCAGAGGCACTCCACATCCGTCAGAAACGCAGTGCTGTATGCACTCAGTCTGCAACAGAACATGCCAAGCTATGGCTGTTTATTTGGATGCCTAGGATATAAAGGCAAGAAGAAAAGAAACGGTGAGGTACCATGCGTAGCATGAGGCGCCACCGCAACGAGTACGGGTACCACATGATGTCACCCATGGAGGACCACCGAGGACCACTGGACCATTTTCAAGACCGAAGCAATTTAATTTTTTTTATTATAGAATCATAATACTGTTTTTTATATATATTCATTTTCAGGTTTTTCCACCATTGGGCTAGGTTTAGGAAAATATTTTCTTTTGTAAACAAAATATTTTTTTCAAAGAAGGGGGGGTGTGTAACGAAGTTACTATATTTTCCGGGGTTTTTAATATTTTTACCGCTTTGTTTTATATTTTTAAATGGTTAGTATGCGTGTCCGATATTACTTTCTTATTTTTCGTGCTACAACGTTCGTTCTTGTACGTAAATAATTTATTTAATTTATACTGTTCAAATCTATTAAGTTTTCCGTCGCGAAACATCGAGAAAATAGTTTTCACCATTTTCCGGCCACAGTCGTTAGTACTGCTGAGCGCGCCGCCAAGTCCAAGCGCGTACTGTACCCCCAGATGCTTCCGCGCGAGATCGAAGCGCGTACGGTACCACCGCGTCTATGACCGTGACGTAGTTTCGCCGAGTCAATTTATACGGGAAATCGACCCATTTTAAATCAGAACTCCGGTTCTCATCTTCCCAGCAGATCACCAGCCCAAGAAGAACCGCAGCGAGCCGACCAGCCAACCGACCACCAGCGAAGCCAGCTGATCGTCCCCGAACCACGACCACCGGTAAGGATCCACTACAAGACTGCAAGCCCGCCGTTTCCCCTCGACGCCGTCATCTGTATTTGCATCGTTTAAATTGTGTTGTCGCATATTTATGGTATACGTTCTGGTTTGATATTCACACTTACACACCGATACACATTACTGCACTCTCTCTTACACATACACCGGGTTGTTTATATGATGTCATTTGTATACAAGATCGAGCTATATCGAGAAATAGCCGTGTAGCTCTGTCTCGTTCTGGTCAATAACGAACACCCATTTTTGCCTGGAATATTTAAGATCGGACTATAGCGAGAAATAGCCGTGTAGTTCTGTCTCATATTAATTATAACACCAACTGAACTTGACACCTTAAGACACATACCATATAAATAAATCGCTGTCTCTGTTTCACTTGAAAAGCAATACAAGATCGGGCTATATCGAGAAATAGCCGTGTAGCTCTGTCTCGTTCTAATCAATCAACACCGGGTAACTTCGTTGTAAATAAATACTTACATGCCGGAGTGGGCTATATCGAGAAATAGCCGTGCAGCCCTATCTGGTATTAATGGTTTTCGCAATTCACTTTCTCTTTTACACCCATACACAACTACATAGCGCTATCTCACACACGCACGCACATAGCATTACTTCTAACGTACTCCGTCTTACACACTGTGTTAATGCCAGAATGTATATGTCCGCGAATTCAAACGAAACCCGCGCATGCGTAGGGGAACCGACGTTTCACCGAACCACTACGGACGGCTGGTCGGAACCGCTCTCGCTCGTCAGGAACTATTTTCTACCGCCGCGTTTAACGTTACATTAGCCGCGCCCGCAATCGCAAGTAGTGTACCGCACAACTGTCCGCAGATAGCAGAAACAGATCGCGATCAACCCAGCGTTGCCGCAAGCCCTCGGACCGCGTTATCTTTCCTTTTTACCTTTTACTGCCCGGACTGATAAAGATATCCGCAAGCCTTTCTTGCCGCCCGTTGACATCGCGACCGCTTACCGCTACCGTCAAGACAACCGCGACCGCTACTGCGACTTTCGTTTCCTCGCGCGCGCCTTCACAAGAATACCGATAACTTTAAAACTCAGAACGCCGACGCGACCTTAATTCCATAAACCGCAAGCATACACGCATACTTTCCTACTCTCTCTTTCTGTTTTATTGTACGATTGTCAGCCTGTCGCTGACCCATTTTTACACACTTTTCGAGTATTAAACTGCATTTCTGGTTAATTGTCATTTTTTTTACGAAAATAAATTGCGGTTTTGAAACCGATTGTTTCATTTTTCCTTCCAAATTTTACATCTTTCAGGACGCTTAAAAATAGTCGCTAAATGCGTAGTTGAACGCCTGGTTTAACTTTCTCCACTGTAACAAGCTACCTGGTGCATCGTGGGCCGGCCCCTTACCACAATAATCCAAGGGGTGGCGCCCGAGAAACCGTTGGAAAATCATTTTCCATCCGTCCAATAAATTGAAAGAAAAAGCTTTATTCACATATTAATACTGTTCGCTAAATGAGCAGTTATTGATAGTGAAAACCAAAGCGACAATACAATACTTTCAAACCGATATTTTATATAGATAGATTTCCTTTTAAAAAGCAAAAAGCACCCATTACACTACGAAAAAAGTTTAAATAAATTGACACTTACCTGTCAAAATTTAACAGCTGTCGTATGCAACTTTGTTATTTAGGTACTGAAAAATGTTTCAATTTAGGATTCTTACAGCTATAATCCTCGTTACGAAAAAAGTTTTAAAAAAATGGCACTTACCTGTCAAAATTTGATAGCTGTCGTATGGAACTTTGTTATTTAGGTACTGAAAAATTTTTAAATTTCGGATTCGTACAGCTATAATCCTCTATATGAAAAAAGCTTAAAAAAATTTACACCCGCCTGTCATAATTTGACAGCTGTCGTATAGAACTTTGTTATTTTGGTACTGAAAAAATTTTTAATTTAGGATTATTACAGCTTTAACCCTCGCTACGAAAAAAGTTTTAATAAATTGACACTTACCTGTCAAAATTTGACAGCTGTCGTATAAAACTTTGTTATTTAGGTAGGTACTGAATTTTTTTTTAATTTCAGATTCTTACAGCTATAACCCTCGCTACGAAAAAGCTAAAAAAAATGACACATACCTGTCAAAATTTGACAGCTGTTGTATAAAACTTTGTTATTTACGTAGTGAAAAATTTTTCAATTTAGGAGTTTTACAGCTATAACCCTCGCTACGACAAAGCTAAAAAAAATTGACACTTACCTGTCAAAAATTTGACAGCTATCGTATAAAACTTTCTTATTTAGGTACCTGAAAATTTTTTAAATTTCGGATTCTTACAGCTATAACCCTCGCTACGAAAAAGCTAAAAAAAAAATGACACTTACCTGTAAAAGTTACAGCAGTCGTATAATTAAACGATCGAACTAGAACAGTGCCGTGCCCGAAGGGCCCGGCACAATAATATTTCTTATATAGCTTATATTTCTTCTATAGCTTCAATATAATAATAATTTTTTGCTTATGTTTTAATCGATTGAATACTTACATATTTTTATATAGCAAATATGGAAAGTATATCACACATTGCACAAAGGCGTGCGAGTTTAAAGAGCACCTATAAATATCAATATCATAATATTAAATATCATATATCTCCGTAACGAAAAGTCCGAGCACTATACGGCGCCGCCTCCGAAAACTACCTATCTATACGAGAAAATGGAAATTTTGCACCATTGTCTAGTTTTGGTCAGTTGTTATGATGACACGTTCCGCAGGAAGGTGAGGCAAAAAAAGCAATAGTAAATAGAAAAAAAGAAAAGAAAAGTATTTTTTTATTGTAATTTTTTTTTAGTACTAATATTAGATGCACTCTCGGCTGACGATTAGCGATATGTACCCAGTCTAGTATTATATACGGCGGCTACATTTAAAATAAGTTGTCGTCGTCAGTTTCGACATTTTCACATTTGCGATTTCTTTTCTCGGAAACGGTAAGAGTGGGACGATTGAAACTTCTTCAGTTTAGAGAGGAATAGTGGGGGTACAATGTGTAAAAATTTTGAATATACAGGGTGTACGGGAAAAAAGTTATTAATTTTTAAAATCGATAATTATCGGACTCTCGTTGTCATTCGATACAGGCCACAAAAATTAGTTTTTTCGATTTAAACTTTTTCGACGCGTAGACGACCGTAGGCTACAGAACCCTATTGTTTGTGAGCGCGATCGAAAGTTTGGAAATAATTTTTTAATTTTTTTCAAAGTTAAATATGGGACTAAACAGGTACCTATTGAATCGTTAATAAGTCGAATTGGGTCCATCCGATCGACATTCGGTTTGGATAATCCTTTAGGCAATTATTAAAGGTTGCTAACAAATGGTTTTGTAAAAAGTATGAAATAAAATAAACGAATTGAAACAGTGCCGTGCCGGAAGGGCTCGGCAAAATAAGCTTTCAAACTAATTTATCAGCTATCAATGTAAGAATAGTTTCTTTACTTATGTTTAAATTGATTGAATACATATTTTTATAGGACAAACTTGGAAAGTATATTCCACATTGATACGTTTGCTGTGCAATTTTAAAAAAAGCCGGTGCTGATGGGTTCAATGTTAATATCAATATCATAATATTAAATATCATATATTTCCGTAACGAAAAGTCGTAGCGAATCGAGCGAGACAGCATTGGAAACGGGACATCGAGCACTATACGATGCCGTCTTCAAAAACTACCTATCTATACAAGAAAACGGAAATTTTGCACCCGTTATTTTTATTTTTTAGTTTTTGTCAGTTGTTATAATGACAATTTGGCGATATGTTTCCCCTTCACGTTCCGCAGGAAGGTGAGGCAAAAAAAAGCAATAGAAAACATAGAAAAAAGAAACTAAGAAAAATACTTTTGAAATACAAATTTTTAGTACTAATAATAGATGCACTCTCGGCTGACGATTAGCGATATGTACCCAGTCTAGTTAACATATCGCTTTCCGCGATATGTTATTCGTCTCCTTCACTCGGAATCACGGCAACCCCGATTGACTCCTGAAAATTTTGCACTATATCGTCTGCTTTATTTGAAATATGTCCGTATGTTGTCCGCGTCGGCGGCGGCGGCGTCGTCGTCGTCAGTTTCGACATTTTCACATTTGCGATTTTTTTTCTCGGAAACGGTTAATGTGGGACGATTGAAACTTTTTGGGTTTAGAGAGGAATAGTGGGGGTACGTTGTGTAAAAATTTGGAATATACAGGGTGTGCCGGAAAAAAGTTATTAATTTTTAAAGTCGAGAAATATCGGGATCTCGTTGGCATTCGATACAGGCCACAAAAATTAGTTTTTTCGATTTAAACTTTTTCGACGCGTAGACGACCGTGGGCTACAGAATCCTATTGTTTGTGAGCGCGATCGAAAGTTTGGAAGTAATTTTTTTGATTTTTTCAAAGTCAAAATTTGGTCGAAAATGGTACCTCTTGGATCGCTAATAAGTCGAATTGGGTGCATCCAATCGACATTCGGTTTTGATAATCGGTTAGGCCATCTCAAAATCTACCTTTTTCCAATATATCGTTCTATACCTAAATGGAATGGAAATTGCCGAAAATTGTAAGAAAGTGGAAATCATAAAGTTAGGCCTGATTTTTTCACGGTTTTTATTTTTTTTCGTACTGAAAACGACTTTTGATCGAAACGTTGTAAACTTTAGCGGATAGAGCTCGTCAAATTGTATTTAAGAGATATTTTTTCGTTTCTTTATCTTTAATACGGAAAAAACGGCAGCTTTTTTTTTACTATATCGACTGTAGCTTATTCAATTTTTAACAAAACCGTTTTATTTTTTTCTCAAAAAATGCGCTGATTACTTCGCAACACCTCTACATATTCAAAATCATTAAAATATATTCGCAAAATTGAGAAAAGTCGCTTTTTTGGGTGCGGAAACAGGCAATCTTTACAAATTCTAACACCATTCACTTTTGACTAAGAGTGCCTTGATATTGATGTATCTAAATTAATTATTAATTCTAAAAATCCGGCTGTCAAAAATGGCGAAAAATGGGTGTTTTCAGCGTGACTTGCTAGAATAATAAGAACATTTCCAGATTTTAAATCGGGTGGAATATCTACCTTGAACCTTCTGCTAATTTTACTGACCAAAATATTTGCCCAAAATGTTTCAGAAATGGTTGTAATCTCGATTTTAAAGATGGCGTTTCGACATTGATAATCCGTCGCCACGTGGTAGAAGGTTATTCGACATTTCGATATTCGCGAATTTTTTTTTCGGAAAAGGTTAGAGCAAAACGATTCAAACTTTCTGGACGTAGAGAGGAATAGTCGGGGCACGTTCTGGGAACAATTTCAAATATACAGGGTGTACCGGAAAAAGTTATTAAAGTCAAAGTTAAAAAATATGTTTTTTTTCGTTGTAGGGCGATACAGGTGGCAAAAATCATTTTAATCGATTTAAACTTTTTCGACATGTAGACGACATTGGGCTACAAAACACTGTTGTTTGCGAACGCGATCGAAAGTTGGGAAGTAATTTTTTTGATTTTTTTAAAATCAATGTAGGGTCATATTGGATCGTTAATAAATCGAATTGGGTGCGTCCGATATAATTTTGGTTTGGATATTCGTTTATGTCATCTCAAATACTACTTTTTTCAAATATATTGTTCTATACCTAAACAGCATAGAAATGGTAGCAAATTATAAAAAATAAGAATTACTATTTAAGTATATATAATTTGACAGCTGTCGTATAGAGCTTTGTTATTTTGGTTCTGAAATTTTTTTTAATTTAGTTTTATTACAGCTTTAACCCTCGCTACGAAAAAAGTTAAAATAAATTGACACTTACCTGTCAAAATCTGACAGGTATCGTATAAAACTTTGTTATCTAGGTACTGAATTTTTTTTAAATTTGGGATTCTTACAGCTATAACCGTCGCTACGAAAAAGCTAAAAAAAATTTACACTTACCTGTCAAGATCTGACAGCTGTCGTATAGAACGTTGTTATTTAGGTACTGAATTTTTTTTAAATTTCGAATTCTTACAGCTATAATCCTAGATACAAGAAAAGCTTAAAAAAAACTTGCAATTTACCTGTCAAAATGACAGCTGTCGTATATAACTTTTATTTGGGAACTGAAAAATTTTTCATTTAGGATTCTTACAGCTAAAAATCTCGCTACGAAAAATCTAAAAAAAAAAATTTAACTTACCTGTCAAAATTTGACAGCTGTCGTATAGAACTTTGTTATTTAGGTACTGAATTTTTTTTAAATTTCGAATTCTTACAGCTATAATCCTAGATACAAGAAAAGCTTAAAAAAAACTTGCAATTTACCTGTCAAAATGACAGCTGTCGTATATAACTTTTATTTGGGAACTGAAAAATTTTTCATTTAGGATTCTTACAGCTAAAAATCTCGCTACGAAAAATCTAAAAAAAAAAATTTAACTTACCTGTCAAAATTTGACAGCTGTCGTATAGAACTTTGTTATTTAGGTACTGAATTTTTTTTAAATTTCGAATTCTTACAGCTATAATCCTAGATACAAGAAAAGCTTAAAAAAAACTTGCAATTTACCTGTCAAAATGACAGCTGTCGTATATAAGTTTGTTATTTAGGAACTGAAAAATTTTTCATTTAGGATTCTTACAGCTATAAATCTCGCTACGAAAAATCTAAAAAAAAAATTTAAACTTACCTGTCTAAATTTGACAGCTGTCGTATAGAACTTTGTTATTTAACTACTGAATTTTTTTTAAATTTTGGATTCTTACAGCTTTAATCCTAGATACAAGAAAAGCTTTAAAAAAATTGACATGTACCTGTCAAAATGACAGCTGTCGTATAGAACTTTGTTATTTAGGATCTGAAAAATTTTTCACTTTAGGATTTTTACAGCGATAACCCTCGCTACGAAAAGGATAAAAAAAAACTGACTCCTACCTGTCAAGATTTGACAGCTATCGTATAAAACATTCTTATTTAGATACCTGAAAATTTTTTAATTTCGAATTCTTACAGATATAACCCTCGCTACGAAAAAGCTAAAAAAAATGACACTTACCTGTCAAAGTGACAGCTCTCGTATAATTAAACGAACGAAGTAGAACAGTGCCGTGCCCGAAGGGCTCGGCACAATAATATTTCTACAAATTTATTAGCTGATAATTGATAGCTTCCATGTAAGAATAATTTTTTGCTTATGTTTTAATCGATTGAATACTTACATATTTTTATAGAGCAAATATGGAAAGTATATCCCACATTGCACAAAGGTGTGCGAGTTTAAAGAGCACCTATACGGCGCCGTCTCAGAAAACTACCTACCTATACGAGAAAACGGAAATTTTGCACCATTGTGTAGTTTTAGTCAGTTGTTATAATGACAATTTGGCGATATGTTTTCCCTTCACGTTCCGCAGGAAGATGAGGCAAAAAAAGCAATAGTAAATAGAAAAAAAGAAAAGAAAATTATTTTTTATTGTAAATTTTTGTAAATCTTTTTAGTACTAATATTAGATGCACTCTCGGCTGACGATTAGCGATATGTACCCAGTCTAGTTAACATATCGCTTTCCGCGATATGTTATTCGTCTCCTTCACTCGGAATCACGGCAACCCCCATTGACTCCTGAAAATTTTGCACTATATCGTCTGCTTCATTTGAAATATGTGCGTATGTTGTCGGCGTCGCCGTCAGTTTCGACATTTTCACATTTGCGATTTTTTTTCTCGGAAACTGTTAGAGTGGGACGATTGAAACTTTTTGGGTTTAGAGAGGAATAGTGGGGGTACGTTGTGTGAAAATTTCTAATATACAGGGTGTGCCGGAAAAAAGTTATTAATTTTTAAAGTCGATAATTATCGGAATCTCGTTGAAATTCGATACAGTTCGTAAAAATGAGTTTTTTTTGATTTAAACTTTTTCGACGCGTAGACGTCCGTGGGCTACAGAACCCTATTGTTTGTGAGCGCGATCGAAAGTTTGGAAGTAATTTTTTTGATTTTTTCAAAGTCAAAATTTGGTCGAAAATGGTACCTCTTGGATCGCTAATAAGTCGAATTGGGTGCATCCAATCGACATTCGGTTTGGATAATCGGTTAGGCCATCTCAAAATCTACCTTTTTCCAATATATCGTTCTATACCTAACTGGAATGGAAATTGCCGAAAATGGTAAGAAACTGGAAACCACAGTGTAAGGCGTGATTTTTTTCTCCGTTTTTATTCCGTTTATTTTTTTTCGTACGGAAAACGACTTTTGATTGAAACGTTGTATACTTTAGCGGATAGAGCCGTCAAATTGTATTTAAGAGATATTTTTTCGTTTTTTTATCTTTAATACGGAAAAAACGGCAGCTTATGAACTTTTTCCCGTAATTTCTGTTGGCGTTGCACTGGTTTGCTTAAATAATTCTGCAAGTGTCTATAATATATAACATTTTGCATTTTTTCTTGGTACACTATATCAACGGATAAAGAAGCTTTAATTTGTATTATAAGCGACCTTTGGGAAAACATATTTTGTGGTTCAAAAAAATTAATTTATGATTTTTTTATAGGTTCCTTCACCAGAGGTTTTACTATATCGACTGTAGCTTATTCAATTTTTAACAAAACCGTTTTATTTTTTTCTCAAAATATGCGCTGATTACTTCTCAATATTCCTGCATGTCCAAACTTATCAAAATATATTCGCAAATTTGAGCAAAGTTGCTTTTTTGGGTGCGGAAACAGGCACAATTTTCAAATTCTAACACCATTCGATTTAGAAAAAGTTGGCCATGGTTTTACCACGTGCGTTTTCCTGAACTTTAACTTTTATACCATCTGTCAAAAATAGGTGAAAAATGCGATTTCCAAATTGATTTTTTAGAGGAATAAGACCATTTAGACTACGTCTTTTGTGGGAAATACCTACCTTGAACCTTTATCTTTTTCGTTTGACCAAAAATAGGGGGGAAAATATCGCATTTATCCCGTACTTGTAATAATAAAAATGGCTTGCAGGAGGCATATTAATCAATTTTTATAGTTTTTATAATATTTGGAGAGTATTTAATGTATGAAACACCTGTCTTGGACCTTTTTCTTTGCGGTTGACCAAAAATAATTGAAAAAAGTGTATTATTTGTGTGTATCTTCAATACTCAACGTTCTATGTAATATCGAATACGTCATTAATATCCTATTTACCACAAATCAATCTGTGAGCTTCGGTGGCGTAGTACTAAAGACTGTTGATTTTGGAGACGAAGGTCGAGGGTTCAAACCCCAGTGTTTTTTTTTCTTTTTTTTTTAATTTTTTTTTTAATGTCGTTATTTAGGTACTGAAAATTTTTTAAATTTTGGATTCTTACAGCTATAATAATCTATACGAAAAAGCTAAAAAAAAATTACACTTACCTGTCAAAATCTGACAGCTGTAGTATAGAACTTTGTTATTTAGGTACTGAAATTTTTTTAAATTTCGGATTCTTACAGCTATAATCCTAGATACAAGAAAAGCTTAAAAAAAACTTGATATTTACCTGTCAAAATGACAGCTGTCGTATAGAACTTTGTTATTTAGGAACTGTGAAATTTTTTAATTTAGGATTCTTACAGCTATAACCCTCGTTACAAAAAATCTAAAAAAAAATTGACACTTACCTGTCAAAATTTGACAGCTATCGTATAGAACTTTGTTATTTAGGTACTGAAAATTTTTTCAATTTGGGATTCTTACAGCTATAATCCTCGTTACGAAAAAACTTTAAAAAAATTGACACTTACCTGTCAAAATTTGACAGCTGTCGTATGGAACTTTGTTATTTAATCACTGAAAAATTTTTAAATTTCGGATTTGTACAGCTATAATCCTCTATATGAAAAAAGATTAAAAAAATTTACACCCGCCTGTCATAATTTGACAGCTGTCGTATAGAAATTTGTTATTTAGGGACCTGATAATTTTATAATTTCGGACTCTTACAGCTATAACTCTCGCTACGAAAAAGCTAAAAAAAAATTGACACTTAACTGTCAAAATTTGACAGCTATCGTATAGAACTTTGTTATTTAGGTACTGAAAATTTTTTCAATTTGGGATTCTTACAGCTATAATCCTCGTTACGAAAAAACTTTAAAAAAATTGACACTTACCTGTCAAAATTTGACAGCTGTCGTATGAAACTTTGTTATTTAATCACTGAAAAATTTTTAAATTTCGGATTTGTACAGCTATAATCCTCTATATGAAAAAAGATTAAAAAAATTTACACCCGCCTGTCATAATTTGACAGCTGTCGTATAGAACTTTGTTATTTTGGTACTGAAATTTTTTTAAATTTAGGATTATTACAGCTATAACCCTCGCTACAAAAAAGCTAAAAAATAATTGACAATTACCTTTCAAAATTTCACAGCTTTGTTATTACGAAAAAAACGAACTTGGGTAGTGAAAAATTACACATTTATGTTTTTATTGCCACCTGGGTTGTGAAGAAACCACACATTTTTTTTTATCGCGAATCGACATTCCTTACAGTTAGGGCTTGCTAACAAATGGTTTTGTCAAAAGAATGAAATGAAACGAACGAACTTGAACAGTGCCGTGCCCGAAGGGCTCGGCACAATAATATTTCCACAAATTTATTAGCTGATAATGTGATTATTATAATAAAATATGGAACGTATATATCCCACATTGCACAAAGGTGTGTGAGTTTAAAAAGCACCTATAAATGTCAATATCATAATATTAAATATCATATATTTCCGCAACGAAAAGTCGTAGCGAATCGAGCGAGGCGGTATTGGAAACGAGACGTTGAGCACTATACGATGCCGTCCAAATACTACCTATCTATATGAGAAAACGGAAATTTTGCTCCATTTCTTTTTATTTTCTAGTTATGGTCAGTTGTTATAATGACAATTTGGCGATATGTTTTCCCTTCACGTTCCGCAGGAAGGTGAGGCAAAAAAAGTAATAGTAAATAGAGAAAAAGAAAAGAAAAATTATTTTTTTATCGTAAATTTTTTTTAGTACTAATATGAGATGCACTCTCGGCTGACGATTAGCGATATGTACCCAGTCTAGTATTATATACGGCGGCTACATTTACAATAAGTTGTTCGTCGTCAGTTTCGACATTTGTACATTTGCGATTTGTTTTTTCGGAAACGGTTAGAGTGGGACGATTGAAACTTTTTAGGTTTAAAGAGTAATAGTGGAAGTACGTTGTGTGAAAATTTCGAATATACAGGGTGTACTAAAAAAAAGTTATTAATTTTTAAATTCGAAAAATATCAGATTCTCGTTGAAATTCTATACAGTTCGTAAAAATTGTTTCTATCGATTGAAACTTTTTCGACGTATAGACGACCGTGGGCTACAGAACCCTATTGTTTGTGAGCGCGATCGAAAGTTTGGAAGTAATTTTTTTAAAATTTTTAAAATCAATGTAGGGTCATATTGGATCGTTAATAAATCGAATTGGGTGCGTCCGACATACTTTTGGTTTGGATGATCGTTTGGGTCATCTCAAATATTACTTTTTTCAAATATAATGTTCTATACCTAAACAGCATAGAAATGGTCGCAAATTATAAAAAATTAGACTTTCTATTTAAGTATATATAATTTGACAGCTGTCGTATAGAACTTTGTCATTTTGGTACTGAAAAAATTTTCAATTTAGGATTCTTACAGCTGTAATCGTCGCTACGAAAAAGCTAAAAAAAAATTGAAACTCACCTGTCAAAATCTGACAGCTGTCGTATAGAACTTTGTTATTTAGGTAATGAATTTTTTTTTAATTTAGGATTCTTACAGCAATAACCCTCGCTACAAAAAAGCTAAAAAATAATTGACACTTACCTGTCAAAATTTGACAGCTGTCGTATAAAACTTTGTTATTTAGGTACTGAATTTTTTTTAAATTTCGGATTCTTACAGCTATAACCCTCGCTACAAAAAAGCTAACAAATAATTGACACTTACCTGTCAAAATTTGACAGCTGTCGTATAAAACTTTGTTATTTACGTACTGAAAAATTTTTCAATTTAGGATTTTTACAGCTGTAACTCTCGCTACGAAAAAACTAAAAAAAAATTGACAATTACCTGTCAAAATCTGACAGCTATCGTATAAAACTTTGTTATTTAGGTACTGACAAATTTTTTAATTTAGGATTCTTACAGCTATAGCTCTCGCTACGAAAAAAGTTTAAAAAAATTGATACTTGCCTGTCAAAATTTGACAGCTGTTGTATAGAACTTTGTTATTTAGGTACTGAAATTCTTTTAAATTTCGGATTCTTACAGCTATAATCCTAGATACAAGAAAATCTTTAAAAAACTTGACATTTACCTGTCAAAATGACAGCTGTCGTATTAAACTTTCTTATTTGGGTAATAAAAATGATTGAATTTCAGATTCTTATAGCGTCAATCATCAGTACGAAAAAAACGAACTTGAGTAGTAAAAAATTACACATACTTATATTTCTATTGCGACCTGGGTTTTGAAGAAACTACAAATATTTTTTTGAACACGAATCGAAGTGCTTTACAATTAGCGCTTGCTAACAAATGGTTTTGTCAAAAGTATAAAATTAAACGAATGAACTGGAGCAGTGCCGTGCCCGAAGGGCTCGGCACAATAATATTTTCACAAATTTATTAGCTGATAATGTGATGATAATAATAATGAAATATGGAAAGTATATCCTACATTGCACAAAGGTGTGGGAGTTTAAAAAGCACCTATAAATGTCAATATCAATATCATCCTATTAAATAATATATAATAATATATTTCAGTAACGAAAAGTCATAGCGAATCGAGCGAGATGGCTATGGAAATAGGACATCGAACACTATACGATGCCGTCTTCAAAACCTACCTCTCTATACGAGAAACCGGAAATTTTGCACCCGTTTTTTTATATTTTTGAGTTTTTGGCAGTTGTTATAATGACAATGTGGCGATATGTTTCCCCTTCACGTTCCGCAGGAAGGTGAGGCAAAAAAAGCAACAGTAAATAGAGTAAAAGAAAAGAAAAGAAAAGTATTTTTTTATTGTAATTTTTTTTTAGTACTAATATATATACACTCTCGGCTGACGATTAGAGATATGTACCCAGTCTAGTTACATATCGCGCTACAACGCGATATGTTATACGGCGCTTCGGTGAAAATAATGTGCGTATGTTGTCGGCGTCGTCAGTTTCGACATTTTCACATTTGCGATTTTTTTTCTCGGAAACGGTTAGAGTGGGACGATTGAAACTTTTTAGGTTTAGAGAGGAATAGTGGGGGTACGTTGTGTAAAAATTTCGAATATACAGGGTGTGCCGGAAAAAAGTTATTAATTTTTAAAGTCGAGAAATATCGGATTCTCGTTGAAATTCGATACAGTTCGTAAAAATGAGTTTTTTTGATTTAAACTTTTTCTACGCGTAAACGCCCGTGGGCTACAGAACCCTATTGTTTGTGAGCGCGATCGAAAGTTTGGAAGTAATTTTTTTGATTTTTTTAAAGTCAAAATTTGGTCGAAAATGGTACCTCTTGGATCGCTAATAAGTCGAATTGGGTGCATCCAATCGACATGCGGTTTGGATAATCGGTTAGGCCATCTCAAAATCTACCTTTTTTCAATATATCGTTCTATACCTAAGTGGAATGGAAATTGCCGAAAATTGTATGAAAGTGGAAATCATAAAGTTAGGCCTGATTTTTTCACGGTTTTTATTTTTTTTCGTATTGAAAACGACTTTTGATCGAAACGTTGTAAACTTTAGCGGATAGAGCTCGTCAAATTGTATTTAATAGATATTTTTTCGTTTCTTTATCTTTAATACGGAAAAAACGGCAGCTTTTTTTTTACTATATCGACTGTAGCTTATTCAATTTTGAACAAAACCGTTTTATTTTTTTCTCAAAAAATGCGCTGATTACTTGTCAACACCTCTACATATCCAAAATTATTAAAATATATTCGCAAAATTGAGAAAAGTCGCTTTTTTGGGTGCGGAAACAGGCAATCTTTACAAATTCTAACACCATTCACTTTTGACTAAGAGTGCCTTGATATTGATGTATCTAAATTAATTATTAATTCTAAAAATCCGGCTGTCAAAAATGGCGAAAAATGGGTGTTTTTAGCGTGACTTGCTAGAATAATAAGAACATTTCCAGATTTTAAATCGGGTGGAATATCTACCTTGAACCTTCTTCTAACTTTATTGACCAAAATATTTGCCCAAAATGTTTCAGAAATAGTTGTAATCTCGATTTTAAAGATGGCGTTCCGACATTGATAATCCGTCGCCACGTGGTGGGAGGCTGTTCCACATTTAGATATTCGCGAATTTTTTTCTCGGAAACGGTTAGAGCAAAACGATTAAAATTTTCTGGATGTAGAGAGGAATAGTAGGGGTACGTCTTAGAAAAATTTCCAATATACAGGGTGTACCGGAAAAAAGTTATTAAAGTGAAAGTTGAAAAATATGTTTTTATTTCGTTGTGGCGCGATACAGGTGCCAAAAAGCATTTTAATGGAGTTAAACTTTATCGGCGTGTAGACGACGTTGGGCTACAAAACACTGTTGTTTGCGAACATGATCGGAAGTTGGGAAGTCAATTTTTTAATTTTTTAAAATCAATGTAGGGTTATGTTGGATCGTTAATAAATCGAATTGGGTGCGTCTGACACACTTTTGGTTTGGAGATTCGTATAGGTCATCTCAAATACTACTTTTTCAAATATATTGTTCTATACCTACCTGTAATATAAAGGGTGCAAATTATAAAAAAGTAAGAATTACTATTTAATTCTTTTACGGTTTTCATTGTTTTTCGTACGGAATACAACTTTTGATTGAAAAGTAATGTACCTTAGCGGAAAGAGCTCGTCAAGCTTAAATAAATCGTATTTTTTTCATTTTTAATACGGCAATATAAATATTCTATATTATAATTTATTTTCAAAGTGGTCGGGCCTAGTGGTAGGTAGGTATATAATAGGTTACGACTTGTGGTCACGATGATACCGGGTTCAATTCCAGGCCCGTCTTTTTATTTTTTTAATATTTCGTTATTTAGGTACCTATTGAAAGTTTTTTAAATTTAGGATTTTTACAGTGACAATCCTCGGTACGAAATAAACGAACTGGGGTTGTGAAGAAACTAAATTTATTTTTTATTGCGAATTAAAATGCTTTACAATAACAATTAAAGGTTGCTAACAAATGGTTTTGTCAAAAGTATGAAATTAAATGAACCAACTCGAACAGTGCCGTGCCCGAAGGGTTCGGCACAATAACATTTTCACCAATTTATCAGCTATCAATGTAAGAATAGTTTCTTTTCCTTATGTTAAAATTGATTGAATAAATATTTTTAAAGGACAAACTTGGAAAATATATCTCACATTACACCCTTTGCTGTGCGATTTTAAAGAATCGGCGCTGACAGGTTCAATGTCAATATCATAATATTAAATATCATATATTTCAGTAACGAAAAGTCGTAGCAAATCGAGCTAGACGGCATTGGAAACGGGACATCGAGCACTATACGATGCCGTCTTCAAAAACTACCTATCTATACGAAAAAACGGAAATTTTGCACCCGTTATTTTTATTTTTTAGTTTTTGTCAGTTGTTATAATGTCAATTTGGCGATATGTTTCCCCTTCACGTTCCGCAGGAAGGTGAGGCAAAAAAAGCAATAGAAAACATAGAAAAAAGAAGCTAAGAAAAATACTTTTTGAATACAAATTTTTAGTAGTAATAATAGATGCACTCTCGGCTAACGATTAGCGATATGTACCCAGTCTAGTATTATATACGTCTCTTCCACGCGAAATCTCGACAACCCCGATCGTCTCTTGAACATTTTCGTCTATATAAGACATTTTCACATTTGCGATTTTTTTTCTCGGAAACGGTTAGAGTGGGACGATTAAAACTTTTTGGGTTTAGAGAGGAATAGTGGGGGTACATTGTGTGAAAATTTCGAATATACAGGGTGTGCCGAAAAAAAGTTGTTAAACCCCAAAGTCAAAAAATATCGGTTTCTCGTTGAAATTCGATTCAGGTCGTAAAAATAAGTTTTCTCGATTTAAACTTTTTCGACGCGTAGACGACCGTCGGCTACAGAAGCCTATTGTTTGCCAAGGTAATCGGAAGTTGGGAAGTCTATTTTTTGATTTTTTTTAAATCAATGTAGGGGCATGTTGGATCGTTAATAAATCTAATTGGGTGCGTCCCACATATTTTTGATTTGAAGATTCGTTTAGGTCATCTCAAATACTACTTTGGATCATAAAAAAAACTACAATAAAAAGTTTTTTTTTTGTTTCTTAATCTTTAATACGGCAATTATATTCTATATTGTTTTCAAAGTGGTCGGTGGCCTAGTGGTATATATTAGATTACGAATTTGGTCACGATGATCCTGGGTTCAATTCCAGGCGCGTCTTTTTATTTTTTTAATATTTCGTTATTTAGGTAGGTAGGTACTAAAAGTTTTTTAAATTTCGGATTCTTACAGCGACAATCCTCGGTACGAAAAAAACCAACTAGGTTTGTGTAGAAACTAAATTTATTTTTTATCACGAATTGAAATGTTTCAAAATTAGAGTTTGCTAACAAATGGTTTTGTCAAAAGTATAAAATGAAACGAACGAACTCCAACAGTGCCGTGCCCAAAGGGCTCGGCACAATAAAATTTTCACCAATTTATCAGCTATCTATGTAAGAATATCATATATTTCAGTAACGAAAAGTCATAGCGAATCGAGCGAGACGGCATTGGAAATAGGACGTCGACCACTATACGATGCCGTCTCCAAAAACTACCTATCTATACGAAAAAATGGAAATTTTGCACCATTTTCTGGTTTTGGTCAGTTGTTATAATGACAATTTGGCGATATGTTTCCCCTTCACGTTTCGCAGGAAGGTGAGGCAAAAAAAGCAATAGTAAATAGAGAAAAAGAAAAGAAAAGTATTTTTTTATTGTAAATTTTTTTAGTACTAATATTAGATGCACTCTCGGCTGACGATTAGCGATATGTACCCAGTCTAGTATTATATACGGCGGCTACATTTAAAATAAGTTGTTCGTCGTCAGTTTCGACATTTTCACATTTGCGATTTCTTTTCTCGGAAACGGTAAGAGTGGGACGATTGAAACTTTTTCAGTTTAGAGAGGAATAGTGGGGGTACAATGTGTAAAAATTTTGAATACGGGAAAAAAGTTATTAATTTTTAAAGTCGAGAAATATCGGGATCTCGTTGGCATTCGATACAGGCCACAAAAATTAGTTTTTTCGATTTAAACTCGTTCGACGCGTAGACGACCGTAGGCTACAGACCCCTATTGTTTGTGAGCGCGATCGAAAGTTTGGAAATAATTTTTAAAATTTTTTCAAAGTTAAATATGGGACTAAACAGGTACCTATTGAATCGTTAATAAGTCGAATTGGGTCCATCCGATCGACATTCGGTTTGGATAATGGTTTTGTAAAAAGCATGAAATAAAATAAACGAATTGGAACAGTGCCGTGGCGGAAGGGCTCGGCAAAATAAGCTTTTGAACTAATTTATCAGCTATCAATGTAAGAATAGTTTCTTTACTTATGTTTAAATTGATTGATTACATATTTTTATAGGACACACTTGGAAAGTATATTCCACATTGATACGTTTGCTGTGCGATTTTAAAAAAAGCCGGTGCTGATGGGTTCAATGTTAATATCAATATCATAATATTAAATATCATATATTTCCGTAACGAAAAGTCGTAGCGAATCGAGCGAGACGGCACTGGAAACGGGACATCGAGCAGTATACGATGCCGTCTTCAAAAACTACCTATTTATACAAGAAAATGGAAATTTTGCACCCGTTATTTTTATTTTTTAGTTTTTGTCAGGTGTTATAATGACAATTTGGCGATATGTTTCCCCTTCACGTTCCGCAGGAAGGTGAGGCAAAAAAAGCAATAGAAAACATAGAAAAAAGAAACTAAGAAAAATACTTTTTAAATACAAATTTTTAGTACTAATAATAGATGCACTCTCGGCTGACGATTAGCGATATGTACCCAGTCTAGTTAAGTATTTTATGCCCTATAAATTTGCAACTATAACTCATGTCCTAAAATCTACCGTTTTGTCACAATTTTGAATTTTATTTGAAAATGCAAAAATAGCATAATTTTTTTTCTTGATAGGCCACGATTCAAACAAAAGTGGATATTACCACATGTCAAAATAATACTTTAAAAATACCGTGGTTCATATTAAGTTTCTAATTTGTAATATTGACGCGTTATCAAGAAATTATAATGAATTTTTTAAAAGAAGAACTTGTTAATATGGTTTTTATATTAGGCGCCAGTGACAAGAACTGTTTATTAGCCACTAGGCTTTATTATGAGTCCTTTCCAGAAAGAAGACAACCAAGAAAAGAAGCGTTTGAAAAATTGTTGGAACGTTGTATTCGGACCGGGAAAGTTGATTACGAAAATACTGAGAGAAGCAAAACGGCCAATACAGAAGAAAATCAATTAACCGTTTTGCTTAAAGTTACAGAAAATCCGCATACTTCCCATCGGGTCATTACAAATGAAACTAATATAACACGGCAAACAATTCAGAGAGTTTTACATGATCAAAAAATGCACCCGTATCACATTCAGCTTATGCAGGAGTTAAATGACCAGGATTTTGGTGCAAGAGTAGTTTTTTGCGAATGGGTCCAACGAAAAATTCAACGGGAAAGATTATTTTTTAATTATGTGTTATTTACTGATAAAGCCACTTTTTACAAAAATGGAAATGTTAATCGTCACAATTTTCATTACTATTCATCAATAAATCCACATTTTATTAGAACCCATAGCCAAACAAGATGGTCTTTAAATGTGTGGGGTGGTATCGTTGGAACTTACGTTATTGGGCCCTACTTTCTTGAGGAGAGAGTAACTGGTCAAGTATATCTGCAGTTCCTTCAAAATGAGTTACCACGTCTAACCAATGCTTTACCAAATTACATTAAAGAAAGAATGTGGTATTTACATGATGGAGCTCCAGTTCATCATACAGCAGTAATCCATGAGCATCTAAACAACGCTTTTCCTAATAGGTGGGTAGGAAGAGGTGGACCGTTTCAGTGGCCCCCTCGATCTCCAGATATGACTAAAATGGACTTCTTCTTATGGGGTTATGTGAAAGAACAAGTATATAAAATTGCTCCGACGATTAAGGAAGATATGAAACATCGTATAACGGAAGTTTTTATAAACATTGACAACAATATGCTAAACGAAGTCAGTCGATCTTTTGAAGAACGTATAGAAGCATATTTAAATAACAATGGCGGACATTTCGAACATTTATTATAGTATTATACTTTAAAATATTTACAGACACACACGTGTGTGTGTATATTAATTTGTTATTGTGTTCCTAACTTTTTTTTTTGTTTTTTTTTGTCCTTTGTTATGTTATGTTGTTATAATGTTAATAAATGATTTGAAATGGTAGTTATATTGTCATTTCCTACTTTTAAAGCTCATAATAAAGCCTAGTCGCTAATAAACGTAAAAAAAATTATTATAATTTCTTAATAACGCGTCAATTTTACAAATTAGAAACTTAATATTAACCACGGTATTTTTAAAGCATTATTTTGACATGTGGTAATATCCACTTTTGTTTGAATCATGGCCTACCAAGAAAAAAAATGATGCTATTTTTGCATTTTCAAATAAAATTCAAAATTGTGACGAAACGGTAGATTTTAGGATATGAGTTATAATTGCAAATTTATAGGGCATAAAATACTTAACAATATGACCCATTATTATACAGAGTGTCCCATTTAAAAAAATTAAGATTTGATACTTTAAATATAGCAATATTGGCACATCTGTAAAAAATACCCTGTATAAATTATGGTCAGATTTCCCTAATAAGATTAATCTACCGTCCCTCAGGTATCCAAAACCGTAACCATGTATTAAAAAATCAAATCGGTTCATTTTTTTTATAGGAGTTTTGATTAGGTGGTTTTTCTTGGATTTTTTAGTAAATTATATATAGCTTGGCAACGCCGCAGCGTACACCAAATTAGGATACTCTAATATATGCTAAATTTCATGCTAAATTTAATTGCCTAAAAAAAAAATGGGGGTTGCCATTTAAAAAAACTTACCTTTTTGCCGCTCTGCTTTTTTGGGTCACCCTGTATATCTCAAAATATTTTTAAAATATGCGTCTCTACGCATCATATAACTTTCATGTCTAATTTTGTTGCTATTTCTGTTGACAACTGATATATTGGACTTCCTCGCACTAATGGGCCACCCTGTATGTTCTTAAAAATGTGGATATTTAAGAAATGTGATGAAAAATAAAAAGACATAATTTTTTTACATTTATACATTGTTATGTCAAATTAGAAAAACCTGCCATATTTTACGAAAAAAGGTGCTATTGGTAAGACATGATTGTATGCGCCATTTTCATATTAAAAGAGCTGAAACTGGAACCGGGAGATTTGTTTATTTATTGACGAATGGATTACGAAATCTATTGTAGCTATACTCTTTTAAATTTAGTAACCCCCTCTTCTTATCAAACAAGACACACAGTTAATGCAGGTTATTACATAACACGAGCGACCAGAGCCACAGTCTTTGGGCTCCTTAAAGGTAGACCTATCGTTCATCAAAAGGCGCACATAACTCCATCTTTTTTTTTTAAAAACATTCTTTATTTACAACATAATAATAATACATAATATATAATTTTTTACATTATTCTCTAAACAGTGCATAAGAGCATTGGCCCCGAGAATACTAAGCTTAAAGTAATAATACAGTGTAAGAACTTTCCTAAACCTATCTACATACCAGAAAAGTGGTTTTTCAGTCTTTTGACAAACAATGTGTAACTGTTAATATCTTTTACCTATATGCCTTGGTAGGCGACTAAAAACTTTTGAAGCGTTTACAATAGGGTTATACAGTCCTATATTTGTTCTAGTATTAATTTGATATACATCATTAATAATTCTAGTTTCGTAATTATGCACCTGATTGGATAATATAATATTTACATTTGATTTTTGGTGCCCATGTAACACTTTAAATACAAGCTTGCATTGTTCAATTTGTAACAGAGTGTCTAGTTTATGTACATTTAACTCCTTGTATAATCTATCTGTATTAGTAAGCCTATCGTAATTGAAGACCTTGGCGCAAAAACCAGACAAGTCCATATTTTATAAGTTTTGGGAAACGTTCTATTTTTGGATATTTATAAGAAACAGATAGCATACATTTTTTTTTGTAGGTTTATAGAATAAAATTGATGGGGAAACATAAAAAAACAATATTATAAAAAAACATAAGAGCTAGAATTTTTTGAAAATTTGGACTTGTCCGGTTTTTGCACCAAAAATACTATAAAAAAATAAGTAACAACGTAAATGATAACTTTTAAGAGCTTTATTTCATAAACTGGTTACAGCTAAATGTAAAGTAAAAAACTAAATCTAAATAAATTATGAATCCGAGTCATACAATGTTTCTTCAACTATTTCGTCTTCACGGAGCGGTTCAACAGTCGGCTCTTCCCAAAAAATTTGTTTGTAATACGATTGCGGATCTGCGGCTGGAACATATTTTTCCACTAGGGTTTTGACATCCTTGACCTTTTTTTCGTTAATAGGTAAAGGATAAGGTTGGGTAATTTTAAATATTGGTAGTGACAACAAAGTAGTTCCAGATTTCAATGCCGAAAATTTAGTAAATATTGGCATTCCTGTAGCAAGACTGCATTCAACGGAGTTAGATCCCTTCTGATATCTAAATATGCGGTAAGTTGAAATAAGAAATTTGGACTTGTCGGTGCTAGAAAAGGTCGCTTTAGACATTGGTTTAAAATGGTCGTTGAAGTCTTTAACCATGTCTTGATTAGCTTCTACTACGCGAAACTTTTTGGATGTTTTGCGCACTAAATCCATCCATTCTTCTGGGGCGTGTACTCTCTCCTTTTTTCTCTTCTCCTTTTCGATCAAACCGAAAGAACGGTCACATGGCAAGAAACTGTGACCGGGCTCTGGGTATTGGTGAACCACTTCTTTAATCCTATTGCTTGTGTTAACTAACGTATAAAGATACTTGACCATTGTGTGATTTTTGTTCTGAGCGAAGGCATTATCAGAAAATAGGTACAACTTCGTCACAGTATCCGGCAAAAAGTTTTCAATATAATGTGCTAGAAAACTGATTACCTCGTTGCTGCCTTTCTTAGATGTTGCCTCATCATACATGTAAAACGTAGACCAACCTAATTGTCCAGAAAATACACAGAAGTTGTACAGCCATAACTGGCGTTTATAAAAAACATCCCCAGCAGGAACGTGCGGCAACGGTAGATTCTGCTGGAAGTCGAAACAAAGCACTTCTATAGAGTTATCTGTTTTAGCTAGTGCTGTTTTTTCTTTTAAAGCAGTATAAAATGACTCGGATTTTTTTATATGAATTTTTTTCTCTGTTTGTAAAGCTGTTTTTACATTAGCGTCCTGCTCAGCTTGAATGGCATTCTGTAGCCTGTCACATGTTTGGCAGGTATCTGATCGAGGCGATCCGAAACTAATGTTATGATTTATGCAAAAGCGACGATAATTAAAATCATATGTAACTCGTGGTTTACATTCCTCATTCCGTTTTAATTTTTCAAAAATATCCGTTTCATACTTCTGTAGGTATAACGAGTGCATTTTTGAAACATTAAGTTCAGACGATAAGTAGGTTCTTCCTTCGTTTTTTTCTCTGCTGTAGTGTGAAGAGCGACGCGGAAAGCTTTTAATGTGATTATCAATAGTACACAAAATGTTATTTGGTACTTTGTTCGGCCTGGATGAGTGCTGACCTCTCATATCTGGTGGGGCTGAAGTTTTGTTTCTTAGAGCAGTGGCTACACGGACTAGTCGATTCTTTGTGATAACGTGAATCGCACAAAGTGCTGCCCTACACACCATAAGTTCACTGCCATCGACACGAACCTGTAAAGAAAATAATACCAATAAAATAAGTAAGCGTAAAGAAAACTTAAGAGTCTTACCTTATAGAAAAAAGTAACCGACTTTTCTTTACCAGTTCCAGATCGTATTCTTTTCCTTGAAACATCTTTTACAGTAATCAAGCCAGCAAGCAAATTGTTATCTTGTTTGTCCTTGTCAGCTAAATCATTAAATTGCTGTAAAATCTGATTTCTCTGTTCTTCACTTACGTTTAAAAAACATCTGCGTCGGCACTTACAATCTTTTCCCACTTTTTTTTTTAGGCACCACTTTGCCGCTTTTTGCTGTCACATACTCTTCCTCCTTGGCCATTTTTGCCTTTCTAACATTTCTTTGCCACGTTTTCTCATTCCTTGTCCTTTTTTTACCCTTTTGTTTTTTAATATTGTTATTCTGAAACTTTGGCACACTTTAACTTTGTTTTGATAGTATTTGCATTAAAGTTTTCTTCTTTCTTTGTACACCACTAGTACTGGGAAGATTATTTTCATCACTAGGTACGTACTCACTGCCACTAGATTGAAACGGTTCAGAAACATCGGACTCGGAAGACGACATCGTATCTTGCAACACGCACCTACTCTCAATAAATCACAGCAGTCACTGAATAAATTAACCGAGCAACAGCGAGATCCCGCCTGTTCCGCATGTTCCCCCACCCAGCCAAGTCCCAACGCTTTGTGAAGCTGTTGGTGCACATACCGGACAAGTCCGGACTTAGCTGTTTCTTGCGCCCAAGAATGCCAGCGGCCAAGTCCTAAAGATATATATTGGCGTGGCATTCCTTTGGACTTGCCTGATTATTGTACCAATCGATCGGCGATATTTTAATACATACATTTCAACGGAAATCGTCATTTCGACCAATAATGGACTTGTCTGGTTTTTGCACCAAGGTCTTCAATTATACATTCTTTTTAATATTTTATTTTGAAGAATTTGTACTTTATTAAAATATACCTGGCTACACATCCCCCAGATGGGCAATAAGTATCTAATATGCGACAAGAAGAAAGCATTATAGATCATGCTCTTAGTGTTATCTGTTAAATAGCTCCTGCATTTAAAAATTGCCGATATCATAGGTACAACCTTGTCAGTAACATGACATATGTGGTCATTCCAATTCAACCTGTCATCCACGATAAGCCCCAAATACCTAATTTTAGTAACCTGTTCTAACTCTACGTTATTAATAGTTAATGTATTGTTTCCTATTCGTTTTTTTTTGTGTATATAAAGACCATATATTTAGTTTTATCGATATTGATTTTTAGTTTGTTAGAGTACAGCCAGTCCATATACTTTTTGAGCTCCCTGTCGATCTCCCTACATAGCTCTTGTTCATCTGTTCCCGTAAACACCATAGCCGTATCATCCGCAAAAGAATAGTAGCGTGATTTAAGCCCAACACACTTTAGGTTAAGTACGTATAAGGAATACAGCAGTGGTCCGAGCACCGAACCTTTTGAGACACCATAACTATTTGACGCTAGATCACTGTTAACATTATTGACTGTAACATATTGGTCCCTGTTTGTGAGATAGCTTTCAATTAAATTAAGCATTCGACCTGAGATTCCTAAATGTTTTAACTTTTTTAGTAAGATAATAATACTAACTACATCGAACGCTTTCTTTAAATCTACATATACCACAACAGCTATCTCCCCGTTATCAAGTGCTTTAGAAATACGGTTAACAAAGTCAACGGTTGCGCTTAAGGTACTACTGTTTTTTTAGAAAACCATACTGGTACTCATCAATGGAAACATTATCATTAACATACTGCAAAATTCTTTTTTTAATGATTTTTTCAACGATCTTTAAAAAAACACTAAGCACAGAGATAGGTCTGTAATTATTCATACACTTTTTGTCGCCTGACTTAAATATTGTACTTATTTTACTAATTTTTAATTCTTTTGGGAAGGAACCACTCTGCAGAACATTATTGACCAACCTAGTCAACACTCCTGCAAGATTTTCCCTCAGATTAAGTAGATCATTGACCGTTACCTCATCGTGTCCAGAAGCTGAATTTTTTTCAGTCCCAGCATGATTTCCATTATTTCAGTCTCATTGGTCAACCGTATTTCCGCAGTACCCTACGAACCTACCTCGCTGCAAACACGGACACCACTGGGTCGTGTTATCTTTATTTCTTACTCCAAGTCCGATACAATAGACTCCCCAATTGTTGAAAAGTGACTGTTCAAGCTATTCGCAATTTCAACCGGATTATCGCAAATTAAATTATTTATTTTAATTTTAGGTATTTGGGTTTCAGACTTGCGGTTTTTAAAGAAGTTATTAATAAATTTCCATTGTTTTTTTGTGTCTGTACCCGCCTGAGCCCACTTTTTTTTGAAATATTTATTTTTAAGTGACTTTATTTTGTTGTTAATCTTATTTTTTATTGTTTTAAATTCGGCATCTACTTTTTTATCGTTAATATCATTTAACTTTTTCCTATATATTTCCTCTTTAACTTTCATCATTTCAAGAACTTCCCGGTCAATCCAGTCATTGTTTTCATGAGCTTTAAGTATGTTTACACGTTCTGATTGCTTCTTAGACTCTATGATCAGCTCAGTTAGCTCTCGAAACGACGAAATAATTTTATTCACCATTTTGTTATAAAATATTTCTATAAATTTATTATAATCAATTTTTTTAACCTGATGTATGACCTTTTTACTAGGCATTTTGACATTGTCCTCTACCGTTATTGACAACAAACTGTGATCGGACAAAGAATTGCCCTTAACGGAGATTTTACAATTTAAATTACTATATTTATCAGAAAGAACATGATCAATAATACTGCAAGTGCCGCCAGCAACCCTGGTAGCATTCTCCTCCGTGATAACATTATGAATTTTAAAATTTGTTAAGGTAATTAAATGTTTATAATTAGACGTTTCACGGGATTGATTCAGTAAGTTTACATTAAAGTCACCCACCACTAAATGTTTTTTTGGATATTTTAAGAGGATCTCTTCCAAGGAGGATTAAAGTTCTACTCCATAAAGTGAAGGAGGCCTATAAACAACGCTTATTTATAAGTTCTGTTTACCCACACTTACAGAAATCCAATTTATTTTACTATTGGGTTCAGACCTTCCTATTTCACAGAACTGCAGTGTATCCCTAATGTAAATCGAAACGCCTCCCCCCCCCCCCCTACTGGAGTCCCTACATGAATGCACAGCGTTGTAGTTTTTTATATCATACAAGAATGTTTCCCTGTCAGTCAACCACGTTTCCGTCAGCAATATCAAATCGCAGTCCTCATTTATCACAGAACATTGCACACTATCTATTTTATTTCTAATACTACTGATGTTCATATAAATAAGCTTTAGTTTTCTACGGGGCTCACTTAGTTTTTCAGCTGTTTCTTGTCTTCCACTCGAATAATTTTGGATTGTTCATCTTTCCTGAGGAAGATATTTCCGTTCGTAATCCAGATGTATTTGTAATCGTTGTCCTTTTTATATAGTTTTGCCTCCTTGTATAACTCTAGGTAAGCCTTAGTCAGGTCATGATTTAGTGTAGGGTAATAATAAGGCTTCACCTTATTTTACCTAATTGTACAATTTAATGGTATGTATAATATTATTGTTACCTTTACCCTGATATCAATAACGAGGATATAGTCGAGGGTATAACCCTCTATTAAAGGTAACAATATGTTATTGTACATTAAATATAACAATAACATTTATATAATCATAGGTTAAGCTTAGAGTTAAGGTTACGAGTTTAAGGTTAAGTTTAGTATATAAGTATCTACGACTGATTGTAAAAAAGAAATAGAAAGAATAGAAATAAATACATTTTTACACACGTCTTGATGACTCTTTCATATCGAACCAAGTAGTTACATTACATGGCGACCCTGCCAGAGGACTTTATACAAGTCTTGAAAGAAAAAAAAAAAGTGATTAAAGTGTAGTGTCCAGTGAAAAATATTAGAGATGGGGAAGAATCAGAGCAAGGAAGAAATTATAATCGCCCAGGCGGGAAATAGCGGCGGAGTAACAAATAGTATAACAGTAAAGGACACGGTTGGAATAGCCCTTTGTGTGTTGGCATGCTTTTGCATAATAGCATATATAATCAACCGATGCAAAAAGACGCTACAGAAGAAAATAAGGCAAGAGATAGCAAGAAGCCAAGATATAGTTTAGCAACAATCCAGCCCAGGCCCGCACTAGATCCAGCCCAGATCTACACTAAACCCAGCCCAGACCTATACTAGACTCAAGCCAGGCCTGCAGACAGCCCACTACAGACCCGGAGCCAGCCCGAAGGAATAATATATGGACATTAAGGAATTCCGCTATCTATTGGAAGAAGCAAAAGTGTTCCACAGAAATATTGGCAAAGATTCCGTAAAGAGGCGCAGCTCAACGAGAGTAATAGAGAGTGAGTTGGAAAATTTAGATAGGCTTATTAGGGAATTTGAAAATTTAAAGAGTACATTTAATAGGTCACAAAACAAAGCTGAATTAATAGCCAATGTTAAAGAGTATGCTAAATGTTTAGATCAGTATTTTGGGGCTATTAATGAGGTTTTGAATAGTAGGTTAAAAGAGGCCAAAGCAAAAGAAACAGAATTACCGGACGTAAGTGACTACGATTCTGATTGTTTTGAAGAAGCCAAAATGGGTGAAAAATTTGATTTAAAAACGGCCGCATCTCTGATGCCACGCATGGATGGTACGGAGAAAACGACAAAAGAACTTATTGACGGTATCGAATTATACGACTCGCTACTGGACGATGCCGGAAAAAAGAGTTTAACTAATTACGTTTTAAAAGCAAGATTGACGGGTAATTCAAAAATAAGAATGCGTACTGAATACGCATCAAATCAAGCCCTTATTAATGATTTAAAAACTCTTTTTCTCTGCAAAAAGTCTGCTAGTGCACTTTCTGTCAAATTGAACGGTGCTAGGCAAGCAGGTAAATCCATTGAAGAGTTTGGAAAAACTATAGAGGATTTACTGCTGGACCTAACCATCGCCCAATCGGACGGAAATGACGAAGCCTTAAGGGTACTGAGTAGTGTCAATGAAAAACTTGCCATTAATGTGTTTGCAAACGGGTTGCAGAGTAATGATATGCGCACTATTGTTAAAGCACGAAATTATAATAAATTGGGTGACGCAATAAGGGGAGCTATGGATGAGGAACTTGAAAAAAGAGATAAAACTCATTCGGTATTCCATATGCAAAATAAACGCGGTTCTAATAGGTTCCAAAGGGACTACAAAAATCAAATAAATAGGTCATTCAACAATAATCAACGCAAAAAATTCATGCCAAATTTTAAATATCAAAAAAGTTTACCCGCAGGGAACTCGCGAAATAATAATAATAATAATAATAGATTTTCGCAATATAGGAGTTCGTCAAATCGTGGCCAAAATTTTAGAGGAAATAATAGAAATAATAGGGCATATTACATGCAAAAGGAGGATGAGAATACGTGCGAGGATAACATTAGACAGTCAACATTAGCCGATCAGTTTTTTCGAGCCTAAAGAAAACTTAGAATCTGTAATTTTAAATTTAAATGGTCTAAATTTTATTCAAGTCAATTATAGAGGCACTATATTAAAATTATTAATCGACACAGGAGCTTCTATAAGTGTTATATTTAAAAAATTTATTAATAAACATGAATATATAAACAAAGGAAATCAAATAAAAATAAATGGGGTGGCCGGTTCAACACTTTCACATGGTATCGCGAACTTGACATTGGAATTTATTAATAACAATATCAAATTAAAACATACATTTCATGTAATTGAAAGTTTTGAAAATAAAATAAATGGAGTTTTAGGCTCAGATTTTTTTGAGAAATATAATGCCAAGATAAATTTTGAAAATTTTAAGTTTTCGTTTTCTACTAAATATGAAACTGTTTCATTGCCAATGTTGTCAAACCAAAAATCACAGTTTAAAATACCGGCTCGTTGTGAAATGATTAAATATTGCTATGTTAACAAAAATGATGACTGTCTAGTATTACCACAACAATTAGCAGATGGTATTTATATAGCAAGTGTTTTAGCTCGACCGCAAAGTAATATGATACCAGTAAAAATTTTAAATACACGCGACGCGGAAGTAACATTAACAAACTTTTATCCGAAGGTTGAAAATGTGAGCGATTATGAAACTTGTTGTTTTCTTGGAACGGAACATAATTCGGTTGAACGAGTAGACGAATTGCTAAAATTAATCGATACAAAACATTTAAATAGAGAGGAAAAATTTTCAATTCAAAAAATTTGTGCTAAATATTCGGACATTTTTCATTTAGCGAACGACCCACTTTCTACGACAAACATTTATAAACAAACGTTGCGACTTAAACCTGACGCATCACCGTCATACGTGAAACCATATAGACTACCTCATGCACAAAAGAAAGAAATACATGCGCAGATTGACAAAATGTTAAAAGATGGAATTATTGAAGAAACCAAGTCAGAATGGTCTGCACCCTTATTGGTAGTTCCTAAAAAAACTGACCAAACAGGTGTTAAACGTTTTAGAGTTGTAATCGACTTTCGTCTTCTTAATAAAAAGTTAAGGGATGATGAAAAATTTCCACTTCCATCAATTACTGAAATTTTAGACTCGTTGTCAGGAGCAATGTATTTCTCTCATTTAGACCTTTCACAAGGATACTATCAAGTGTCCTTGGACGAGGCTAGTCGACCGTATACAGCGTTTACGACAGAAAGGGGACAGTACCAAATGACACGTCTTCCGATGGGGTTGAAATCATCCCCTACTTCCTTTAGTCGGGTAATGGCTATTGCTATGACAGGTTTAAATTACGACAGCTGTTTTGTTTACCTTGATGATTTAATTGTGTTTGGAAATAGTTTGGGAAACCATAATAAAAATTTGGTTAAAATATTTCAAAGGCTTAGAGAAGTGAATCTAAAACTAAATCCTAATAAATGTGAATTTTTTAAAAAGGAAATTTTGTATCTTGGGCATGTGATATCGGCGGAAGGTGTTTTTCCTGACAAAGAAAAAATCGAAGTCCTGCAAAAATATCCCGTACCCAAAGATGCAAACGAAACTAAACGATTTGTTGCATTTGCTAATTATTATAGAAAATTCATTCCAAATTTCGCAAAAATTTCACTTCCATTAAATAACCTGACTAGAAAAAAGGTTCAATTTCGTTGGACACCCGAGTGTCAACAATCCTTTGAAATATTAAAGACCGCACTGATAAAACCACCCGTTTTGCAGTACCCAAATTTTGCTGAAGACAATATTTTCATTTTGAGAACAGACGCATCAGGCAGTGCCATCGGGGCAGTTCTTTTAAACATGAATGATAAGCCGGTTGCTTACGCGAGTAGGTCATTAAATAAAGCAGAACATAATTATTGTACAGTCGAGAAAGAACTATTAGCAGTTGTATGGGCAGTTAAGCACTTTAGACCTTATTTATATGGAAGAAAATTTTCGCTAGAAACTGATTGCAAACCTCTTATTTCTCTTTTTGGTATGACGAATCCGTCAAGTAGACTCACAAAGTTTCGGTTAGTATTAGAAGAATACGATTTCGTTATTAAGCACGTAAAAGGAAAGGAAAACGTAATAGCGGATGCCTTATCGCGTATCGAATTAAGTAAAAATGAACTTAAAAATATAGAAAATACTGTAGGCACCTCATTGCTTGCCATGACAAGAGCAGCAACAAAACGACAGACAGACAAAACAAGTAACGTAGGTTGTTCGAATACTTACGAACGGATTGATCACCCGGGCGTGGTAGAATTAGTAAAACGGCCTAATAATTCTTGTGAACTCTGTCCTGTTTCAAATTCTGAATTTATTAAAATGTGTAAAAGTAAAAAATATGACTGCAGCACAGGGAATTTCGTCTATTTTAAAGATAAAAATATTGTTTATATGAATCAGGAGCCTCGGCCGAAAGCCCTGCAATTCAGGAACAATAATTGTACGGAACATAAAGTTCAAAAATCTCGATCGGCGTTAGCTTTTAGCATATCGTTGAGGGAATTGAATGCCGTTTGTAATAAATATAATATTCGCGAATTAATTATTATAAAAGACGAAAAGAGCGCTCAAATGTTAAAAAACATTTTTAAAAATAAAAAGTTAATAATAGAAACCGGTATAAAAATATCTGTTATTAAAAATATAAAAAGGATATCCGATCGTGAGACAAAGCAAATAGTTCTTAACGATTTCCATTTACTGCCGACAGGAGGTCACGCAGGGGTAAATAGAATGTATAATAATATAAAAAAGTATTATTCGTGGATAGGCTTACGACAAGATGTCGAGGAATACGTAAGAAAATGTGACGATTGTCAAAGATATAAACATTCAAAGCAAAATATAGAACCAATGACAATAACTCATGCTGCTACTTCAGCATTCCAGAGAATCTATTTAGATCTTGTAGGTCCTTTAGAACCAGATGTACATAGTAATAAATATATTTTGACCTTACAATGCGATCTCAGTAAATTTGTGGAATGTTACCCAGTTAACAACAAAGAAGCCGTAACCGTGGCTAAGTCATTTGTTGAAAATTTTATTTTACGTTATGGAATTCCGGACGAGATAGTGTCGGATCAAGGGACGGAATTTATAGCTTCAACCCTTACACAAACGTGTGAGTTACTTCAAATTAAAAAGTTGCAATCTACTGCATATCACCCTCAATCAATAGGTGCTTTAGAAAACTCGCATAAATCACTAGGGGTACACTTTGTTGTTGACAGTGTAGCCCAAATCCTTACTATTTAGTTGAGCTCTTTTTTTTAGATTTGAGTAGAGATGATTTTGCCTTAATATCTTGAAATAGAACCTTGATCGGGCGGCTTTTTTGTGTCAGAAATGTCAATTAAGCACTAAGCTTCAGTTAAAATTTTACCCGATAAGAGTAATAACGTTCTAGTTCGATATTTCAATTTCACCCATAGGGGAACAAATGTTACGTGTAACGTATGTGATTGACATAAGATAATGGCAAAGCCGTAATAAAATAATATCAAAAATATTTAATAATTCTGTAGTCAAACCATCCTAGGGCAAAAAATTGTATTTGTAAAGAAGGAGCTTATTAGTGCCTATAACTATAAATAGGGCCCCTATCGCGAGCTATTTTTTGTTCTAAAAGTTAAAAAAAAGCACAGGACCCCTCAAAGGAAACAATATTACACGCAGTAGGAGTCCTATAAACAAAAATTGCCATAAATAAAAAGACTTACCTTTCAATGAAGCAGAGCACACTTTATACGAAATTAAAAAAAGTTAAGTTTCCCGAACCCGAAATACACTTTATCCCAGTGTGAGCTTTAAAAAGTGGACGCAACGAACCACCCCGGGGTAGGTTTTCCGAACGCGGACAAAACAGCTCCGAACGCGGACAAACACTGGAAATAAAGTGAACAAACAATTTCGATAAAAATCGCAGCAAAAAATGTGCTGTTTTTGTTTGATGTAAGGTGTCCAAAATGCGTGACTCATTTTGCCGTATTTCATCTTCAAAATAGCAGGCATTGCTTGTTTACGGAAATTTTTATAAAGTTGTGATATTGAATATAATATGTATACAGAGGATTTTTATTTCAAAACTGTTATATTTGTACTTTTATATGGGTTCAATATCATCGTCTATTCATTGCTGAAATATTATACATATCACAGTCACGTTACTTAAGCTATTTCATGTTTCGGAGAACAGAAGGAAGAGAGAGATCTTGAATCATGTATTCCTATTTATAGTACGGCGCTGTCGCGCATAGCAGTGTTGCAAAACCTAACAAAAACGAGCCACCCTAAATATCTAATATTTTCAGGGAATTAAGATTTGATTAGTGTTACCTTGTTAAAGCTTAAAACAGAATTTAATCGTCCTAAAAAAATAGAGTTAAAAGCTATAGGTAATAGCACTGCTGATTTAAAAAAACGCCGTTGACACTCTTTAAATATACAGTGTCATCATGTGCCACATGGCATCAAGTTCTGCTTCGATCGAGATGAAAATTAAGCAAAAAAATAGTTGTCACGTGATTCGCATTATCTGTCAAATTTTAATTTTTTCCAAAAGATAATTCAAAAGTGAGGTTATTTCTGAAAATATCAAAAAAGTTATTAGAAAAAGTTTTTTTATGCAGTTTCTCTTAGTTTTGACAATGCTTTCTTTCAGATACATTTTCTTTAAAGTAGCGCCATATTAAATGTGTGTTTTTCTACAAAATTAAAATTGGCTATTAAAATTTGGTCGCATGTGGTGCAAAGTTTATTTGTTTTAGACCCTGTATAAGGTAACTTCATAAAATAAGTATTTTTGAAAACGTAGTTTGTGTCTGAAAGTAATACACCTTAATATTAAGAGAAAAAAGAACACAGTGTCATCAGTAAAGTGTTTATTAAGTGGAAAATAAATTTTAGTTAAACTTAACGTAAAGTTTATCTATTTTCAACGATTTAATTTAAAACCCCTTTACTTCATTTTTTATTTTTTTACTCTCAGACACAAACTACGTTTTCAAAAATACTTATTTTATGAAGTTACCTTATACAGGAGCAAAAACAAATAAACTTTGCATCACATGCGACCAAATTTTAATAGCCCAATTTTGATTTTGTAGAAAAACACACTTAATATGGCGCTACTTTAAAGAAAATGTATTTGAAATAAAGCCTTGTCAAAACTGAGAAGTTTTATGTAGGTTGCGTTGAGTCTTATTTTGCAAAAGTGGTGCAATTTACAAAATATAGGTAAAAAATCAAAATTATCTTATGCAGCTGAAATTTTGCATGTGGTCTAGAAACTGCATTTAAATATCCTTTTCTAATAACTTTTTTCGATATTTTCAGAAATAACTCTACTTTTGAATTATTTTTTGGAAAAAATTAAAATTTGACAGATAATGCGAATCACGTGACTACTATTTTTTTTCTTAATTTTTATCTCGATCGACGCAGAACTTGATGCCAAAGTCAAATTTTGAATAAAGCTATTAATAAAAAAAAATCCCATATGATGCGGAGTTTACTGGTGATACTGTATATAACTTATTGTGAATAATTTTATTATAATACAATATGTAATCTATGATTTAATTTTGAAAAACGATTGATTATATTTTCTGTGTCAATATTTAAAAAAATCGAAATTTACAAGGGGGGGGGGGGGGCAATTGCCACTGGTCGCCTTGCAGGCAATGTAATAGTTAACTATTGCAGATTAAAAAGATCGCAGGACGGACAGGGGTATTTATTGAGCTAAATTTTTCAATAAGCTGAATGTTGACATAGGATAATATTAATTCAGAATACCTTGTACAACATTCAACATTTTTTTCTTGTGTAAATCCTTGTGTAAACAAAATATTGACTATTTACTAAAATAAACGGATTTTTCCCTGCTTATTTAGAGATGAATATCATAATGGCCGATTTCAATAATTGTTCTATGAAACAACAAATTGGAACATTTGGGAAAATGAAAAACAGATTCTAATAATGTGCATTTTAAGTGAATAGATTCATAAAACAATTTAGAGCGATTTAATTTTTATATATTGGTTTATTAGGTATTTGTTCTGTTTTTTTGCGCAGTTATTTCCGATATCATTATGTTTTAAAAAATCGTCATGTTTTTATTATAACCAATATAACGACTGTTAAGCGGACATATGTACATATATAACGAAATAATACGAAATTATATTTTCTGGTGGCATTTATTTCATTTAACCTTGCATTTATCAGTGTCGTTTTTAAAAAAATTTCATGGGCACAATTATAGCGGGTTATAGGTATGTTTTAGCATAATTTTTTAACAGGTAAAAGTAGTTTGTGTCTGAAAGTAATACACCTTAATATTAAGACAAAAAAGAACACAGTGTTATCAGTAAAGTGTTCATTAAGTGGAAAATAAATTTTAGTTTAACTTAACGTAAAGTTTATCTATTTTCAACGATTTAATTTAAAACCCCTTTATTTTATTTTGTATTTTTTTACTTTCAGACACAAACTACGTTTTCAAAAATACTTATTTTATAAAGTTACCTTATACAGGGTCAAAAACAAATAAACTTTGCATCACATGCGACCAAATTTTAATAGCCCAATTTTGATTTTGTAGAAAAACACACATTTAATATGGCGCTACTTTAAAGAAAATGTATCTGAAATAAACCCTTGTCAAATCTGAGAAGTTTTATGTAGGTTGCGTTGAGTCTTATTTTGCAAAAGTGGTGCAATTTACAAAATATAGGTAAAAAATCAGAATTATCTTATGCAGCTGAAATTGTGCATGTGGGCTAGAAACTACGTTTAAAAAAACTTTTTCCAATAACTTTTTTCGATATTTTCAGAAATAACCCCACTTTTGAATTATTTTTTGGAAAAAATATCCGTCGACATAAACGTAAAAAACAATAAAAATCCCCTCAATAATTTAAATAATCTTCCAATTTAAATAATGGTGGCATTTTCCCATTTTAAAGTATGAATAGCGTGCACATTATCCCTAAAAATTCAGCACCGTAAACCAATTCAATATTTTAGTCGGGTGTTAAACTAGATTGCAGTTCACCTCGTTTATACTTTATATCCAAGATGGTAAGACCAAAAAGCCACTACATTTATTTGTTGGGCGCACACTGGCACAACAAAGCTCCAGAACCGGCATTAATACCATACTATGTAACGATCGTATAATGTAGGCCATAATAAGCGAGGATGATGATTATATTATATAATCTCGTGCGAGCCAAAATTATTTGCATCAAAGAGGGCCTTGCATCTAAGGACGTAATGCTTAGCCGTAGAGCTTAATACCTGTTGGGTGTCAGTAACTACCTGAATTAACAATCAGTTATTCCGTCATCTTTAACAGTCGTTACAAGTAATTTGATTCATCGGTAATTTCTCCAATTTCTTGAACAATTCATACAATGGGCTTTACGGAACAGCACAAAACATTCATGGCTGAAGCTTATTTTCGAAACGGGGTTAGAGTAAATGGTAAGTGGCAATACAATCCGGGTTTGTGCATGGACGATTTTCACGAACATTTTCCTAAGGTTGCTTTTATTGCTGGGGATTTTTATCATTGCCTGAAAAGAACCGTGGCTATGTTTAGGAAAACAGGTTATATACAACACAAAAAAGGAGCAGGAAGACCATCTGTAAGAACAGAAGAACTTGTTGCAAACGTTCATGAAATACGCCAACAAATTTTATAAGACGCCTGTCCCAAGAAGTGAGAAGATCTTATGGAACATGCAGGACTTTTCTTAAAAAGCAGCTAAATTTATTTCCTTATAAAGTGCAAGTATTCCAAGAAATACAAGCCGCAGATTTTGAAAGACGCAGGAATTACTCTCAATGGTTTACCCAAAATTTAATTGGAAAGAAATTTTATTAGACCTGACATTTTTTATAGAGTCCACATTGCACTCTCAAAAAATTGATGTCTGGTTAGCTGTTTCCCGAAGAAGAATTGTTGGTCCTATTTTTTTCCATGAACAGTTAGGTACAGCACAGCGGTATAGAGACAATATTTTGAATCCATTTGTGGAGCAATTACTTGACGACGAACTACGTTTTGGATATTTTCAACAGGACGGTGCAAACGCCCATACAGCCGCCGAAACTATTAACTACTTACGCAATTTTTTCGACGACAGATTGGTCAGTTTTCGATCAGACATTGAATTCCCACCTAGATCACCTTGTTTAACGATTACTCCGTTTTCTTCGTTTAAAGAACACTATTTTTAAAACACCAGTTGCAAATTTAGAACAATTACAAGAAAGGATTATCCTAGAATGTGGTAACATTTCTCTAGAGATTCTGGTCAACACGTTCGAAAATATGAAGAGAAGTGCGTGAATTTATGCTTGGAACATGGCGGTGGCCAATTTCAGCAATTTATGTAATTATTTTTCTTTTTCTTTCTCTATATTCTTACTTTGTTAATTTTGTAAACAATAAAAATAAATTTGTATTTGTCTACTTATTTTATGACTCATTAGTTTGGCATATCATGTCATAATATGAATTTGACAAAATTTTAACCTAGATTTGACTACATATCGTCCCCATATCATTGTGATCTAAACCAAGCCCTACGTTTTTTAATCCAAGCCCTCTTTGATGCAAATAATTTTTGCTCGCACGGTATAGTTGTGCATGGCTCTTGGATTATTACAAATTCATAATAGTTTTAGGTGTTTTATGAGAAATTATAATTGTCCTAGGAGTATTATGCATAGTATAATGCTATTACTATCACAAGTATTATGCGCCTATTATTAGGTAACTGGTTGTAGATACCTAAATACAATAAATAATATTCAGGGAAGGGTGGGTAAATACTTCGTATACCCCCTCATATCTGCGCCCTTGAACAAAGTTACGTGCTCCTAAAGTTAAAAATGGTCACAAAAAGTCACTAATAAACTAAAAAGAACGATAAATTAAGGCAATAATAAATAAATTAATATTAATACGTTGACATTTTCAGCCGCTTTCTCATGAAGAGGATCCCAGCCACCATTAATATTGTTCATAGTAATAGGGCATTATAAGGAAACATTAGAGGTTTTCCTTAATTTTAAGAACAAAAAAAATGTATAACGACAACAAGACGTACCGTGCGAGCAAAAATTATTTGCATCAAAGAGGGCTTGGATTAAAAAACGTAGGGCTTGGTTTAGATCACAATGATATGGGGACGATATATCTAACCAAATCTAGGTTAAAATTTTGTCAAATTCATATTATGACATGATATGCCAAACTAATGAGTAATAAAATAAGTAGACAAATACAAATTTATTTTTGTTGTTTACAAAATTAACAAAGTAAGAATATACAGAAGGAAAAAGAAAAATAATTACATAAATTGCTGAAATTGGCCACCGCCATGCTCCAACCATAAATTCACACGTCTCTTCATATTTTCAAAAGTGTGGACCAGCATCTCTGGAGAAATGTTACCACATTCTTGGATAATCCTTTCTTGTAATTGTTCTAAATTTGCAACTGGTATTCAAAAATAGTGTTCTTTAAATGAGGAACAACGAAGTAATCCATAACCGTTAAACAAGGTGATCTAGGTGGAAATTCAATGTCTGATCGAAAAAATTGCGTTAGTAGTTAATAGTTTCGGCGGCTGTATTGGCGGTTGCACCGTCCTGTTGAAAATATCCAAAACGTAGTTCATCGTCAAGTAATTGCTCCACAAATGGATTCAAAATATTGTCTCTATACCGCTGTGCTGTAACTGTGTCATGGAAAAAAAAGGACAAACAATTCTTCTTCGAGAAACAGCTAACCAGACACCAATTTTTTGAGGGTGCAATGTGGACTCAAACACAAAAATGGGGATTTTCACTACTCCACATGCGTGTATTCTTAAAATTCACATAACCGGAGAGGTGGAACCAGGTTTCATCCGAAAAAAATGTCAGGTCTAATAAATCATTTCTCTCCTATAAATTTTGGGTAAACAATTGAGAGTAATTCCTGCGTCTTTCAAAATCTGCGGCTTGTAATGATAAAAATTCCCAGCAATAAAAGCAACGTTAGGAAAATGTTCGTGAAAATCGTCCATGGACAAACCCGGATTGTATCGCCATTTACTCTTACTCTGTTTCGAAAATACGCTTCAACCATGAATGTTTTGTGCTGTTCCGTAAAGCCAATTGTGTGAATTGTTCAAGAAATTGGAAAAATTAGCGATGAATTAAATTACTTGTAACGAGTGTCAAAGATTACGGAATAACTGATTGATGGTTAATTCAGGTAGTTACTGACATCCAACACTCCCAACAGGTATTAAGCTCTACGGCTAAGCATTACGTCCTTAGATGCAAGGCCCCCTTTGATGCAAATAATTTTTGCTCGCACGGTAGGGTGGATTTTTGTTTTTTTATATTTCATCTGGTTTGTGATATACGAAATTTTTACCAAGAAAAAGGCATAGGCTCTGTTTAGATTTATATTATCAATATAATGATATATATCAGACAGCCATAATCCAACCTATACCGCTGGTCTTCTAGTACTTCTAGATTCTTCATTATAACATAAAGTTAATCTCATTATAACTAAAAATAAGCCCCGGCGAAATATCTAACCAAAATCACTCGCAGACTCCCGGTCTATCTAACCGCATTGCCAGTGGAGTGGGTGATGATACAAGCTGAGGGCACCCCCTGCGCCCCTCTAGTTGTGCTAATGAACAAGCCCTTCTCTTTCTCCTTGGAATATACCTTTGGTGTTTGCTGCGTTGTATCGAGAACAAACACCTTTTTTTATTATTTAAGATGTGAGTGTACAGATGCACTGTTTATTTTTGATAAGTAGGTAGAGGACGGAATAATGAACGCCACCTTACTAAAAAACACGAAAACCTTTTATTTCAACAAAAATACATACACGGGTTACTCACAAAATATAGCAAAAATATTGTTATTTAGCTTGCGCGATATGAGAAGGTCTTGACCGAATCAATAACTGAACTCTAACTAAAAACTCTACTGCCACAAAAATTCTTCCCACTTCTCTAGTCGAAAATGATAGTACTACCCCTGTCTCAACGCGAGTTTCTCATTGGCTAGCTAGTCCGGCAAGGGTGAATTTTTGTGACGTAGGTTATATTATTTACTACAGGGTTTATTGTACCATGCCTAAAATTGCTGAAATTACCGGGCTGTTAATCGTACGTGACGAAACCTTAAAATTTTGAACCTGAGTTTATGGCCACTACCTTAATAAACAATCCCGGGTATTTTTAACTGATGATACAATATTCCAGATGTAATTTAACAATACCCTAACTTATAAACTTAAAGTGCTAACATAAAATGTAAAATATCTATTTGTAAAGAACTTTCAAGAATTTGTAATAAGGTTTTAAAAGCTGTAAAAGAAAATTAAATATTAGCACGTTTGATTTGGAACTAAAATTTGTTTACAAAAATACATGGCTTATAAAGAAATAAGAATGACATAGAAAATAAAAAATATTCACACGCTTTGGCAAACAAGTGTGGGAGACGTAAAGCCTCCACAGCACCCCCCTGCCAGTGATTTGGAATCACGAAAGGCCAGCTTGGAACCGATCGGGAAAGTGGATACGTCTGCCTGATCTGGTCTGTCGCATTGGTAATTGGTGGAGAGGTTCTGCAGGAGAATGGATTCCTGCTGGTGGCTGGTTTGCGTCTTCCACTCGTTGTAGGCCCTGAAGTGTGGTTTCGTGAGTTCCTGTTGGTTGTAGCATGGATTTCGCTGGTTGTTGGTCTCCTGCTGGGTGCAGGATATACTCAGTGTCCATATGACCAAAATTTAAAATGGGATCATCAAATTAACAATCTAACAAAAAAATTAAGAAACACTTTATGTAAATTTAGACTTTTAAAAAATATTGTGAATCAAAAACTTTGTTTAATGTTTTATTATGCACTTTTTCAATCAATTCTTTCCTATGGTATAATTGGTTGGGGAAGTGCATACGACTCGAAGTTGAAACTGCTTATAACAATACAAAAATATGTTTTAAAAATAATATTTAATAAACATATTTTGTTTCCTTCTAAAATATTATTTGTTAATAATAATATTCTGAATTTAAAACAACTTTATTACAAAACTTCCATTTTATATATATATATATATAAAAATAAAAATGTATTACATAATATTACTCATATACACCAAACAAGACAAAAAACAAATCTATGTTTATGTTATGATAATTTTAATTTAACACTTTTAAAAAATAATGCTTTATTTGTTGGCATCAAAATTTATAATATATTACCTACTGATTTGAAAACTATGAGTTTTTTGACATTTAAAAGAAAATTAAAATCATGGATTATGCAAAATGATGTAAAGGTAAACCAACTTATATATACGTAATACTAAATGTTCAAATTTTTCTATTATAATTTCTCCCTTATTTAATTTTTCCTTTCCTTTTTTTTTGTTTTGATGAAATATTTTTGAATTATTTACTTATATTTTTAAATATTATATTTATGATCTGATTAAAATTAATAATCTATATGGGTATATATTTTTTCATTACAAAATCGGACAGATTTGTTAATCTATGGTTTTGTAATGATGCTTTCATTGAATTTATTTTTATTAAAAAAAAAACAATATTATAGATTTTTAATATTATTATAAACAAACCTGCAAATAAATAAATAATAAATATCCTGGGGTATTGGTACATCGACTGGGTCTTTGTTTAGGATATAGGCTCGCTTGAGCCGGTTGACACTGACAGTGACTTGGCGTCCTCGCACGTCGATAACGAACGTCTTCACGGCTAACCACGCGGTATGGACCATCGTACGGATGTTGGAGTGGCTTCCTTTGGGCGTCGTGACGAAGAAAGACGTGGGTGGCTGTTGCAAGGTCTTTAAAAATAAAAACTTTCCTCTGGTTTTGGTGGTTGGTGCCGCTGGTGGGTCGTAATTCGCTAAAATTCTGCCGGAGCTTTTTTATGAAATTAGAGGCACCATCATCCTTAGCGTCAGGAGATAGGGATGTCAGGAATTCCCAAGGTAGTCGGATAGGTTGACCATACACCATCTCTGCTGCGGTGGCGTCAATGTCCTCCTTCCAAGCCATCCGAATTCCCAGCCGAACTGTGGGCAGGCTTTCGGTCCAGCGGGTTTGGTGACATCTTAGGGAAGCTTTAAGCTGGCGGTGGAATCTCTCGACCATTCCGTTAGCGGCCGGGTGGTAAGCGGTTGTGCGAATGTGGTTGGCGCCTATCAGTTGGGTAAGGTGTTTGAATAGATGCGACTCGAACTGGCGTCCTTGGTCAGTGGTGACTCGTAGTGGAACTCCAAACCTAGAAATCCAATTATCATAGAATGCTCGTGCAACGGTGGTTGCTTCCTGATCTTGCAATGGAACGGCTTCCGACCACCTAGAAAATCTATCAATCATGGTTAAACAATATCTATAACCCTCACATAATGGCATGACCACTAAGTCGAGGTGGACATGTTCAAAACGGCTAGAAGGTGGAGAAAAAATTCAATGGTTGCCATTCTCCATCGACCCACTGTTGGAGGGTGGCGCCCACGGCAAAGTCTGAGGCGTCGCAGAACACAGCAAGAGGTGCGTCAATTTTGGGGTGCGACAGCAGTGTTGCTTGGGCTAAAGCTTCCTTGCTGGCTTCAAAAGATGCAACAGCTTCCTGGGTCCAGTGTAGTGGTGCCTTCCCTTTTGCTTTATCCTTGAGGAGGTTATTTAATGGTGCCTGAATAACTGCTGCCTTGGGTATGAATCGCCTGTAGAAATTCAGCATTCCCAAGAATCGTCGAAGTTGCTTGGCTGTATCGGGTTTCGGGTAGGCTCGTATAGCTTCGACCTTCTCCGGTAGAGGTCGCGTTCCGGCGCTGGAAACGATGTATCCGAGAAATTTGACTTCCGGTTTCCCCAATACGCACTTACTTGGGTTAATGATGATACCATATTCCTTAAGTCTCTGGAAAATTATCTCCAGGTGGTCCAGGTGCTCTTGAATTGACGTTGAGGCTACAAGAATGTCGTCGATATACGTGTAGCAGAAATCCAGTCCTCTAGTAACTTCATCTATGAAACGCTGGAACGTCTGGGCTGCGTTCCGTAATCCAAATGGCATGACAGGAAACTCGAAAAGGCCAAATGGCGTAGTAATAGCTGTTTTTGGGATGTCTTCCTCAGCAACAGGAATCTGGTTAAAAGCACGTACCAAGTCTATGGTAGAGAAGATTGATTTTCCCTGAAGCTCTTGAGCGAAGTCCTGGATATGGCGAATGCCATATTGGTCAGGGCAGGTCCGGCTGTTCAAAATTCTGTTGTCCCCGCATGGTCTCCACTCGTCAGTGTTTTTGGGCACGAGATGCAGCGGTGAGGACCAGGCGCTTTTCGATGGGCGTACAAGTCCCAGTTTAAGCATGGCATCAAACTTCGCTTTAGCGGCCTTAAGTTTGTCCGGCGCCAGACGTCGTGGTTTCTGTGCAACCGGCGGGCCAGGTGTAGTGACAATGTAATGCTTGGTTTCATGCTTGACTTCTGTTGGTGCACCACTTGGTCGGGTTATTTCTGGAAATTTTTCCAGAAGCTCATGGAAGGGTGATGCGCCACTGATGATTTTAACGCACTGGGTTTCACATTCAGTTACTTCGCCTCGTGATGTAAATTTGGTCACACTGTCCAAAAGCTTGCCTTCCTGCAGGTCTGGAAGAAGACCATAATGTGCCAGGAAATCCGCCCCTAGAATGGGCTTAGATACGTCAGCTATAAGGAATCTCCACGGAAAATCACGGCGCAATCCTAGGTCCAGAGTACGCGTAATCGTCCCGTATGTCGCTATGGGAGATCCATTGGCAGCTGAGAGCTCGTATGTAGATTGGACGGGTGTACCTATCACTTGCACTCGCGGAGAAACACTTAGATCAGCACCAGTGTCTATGAGAAAGTTAAGTTTGTTTCCTCGGTCAAACACAAATAAGCGGCGTGATTTGTTCTGGCGGGTGTCATTAGCCGCACTTAATGACCGCCTGTCCCGTTTCCCGGGGTCCACGTGCATGGTGCTGTACACTTATTAGCTTCATGCTGGAAATGCCGATGGTACCAGCACACACCGGTGGTGTGCGAATCTTGCGTTATGGATGGAGAACGCGGTCGCGTAACTGATTTCGAACGGTCTCGCCGGTGCCAGCCGTGGCGACTGTTATGTGCGTTTACTCCCTGCTTAATGCTGGCTAACTCTCCTTTTAAATCTGACAGTTGTAAAGTTAGCTGTTGTACCAACGAATAAAGGTGGGTTTCTGCGCATGTATTGGCGTTGACGGCGGCTACTGCTGGTCTTGCAGGCAGAACAGCGAATACATTGTCTGCTAGGTCAGCGCTTTCGCTCAGCGTCCATTGTGCCTGTGTAGCGAGGATGGGTTGCAAATTATCTGGTAAGCGTCTTACCCAAATGCTCCTCACTAGTGTCTCCGGGACAGCTGTTCCTGCTAGTGCCTGTAGCCGGCGAAGGAATTGCGATGGTTTTTCTTCGCCCATGGCTTCGTTTTCCAGAAGCTGCCTTATTTTCTGTTCTTGGCTGGTGCTTAGGCGCTTGATGAGTTGTTGCTTGAGTGCCTCATAGGAGTCATTAGTTAACGGCCGGGTCACGATATCGCGCACTTCACTAATATACCGAGGAGGTAGTTTAGCGAGAATCTCTAGGTATTGCCGCTGCGTATCTGTTATGTTTAACCGATTAAAACTTGCTTCGACGATTACAAACCATAGTTCTGGATCTGATGGATCAAAGTCCGGAAGGCGCGGTGCTGCACTTACCGCAACTGCATTCGCGATCGTGTTTACGGCAGTAATATTTGCTAGAGAACCCTCAGGTAGGCCTGCGGTAGGCGCTGTGGTGTTGTTTGTTGCACCTTGATTAGGCATCGTTCGTGTTGTTCTGCTATGTTGTCTTTTAAGTCACAATACACTATTTATTTACACTCACTATCAGATCACGTCGGGGTCACCACTTTGGCATTTGCTGCGTTGTATCGAGAACAAACACCTTTTTTATTATTTAAGATGTGAGTGTACAGATGCACTGTTTATTTTTGATAAGTAGGTAGAGGACGGAATAATGAACGCCACCTTACTAAAAAACACGAAAACCTTTTATTTCAACAAAAATTCATACACGGGTTACTCACAAAATATAGCAAAAATATTGTTATTTAGCTTGCGCGATATGAGAAGGTCTTGACCGAATCAATAACTGAACTCTAACTAAAAACTCTACTGCCACAAAAATTCTTCCCACTTCTCTAGTCGAAAATGATAGTACTACCCCCTGTCTCAACGCGAGTTTCTCATTGGCTAGCTAGTCCGGCAAGGGTGAATTTTTGTGACGTAGGTTATATTATTTACTACAGGGTTTATTGTACCATGCCTAAAATTGTTGAAATTACCGGGCTGTTAATCGTACGTGACGAAACCTTAAAATTTTGAACCTGAGTTTATGGCCACTACCTTAATAAACAATCCCGGGTATTTTTAACTGATGATACAATATTCCAGATATACTTTAACAATACCCTAACTTATAAACTTAAAGTGCTAACATAAAATGTAAAATATCTATTTGTAAAGAACTTTCAAGAATTTGTAATAAGGTTTCAAAAGCTGTAAAAGAAAATTAAATATTAGCACGTTTGATTTGGAACTAAAATTTGTTTACAAAAATACATGGCTTATAAAGAAATAAGAATGACATAAAAAATTTAGAAAATAAAAAATATTCACACGCTTTGGCAAACAAGTGTGGGAGACGTAAAGCCTCCACATACCTACCTAGTATTACTTAGATACACCATAGATAAATTACCTTTAGATAAGCAAACAATAATCACGAAAGTGAAGCAGATTTATGGCCTCGCGCATGTAAACAAAGCTAGACACTATTAGACATGCGGACTGCAACATTATCGTTTGACGAATGGGAAAATAGACAGGTCCGGGCTTTAAAATTTAAATTCTTGCCAAAAAATTGAACTTTCTTCTCGATTTTTAATCAAGTTGGGAAAAAAGGTAGTGATTTCTGGCATTTTTAGTAGTAGCAAACCTATCAGATTTTAAGGATAGAAAATTGTTTTTAAGGTTTTGATTTTAAAATTTGTTTAAAAATGATTCGTCGTCGTGTTTTTAGTTCGAGAAGAGAACAAAAACAAGGGAATTAAACTAGTCTTAATCGAAAAATCGAATATAAAAACAAACAAAACTAGCAAAATAATCAATCTACGGTGCTATCGCGTACCTAACCTCAAGTCAAATATTAGTTGGTATATAACTTGTATTGATTTTTACAATTTGGCAAAAACTTGAGTACGTGTAAAACATTTTCAAGCAAAATTTCTTGTTCAAGAATTTGAAAAGTGTTTGCCCGAGAGCTTGACCCGTGGAATGGCTTTATTAAAAGCTTAATGTCGGGGTGTACAGATTTTACCCAAAAAATTAACCAACCAGCAACTTTGACAGAATTAATTTTCTCACAATCAGGCACAATTCACTAAACTACACAAAAACTAGAAATCCGTAAAAAATATTAAATACCCACAATCCATAATAGCTAAGAAAACTATAAGGAATCCACAGAGAAACCTTAAAACACAACAACAAAAATGGCGGCCGAGCCGGTTCTGGAGTGTATTTTGAGCATGTCGCTAAAGTAGGACAGGCCGATAACACGAGGTTTGTGCGCATGCCTGAAGGTGCCCAGAGGGAAGGCAGCTGACCGGCGAGTCATGCGCTCGGACGTATTTTTTCACCCATAAAACGTAACTTTTGTTTGCACAGGAGATAAGCTGTACGTATATGTAGTAAATTCTATCTCTCTCTTCTGTCTTTGTTTTATACGTACGTTTGTTTAATGGAAAGCAGGCTATTCATGAATAAATGGCTTAGTCTATTCTATAAGAAGTCTATGGATACACTTTACAGACTTTTTAAATTGTGTTTCTACTTAAACCTTGCATTTCAGAGCCGAAACTTGTTTGTTAAAAAAGTAGTAAACTGCAGGGGATTTGAAAATGTTCCGCTACAATGGGCTGATGACGTCGCGATGGAGCGTGACCTAACTACCAAAGATTTTACGTTTAGTTTAAAACTTCAAGCACTAAAAGAAGTTAATACAACATTTCCTGTAAGTAACTTTACATTAATATTGTATTATGTTTGAAAGACGCTATCTGCATATTCATGCAGTTGCTGCGACATTATACAGGGTGGACGGAAAATATTAATACAAATATTTGTACAAAATGCTAGCACAAATTTCTGTGGATAAAATATGAGGATCATGCCCAATTTACCTTACCCAAAAGTTGATAGTTTCCAGAATACTGCGTGTGAGTTATTATTTATTTAAACTTTTTTGTAAATAGTTATCTTAATAAAAGAATGAATTGCAGGAAATTTGGTACTTTGGTTTCTTAAGGATGAGAAATCGAGATCATAACTATATACAATGTGTTTATTACCGACCAATCGGTCAGAATCACCATACTGCACTTTCTTGTTTCTTGAATTTTTAATTTGTTGAAAGAATATAAAGAAAGAAGGTTAGAATATTGCCATTAGCTATTAGGTATGTTGGCGGATAATTCTGGACTATTATCCAATATTTTATGGACCGATGAGGCCACCTTTACTAGTAATGAAGGGGTAAATTTACACAACATGGTCGAGAACTAACACACATTGGATGCAAGAAGTGCAGCATCAACGCCGGTGGAGTGTAAACGTTCGGTGTGGAACATTAGGAGGAAGAATTATTGGGCCATTTATACAGTGTCACCAGTAAAGTCCGCATCATAGGGGATTTTTTTTTATTAATAGCTTTATTCAAAATTTGACTTTGGCATCAAGTTCTGCTTCGATCGAGATAAAAATTAACCAAAAAAATAGTAGTCACGTTATTTGCATTATCTGTCAAATTTAAATTTTTTCCAAAAAATAATTCAAAAGTGCGGTTAGTTTTGAAAATATCGAAAAAAGTTATAAGAAAAAGTTTTTTTTAATGCAGTTTCTAGCCCACATGCAAAATTTCAGGTGCATAAGATAATTTTGATTTTTTACCTATATTTTGTAAATTGCACCACTTTTGCAAAATAAGACTCAACGCAATCTATACATAAAACTTCTTAGTTTTGACAATGCTTTATTTCAGATACATTTTCTTTAAAGTAAAATCGTTCATTCATTTGTAACCATCTGACGAAGACACTGTGTTTCGAAACAATTGTTATGGTATAACAATAAAATTTAGTGAAGATTTATAAAGTATTTTTTATAGTTGTTTTATTTTGTAGTTTTACTTTTGTAATGTTTTGTTTTCTTTGGTGGTTCTAGATAATAGCGTAAGATGCGAGTAGCGCCACCTACAATTATTTGTAAATGCATGAATTTATTATAATTAAAGGCATTTTATTTTTATTATTATTATTATTATTTAAGGTACAAAAATCCAACGTAATTTTATGGTTTCATTTTTATTTTATTACAAAATCTGCACCGCCCTTTTTTAAAACGAGTTAATTTTTCTAAACCAAAAATAAAACCTCATTACAGGGTATATTATTTCTGTATTATTGTTAAGTGTAAAGGAAAATGACTCGTCTTTTATTCATATTCCAAAGAAAACACGTAATAAATTTGCTCGGCAATCAGAAAACAAAACAGATTGTGCTGATAATATTTCGGAATAATAATTAATGATAGAAATTCCCGGACAAGCCGTTCTAGCACAGCCATTATTATATTTTAATTATAGAGTCCTGATTAATTCCGTTGAGATCTATAATTTGAGATGTTCAAGAAGAGCTTGCAGGCTTCCTGGAATAGAGTACAGGGTAAATTTAGTCAGTGTCAGATATTGCGGATTGCAGAGAAAGCCGAATAGTTTAAAAAATATTATTATTTTTAGGGTTTGTACTTAAAAGCGCTGACCCAACCAAAAAAGATAAAGCTACCCCTACTCTTTCTGGAGCCCAGTCACTATAACCCAAATAAATATTATAGAGCGGTAAAAATAAAGCACGGATCGGTTTTTTTACATAGAATATTACTAATCAATCAATATTGAACCCGCCACAACCCTATATCTTCAACATCTTTGACAAAATTATTCTTTCATTCCCCGATTCCCTCTAACGCCTCCGGCCCCACTCCTACGCTTTTCTTTAAAACTTATATAACTCATACTTAATTGGTTCTTATTATTTGAGTAATCGGAAAAATAAAACACAAACCAACAAGAGCCGGAAAGAAAAATTATTTTTTTAAATTACTGAAATAATGGCCTCGTACCTTTATATCTCTATTTAAAATCCAAGAAAATAAACTCCATTTCTAATCTTACTCCTTTAGATTTTGGGGCGAAAAAGTTTTCAACTCCTTTAAACGGATCCAAATGGATTTGTTTACTAATTAATCTTTTAAGCCTTACCATGAAATTATTTCGATTTATCCGCATTAAAATTTATACTTCTTGCTGCAGAGAGGCAAAGATTTTAAAATTTAAATTGACTATTTAAAATAAATTTTATTCACCTCGTCCTTAAATTTTATTTTAACTAGGCCTTGTTTTGTTCATGGGTGAAATTGACGTCTTTAATGCAAATATCGTTAAAAATTCAAATTGCTACATAACTGTCTTATCTCGTTGTCCCCCAGCCATTTTAAAACATATTTATAATGCACATATTTCAGAGGTGATTTTAGGCATGATTTTACTTAATCGAATTACATTGAAGTGGAGTCAATGTGTCGGAAAAGTATGCAAATATTTCGGGCACTTTTAAGATCCACCTTCCCCTTCCCCCCATTTTCGAGAAAAAGTTTTAAACCGCTTCTACCTCCCTTGGGCGTCCAAAAACCACCCCTATCTCGGTGGTATGATATGGCAAAGGAAGGAGAGGGGGAAAGAAAGAAAAAACTAAAAGTCGTCCTCCACAAAATTTAATAGAATAAAATTCTGCAAGGGTCTCTACATGTTCCGAACGTAGAAACGTTCATCATGTTTTAACTTTTATCAATTTCTCCATATTATGTCTCTTTTACACATCATTTTTTAATTCCATAAAAGCTCTATTAAGGTTCTTCACCATTTTCTCTTCTGCTAAAACCGCACTTAATATATTTTCTGTCTCCTGATAATGAACGTTTTCACGTTCGAAACATGTAGAGACCCTTAAATAATTTTATTCTATTAAATTTTGTGGAGGAAGACTTTTAGTTTTTTCTTTCTTTCCCATACTTTTAACTCCACTTTATAAGCATAGACTACTTCTTCAAATTAAAGAAAGGAGAATTATGGCAGGGATTTGACCGTGACTACCCTTGGTGAGTCGATTCTACCCTTCCATATTGGTAATACAGGTATTTGTTATGAAGTTGTCAGTTTCATTTAATTTTGAGACTGACGTGTAAAAAAAATGTTTTTAAAATGACGACGCTGATCACCGAGCAAGAAGCGATAATTTACTTACAAGCGATTAAAATATGACATCCAAGACATCGCAGATGAATTAGGAATTAGTAAAAATACCACGGTATTCAGTACGCAGTACACGGTATATAGTTCCATATTCTGATATTCTTTGTTTAGCCAATAACACGGTTATTGGCTAAACAAAGAATATCAGAATATGGAACTACTATAGTAATACCGTGCGACCAAAAATTATTTGTATCAAAGAGGGCCTTGCATCTAAGGCCGTAATGCTTAGCCGTAGTGCTTAATACCTGTTGGGTGTCAATAACTACCTGAATTAACAATCAATCAGTTATTCCGTCATCTTTGACAGTCGTTACAAGTAATTTGATTCATCACTAATTTTTCCAATTTCTTGAACAATTCACACAATGGGCTTTACGGAACAGCACAAAACATCCATGATTGAAGCGTATTTTCGAAACGGGGTTAGAGTAAATGGTGAGTGGCAATACAATCCAGGTTTGTGCATGGACGATTTTCACGAACATTTTCCCAACGTTACTTTTATTGCTGGGGATTTGTATCATTGCCTGAAAAGAACCGTGGCTGTGTTTAGGGAAACAGGTTTTATACAACACAAGAAAGGAGCAGGAAATAATGCAAAATACGCCAACAAATTGTATAAGACGCCTGTCTTAAGAAGTGGGAAGATCTTATGGAACATGCAGGACTATTCTTAAGAAGCAGCTAAATTTATTTCCTTATAAAGTGCAAGTATCCAAGAACTACAAGCCGCAGATTTTGAAAGACGCAACGGACTCTCAACGGTTTACCCAAAATTTATTGGAAAGAAATGATTTATTAGACCTGACATTTTTTTCGGATGAAGCCTGGTTCCACCTCGTCGGTTATGTGAATTCTCAGAATACACACATGTGGAGTGTTGAAAATCCCCATTTTTTTGTAGATTCCACATTGCACCCTCAAAAAATTGGTGTCTGGTTAGCTGTTTCCCGAAGAAGAATTGTTGGTCCTATTTTTTTCCATGACACAGTTACAGCACAGCGGTATAGAGACAATATTTTGAATCCATTTGTGGAGCAATTACTTGATGACGAACTACGTTTTGGATATTTTTAACAGGACAGTGCAACCGCCCATACAGCCGCCGAAACGATTAACTACTTACGCAATTTTTTCGACTACAGATTGATCAGTTTTCGATCAGACATTGAATTCCCACCTAGATCACCTTGTTTAACGGTTATGGATTACTTCGTTTTTCCTCATTTAAAGAACACTATTTTTAAAACGCCAGTTGCAAATTTAGAACAATTACAAGAAAAGATTATCCAAGAATGTGGTAACATTTCTCCGGAGATGCAGTCAACACTTTCGAAAATATGAAGAGACGTGTGAATTTATGCTTGGAGCATGGCGGTGGCCAATTTCAGCAATTTATGTAATTATTTTTGTTTTTCTTTCTGTATATTCTTACTTTGTTAATGTTGTAAAGAACAAAAATAAATTTGTATTTGTCTACTTATTTTATTACTCATTAGTTTGGCATATTATCATGTCATAATATGAATTTGACAAAATTTTAACCTAGATTTGGTTAGATATATCGTCCCTATATTATTGTGATCTAAACCAAGCCACACGTTTTTTTAATCCAAGCCCTCTTTGATGCAAATAATTTTTTCCCGCACGGTAGAAGCAGGTAGCTCCAAAATTTTAGATGTCGCTCAAGATACAGAATTAATTCTTTTTCTAAAAGATCATCCATTTAAAACAATAATAAAAGCTAAAGAAAAAAAAACAATTTTCTAGTGAATGTTTAAAGGTTGGAGACAATGATGTTTCTTGAATGATGAAAGAGTTTTGGACTTCCATTGTCTTTATTTGTTTTTAATCACCACGTTTCAACTGGTAAGTATCTCCAGCCGTCTTCAGGTGAATACTTAATAGTAAAGTAACTACAAGACTATTTATACTAGCTAGATGCACTGAAGCATAACTGAGGTGGGTGCAGTCATGCGTTCAGTGGGCACGCGATCTTATCCTAAGCTTACATCTATCTAACAAAGGTTTCCAGATATTTCTTATGTCTAATGATGGTTTACTAAAGCAGCCTGGGTTCTGGTGAATAGCAGCAGCTTCCTTAAACTTTCTTTTCCTCCAGTGTGGTTCCTTAAGTAGGATTTCAGCTTCTGACCACATGATATGGTGACCATGTTTCCAGGCATGGTCAGCTGCACCTGACTTTTCGGTCTCTCCTTTTAACGTATTGTTTTTGTGTTCTTTAATCCTTGTCTCGAGTGGTCTTAATGTTTCACCTATATAAGATTAGCCGCACTCACAGGGGATCTGGTAGACGCAGTTTTTCCTATCTTTTTGACTTGTAGGCTTTGTCTTCGTCAGGTGGCTCCTTAGGGTGTCCCTTGAGTTGAATACGGTGTTGATGTTATATCGTTGTCCTAATCTTCCTATTTTCTCAGATACTCCTTTTACATACGGAATATTGAGTGTTGGTGGTGCCTCTCTGTTTGCTTTTTGCGCGTTGGGTCGATTCTTACGATTTTTCAATATTGTATCAACTCATCTTGTGGGGTAGCCATTTTTGTTGAGGTCGGTCTTGATGTGGTGAGCTTCTTTTTTAAGTGCTTCTTCCGAGTTACAGATTGTAATTGCTCTATCCACAAGGGTTTTAACTATGCCATGTTCCGTGTTGTTTGAGTGATTTGATGTGAAATTGAGATACTGACCTGTATGCGTAGGTTTTCTGTACACTGAAGTTTGGATGCTGTTGCCATTTTTCTTCACGTTGACATCTAGGAACGGTAATTGGTTGTTTTCTTCTTTCTTCATGGTGAATTTGATTGTTGGTGTTAAGCTATTAAGGTGATCTAGAAAATCTCTTAGTTTGTCATCGGTTCCATTCCAAATAATGAAGGTGTCATCCACATATCTCAGCCACATTTTTGGTTTCTTCTTTGCCTGTTCTATTGCTGTGGATTCAAACCATTCCATGTAAATGTTGGCGATTATTGGGGAGAGAGATGAACCCATCGGTAGTCCGTCTACTTGGTTAAAGAATCTATCCTTTTCTTGAAAGTAGGAATTGTTAAGGCAGCATTCTAATAGTTCCAAGATGGCATTAATAGGGAGCGTTGTTCTTTCCTGTAGAGTATGGTCTTCGTCAAGTTTCTTTCTGATAACCTTTAGGGCGTCTTTTACGGGAACGTTGGTGTAAAGACTTTCGACGTCAAAGCAAAAAGCAAGCAAAGCGAAAAGTCAGGTGCAGCTGACCATGCCTGGAAACATGGTCACCATATCATGTGGTCAGAAGCTGAAATCCTACTTAAGGAACCACACTGGAGGAAAAGAAAGTTTAAGGAAGCTGCTGCTATTCACCAGAACCCAGGCTGCTTTAGTAAACCATCATTAGACATAAGAAATATCTAGAAACCTTTGTTAGATAGATGTAAGCTTAGGATAAGATCGCGTGCCCACTGAACGCATGACTGCACCCACCTCAGTTATGCTCCAGTGCATCTACCTAGTATAAATAGTCTTGTAGTTACTTTACTTATTTAGTATTCACCTGAAGACGACTGGAGATACTTACCAGTTGAAACGTTGTGATTTAAAACTAGGGTTGCCGATTTGCCAGTAATTACTTGCTTTTGCCAGTAAAAAATACGCCTGCCAGTAATGGCTTTATGCCAGTATTTGTTAATAGTTCCCCCCCCCCAGGATTTTTTAGACCTCTTTAACTTTTCATAGGCTTCAAAATAACCAAAATAAGGACTTAATACTTCAGAATTAAGTATTTGGGATAACAAAAAAAAGATACAGATGCTATAGGTTCAGGGGCGGTAATTACCCCTCCCAGGAATTTTTTTTCAACGTGAATTTTTGATTTTGGGCGTGGTCGCGAAAATTTTTCTCCTTCGGCGGTTATTGCGCCTGTGGCGCAATCCCTTTGCCAGTAATTATCAGCGTTTTGCTCTCATTTTGCCAGTAATTTTAAGTGAAACCATCGGCAACACTGTTTAAAACAAATAAAGACAATGGAAGTCCAAAACTCTTTCATCATTCAAACAATTTTCTGTTTCGGCTAATACAGCTCACAGTAGAATTAAAAGCTCGCATATAAAGAATAGAGTAAAATTTGCTCATGAATATATAAATCGAGATAACATGTGGTAAACAGTAATATTTTATGATGAAAAAATCTTTCAGTAGTGCAACAGTGCAACAATGGAAAAAACAGCGTATACAGGCCAATTGGATCGAAATACCATGAAAAATATACACATAAGACCAATCAAAGTGGACGTTTCTCTATAAACGGTTGGGGGCTGGATTAGTGCTAGGACAAATAGGGTAGGAAAGGCTCAATGCACCATTATAATCCAATATATTATGATATCATCGGTCGGTGTGGTGTATGACAAAGATTTCATATTTCAACATGATAATGTTCTTATACCGTGCGAGCAAAAATTATTTGCATCAAAGAGGGCTTGGATTAAAAAACGTAGGGCTTGGTTAAGATCACAGTGATATGGTGACGATATATATCTAACCAAATCTAGGTTAAAATTTTGTCAAATTCATATTATGACATGATATGCCAAACTAATGAGTATTAAAATGAGTAGACAAATACAAATTTATTTTTGTTGTTTACAAAATTAACAAAGTAAGAATATACAAAAAGAAAAAGAAAAATAATTACATAAATTGCTGAAATTGGCCACGCTCCAAGCATAAATTCACACGTCTCTTCATATTTTCCAAAGTGTTGACTAGCATCTCTGGAGAAATGTTACCACATTCTTGGATAATCCTTTCTTGTAATTGTTCTAAATTTGCAACTGGTGTTTTAAAAATAGTGTTCTTTAAATGAGGAAAAACGAAGTACTCCATAACCGTTAAACAAGGTGATCTAGGTGGGAATTCAATGTCTGATCGAAAACTGATCAATCTGTAGTCGAAAAAATTGCGTAAGTAGTTAATAGTTTCGGCGGCTGTATGGGCGGTTGCACCGTCCTGTTGAAAATATCCAAAACGTAGTTCGTCGTCAAGTATAATTGCTCCACAAATGGATTCAAAATATTGTCTCTATATACCGCACCGCTGTGCTGTAACTGTGTCATGGAAAAAAAATAGGACCAACAATTTCTTCGGGAAACAGCTAACAAGACACCAATTTTTTGAGGGTGCAATGTGGACTTTACAAAAAAATGGGGATTTTCTCTACTCCACATGCGTGTATTCTGAGAATTCACATAACCGGAGAGGTGGAACCAGGCTTCATCCGAAAAAAATGTCGGGTCTAATAAATCATTTCTTTCCAATAATTTTTGGTAAACCATTGAGAGTAATTCCTGCGTCATTCAAAATCTGCGGCTTGTATTTCTTGAAATACTTGCACTTTATGAGGAAATAAATTTAGCTGCTTCTTAAGAATAGTCCTGCATGTTCCATAAAATCTTTCCACTTCTTGGGACAGGCGTCTTATGCAATTTGTTGGCGTAGTTTGCTTTATTTCACGAACGTTTGCAACAAGTTCTTACAAATGGTCTTCCTGCTCCTTTTTTGTGTTGTATAGAACCTGTTCCCCTAAATACAGCCACGGTTCTTTTCAGGCAATGATAAAAATCCCCAGCAATAAAAGAAACGTTAGGAAAATGTTCGTGAACATTGTCCATGCACAAACCCGGATTGTATTGCCACTCACCATTTACTCTAACCCCGTTTCGAAAATACGCTTCAACCATGAATATTTTGTGCTGTTCCGTAAAGCCCATTGTGTGAATTGTTCAAGAAATTGGAAAAATTAGCGATGAATCAAATTACTTGTAACGACTGTCAAAGATGACGGAATAACTGATTGATTGTTAATTTAGGTACTGACACCCAACACGTATTAAGCTCTACGGCTAAGCATTACGTCTTTAGATGCAAGGCCCTCTTTGATGAAAATAATTTTGCTCGAACGGTACAAAACACGCCTAGTTCAAAATATTTAGAAGAAACTCATATACTTACGTGTTCTACCAGCGTGGTCTCTAAAAGGTTCTGATATCAATCTCGTTGAAAACGTTTATGGTGTAATGACAAAATGAGTGTATAGACACAACTTCCAGCCTAGAAACCAGGATGAATTGCGATAAAGGATAGTCGAAGCATAGGATGAAATAACACAAGAGTATACGAGAAACCTAGTTTTAAGTATGCCACGATGTTTGCAAGCCATAATGGTTATTAACGATGCAACTACTACATACAAACATGTGTGAAGCAAGTTAAAAAAAAAATTGAAGCAAAACAGAAATTTGGAGAAATTAATGGTAACGCCTTAAAAAAACGTGGAAATTGGTTAATTCACTAATAAATAATAGTGAACAAAAGAAAGGTGAAGTAACATCAATAATGCTTGACAATATACAAATTACTTGTGAAGAAAAAATGAGCAACTGTTTTAATCAATATTTCTCTTCAGTTGGTGAATAATTATTTAGAAAAATAAAAGATATCCGATTAGATTTGTCCATTGAATTCAGTTTAGATATATACCTATGTCATTACGTGAATAAAAACCAAAAAGAAGAAATAATAGATAAAATGGACTGTTCAAAAGCCTCAGGATGGGATGAATTGATGTGGCAACGATTAAAAACTGTAAATGTGCTGTAGTATCCCGCGACTAGGTAATTGAATTAAATAATTTTGATCGTAGAAAATTAATTAATTAAAAAATTAAGTCATATTATTTTTTATTCGTTTTACCAGATTAAAAAGTTTTTATTACGAAAGAAAATTTTTTTTTAAATTTATTTTGAGAGGAAAACTAAAAACAAAAAAACTTTAAAAATATGTAAGACTCACTATTAAGTAGTATCCAAAAGTATCCAAGAATAATAAAAAGGCCATTATTGCACTCCGAAAAGGTGAATGAAATCAACCAGTTTAAACACCAATGGTTTCAGGAATTTTTACGGAGATGTATTTTTGGACATAAGAGAGGATTGTCTAAGTTAGTGTAAAATATTTTAAATGCAGGAAAAAATTAAAATAAAATAATAAGAACTCACTGTTATTAAGAATAAAAATTATCCAAGAAAAACTGCATAAAATAAATTCACTAACCAAACACAATGGATACTAAAGCCGTTTAAAAACTTTTTAATCACCAATATTTCGACTGTTTAAGATCGCGACCCGTTAAAAACTAACACCGGGAAACAGTTCGAATAGGAAGAAAGACTCCTTCTTTTAAACCCCACCTGCGTAAAAAAGTCTGTTCGTATCCGAAAATAGCAATCCGAAGAAGCTTCGGTAACCCTCGGCATTGTCCCAATTAATTAGGGGTGACAACACAAAGTAATTAATTGCCGAAAAATATGACAAGGTGTAATAAACATGTCACCTTTAAATTTATAGCCTATCGGAATGTCTTGCAACAAAGGAACACATGTCCTAAAAGTTAGGTAATTAATTGCTTTGTTTTTAAGTATGAAAATAGAATGATTTATAGGTATGCACCTGTGCAATTGGATTAGATTGAGGGGGAAATTTTGATATAAAAGGCGGACAGAGGTCTTATTGAGTCAGTCATTGTTCCAGTATTATACGTGTTTTTGAAAATTCGAACCAAGTCGCGAAAAAGTGTAATTTGTTAAGTGTTACTCTGTCCGTTTGGAAAGTGAAAAGTCGTGAACAGTATTTACGCGATATTCTGTGCTTTTGCAAAATAAGTCAAAAAGTTTATTTTGCCACTTTAGTCGCGAATTACGGAAGTCGGTTCGGTAGATAATACTTTAAGAAAATATTTTATTGTATTGTCTTGTAATTCATTAAGAAGACGTAACGGTAACGGGAGTTAGGGGCACGACCGAGAGTAAGTGTCATAGCGCCACATCTGCTATTTTAGGAATATATATTTGGATTACAGTGAAAATAAAGAATGTGTATAATACTGGGTGGCTCCACACGGAGAGAAATTTATAATACACCGTAAAAGAAAAATAATACCATTTATTATAATTTATGGTAGTATATAGGACCATAATCCATTATAATATCGTTTACAATATTAGTATTATAGTAAGGTATTATTTTTGGTAATATAACTTATTACCCAATATAGTATTAAAATGAACTATTCTTATAATACATTTTAGTATATCTTAATATCTTATAGTAATATTATGTAGAATACTATTTTGTAATCTTCATAATAATTTATATTAAAATTTATAATAAGGTTTACTAAATATAAGAATATTTTATAATAATAAATATTATTTATTCTTATGGCTTGTATGATATTTTATAATACTTTATATAAAATATTATTATAGATATTAATATTTAATTTCTTATATGGTATTATATCGTTTCCTAACATTTATTATCTGAATATTATACAGGGTATTCGCACTAGTGCTGGGCAAAAATTTGATATATCGATATTTTTTTAAATATCGATATTCGATATTTGATTGTTAATATCGCCCAGCCCTGGCCTTGACCTTAATCCAAATATATAATAGCCTGTATTGTAAATCATCCATCAGTTTGACCTGCCTTTAGTCCTGTGCTTGGTTATAATCAACCTTGGGCTTTAGGAAATTTTGACACTAAAAAAAATTCTAAAATATTTTAATTCAGTATTTTTATTCAAAACATATTTTAATTCATTTTTCCATGCTGAAAGTGGAGTTAAAAGTATGGAAGAGGAAAGGAAAACACAAAGTCTTTCTCCACAAGTTTATTAGAACAGTTTAGAAAAAACTGTTCTTGAAATTCAACATGTTTCGATTGTAGAAACACCAATCATCAGGAAACGTGAAGTAAAATAACATATATTGTGCTGATGTTATTAGCAAAAGAGAAAATAAAATGTGCTATTTTACCCTAATGGAGCTTTAATAAAGTGCAAAAATGCGTGAATATGAGAGATTAGGAAAGCAAAAGAGCTAAGTAAGCATACCTACTGAAAATATAGGTTTCCAAGATTTCACTACATGAAATAGGGGAGACTAAGAGAGTACTTTACTTCAATGTAGTGCTCGCAGTAAAGTACTCTCTTAGTCTCCCCTATTTCATGTAGTGAAATCTTTGAAACCTATATTTTCAGTATGCTTACTTAGCTCTTTTGCTTTCCTAATCTCTCATTTTCATGCATTTTTACACTTTATTAAAGCTCCATTAGGGTTAAATACCACATTTTATTTTCTCTTTTGCTAATAACATCAGCATATGTTATATTACTTCACGTTTCCTGATGATGGGTGTTTCTACACTCGAAACATGTTGAATTTCAAGAACATTTTTTTTAAACTGTTCTAATAAACTTATAGGGAAAGACTTTGTGTTTTCCTTTCCTCTTCCATATTTTAATTCAGTTTGGAGTTACAAAATAATTGAACAAATAAACTTAAATATTTGGTTAACGTTTAAAAGGCGAAAAGCATAATATGCGTGCACCAGGTAACTTAAAAGTATCTACAAAACAAGGTAGGTACACAATAACTAATAAAAAAATGTATAAAACAGATTTCATACTGTAATAGAAACAAAACAAAAGCGGATTACCCTGTGACGGTTTCTACCGAATAAATAATTTGTAACGTTATCAGATTTCTCAATTTCGGTGTGGTTCACTGTTCCCGAGTGGTTCACTGTTGACCAGGTTCCCCTACATAATTTCTTTTTTGAAAGGTTCTGAGCAGACTGAATGGGATTAAGATTAATGCCGTTGGTATGACAAATATTAATATATGATATTGTAAATCGTACAGCATAGATTTAGTAAAAAGTCGTGTTTTATTATAAATATTTTTATTTTATTTATTTATTTATTAAATAATTCCCAACGAACTTTAGAAGTCCATTAAAGGGAAAATATTACACTAACTTAAAAATAAACAAATATAAACAAAATTTTTTTACAAAAATATAGAATATATATATATAGTACCACATACAAGTTTGTTATTTTAAAGACAGTTTTAAAAGATTATATGTATTATTTTTTATTATAAAATAGTTTAACTTGTTCTGGGTAGTACTGCTTATTATAATTTTTAATAAATTACACCACTTCTTAAGTAATAATTCATTATTATAATAAATTATTGTACATGGTATTACTTTTCATTGAAATTGTTTTTAGTGTAATTTTATGTTAATAGAAACAATAATGTAATTTTATAATTTAGGATAATTATAATACAGCGTACTAAAAATATTTTACAAGAAATTATAATAAAGCTAGTTTTATCCGTGCAACATAAGGTTTTATTGTTGTAAAAGATAATATACATGGAGAGTTAAAAATTTGTGTAATGAAAACTGTGTGTAACCATTAAAATTTTTCTTTTAACTTGAAATTAATAAATAGTGTTTGTGAAACTACATTTGTGTATCAATAGCTGTTTTACTCTATGGAAAAGAGTAATAAATCTTCAACTTTTGCACAACTTAAATAGGCAATTTCTAAAAGTGAATCTGTAGGGCATTGAGTTAGATAAAAAGTGAAAATTAGGTTGTTTTTGCATTGAAGCACAGGAATCTTCCGAATCCCGCAAATTTATTAAATCTTATACACCACCTTTGGCCAATAGATTATCAAGCCGCTCGGAAAAGTTTTTTTTTTTTTTTTTTAGAGGTGAAAAAATCTTTTAAAGACGCCCGGCCGAGATATCTTATGTGGCCGGGGGTGTCGGATTTCCACCGACTAAAAAATTTCCTCCTCTGGATCTCTAGAAGTGCAGCGGAATCACCTTTCAGTATTACTTCACTGTACCCCATCCCTTTTTTATATTATCTTCTTCGTTCTTCTTCCTCTTTTGCTTTTAATATCTGTATGATTCCCTTTTCGATCAATTTCCATTTGTTTTCGTTTTCCAGCATAAGTCTTATTATATTGTCCGCTGTCAGTTGTTCTCTTGCTTCATTAGCCATCCGATTTCGTATATCGTTCTATTTTTACATATCATGATTGTGTGTTCTGCTGTATCTTCTTCGCCACAATAGTCACATATTTCGTGGACCATGAGCTTCATTCGATATAGGTATGATTTAAAACGTCCGTGTCCCGATAAAAATTGTGTCATGTAGTATCCAACCTCTCCGTGTTTTCGCATTACCCATGGTTCTATCACTGGTATCAATCTTTTAGTCCATTGCGATGTTCTTCTTTCCAGGCTCCACTCCTCTTGCCATTTCGCAATTGTGTATTCCCGGGCTCTTTTTTTTTGTTCTGTTTTGTTCTCTCCTTGGTTGTAAGTGCGTTCGTTTATCAGTAAGTATATTGGTATTGTCCCTGCAATAACTTGTACTGATTTTGTTGCTACTGTTCTGTATGCGCTGGCAATTCTGATTGCAGCCTTTCTTTGTATACCTTCTACCATTTTTTTATACTTCGGTTTTATTATCCACTCTTTCCAAACCGGAGCACCATAAAGGATTATTGAGTTTACAACACTGCACAGTAATTTTCTTCTTCCGGATTTTGGCCCATTAGTATTCGGCATTAGTCTTCCTAGTGCAGCTGTCAATTTTGCAGCCTTTTTTGTTACACTCTGTATGTGCATTCCCATATTCATATTATGACCTATATGAATTTCCAGGTACTTTACTACTCTGTGACGCTCGGATAAGTAAAAGACAGGTCAAGGTCGAGGTGAGTGTTATAATTGGTGTCAGGTTTTCAGGTCATTAAAGTGATTAAAACCAGAAGATTCTTACTGTGGGTCGAATATTCATCCCATAAAGTGCTAATTTGCAAATAAATCAAGATGTCAACAACAGTAACAACAGCGATAACCACAACAACAAGTGCTACTACAACAGCCCAAGGAACTACGTATGCTAACATCATAATAGGCCTAGACTCATTACCTACCTATGCTGGGACTATGGAGGACTTGAGGTAGGAGGCGGATCGCAATGCATTGGATTCGGTCCCAATTTAGCATCGGTAATTCAGCTTTACGAGTCGCTGTAAGATGGCGCGCGTGTTCGAAGTGGGCTATCAAATAATGGTTTCTGATGGACGCAATAACTATTTTTATTTAAATTAGTTCTTTAAGGAACAAATAAGGACTTTTATATGAATTTACACTTACTTTGTTATACTTATTAGAAAACTCGGCTTGTATAAAGTTCCAACAATGCTTGGTTTTTAAAATACCGGGTATTAAACATTCTAGCTATACCTTTGGAGCTAGAAAGAGACTTATTTGGTTGCGTTTTCTCTCTGAAAAAGATCCTGTCTTACACCCCGACACAAAGCAAACTCTACTTTTATAAATTGTACCATTATTCATTATAAATATGGAAATTAATTACAATACAACGTTATTTGTCTTGTCTTGCCTTCAAACATTATTTGTTATTTCGAAAAATAAAATGTCAATTGTCAAAAGTAAAAGCACAGAAAAATTAAGGGTTTAAGTAAATGTTAAAAACTATGGAGGATCTAGTTTTCCATATTAAAAACGAAGAAGAAGAAGACAACATCAGCCCACTTCGGACGCGAGAGCCATCTATCGGCCAATAGCGAACTAACCAAAAAACCGGGACAGAATTTGAAAATGCTGCCATTGTCGATCGGCCTCCTACCCTATAGTTCTCCATAGCTGGGACGACGCCCATAGATGATTTCGTAACAGTAGTGGAAGGAACAGGGACACTAGCAAATTAGACAGAGGAACAAATGGTAGCTATTACTTTGTTAAAGTTAAGGAATAGAGCAAAACAGTTTATAGATTCAGAGCCAAAGTTTAAAGATACAAAAAGCTGGAAGATACTGAAAGATGGATTAAAAGATCAGTTTAAGAGACAATATGTTCTGGGATCTGCAATGAAGAATTCTATAGAATGCAGAAAAAGGTATGGGGAAGCTTGCCGACAGTATGTGATCAGATCAAAATTATTGGGTAACATAACAATTACCTTGATAGGAGATCCAGCAAAAATGATCCTATTAAAAATAAATTAGAAAAAGATATAACAACACAGTTTACATTAGGATTGATAATGCCATTAAAACAAAGAGTTTTATCGGGTAATCCACAGTCTCTGGATGATGCTTTAACAATAGCAGAAAGAGAAGAATCAATAGAAAATCTGATTCAGCCTTCAAACAGTAGGGAATGTAGACTGATTACAAGTACAAAAACAACGGATTCAAGAAACTATTATACTAGAACCTCACACGATAACCAAAGTGCGACTTCCAGTCAAAGAAACCGAAGGCAACATTATCTTAGTTCCACCAAGAAGTTCAAGGAGCTGTCCTGCGAGAAACCCTCACCGTAGCATGCAACCAACTAGCCTGGACAGAACTGATTAATAATACAGACGACCAACTTCAAATTGCCCTAACAGGACCAGTAAAAAGCTGCAAGATTGACCTACAAAACTTCAATCTTTACTCCGCAGATATCCTGCCTCAACAAGATCCCGATCCAAACATAGAACCTGAAATTCGAACCGACCTTTTAAACCCAGAAGAAGAAAATTCCATAAGAAGACTGCAAAAAATATGTTGACATCTTTCATCATCCAGATTCTCCACTTACCTTTACCAATCAGATTAAACACGAAATAAAGACCAAAGATGAAGTTCCAGTATTTACAAAGTCCTACAGATATCCCCATATACACAAAGAAGAGGTGAAAAAGCAAATCTCGTCAATGTTAGATCAAGGAATTATCCGGCCAAGTCAATCTCCCTGGTCATCTTCTATATGGGTGGTACCAAAGAAACCTGACGCCTCTGGAAAAATTAAATGGCGAATTGTGGTCGACTACCGAAAAGTTAATGAGAAAACAATCGATGAGCGATACGTCATTCCTAATATTAGCGACATTCTCGACAAACTTGGAAGGTGCCAATACTTCACCACCTTAGACTTAGCAAGTGGATTCCACCAAATAGAAATGGCAACACAAGACATCCAGAAAACAGCATTTAACGTAGAGAATGGCCACTACGAATACTTAAGAATGCCTTTTGGCCTAAAAAATTCAGCAGTTACCTTCCAGCGAGTCATGGACAAGGTACTGAAAGGACTTCAAGGAGAAATCTGCCTAGTCTACATGGACAACATTATTGTCTTCAGTACATCCCTACAAGAACATCTAGTTGGTCTGTCAAAGATCTTCCAACGACTAAGAAAAACCGGCTTTAAAATACAAGTGGATAAATGCAAATTTTTGAAGAAAGAAGTGAGCTTTTTAGGTCATATCGTCACACCTGATGGTATAAGACCAAACCCAAGCAAAATCAAAGCCATTCTAGAACACCCTATATTAAGAACAATTAAAGAAATCAGAGGATTCCTTGGCCTACTTGGGTACTATAGAAAATTTATTAAAGACTTTCCCAAGATTACCAAACCACTCACTCACTGTCTCAAGAAGGACGTAAAAATCGAACACACCCCAGAATTCCTGAATTGTGTTAAAACTTGCCAAAACCTCCTGACAAACGAACCACTCTTGCAAAATCCAGATTTTTCGAAACCGTTTAACCTCACAACAGATGAAAGCAACTTTGCAGTAAGAGCTGTGCTTTCACAAGGACCTGTTGGCAAAGACAAACCGATCGCCTATGCATCTCAGATCCTAAACGAAACCGAACTTAAATACTCTACCATTGAAAAAGAGATGTTAGCAATCGTCTGGGCTACAAAATACTTCAGACCTTATTTATTTGGACGAAAGTTCAAAATTCTTTCGGATCATCGTCCTCTTCAATGGTTATTTTCCCTGAAAGACCCAAACTCGAAACTGGTCAGATGGCGCTTGAAATTGGAAGAATTTGACTATGAAGTTGTATATAAAAAAGGAAAATCAAATACAAATGCAGACGCCCTTTCTAGAATTGAAATACATACAAAAGAAACACTCAATAGAACTGACGATGCAGAAGACGACATATCATCCCTGTATAACAATCCAGCGTCAATATACTATGACCCAGAAGCCGACATAACTAACGAAGATGAACTGAAAGTTATAGAGGACTGCCTAGGACAAAGTAAAGATGTCATACCTACATCCAGTACAAATAACAAAGATCAAGCCACCGCGGAAGAAAAGAAGAACAAAGATAACCACAATCCCGAAACCGATGACAGCAGCGATGATGACACTCAACATACAACTCAAGAAAATCCAATACTAGGAATTCCTATCAGCGAGAAGCCTCTTAATTAGTTTAATAATCAAATCATCTTTAAGACCGTCAACTACAACCCGGCAAGAACAGTAAAAGAAGAAGCATTTGCCAACAAGAGAAGGTTATATGTCCAACTTGGGAAGAACAACCTTAAAAATTAAATCATTCGATTCTTCAAAGAGTAAATTGAACCAAAAAAGAAATATGCAATACTTTTTGAAGATGATACACTTTACCAATTTCTGTGTAACACAATTCGAGACATCTTTAAAAACTCTGCATTTGACCGTGTAAAGTGCAACGCCTTATTGGAAGACATTAACTGCGAAGAAAGACAAAAGGAAATCATTTTAAACTACCATCAGAGCAAGACCAATCATCGAGGCATCCATGAAACGGAAACTCAGATTCGAAACAAATACTTTTGGCCTAACCTAAAAAGAGATATTGAGGACATGATTAACGTTTGCGACATCTGTCAAGCCAATAAATACGACAGAAACCCAGCAAAGCCCAAATTTATGCTGACACCAACACCATCCAAACCACTCCAGATTATTCATCTAGATACTTTCCAGGCAGGAGGCCAGAAATTCTTAACAATCATAGACGCATTTTCCAAATATGGACAGGCATATCCAATAGATGGCTCAAATGCAATTAATGTGCTCAATGCCCTTCTAATATTCATAACTCACCATGGAGTACCCCATATGATAGTTGCCGACAGTGGAACAGAATTTAAAAATGGCCTTATGCAAGAATTTGTAGACACCCATAAAATTTCAATCCATCACACCCCCGCAGATAACCCACAATCCAATGGAATGATAGAGCGATTTCACTCAACCCTCGTCGAACATCTAAGAATCCTACGAGAAAAAAGAAAACTCTAAATATTAAAGAACAAATGCCTTATGCCATCCTTGGATACAACAACACTATTTATTCCATGACCAACATGAGACCAATCGACATTTTATCCGGCCACTTAGACGCCCAAGATCCATTTGATATTGACATTAGAAAAACCTTTATCAACAATTACACCCATAGCATAGAGAAAAAACAAAGACAATTTATAAAGAACTAAACGAACAACTTCAAGAGGCCAAAGCGAAGTACATAGAAAAAAGAAACTCCAAGAGACAAGTCCTAATAACATATAAACCCAGTACCAAAATATATACAAGAAAAACAGTAAAACGTAACAAACTACTACCAAGATTCTCTCCAAAAACAGTAAAAAAGACAATATCGTTACTATAGACACACAGGATACGACAGTTCATAAAAAAAATATCAAAAATCAACCAAGTAAAGGCACTAACATGAAAAATACTTTACAAATGTACTTCAACGTCCGCCCGAAAAGTCCTAACCCAAGACCTGAAAGAAAACCCTGGGAAACTCCCCCTCAAACTAGGACAATCAAGGATTCATACCAGTAACCATGACTTGATATACTACCTTAACCTACAACATACAACAATTATCCCACTAAGCTCATTTGCCTCCAACAATGAACTTTACCAGTATATGGATCTACCCCACAGAAGTACTGGATCAACCTACTTGTATCCTGAGAAATTCATTCAAGAGCACACAAGAAGTTCTTATATCCCTATTTTTACAAGGCTAAGCAGTACTGGACCAAAAAAAAAACCAGAAGAAGACCAAATTCAGAACGAAGAAGACCCAAAGCAGCCAGTTTTGTTCGTCCCTTACAAAACTTTCCCAGGGGATGGAGAAATTACGGTTCGGTGAACCTATACATTAACCCACAAAGCCAAGCAGTTACATCAGCGAAACCCCAAATCATCGTTCTAATTTTATTGCAAACCCAGCGAAAAATTATATATAAATAGTAGGTTTAAAATTGTAATAGTTAGTTCTAAGTTTATACTGTTAGAATACTATTATTGTTAAGTGTTTTAAATAAGGGTCTTTTTAAAAAGTACCTGTGACGTAATCAATCCTTAACTCGCGTTAGTGCCAATGACGCAGGGATCCAGTTTTCGGATGATTGGCACTCATCTGGAATCTGATACCAAGGAAACAAGTGCAAATATTGGAGAGTTTGTGACATCAATTGGAAAAACGGCCGTTTCCAAAAGTTTTGTAAACAAGGGAAATTCTAAAGAAAATTTAGAAATGGGTACTCAGACTAAAGAGTTAAGTGAAAATTATTTTAAGAAAGAAAACAGTGAAGAATTGCCCACGAAGGTGGATGAGAAAAGTGTAATGATTTCTTTGACAGAAGAATTGGTCATACCTCCTATGACAGAAGCGATATTTCCTGCATATGTAAGAGGAGTAGCAAGTGTTTCTACACCATTCATTGTTCTAGAGCCTAGTGACGATACGCCGAAAGGACTACTTGTCGCGAGAGTGTTGTGTAAAACCAGTAAAACTATTCCTGTAAGAGTAACGAATATAACTGATAGTGAAATAGTTATAAAGAAAATAATGGTTATAGCAAGAGGCTTTGAAACCGAACTTGAGGAAAACAGTAAGAAAAATGAAAATTATGTTTTGTACGTAAAATAAGTGAAAAGGAAACAAAAGAGATTTTAAGAACGCTTAAATTAGATAACTGACACCTTAGAGGGGATTCCCCTCCTTTAAAATCCCTCTGGGCGTCAACTCTGTCTCTCAGGGCCGGCCGCACTATATTTCTAGTCGGCAGTGCCTTTCTCGGAGGGTCGATTTTGTACTTGTACAAAGAACATGTTGGTACGGGATCATACTCGTGGTTCTGAGATTTGGTATTTAACTTGACAATTTTCAGGCTTTAAAATGTTCAAAATCCGGGCCTTGCGCGCCCTTGCCCTATCTTCCAAAGTCAATAAAACCGGGGCGGCTTGCATTTGCGCGCCGTCGCGCCATAAATTCAAAAATTCCCCATTCGCCTGCGGCTCTTCCACCAACGGAATTTTGGGATGAGGCACCTTCTCCAGGCCCTCCCCTGACATTACAACCTTGGTAGAACCCAAAAGAGGGTTGGTGAAAAAAGTTGCAGACGAATTCCCATTACAAAAATTTTCGTCAGAAAAATTACCCTGAGCCCCCCTTATTGCCCTTTCGAGGCCTTCCTTCGTATAATACCCCTTATTAGAAGGCACACTTGCCAACTTTTTACGCTCATCGTTTAATTTGCGTTGATGACGCCTGATCTGACTTTTGCTGAATTTTCTAGGTTTAGAACCCCTAACAATATCGCTAACCTCAATACTCTCTACCTCATTGTCAGAGCGGCACGGCCGGTTAAGGCCGGTGCCAGCCCTACGCAATGTAGCCACCCCCCTCTAGTGTCGTTTCGGCTCTACTGCCGAGCTCCATTGCACGCAAATAAAAAGTTAGTTTCGGAAAACAAAACAATTTTTCTTATAAAAACACGGTGAATTTAAATCAGTTTTTTACAAAATGAGTTTTACAAAATTAGTTCAAAAACTCACAGTTAAGTTACAAAACTAACACTTTTAGCACATAAAAAATCCAAAAATCTTTACAAAATATGAAAAAACTTTTAATGACTCGCGCTGAAAATAGGCTGCCTTCTTTATTTTATTTTTCTGTACAGAAAAATAAAATCCCAAAAATTCCCTGAATTCCCTTTTCTTCCCGGTCCCTGATTCCCGATTTTTATTACAATCCCTGAAACCCGTTACTGAACCCAGACGCCCTGTACCCAACCACGGTCAAACTTGCTTGGCGATTTTTTCCCAAAAAATCCCACAACAACGACTTGCCCCGCCCTGATGTCCCAGTCCCTGAATTCCCGTGACGCGATTCCCCTTTTTGCAATAAACAATCCTTAATCCCTTGACCCAAGAAGCATCAAAACCAATAAATCAAAAAATAAAAATTTTAAAATATTCCCCGAATATTTTATTCAAAATAGATCATTTTGATCATCAAACGCCTAACAAATAAATCCAAAATTCGCCCCGACAGCCGAGAAATCTTTAAAAATATAAAGTAACGGTAACTGACATGAGTTTACAAAATTAACATTCGATAGCGTTGGCAGTAGAACCGTCCCGGCACGGCTTTTAGCGAAAAAGCCTGTGTACCCTGGGAGCGTTTATCTGCCAACGATTTGTGCTCCGGTTTTAAGAAATATTTTCGCAATAAAACGTTAAGATACATCCTGCTCCGCCATCTGACAAAATTCATCTGAACTAGATTCCGTAACATAACATTAAGTCAGTAGAGGAAAATAAATTACGAGACTTAATTGTGGAATTTATTGATATTTTCAAGAGTCCAGATAAGAAACTGACTTATACTTCGCAGGTAACCCATAGGATTATTACAGAGGATGTACCACCTATACTAAAACGTCCTTATCGAGTGCCGTATCATAGACAAGAAATTATGAGAAAAGAGATTAAAAAGTTATTAGATGACGGTGTTCTTGTGGAGAGTCAATCACCTTGGAGTTTTCCTGCAATATTAGTGGAAAAGAAAATACATCCTAAAGAGGATGCTGAATTTCGACTAGTGATCGATTATCGTGAACTAAACCTCATTACCAAGGCAGATTTTTTTTTCCTCTCCCCAATATAAGTGAAACTATTGATAAGCTGACGGGAGCACGCCTCTTTTCAACAATGGATCTCGCATCAGGATATTTTCAAGTACCTGTTCATGCAGACGACCAGGAGAAGACCGCGTTTTCCACACCAGATAATCACTATCATTTTCTACTCATGGCTATGGGCCTGCGCAATTCTCCGGCTACTTGGTCCCGAATAATGCACCACATTCTTGGAAAATTAACCTATACAGAATGTCTAGTATATTTAGATGACATCATTGTATTCTCTAAGGATGTTGAATCACATCTTGAACGTCTGAGACACGTATTTGAGAAAATGAGAGAAAGCAATTTAAAATTTAAACCAACAAAGTGTCATTTTATGAAGAAAGAAATTGAATATCTGGGACACCTTATAAAAGAAGGAGGTTTTACAACAGATCCAAGAAAAACTAAAATAATAGAAACATACCGAATTCCTAAAAATGTACGTGACGTACGAGCATTCCTGGGTTTAGCAAATTTTTACCGAAAATTTGTTCCAAATTTCGCAAAAATTAGTCAACCCTTGACCTTGCCTGCCAAGAAAGATATAAAATACAAATGGGGACCGGAACAGCAAGAAGTTTTTGTTGGTCTAAAAAGAGCTTTAATTCAACCACCAATTTTGAGGTATCCCGATTTTACTAAACATTTTATAGTAAACACAGATGCTAGTGCCACAGCAGTAGCAGCAATTTTAACGCAGACGCATGACGGAGCAGAGTTACCTATTTGTTGTTCAAGTCGTACATTAAATGCCGCAGAAATACCCTATAGTTCAATTGAACGAGAGTGTTTAGCCGTAGTTTTTGCTGTAAAAACTTATAGAAATTACTTAATAGGAACTCATTTTACTCTTATGACAGACCATCGACCTTTAAAATATCTCTTAACTATTAAGGATCCAAGTTCAAGATTAGCAAAATGGGCCATGTTTTTAATGGAATACAGTTTTACAATTGTATGCCGTCCAGGAAAACAAAACAGTAATGTGGATTCGTTAACGCGTTTGGCAAGAGATGAACCGCCAGAACAACTTATAGCCGCTGTAAATAAAATCGAAAATAATGATATTACCCCTGTAACGAGTGTAATATGGAGTAAAGAAGAACTGAGGGAGCTACAAAAAGAGGATCCACATATAGCACAAATTCTAACGACCTTAGATCCAGAGGACGAACATTATTATCTAAACGCAGACGGCCTACTATATCGACGCAGAGAAAATGAACAAAGACACAATATGGTAATGGCGCCACAAAAGATCGTTTCTGACCTACTACAGTTGTATCATAGTTCACTTTTTGGTGCTCACCCTGGTCAGAAGAAAACAAGGGAGCTAATAAAAACAGATTTCTATTGGCCAACATTAAGAAAGGACGTCATCAGTTATGTAGAGCAGTGTAGATCTTGTAATCTCAGAAAAACAAACTACCAACCACCTACAGCTCTACAGGAAAATCCAATACCAGCTATACCATGGGGACGGATTAGTTTGGGTTTAGTAGGACCTTTAAATAGGACCATGAACAATAATAAATACCTTTTAACATGTGTGGATTATTTGACACGTTATCCAGAATGCATACCACTGCCAGATATAAAAGCCGACACTGTGGCAAGAGCCTTTGTCGAACATATTATATGCCGCTATGGAACACCTAGAGAGCTAATTACAGATTGTGGAGCTCAGTTTTTGGGTCAATTATTTTGCAAAATTTGTTCTTTACTAGAAATTAAGAAATTAAAAACGACACCTTATCATTCCAGTGGAAATGCAGTTGTTGAAAGATTCCATAAATCCATAAAAACTATGATCGGACATTTTGTTAGCGAATTTAATGACAGTTGGGATTTAGTATTACCATACTGTCTAATGGCTTACCGAAATTTGCCACACGAAGGTACAAAAGAAACCCCATTCTTTTTAATGTTTGGAAGTGACATGGAACTGCCTATTCACTTAAGTATAAGAGAACAACGTGTAAAATACGACATAGACGAAAACTATGTAAGTGAATTTGTAGCAAGAATGAACAGTGCTCATGAACTAGCTAAAAAGAATTTGGAAAGAAGTATACAGAAACGCTGTGAAAAGCATAATCATAAAAAACTTAGAAAATAATTTCAATTAAGAGATCTTGTTTATTTGTATACACCAGCTATACCTGGAAAGAAACGAGCATCAAAATTTTATAATAAATGGACAGGACCTTATAGAATTATAGAGAAGAAAGGACCAGTTACATTTAAAATTAAGGAAATAAATGGGAAGAAAGAACACATGATACATGCGGATAGATTAAAACCGTGCAAGGAAATTAACTTAACCGAAGAAAAAACAAGGTTAAATAAAATGGAAGAAGTTAGTAAAAGTGATGAAATGGACGCAGAAAATGTACAGATGGATATTGATAAATATTTAGATCATGGAAGAGAAGGAGAGCTTGTACCCCTAGAGGAAGTACAAGAAGAAGCACGAGAAGAAGCACGAGAAGAAGCGGAAGAAGAAGCGGAAGAGGAAGAAGTAGAACAGAACGAAGAAAGTAGCGAAGATTCTTCAGAGGAAATGACGGACGATTCCTTAGATTCTGACGAGGATAGAGAACCACCTGTAAATAATAGATAGACGCGAACTCGTGAAATCAAACTACCTAGAAGGTTCAATGATTACGAGATGTATAAAACTTAGTTAGGAGCCACCATAATATTAGGAATTACACGTTAGCGAAATACGACAAGCACAAGAGTCAGTGATGTTTTCAAGGAAAAGATAAGCCTTAATAAGATTTTAGTGAGACGTAATTCAGGACAAGAAGTACAGTCACAAGGATTCTCTGCATTAAAATTTATTTAACAAACAAGAATTAGAAAATTTGGCAAATAGTACAATACAAAACAAAAAGTGTATGGATATTTTACAATTTCGGGAGATTTTATGAGCGGGTTAATTGGATTATACTTTATATTCAGAATATTTAAATTTCTGAAAGAAACATTCATAAACGTTCACAGAATAACTGGATGCACACTACATCTTATCGCATCTTGTTGGAATACTCTAACTTTGTTCGTACTACATAACAGGCAAGAAAAACAGAATAGATCGGAGAACACCGAAAAAGCGGTTTCCAGCTACTGGAAAAATGAAGACCCAGCAAGCGATTCAACAAATACCAATACATAACCTAATGTACCTAAAAAGCATGTGTTATTTCAAATTAAAGACGAAATAGATAGAGCTACATCATCAAATATAAACCAACCGAAACAAACATCGTACGCCACCTTGCGGCAGGAAATGCAAAATATGCCAACCATTAAATGGAGCCTATTTGGAAAAGAAGAAACTGTTAAAAAGTAATAAAAAAATTCATAAAAAGGACCTTATGCGCCATCTATAGAGATAAAGTCAAGAATCCGTATTTTAAGAATAAAGGAAATGATAACCAGAACGGAGACTAAAAACCACCCGTAAAGTGCTGCCGATTTTTAAAATAAGGGGGAAAGTGGTGTAGTGTCCCGCGACTAGGTAATTGAATTAAATAATTTTAATAGTAGAAAATTAATTAATTAAAAAATTAAGTCATATTATTTTTTATTCGTTTTACCAGATTAAAAAGTTTTTATTACGAAAGAAAAATTTTTTTTTAAATTTATTTTGAGAGGAAAACTAAAAACAAGAAAACTTAAAAAATATGTAAGACTCACTATTAAGTAGTATCCAAAAGTATCCAAGAATAATAAAAAGGCCATTATTGCACTCCGAAAAGGAGAATGAAATCAACCAGTTTAAACACCAATGGTTTCAGGAATTTTTACGGAGATGTATTTTTGGACAAAAGGGAGGATTGTCTAAGTCAGTGTAAAATATTTTAAATGCAGGAAAAAATTAAAATAAAATAATAAAAACTCACTGTTATTAAGAATAAAAATTATACAAGAAAAACTGTATAAAATAAATTCACTAACCAAACACTTTTTAATCACTAACATTTCGACTGTTTAAGATCGCGACCCGTTAAAAACTAACACCGGGAAACAGTTCGAATAGGAAGAAAGACTCCTTCTTTTAAACCCCACCTGCGTAAGAAAGTCTGTTCGTATCCGAAAATAGCAATCCGAAGAACTTTCGGTAACCCTCGGCATTGTCCCAATTAATTAGAGGTGACAACACAATGTAATTAATTGCCGAAAAATATGACAAGGTGTAATAAACATGTCACCTTTAAATTTATAGCCTATCGGAATGTCTTGCAACAAAGGAGCACATGTCCTAAAATTTAGGTAATTAATTGCTTTGTTTTTAAGTATGAAAATAGAATGATTTATAGGTATGCACCTGTGCAATTGGATTAGATTGAGGGGAAAATTTTGATATAAAAGGCGGACAGAGGTCTTATTGAGTCAGTCATTGTTCCAGTATTATACGTGTTTTTGAAAATTCGAACCAAGTCGCGAAAAAGTGTAATTTGTTAAACGTTACTCTGTCCGTTTGGAAAGTGAAAAGTCGTGAACAGTATTTACGCGAAACTCTGTGCTTTTGCAAAATAAGTCAAAAAGTTTATTTTGCCACTTTAGTCGCGAATTACGGAAGTCGGTTCGGTAAATAATACTTTAAGAAAATATTTTATTGTATTGTCTTGTAATTCATTAAGAAGACGTAACGGTAACAGGATTTGGGGACACGGCCGAGTTATTTATAGCCGAGAGTAAGTGTCATAGCGCCACATCTGCTATTTTAGGAATATATATTTGGATTACACTGAAAATAAAGAATGTATATAATACTGGGTGGCTCCAACATAAGGTTTTAATGTTGTAAAAGATAATATACATTAAAATTTTTCTTTTAACTTGAAATTAATAAATAGTGTTTGTGAAACTACATTTGTGTATCAATAGCTGTTTTACTCTATGGAAAAGAGTAATAAATCTTCAACTTTTGCACAACTTAAATAGGCAATTTCTAAAAGTGAATCTGTAGGGAATTGAGTTAGATAAAAAGTGAAAATTAGGTTGTTTTTGCATTGAAGCACAGGAATCTTCCGAATCCCGCAAATTTATTAAATCTTATACACCACCTTTGGCCAAAAGATTATCAAGTCGCTCGGGTAAGTAAAAGACAGGTCAAGGTCGAGGTGGGTGTATAGTGCATTAAGTCCTGTAAAGTTTAAACTAGTAAATCATTCTCTAAAAACTGGTGAAGTGCCTCAAGGAATGAAGATTGCTGACGTTAGACCAATTTTTAAGTCAGGCGATAAACAACAACTAAATAATTACGGGCCGATATCAGTGTTGCCAATATTGTCAAAGATTTTTGAAAGAATAGTAAAGGATAGTCTTAATTTACATTAAAATTCAATAATTTTTTTATCTAAATGGCAATATGGCTTTCAAGAATCAACTGATACATATTCTGCAGCTGTTGATTCAATTTCAGAAATTCAAATGGCTTATGATAGAGGCCAAAAATGTACACTTGTTTTTCTAGATCTTTGCAAAGCTTTTGATACAGTAAATTGTATTCTTTTAAAAAAACTTGATATGATAGGTATTTCGGGTGTAGTTTTTGACTTGTTTAGAAACTATTTGAATCAGCGGAAACAAAAGGTTCGTATCAAAAATAAATATAGCAAATTTCTTAATTTTAATTGTGGTGTTCCGCAAGGTTCGATTTTGGCCCCTTTATTTTTCCTTATATTTATATTAATTCTATATTGACATTAAAATTGAAAGGGAAAATTAAATTGTTTGCTGATGATACAACTATTTTATACATCGCTGATTCATATGAAATTATACAAAATTTTATAAATCATGATATGAAAATCATTGAATTATGAATGTGCGTAGTCATAAATTAACAATAAATTTGGAAAAGGCCTCTTTTTTATTTATAGGAAAGAAACCCAATTTATACAGAAGTGATTTAAAATTAAAAGTCGGGCATTAAAACAATCAAATAAAATAAAATTTTTGGGGTTGATAATAGATGAAGCTATTAATTGGAGTGAACACATTGAATATATTAAACAGAAAATAGTTGCACCAGTGAGGATTTAAAAAAAAACTCAGTTTTTTTACTCCAAATTATATGTTACGTCCTATTTATTTTGCTATTATTCACTCTCATTTACAATATTTAACTTTAATATGGGGATCAACTTTTCAAAATTTGCTTAACCCTTTACAAGTTTTACAAAATAAAGCAATTAAAAATATATATTGCTGGGATAGACAATATTTAACTAAACTTTTATAAAAAAAAATTAATATTATGTCACTTAATGCAAAATATTGTTTTTGTTCACCAAATTATATCAAAAAATAAACATTCAAATATAAAGTTCAATTACAGACGTGACGTAGGTACATGATCATTTAACTAGAACTGTTTTCAATATTGATTTACCTTTAATACAGACTAGGGCAGGTCAGAAATCCATTTATTATCAAGGTATGAAATTTTACAACGAAATACCCCAAGAATTAAAATGTTTAAACATAAAACGTTTTAAAATAATAACAAAGAAACTACTTAAAAAAGGGAAAGCTAAATTTTATACTAAAAAATATTTAAACGTGCACTTATTTTATGATTACCTTATTATTCTTGTCAAAATTATTTATAAATACATAAATACTTGAATAATTTTACACATATATTTAAATATTTTTATTTTTTTATTGAATATTAACATTTTAAGTATTATTTTGACTTACCTTGTATTTTAATTAGTTATATTTAAAAAATATATTTTTGATGTTGTTATTAGTAGAGAATCCCGCATAAGCAGATGCTTTTGGGATTTTGTTTGGAATAAATAAAAATAAAAAATACTAAACAATTAAAAAAATATGTTGATTTTTGTTACATTAAAGTTTAAATATGAAATAAAAATAATTAAATATTTTTTTGTTCAGTTTATTAATGATTTAAAACAATTAAATGCTTAATGTGCAATCCTAGAACGACATACACCCTTTTCTAATCACTTACAAAAAAAATATTTTATAAATAAACCACTTCATTTTCACCTCATTTAAAAGAAAACAGAAAAGGTAAGATCATAGACACTTTAACTGCTATATCCATGGTAATGACATAAATATTTCTAAATGTTTTGCTAATAGTCTGGAAGCCAGAATAATGCTTGTTCCAGAATTTCCTCGGCACGATGGAACGTATGTTATCATTTAAACCATTTTAGTTAAGGAAATGTTCCCTTATGACAAGTAAGCAAGAATTATAAAACTCCGTATGGATACACTATGAAAAATGCAAATAAAAATCAAAGAGCGGTCATGTGTCATACACCATCATTTAGATAATAAACACTTTACTATAACATGCCAAATACTATCATATGCAAGGCAGGTTTGTTTAGGAAATCGGGTGACACTAATGGCAGCCGCAGCATAATTTCATTTAATACTCTTAATGGGTTTGCACTTACCATTTACTTTAGCTCGAAATTGTATCTGTTAGCTTGGAGAACCTTTATGACCTGTTGGCCCGTAATAGAGGTGCATTAAACGGTGATCTTGCCGTGATTGAAAATTGACCTTAAAATCCAGTGTCGGACTACTAGAGATGTAAATGTTCTAATTTTCCTTGACGAGTAAGTACGTACGTATCCGCCTAATACCGTGCGAGCAAAAATTATTTGCATCAAAGATTCCCTTGCATCTAAGGACGTAATGCTTAGCCGTAGAGCTTAATACCTGTTGGGTGTCAGTAACTACCTGAATTAACAATCAATCAGTTATTCCGTCATCTTTGACAGAGTCGTTACAAGTAATTTGATTTATCGCTATTTTTTCCAATTTCTTGAATAATTCACACAATGGGCTTTACGGAACAGCACAAAACATTTATGTTTGAAGCGGATTTTCGAAACGGGGTTAGAGTAAATGGTGAGTGGCAATACAATCCGGGTTTGTGCATGGACGATTTTCACGAACATTTTCCTAACGTCGTTGCTTTTATTGCTGGGGATTTTTATCATTGCCTGAAAAGAACCGTGGCTGTATTTAAGGAGACAGGTTCTATACAACACAAAAAGGAGCATGAAGACCATCTGTAAGAACAGAAGAAGTTGTTGCAAAAGTTCGTGAAATAATGCAAAATACGCCAATAAATTGTATAAGACGCCTGTCTCAAGAAGTGGTAAGATCTTATGGAACATGCAGGACTATTCTTAAGAAGCAGCTAAATTTATTTCCTTATAAAGTACACGTATTCCAGAAATACAAGCCGCAGATTTTGCGACACGCAGGAATTACTCTCAATGGTTTACCTACCCTTCACTTTCACTTTTCACTTTCAAAACATCTATCTTTATTATTCATAATTATATACATGACACAAAATCTACATTTACATAATATTTTATAATATATTTATGTATGGTTTCTCTCTGGATACTGCCCAGGACACGCACTGACATCGCCAGTGGGGTTGATGTTGGCCCGAGGTAGACTTTAATGACGTTCAGCTAAGCTTGTTTCGGACGGTTCCGTAACCCTCTACCGCCATGAAAGAGTTTGTTTTTAAAATTTGAAAATTGAAAAGGTTGATAATTCTGGATGTGAAAGCTTATGGTTTGCGAATACTGGAAAAATAGGGTAAAAACCAGCTTAATTTTGTCAGGTACAAGGTAGCATAATTTTTGCCTCTTGGCTAGAACGTGCGCGGTGGGCTTGTCCCCTCTCTTTAGGGCGGAGTTAAGTTTGCATTGCAATTTCTGTGTATGATGCACTTGTTTTTGATTTATTTAAATTATGTAATGGATTCACTGGAAATAAACCGGTAGTTTAGCATATAATGGTTTGTGAGTAGGATTGTCAATTTGTCTGGTTTGTGTCATATTTTGTGTCAGTTCTGAATTTTGTATTTGATTTTGATAGAAATTAATTGCAAGGTCTTGTACGTATTGATGAAATACCCAGGTAGCAGAGTCACGTGAATTCACCTGATTTTGACGTCGATATGTGGTGATATTTGGTCGAAAATTATCACGGGTCTTAAGTTACGTCATTTACACGTCGAATTTGATACCTATTTTAGAGATGTTGAAATAGTTCGTATATATCACGTCATTATAACGTCCCTAATTTATTTCTATAAAAGCTTAATTTAATGACTTAATAATATAGGTACGTAAATTTAACTGAAATAAGTATACATACAGGTATATAGAAAAAAAATATCAGATTGATCATCGTAATTATTGTAAATAGGTACCTATATATTGAACGATAAATAATATGGAGATGTCAAACAAAAATATACATAAGTATTTTAGAATATTTTTATAAGATAACTTTAAGACATATTTTTGTAATTAGTCGAATGCTATAAAATTTAATTTACTTGTCGTCCTAAAAAGGACAACCACAAAAAAGGTATACGTATCATATATATGCACAAACACAAATGTTCAGATACTATTAGCGATGCAGGTATACAAATAACAGTAGGTACCATGACAAATAACTAATTTCTAAATATTTGAATTTCCCGCTAAAAATTGACAATTGACATTGCCCTCGCCCACGCTTGTCACCCACGTAGAAGTTTGTCTCATTTACCGCTTTAGTTTGGTGGCATGCGCGACATTTTGGTTATTCGTTTCTTTTGTGTTTTAATAATTGGTGTGTTCGGTTTTATAAGTGTTTCAATTCCTTTGTATCATAACCGTAATGATGGCATAGTTATGTAATCTGATTTTGAGGTCATTAGTGTAGTAAAAATTAAAAAAAAAACTGTCGTTTTTACAGATTATTTATGTGTTTAATTTATCAAACATCCTAGAATGGAAGCTCGAGTTTCAACCATGTCAAAATTTGAATAGCTTGCCTTCGATTCAGGTATCATTATTTTTGAATTCAATGAAGTACAGAACGCTGAAGACCCTGCAATCGGAGCGAAAATGTCAGCATTTATTACTTTGACACGGTTAAAACCAATAATTCACCATGCTATCCCTACTCGGGAATAGGTCTTTTTGAGGTGAACAATATACGTCTTATTAACGTGTCCGGAATGACGTCAATTCGCTGTGACATATTGCCGTCATATAAACGTCTTTTCTGCGTGTAAATGACGTGTATTTGCTACCTGGGTAGTGGTGTCTGTGTAGCTTGGTGTAGGTGGCGGATTGGCGTGTATCGGTTTGTTCTTAGTACCTGTCTAAGTATTTTATTTTGCTGAATTTGTAAAATGCGAAAATGTCTATCCGTCATACTACACCAAACTGGGCTTGCGTAAGTCATCGTCGGTTTAATTATTTGGTTATAAATTATTAATTTATTTTGAGGTGATAGCGGGCAATTATTTTTAAGTAATTTATTTAATGAATTAGAAACTGCTAAAAACTTTCATACTATGTTGTTTGTGTTTTGTTTAAAAGTCAGTCCTTTGTCCAAAATCACTCCTAAATATTTTATTTGGTCTGTTGGTTGTATTTGCTGTCTATTTATTATTTATGTGTGTATTTGTTCGTTTTTTGGTCATTATCATGCATTCACATTTGTTTTGGTTTATTTCCAGCTTCCATTTTTCATACGATGGTAGTAGGATATTTAAGTGGTTTGTAATAGTTTGTCTTGCCGCATTGGCGTAAAAAGAATGTGCATAAACAAGTACATCGTCCACAAAAATTGCAAGGTTCGAGTTTGGAAAATGTGGAATATCCGCTGTGTATAAATTAAAGAGAGGGCCCGCTAGATTAGTGCCCTGTTGAAGGCTCGCATGTAAAAACACCGGTTCTGAGAAATCGCCCTCTACCCTGACTCTTAATGTTCTTTTTGTGATGTAGGAATGTAACAATGAAATAAAGTGTAGTGGAAATTCATGAATTTTAACAAGTTTGAAAATCAGTCCATTATACCAGACGCTGTCAAATGCCTGTTTTATATCCAATGACAGGAGCACTGTGTTTTTCATCTGGTTAAACTTTTTTATTGCTTGTTGCGCAACATGCGCTACCAGAAGCACAGCGCTCCTGCCATTTCGGAATCCAAACTGCTCCTCCGGGATTTTCTGGTCTAATGGACTGATTTTCATTCTTTTATGTATTATTTTTTCAGCCACTTTTCCGAGAACACTTAAGAGAGCAATAGGTCTGTAAGATCCAGGCCGGTTTGCTGGTTTGCCTTGCTTTAAAACTGGTATTATTATTGCTCCCTTCCATGCGCTCGGAAAGTGCTGTAATAGAAAAATTGAATTTATAATATAAGTGAATTGAACTATTGTTTTTTGTGGTAAATTTTTTATCAGAATAGGGGCGATTTCGTCTTCACCGGGTGCTTTTTTATTTTTAAGATCTTTAATGATTTTAATGATTTCAATTGGTTTTGTATAAATTTTTTGTAAAATAGTAGGAGGAATCGGATATTTATTTTTCGTGAATGTATTTGCTAAATTAGTTATTTCGTTTTGTTCTGCACTAATATTGGGCTTCCCTGCACACATTTGTCCATAGTAGTCCGCTATTGTCTGAGCTTTTTCTTGGTTATTTTGTGGAGTTTGTGTGAATGATGGAATTTGTACTTTTGTCTTTTTTGTCCGTCTTATTAAGTTCCATAAAGAATTGTCTGTAGTTGTTAATTTAGATAAAATATTCGTCCAGGTTTGATTTTTATATTCTTTTATTCTATTTTTGATCTCATAATTTAATTGTCTTAGTGTAATTAAGTCTTGCATTGTCCTGTGTCTTTGCCATCTCTTGCGTATTGCGTTTCTGTATCTTATTAAATTTAATATGTTTTCGGGTAGTCTGTTTTCCTTGGGCGTTAATTGAACTTTTTTGGCAGTGAGATTTGATTTCTAGCTTGTTGTATGTTGTTGGTTAGTTTGTCCACTTCATGTTCTAGTTGCTCTATTGTATTAATATTATTATTTATTTCTGTAATATTGTTTAGTGTCTGTCTGTACAAATTCCAATTCACTCCATTATATAACCACGTAAAAGGTTGTTTTTTTTTGTAGGTCTATTGTCCATTTTATTAATACAGGAAGGTGATCAGAAGAAAGCTCATTTAAAACTGTTGCGTCTGTTAAATTTGTAAGATTTTTATATAAAAATATGTCTAAATAAGAAGGAGTTCTTTGTCGTCTGTTGTCGTAAAAAGTCGGTATTGATGGTAAAATTATTTGAACGTCATAATTATTTAGATACTGCATTAGTCTTTGTCCGTGTTGGTTTGTTCTGTTGGCTCTCATAGTAGTATGTTTTGCATTCAGGTCGCCCAATATTAGTACTTTAGCTGCTTGGTTAAATATTGCATCTAGGTCGTTATCGGTAAAATTAAGGTTTGGATGTGCGTAGCAGCTAGTGATTACAGTGCCGTTTTTTAATTTTATAGATACATGTTCGATATTTGAATTTGTATTATTTAGTTTTATATGCGGAATGTTGTTTTTAATCACTAGCGCTACGCCTCCTCCCCTGCCATCCCTGTCAGATCTGTAAATTTGGTAGTTTCTTAATTTTATTTTGACTTGCGGAATAATTTTTGTTTCATTAATAGACATTATGCTAACCTTGTGCCCTGACAAAAAGTGCTTAAGTTCCTCCAATTTGTTTCGCAAACCATTTGCATTCCAAGTTACTATATTCAAGGAGTTAATGAAAACTAAATATTGTATTTATTGAGATTATTGCCCATTAGGGCCATCATTACTGATACGCGCTCTTCTTTTGTTTTAGTTTTCTTTAACTCCTTGGTACAATCAGTTAAAAATCTAATGAATTCGTTTATGTTTATAAGATTATTGAACTCATTCATGACAGTAAAAAGGTTACTTGCCTGTTCGAGTCCCAGCTGTTCGTCATTTTGATGGGCGGTGCCTTGTGGACGTGTCCTGGACAGTGTCGGGAAGGTATCGTCATAGTTTTGGTCCTGTTGCTGTAAGGGTTGATTTTCCTGTAGGGGGTTGCTGTCGGAGATGCTATTTGCCCTAGCATTAGATGGTCCACTTGCCCTGGCCGTTTGTTGCATCCAAGGGTTGTTCTGGGGTAAGGGTGCAGGTTTGTATTTCATGCTTTGTTTTTGTTTGTTTTCCATGATTTGCTGCGCTTTGTAAATGTAAACTTGGCAGGTTGGTGAGTTGGCACGGTGTTCTTTCTTGCAATTTATGCATTTTATTGCATAATCAGGATTGCATTGTGCAGTTGGATGCGCTCCTGCACAGCGCAGGCATCTTTGTTGACGAAAACAGTTTGTAGGGGCATGCCCCCATTGTCCGCATTTTTTGCACTGGATTATGAGTGAGTTTTGCCTTCGTCTTTCCCACGTTATTCTGACATAATTTAGGTATTTTATTTTTTCTAGCATTTGCAATTTAACTGTGGTGTTAGTACTAATCATGTATAATGGTCTGAAATGGGTCTTCATTATGTAGAGGTTTTTTTATTGATAGCCGTGTTGTTGTTGCAGTTCATTTTTTATATCTTGCGTATCCGGTAGGTGGTCAAGCCCTTTTATTACAAATGCATGGGTGCGATCTTCGTCTGTTGCATATGTGTGCAATTCCAATGTTTCTTCGGTTTGTAGAATTGCTTTGTAATTATAGTACTCTTCTTTGTCGTTAATATAGATGATGGTGTTATTTTTTGTGAATTTTAGTGTAAAGCCTTTTTTGATGTATTCTCCTAGGTCTTTAGTTAGTTCTTCGTATGCATTCCTGTCCTTAATAATTCCTTTCAGTATTATTGGTGGTGGTTTTGTTGGTTTTTTACTTTGTTGTGGATTGTTTTTTAGGTTTTTTAGGCGGAGCCTTTTGGGGTGGTTTTTGTTGCTTTTTTGTTAGAGAATGATTGTTTTGTTTTGTTTGCAATCTCGGACTGTGCGTTCGATTCGTTGTCCGTCTCTATTTCCATATCGGATTTCGATTCTTCTGGGTCCGATAGGGGTTGATATCGGTTTTTAAGGGTGAGTTGGGGGCGATCGTGCAGGATGTTGTTGAATCGTATTTTGGCTGGAGTTTTGGGTCTTATAAATACTTCTTCTCCTCTCTGTATTTGTTCTCTTTCTTTCTGTATCCTCTCTTCTAGGGTTTCTTGACGTTGATTTTGCGGTATTGTTTGTGGTGTTATTTGTGGTGGTTGCGTTTTGATTGCATCGTTTCCTTTTTGGGCTGCATTTTTGTCTGAAATCGGTGGTGTAAGCGGTATTGGATTTTTTACCGCGTGCTTCTTCTTGAGATGTTGTATGACTTCTACACGCATCCTGTCTCTTTCAATTTACATTGTTTGAAGTAGTCTGAACAGGTTCCACAGTATGACCTGTGCGTTTGCAAATATTTTATCAGCGTTTTCCCTGGTTTTCTTGTTGATGCTGATAGGCTTGGGTTACTTGGACTGCTACTAGCGATGCTCAGATTATCATCTATTTCGATGTTTTGGCTGTTATTTTCATTAGTCATCTCGTAATCCAATTGGAATTGTGTTTGTTGGGTGTCTTGGGCACCCCCATGTTCGTCCATTTTTTGCTGTTGATCGATTTCAGGAAAACCAAGGTTTAGGTCTTTTCGAATATAAAGTAATGCCTTTCGGTCTCTTAAATTCTGCAGCTACTATGCAAAGAGCCATGGATTTAATTTTAGGCCCGGAGTTGGAACCATTTTGTTTTGTATATTTAGATGATATATATCATTATCACTAGCCCTAATTTTGAAATTCATATTAAAGTTTTGAAGGAAGTTTTCGATCGTTTAAAAAATGCTAATTTAACTATAAATTTAGAAAAATGTAATTTTTGTCGCCCCTCCTTAAGTTATCTTGGTTATGAAGTTGATAAAAATGGCTTACATACTAGTGAGCAAAAAGTTGCTGCTGTCCAGAATTTTCCCATTTCGAAAAATACTACAGAAATTAAACGCCTACTTGGTTTAGTTGGTTGGTACCGACGTTTCATTAAAGACTTTGCTACTATCTCGTCATCTATCACTGATTTATTAAAAGGCAGAAAGAAAGGCCAGGCAATCACGTGGACACCAGAGGCTGATAAAGCCTTCTGTGAAATTAAAAATAGGTTGACAAATGCCCCTGTACTTGCTTGCCCAGATTTCTCTAAACCTTTTTTTATTCAAACCGATAGTAGTGATACAGGCATGGGCGCTGTACTATTCCAAGAAAATGAAGGTTTTGAACATCCTATAGCATAAGCTAGTAAAACTCTTAATAAATCTCAACGTAAATATTCTGTTTCGGAAAAGGAAATGCTTGCTTTTATATTTGGTATCGAACAGTTTCGAGGTTATGTCGAAGGTACCTAGCTTTCACAGTTATAACTGACCATGCAGCTTTGGTTTGGTTGCACAATTTATCTAATCCTACTGGAAAATTAGCCAGATGGGCTCTTAAGCTTTCCCAATATGATTTTATTCACTGTAAAGGTTCACTTAATGTTGTTGCCGATGCTCTTTCTAGGGCTGTTCCTTTTGAAAATAATAATTTTACGGAGAGTAACATATCTGTTTTTGATGTATCAACTATTCAACCCGATCAATGGTATATAATAATATGATTATTAAAGGATCCACAGATCCTAATTTATATCCTACTTTTTGTGTTAGGGATAATCTGTTGTATAAATATGTCATTAATTATCATGGTATAATGAGTAACTTAAATGAATGGAAGCTTGTAATTCCTACTAAGAACCGGGAAGAAATTCTTAAATTGTATCATGAATGAATGTGCAGGCCATTTTGGTATATCTAAAACTTTGACTAGAATTATCTCTCTTCCCTGTTTAAAATATACGATATAAAACGATAAAAAACAATATAGATCGTATCCAAATTAATCGTTTTCTATGCGTGACCACGATTGAAATTTATTTGCCGATGAAATCTCTATCCGTTTTAGTTGTATTGTATCTACATTTTTGCTTTCTATCGTATTTAATCGTGTAAAAGTATATTGAAATCTAATACCGTTTAATTGGTTGCTCAGGTTAATCATATTCTAATTGTAAAACCCGACCCAGATTCAATGTTATTCTATTTCCAATCTGTTTGGATTCGTAATTAACATAATTATTTTAATATGTTTCTATATGCTATAAAGGCATAAAGAATCTAATAGTTTTTAATCGTGATTTTAATATCGACATTTAATCTGTTTTTAAATACACTATGATTTATATCATTTTCTATTGTATTAAGGACGTACAATTCTAGTACGCTTTTAAACGGAATAAACATTTAATTCCCTATCCATTCCTATCATGTTTTTAGTATTTATAATGAATATGTTTTAAATCGCACTTCAATTTCAATTGTTTTCTATTGTATTACAGCAGTAAATTTTTATTATGTTTTTATATGAAATGAACATTTTTTCCCCTATTCGTTTCTATCGTGTTTTTAATACTCATAATGAATCAGTTTTGAAAAGCAGTACAATTTCTATCGTTTTCTATTGTACTACAGTCGTTCAATTCTAATATGTTTTTATACAGAATAGACATTTTTTAATACCCTATCCATTTCTATCGTGTTTTAATACGTATAATGAATTTCTTTTAAAAAGCAGTACAATTTCTATTGTTTTCTATTGTATTACAGTCGTACAATTCTAATATGTTTTTATAAGAAATTAACATTTTTTACCCTATCCGTTTCTATCGTGATATTAATAATTATAATAAATCTGTTTTAAAAAGCAGTACAATTTCTATCGTTTTCTATTGTATTACAGTCGTACAATTCTAATATGTTTTTATAAGAAATTAACATTTTTTACCCTATCCGTTTCTATCGTGATATTAATTATTATAATAAATCTGTTTTAAAAAGCAGAACCATTTCTATCGTTTTCTATTGTATTACAGTCGTACAATTCTAATATGTTTTTATAGGAAATTAACATTTTTTACCCTATCCGTTTCTATCGTGATATTAATAATTATAATAAATCTGTTTTAAAAAGCAGAACCATTTCTATCGTTTTCTATTGTATTACAGTCGTACAATTCTAATATGTTTTTATAGGAAATTAACATTTTTTACCCTATCCGTTTCTATCGTGATATTAATAATTATAATAAATCTGTTTTAAAGAGCAGAACAATTTCTATCGTTTTCTATTGTATTACAGTCGTACAATTCTAATATGTTTTTATAGGAAATTAACATTTTTTACCCTATCCGTTTCTATCGTGATATTAATAATTATAATAAATCTGTTTTAAAAAGCAGTACAATTTCTATCGTTTTTTATTGTATTACAGTCGTACAATTCTAATTTGTTTTTATAAGAAATTTACATTTTTTACCCTATCCGTTTCTATCGTGATATTAATAATTATGATAAATCTGTTTTAAAAAGCAGAACAATTTCTATCGTTTTCTATTGTATTGCAGTCGTACAATTCTAATATGTTTTCATGGGAAATTAACATTTTTTACCCTATCCGTTTCTATCGTGATATTAATAATTATAATAAATCTGTTTTAAAAAGCAGAACAATTTCTATCGTTTTCTATTGTATTACAGTCGTACAATTCTAATATGTTTTTATAAGAAATTAACATTTTTTACCCTATCCGTTTCTATCGTGATATTAATAATTATAATAAATCTGTTTTAAAAAGCAGAAAAATTTCTATCGTTTTCTATTGTATTACAGTCGTACAATTCTAATATGTTTTTATAGGAAATTAACATTTTTTACCCTATCCGTTTCTATCGTGATATTATTAATTATAATAAATCTGTTTTAAAAAGCAGAACAATTTCTATCGTTTTCTATTGTATTACAGTCATACAATTCTAATATGTTTTTATAAGAAATTAACATTTTTTACCCTATCTGTTTCTATCGTGATATTAATAATTAGAATAAATCTGTTTTAAAAAGCAGAACAATTTCTATCGTTTTCTATTGTATTACAGTCGTACAATTCTAATATGTTTTTATAGGAAATTAACATTTTTTACCCTATCCGTTTTTATCGTGATATTAATAATTATAATAAATCTGTTTTAAAAAGCAGAACAATTTCTATCGTTTTCTATTGTATTACAGTTGTACAATTCTAATATGTTTTTATAAGAAATTAACATTTTTTACCATATACGTTTCTATCGTGATAATAAAACAACAATAAATTAATAAATCTGTTTTAAAAAGCAGAACAATTTCTATCGTTTTCTATTGTATTACAGTCGTACAATCCTAATATGTTTTTATAGGAAATTAACATTTTTTACCCTTTCCGTTTCTATCGTGATATTAATAATTATAATAAAACTGTTTTAAAAAGTAGTACAATTTCTATCGTTTTCTATTGTATTACAGTTGTACAATTCTAATATGTTTTTATAAGAAATTAACATGTTTTACCCTATACGTTTCTATCGTGATATTAATAATATTATAATAAATCTGTTTTAAAAAGCAGAACAATTTCTATCGTTTTCTATTGTATTACAGTCGTACAATTCTAATATGTTTTTATAGGAAATTACCATTTTTTACCCTATCCGTTTCTATCGTGTTATTAAATTATAATGAATCTGTTTTAAAAAGCAGTACAATTTCTATTGTTTTCTATTGTATTACAGTCGTATAATTCTAATATGTTTTCATACAGAACAGGCATTTAATACCATATCCGTTTCTATTGTGTTTTTAATACTCATAATGAATCAGTTTTAAAAATTCCTATGCTTTTTAAAATATATTCATTATAAGTAATAAAAACACCATAGAAACGGATAAGGTTTTAAATGTCTATTCCGTATAAAAACATATTAGAATTGTACGACTGTAATACAATGGAAAACGATAGAAATTGTAAGAATACAATAGTTCCGGATAGGGTATTAAATGTTTATTCCATATAAAAACATATTAGAATTGTACGGCCGTTATATAATGGAAAACGATAGAAATTATAGTGGTTTTCAAAACAGATTCACGATAAGTATTAAAAACACGATAGAAACGGATAGGGTTTTATGTGTATATTCTGTATAAAAGCATATTAACTAGAATTGTACAACTGTAATACACTAGAAAACAATAGAAATTGTACTGCTTTTAAAAAAAAATCACTATTACTATTAAAAACTCGATAGAAACGGTTAAGGTATTAACTGGTTATTCCATATAAAAACATATTACAATAATTGTACAACTGTAATACAATGGAAAACGATAGAAATTCCACTGCTTTTTAAAACAGATCCAATATAAGTATTAAAAACACGATAGAAACAGATAAGATTTTTAATGTCTATTCCGTATAAAGACTTATTAGAATAGTGCGAGTGTAATACAATGGAAAACGATAAAAATTCGAATGCTTGTTAAAACAGATTCATTATAAGTATATTAAAAACACGATAGAAATGGATAAGGTTTGAAATGTCTATTCCGTATAAAAACATATTACAAGTGTACGACTGTAATACAATGGAAAACGATAGAAATTCCACGCTTTTTAAAACAGATTCAATATAAGTAATAAAAACACGATAGAAACAGATAAGATTTCAAATGTCTATTACGTATAAAAATTTTCTAGAACAGTGCGAGTGTAATACAATGAAAAACGATAGAAATTCTGCTGCTTTTTAAAACAGATTCATTTTAAAACACAATAGGAATTAATAAGGTTTTAAATGTCTATTCCGTATAAAAACATATTAGAATAAAATTGTACGACTGTAATACAATGGAAAACGATAAAAATTTTACTGCTTTTTAAAACAGATTCATAATAAGTAATAAAAACACGATAGATACGGATAAGGTTTTAAATGTCTATTTCGAATAAGAACAGATTAGAATTGTACCACTGTAATTCAATAGAAGACGATAGAAATTGTACTGCTTTTTAAAACAGATTTATTATAATTATTAATAACACGACAGAAACGGCCGATAGGGTAAAAAATGTAAATTTCCTATAAAAACATATTAGAATTGTACGACTGTAATACAATAGAAAACGATAGAAATTGTTCTGCTTTTTAAAACAGATTTATTATAATATTATTAATATCACGATAAAAACGTATAGGGTAAAAAAATGTTAATTTCTTATAAAAACATATTAGAATTGTACAACTGTAATACAATAGAAAACGATAGAAATTGTTCTGCTTTTTAAAACAGATTTATTATAATTATTAATATCACGATAAAAACGGATAGGGTAAAAAATGTTAATTTTCTATAAAAACATATTAGAATTGTACGACTGTAATACAATAGAAAACGATAGAAAGTGTTCTGCTTTTTAAAACAGATTTATTATAATTATTAATATCACGATAGAAACAGAATTTCTTATAAAAACATATTAGAATTGTAGGTACGACTGTAATACAATAGAAAACGATAGAAATTGTTCTGCTAGTTACATACTGAGAAAACGATGAACTAGACGATTCCCAGGCCAACCTTTCCGAGAAGCCTTATCTCTTGATGATGCTACTTTTTACAATAATGTTAATGTAATTTTTTTAAATAAAGTATTCTTTGACTTGAGCTCGTTAAAGTCAGACGCTGTATTTTCCGAAGTAAAATAAAATTGTTTTTAAAAATAGTTTTCTCTGTTTTTTAAACTTAACTGGCGCAGTCGGTAGGATAGTGCGTCAACGCGTTTAATCGAACGGATATCGATCGTACGCGTCGATTGCGGTTTCAACCCTTAAGTGCTATCCAAAAGAACCACCCCGGAGAAGCCACGTCAGACAGTCAGCCACCAAGCAGACAACCAAGCAACCACAGCCAATCAAGAATCGGGAGAGAAAGACACTAAGTAAGTGCCATTTTCCTTTTCGCCCCTTTTATCCTCTGTTTAAGGTATTTTAGGGATAATCATAGTTTCTGTGCATCGTGCATATCACTTAGCTTTTAGGCAGTCTATTGGAGACAAAAAGTAATTTTAAGCAGTCTATTGAAGACAAAATAATTTTAGGCAGTCTATTGGAGACAAAATAATTTTAGGCAGTCTATTGGAGACAAAAAGTAATTTTAAGCAGCAAAAACATTATTTTTGTAGGCCTATTACTGGCAAAATAGAATTATAGATTGTTTATTCAATTTAGCTTTTGAAATACATTATTCTAAACAAAATGAGTAAGTCACAAGTGACACCCGCGGTACAAACGGCACAAGGCCCACTAGCTGTAAATTGGGACCTTTTTAAATCAAAAATCGAAAATATAAAACCCTTTGATGGCAATAGTAATCATTTAAATAAGTTTTTAAAAAGATGCGACGACCTAGTCGCCAAATATAAACCGTTTAACGATGATGATTTAAATGCTCATGTACTTGAGTGCATAAATGAAAAACTGACAGGTAGAGCGGAAAACATGATTGCAAATCGAATGGAATTAGACGACTGGGAAAAGTTACGCGCAGCGTTAACCCAGGCTTTTTCTGATAGGAGAGATTTAGATTGCTTAGTTCAGGAACAAACCCGTACTAAACCCCTTAAGGGAGAACATATTCTAAATTTTGGCAATAGACTACAACTACTACGTAGTAACGTTATTCAAAGAATAAGCAATAATAACCAGTTAGGTGAACCCGAAAAATTGTGTCATATTAAATATCATGAAAGCACAGCTTTAAATACATTTATTGCAGGGTGCACCGGCATATTAAAAAATAACATGCATATAAAAAAACCAGCAACCCTTGAAGATGCTATGGCTTATGTAAGTGAATTTGAAAATTTTGAAAAACTATATGATAGTTTCGGCGAAATGCAAAAAATGCAAAAAACTAACAATTGGCCCATACAAAAACCAAGACAGTTTCAAAATTTTCAGAATCAAAATCAAATGTATAATAATTTCCCCGCATTACCGAATAACACACCGAATATGAATGCGCAAAACCATTTTCAGAGACCTTATTTCCCGAGTCAACCCATAAATATACAACCCCGGTATTTACCCCCGCGAAATTACCCCACGAATAGCCAAGTTTTTGGGAAACCACAAAATGTTTTTCGACCTAACCAAATTCCACCCAAAAATTTGCCTCGCCCAGAACCAATGTCAACAACCTCTAGAAATCCCACGGTAAATACAAATCGCCAAAATTCATACAATAATCAACAGAATTATTTTAGAAATCAATACCCAAATCAAAAACCAAACTTTACCTTTCAAGAACTTTATTTTAGTGAAGAAGGAAATGACTATATACAGGGTGAAAATACATACGATAACAATCTCGACATGTATGGTAGTTATGCTGCTAACTACCAAGACTATCAAACCACCCCTGAACAAACATTACCTGACCAAAGTTACGACGACACCCCATATACAGGGTGCAACCAATACCCCATTCACGAAAATGAACAAACTATTACACACGAACGACCATCTATCCAAAATGAAATTTCAGAGAAAAGTAACGAAATGCATAACCAAAATTTTCACGAAACGGGCCCAACAAAAGAACAGATATGATCGAAATCAATATATCATCTACCAACGCACTTCCGTACGTCAAAATTAAAAACCCAAACTTAAAGCTTTTAATCGACACCGGTAGCTTACGGTCTATTTTAAAGCCATCGGTTGCGGAACAGTTTTATGCTAATTGTATATACCACTCTAACAATATGATAAAAACAGCCTTAGGAAGTCAAGTAACACAATTTCAGGCATCAATACCGGCTTTCGCAGAATTCTGTACAAATTATAAAATAAATTTCATTCTTTTCGACTTCCATGACTACTTCGATGGAATATTAGGCCTAACTGACCTAATTAATATGCAACTCAATATCGACCTATGTAATAAGAGACTGATTGGACCCAAACTTGTTATACCATTTCTTTATCGCCAAAATCACGAATCAAGTTTTTCATTTTCAGTAAATCCAAATGAAAAAATAGTAAAAAACGTTCCCGTCAACGTACTAGAAGGAGACATTTTGACAAGACCCGGTAAAATCGACACACTCTTTCTACCACAAATACTAACCCGTGCAAAAAACGGTTACGCCCCTGTAGAAATACAAAATAAATCCGACAAAACGATTTCCGTGACATTAACTAAACCAATACCTGTTGATTTATTCGAGCAGAATTCATATGAAATATTTTCCTTTGAAAATTTGACCCAAAACATTCAAAATAACCAAAATACAAATATAGAACCAAATATTCGAGATTTAATTCGCACGGACCACTTAAACGTCGAAGAAGAAAAAGCCATAATAAAACTATGTAAAGAATACTCTGATATTTTTCATAAACCCGGCGATAAATTATCATTCACTTCAAAAATTAAACATGTAATTCGAACCACGGATGACATCCCCATCCACACAAAATCTTATCGCTACCCTTTTGTACACAAAGACGAGGTGCAACGACAAATAAATGAAATGCTAGAAAAGGGAATCATACGCCCATCTTCTAGCCCCTGGTCCTCGCCTATTTGGGTGGTACCCAAGAAAATAGATGCTTCCCTTAAACAAAAATGGAGGGTAGTATGCGATTTTCGTAAAATTAACGAAAAAACAATCGATGATAGGTACCCCATCCCCAATATTAATGATATATTAGATAAACTCGGCAGAGCGCAATATTTTTCAACCCTCGATCTAGCCAGCGGGTTTAATCAAATAGAGATGGACAAAAATTCTATCGAAAAAACAGCTTTCACAGTAAACAACGGACATTTTGAGTACCTAAGAATGCCCTTCGGATTGAAAAATTCCCCCTCTACTTTCCAACGTGTCATCGACGAAATCCTGAAAGATTTACTAAATAAAATTTGTATGGTATATATGGACGATATAATTATTTTTAGTACGTCCCTGCAAGAACACATTCAAAACCTAAAACAAGTATTTAATAAACTCAGAGAAGCTAATCTTAAGATTCAAAGCGACAAATGCGAATTTTTGAGAAAGGAGGTCGAATTCCTTGGTCATGTAGTGACATCGGAAGGAATAAAACCAAACAAAAAGAAAATCGCCGCAATCCAAAAATTTCCCATACCAAAAACACCACGTGACATTAAATCATTTTTAGGTTTATTAGGGTACTACCGAAAGTTCATTAAAAATTTCGCCAAAATTACTAAACCAATGACAAAATGTCTTAAAAAGAACGAAAAAATAGAACATACAAAAGAATTTGTCGAATGTTTTAATACATGCAAAAATTTGCTTATATCCGAACCAGTATTATCCTACCCGGACTTTTCTAAACCTTTTGAAGTAACCACAGATGCCTCAGCTTACGCTATAGGATCAATTTTATCCCAAAATGGACACCCTATCTGCTACGCGTCGCGAACTTTAAATCCCGCCGAGATAAACTACTCCACGATAGAAAAGGAACTTCTAGCGATAGTCTGGAGTTGTAAATATTTTCGCCCGTACCTATTCGGACATAAATTCACCATACTGACTGACCACAAACCCTTACAGTGGTTATTTTCCCTAAAAGAACCCCATTCAAGACTCGTGCGGTGGCGCCTCAAATTAGAAGAATTCGATTACATAATTCAATACAAAAAAGGTAAACTAAACCAGGCAGCAGACGCCCTGTCTAGATACCCAGTAGACAATAACCTTAACGCCTTAGAGACAATGTCGACGGACAATAACCCCGGTGACATAGACAACATGATAAGCGAATACCTACAAAACCAAGAGGATATCCCACAATTAGACGAATCGATTATAAATGAAATTTTCGAGACATGCGAAGAAAGACAAACAGATACGAACATACCAAAAATCAATATAATATCCGACATGCAAATTCGACCCCCTGAAAAAAACAAGGAAGACGATAATGAAACGGTACATACGTCACTAGAACACCCGATAATAAATATACCTATATCCGAACGAAGTTTAAATGTTTATAAAAATCAAATCGTTATAACTGCTGGTGATATAGACAAAATACAATGTAAATTTAATAAAATCTTTGAAAACACACGCCTATACGTCACAATAACAAAACGAGACCCACGCGAACATATAATAAAGATTTTAAAAGAATTTGTTGACCCCAAACAAACGTTTGCTCTATATTTTAGGGACCCAGAAATAGCCAAAATATTCATTACTACAGTTCAAAACTTTTTTCGAAATTCTTCGTACAAACTAATTCAATGTTCAAAATTTTTGGAAGACGTCGAAACACTTAACGACCAAAAAGAAAAACTCGAGATGTATCACACAACTAAAACGTGTCATAGAGGCATTAACGAAACCAAATTAGCCCTTTCGCAAAAATATTATTGGCCAAAAATGTCAGAGGACATTGAAAATTACATAAACAACTGCGAAACATGTCTAACCAACAAGTACGATAGAAATCCCCCAGTAATTAAATTTAACTTAACCCCGACAAGCTCAAAACCCCTCGAGTTAGTCCACATGGACACATTTAAAATATCAAACGAAACCTTTTTAACGGTAATCGATACATTTTCTCGATACGGACAAGCCTACCACATAAATAGTTTAACAGGACCAGAAATACTAGAAAATCTACTAAATTTTATTACGCACCACGGTTTACCTCTTAAAATTACAACCGATTGTGGTACAGAATTTAAAAATAAAGAAGTAGAAGATTTTTGTAAACTTTACAAAATTGAGCTCCACTTCACAACCCCAAAAAACAGTAATTCGAACTCCCCAGTTGAACGGTTTCATTCAACATTAATCGAACACTATCGATGTCTAAAAGAGGAAAACAAAAATTTTACACCCACGCAACTTATGAAACGCGTAATAATTGCATACAATAACTCAATCCATAGTGTAACCAAATATACCCCATTTGAAATATTAAAAGGCCACATTAACAGTCCAAACCCATTCGATATCAATGACCACGTAATAGTATCAAATTACGTCCAACAACACAAAGAAAACGCGACACAACTTTATCGCATGATTCAACAAAAGAACGCACAAACTAAAGAAAATATAATTGCAAAAAGAAATGAAACCCGATCCGACCCACCAGACTTCGCGAAAACAACCGAAGCCTATATCAAAACAAAAGCCAGAGGCAAAGACCGGCCGAAATTTAAAAAATTTGCGATTAAAAGTCAAACCGACAAAAAAGTAATTACACAAAAAGGCTCGTACCATAAAAACAGCGCTAGAAAACCCCGAATTAAACGACTATCGAATTTTCAGGTAAACAATGAAAAGGACAATCCTGATTTTAACCACGACACTCCAAGTACTTCAAATATACTGCAACCCTAATGACATACACCTGACAACCCTTAAAAATCCTATTCTTCCGATAGAATTAGGAAACTCAAAACTTATATATAACAAACATACATTTTTGCATTACGTAGACTTAGAACCTATTTTAATACAACTTGTAAATATAGAAAAATATTTCTTTACAATTAAAAACCACTTAAAGCACGAAAACGCGACAAATCCAATTTCTTATCACGGGTTATCAGAAAGTGCAATACTTAGAACGGAATACCTCATTCAAACAACACAAAGTAAACTCGAGAATCTCCACCCACACGTAAGGAACAAGAGAGGTCTAGTTAATATCGTAGGTAAAGCAAATAAATGGTTATTCGGCACATTAGACGCGGACGACGGAAAAAGATACGATAAAACCATTAAAATTCTCGAAACGAATCAGAAAAACATCATAAACAAACTAAATTTACAAGTTTCCTTATCAAAAAACTTAATTAATAACTATAATAAAACAATATCAATTCTCGATGCAAATCAAAAACAATTACAAAATGGTCTAAGAGTATTTAAAGATGTCATCGAACGAACAATTAACGATCTAAATGATTATATAAGCTTTCAAGGACTAATTTATCAAATAAATTTAGATTGTCAAAATTTAATCACCTTTATTGACAACCTAGAAGACGCTATTATGTTTGCCAAATTAAACGCACTGCATAACGCCATAGTGCCAAGTTCAGAATTATTACAAATGCTAGATTATTTAAGAACAATCTATAATAATGAAGCAATACCAAATTTTAAGAACATATTATCGTATTACCAATATTTAGGGACTCAAGTTACTTTTTCAAAAGCTAAAGTGATATTTGCGATTCATGTCCCTTTGGTTAGACCAAAAAGGTTTACCTTCTACCACCCTTATCCTATTACCCAACACCATAAAATATTCGTTCCAAAATACCCTTACTTGGCACAAGCAGAAGAAAAGGTCCAATTTGGAGAAACTAGTTGCCCCCAACTGGAAGAAGAATACTACTGCACTGAAAATCTCCACCCCCAAGACCATGGCACCCTTCAACTACTGAAAGGCTCTCCGCTAGAAAACTGCCCTGTTCTTGAAATCAAAATACAGGAAGTAATAACTGAACAAGTTACACAGGAAGAAATACTCATCCTTCCCAGTAAAACAGAAAGACTTTTTTTCGAAATGCACTACCGACCAATATCTCCAAATTAAAATGCCGACGCTAGTGAAAATTCCGAAAAATTGCCAAATTCAAATCGGAGCGAAGAAATTTGTCAACGACGTAAGAATTAAACAAGGAAAACCGCTAATCTTACCCGATGTCGAAATAGGAAATTCCATCCTATCAACCACCTTCAAAACACCAAATTTAACGAAACTGAACTTTGAAGATATCTATCGATTGAAAGATATGGCCAACCAATTATCGCCAATCATCCCAATCAAAGAAAAAGAACAATTATCGAACATTATGTCCTACTTAATAGGAAGTCTGTAGCTATCCTGTTGACACTGTACCTACTATGGAAGTATAGAAACCAACTTCGACCATTTTCCAAATTTTGTACAAGGACCAAAATCAATACCAAATTGCAAGAAATCGATGCCAGAACCGAAAATACCAATACCTCGCAGAATACCTCCGGTATCTTCTCAGCTTAAGGAGGGAGGAGTTACATACTGAGAAAACGATGAACTAGACGATTCCCAGGCCAGCCTTTCCGAGAAGCCTTATCTCTTGATGATGCTACTTTTTACAATAATGTTAATGTAATTTTTTTAAATAAAGTATTCTTTGACTTGAGCTCGTTAAAGTCAGACGCTGTATTTTCCGAAGTAAAATAAAATTGTTTTTAAAAATAGTTTTCTCTGTTTTTTAAACTTAACTTGCTTTTTAAAACAGATTTATTATAATATTATTAATATCACGATAAAAACGTTTAGGGTAAAAAATGTTAATTTCTTATAAAAACATATTAGAATTGTACAACTGTAATACAATAGAAAACGATAGAAATTGTTCTGCTTTTTAAAACAGATTTATTATAATTATTAATATCACGATAAAAACGGATAGGGTAAAAAATGTTAATTTTCTATAAAAACATATTAGAATTGTACGACTGTAATACAATAGAAAACGATAGAAAGTGTTCTGCTTTTTAAAACAGATTTATTATAATTATTAATATCACGATAGAAACAGAATTTCTTATAAAAACATATTAGAATTGTAGGTACGACTGTAATACAATAGAAAACGATAGAAATTGTACTGCTTTTTAAAACAGATTTATTATAATTATTAATAACATGATTGAAACGGATAGGGTAAAAAACGTTTATTTCTTATAAAAACATATTAGAATTGTACGACTGTAATACAATAGAAAACGATAGAAATTGTACTGCTTTTTAAAACAGATTTATTATAATTATTAAAAACACGATAGAAACAGATAAAGTTTTAAATGTCTATTCCGTATAAAAAATAGTTATAACTCATTCGCTATTTAAAGCGCGAAAATTTCAAATTTAAATAAATCCAGAAACAATGACTCATCAATCCTTGTTTCCGGTTTTGACTTCCGTTCATCGTTCGGTGAGTTCGTTCGGGCCCAATCGTTTCGGGTTCGGGCCCAACCCAAGCTGAGTCCGCCATTTTCCTGTTGATAGTCGCCGGGTATGCAGTGTTTGAAGTTTTAACAAGAACAAACTGTGATCTTTTATTATCTTGTTGCCTTTTTTGCATCGAAGCTATAAATAGGTAAGAGGAAAGTCATTTTTGGTTATTGTATATTGTTTTAATACATTTTTAAGCTAGGGGTAGGTATATTTTATTAAATTTTAATATTTTACACAGACTAATACAAAATGTCCACGTGTTTAAATTTGAAATACAATTTATTTCACGAACACCACGGCAAAACTGATGATTTTTTCAATAATGATGAATTTCTGGGCGAAGATTTACTAATTTAAAAACGATTTTGGCTTTATTGCAAATCAACACAACGTTTCTGGCTAAAATCTATAGGTATTTACCGATATTATATCTTAAAAGTGCGCCTGTGTATAAAGGCATTTATACCCATTTCTGACGATAATTAAGAAAAAAAAAAAAAACTGGTTATGTTTCATGCAGTTTGGTACTTTTCCCCTGATTTTCCTTCTTTGTTGGTGCTAAAAATAACAAATACCTATATAGTCAAAATCACGTAAAGTTTTAACGCGTTTAGGTTAGGTTCTGTCATATTTGACATATATTGCACACAATTTATGTCAAATATGACAGAACCTAACCTAAACGCGTTAAAACTTTTCGTGATTTTGACTATAGCGTTATTCGGTTCCTCCAACACGTGTAGTAGGTTGGCATGTTGCCGTGTAGCGTGTAGTAGGTACCTACCTATTGGCTATATTTTACCAATTTTGGCGTGTTCTGTTTATATAATTAATACATACGATGTCTGGAAGCACAACTAGTATCCAGTTTGTCGAAGGGACCTTCCAGTAATTTTCAAGGTCACGCAATTTTTTTAAGTGCTATGCTAAAGGTAGGTATGTATATCGTAATTTAAAAAAAAAATTTCTCCAAGTAAGCCTGGAAAAAGTGACGCTAATATATGACAGGAATTATTTTAAATAGTGGTAAATTATGCCTATATATATACACTAATATACAGTGTGGTTGTTTAAGTGTGCAACATATGGGTATTTTTTTAATTACCGATTTCTCAGAAAATTTTATTCTTGATAAAAGTTGGTGCATGTTCTATTATCATATTAGGTGCACTTGGAATGGTTGCAAGTCAAACGGCGTACAGGGTAGGCCAAAAAATATAAAACTTGTACAAGAATAAAGTTTTTTAATAAACATTGAAAAGAAAAATTTTGCACTTTAAATGATAGTTTTTTAGTTAGCATATTATCATTACTAATGTTTTATCTTGTTAAAAAGAATTTTTAGGATATTTTAAAGTTGTGTTTAATATCGTTGCAACAAACATGAAGTTTGTGATTCCTTAATAAATTAAAAATTCAAGTAAATTTTACGAATGTGCTTGAATTGGAACAAAGGTATGTGAAATTGATTTTATTTTGAATAATTTATGAAGGTCGTTATGGTGAATATAAAAAAAACATTTTTTGGGAAATTATTGTTTTTTAAGAAATATATATATATTTATTTTAGGAGGTCACGTTTTTGAATTTATGCATAACTTTTAATTCTAAACAACTTTTCTTAATAACATTTTGCTGAATTTTCTGAAATAGGGGTACTTTATTCTTGTACAAGTTTTATATTTTTTGGCCTACCCTGTACGCCGTTGGACTTGCAACCATTCCAAGTGCACCTAATATGATTATCGAACATGCACCAACTTTTATCAAAAATAAAATTTTCTGAGAAATCGGGAATAAAAAAAATGCCCATATGTTGCACACTTAAACAACCACACTGTATATTGCAAAGCCAACTTTTAGGACGATTTTTTTTTATCGTACGATTTTTCCATTGAATATTTTTACTGTCAGAAGGTATGAAGGCAAACAAACCTATGAGAGTAGGTGAAGGTCATATAAGTGCTGTCTTATTTCTTACTGTTTTTGGTTTTATTAGAAATATTACATTAAATGGAGCATTCCCCAATTTCTCGGGATATTTTCGGTCTTTTTCTGTTTTTATGCCCCACGGTAAGAATTATCCTAATTTTCTTAAAAGAACACAATTGAACTGGAGACAATAGAATACAGTATAGCCTGTTAATGACTGTTTACACAGGGTCTTTTCTATCGAATGCACTTTTTTGCTTTATTTCTTAAAAAATAAAATGATCCTAAGATATCTACCGGGTGTCCCAAAATATAAAAAGTATAAGATTAAAATAATTGAGTTATATTCAAATTTAAAAATTTTGGACAAATATATTTAACTTGAAGAAATAGTCCATAGGTACTTTAAGTGGAGTGTAAATTTGAAAGGAGATAAATAAGACACTTTAAGTCTTCCTCCACTGGTATATTAAAATAAAGTTTTATGAAAGGGTAAATTCTCTACATGTACATGTTTCGAATGTATATACATTCATCATCAGGAGAATCGAATAAGTCATATAGGAAATAAAATAAGTGCGAACAGTCCAAACGGAGCTATAAGATGATGGAAAGAACAAGTTAAGTATTTGGAGAAACTTCAAACATAATGAGAGGCCATTTGTAATGTATAAGCAGAAACAAAGTGAGAAAGTTATCACAGCAGCAAATTATGTGTCAATGTAGAAGTATTTGTAATTAAGAGAGAAAGAAGCTGATTGTTGTAACGGAGGAACGGAAATAATTAAGTAAAATAAAGGGTCGATCCAATTGACCAATTAAAGGGACTGATAAAGAAATTATTTTGTTTGAGATCACATATTAGTGAAACTGCACCGTAAGTGTGACGAGAGAAAAATATATATAAGAAAATTTGAACGCGCGCGCGCGCGCGACAGGAGTGAAGATTGTGAAGAATATAGGTAGTCGTAAACGGTATACGCACGGGGACATTTGTCGCGAGGGGTGCGGCCCGTTGCCTTACAAAATTATTAGTTTTTTTTCTGTGTGAGTGACTAGCTGTATTTTGATGGAGTACAAGAAAAGTTGAAATTTGGGAGGCCACCTTTAAATTAAGAAGAATTACGCTAATGCAAATTTGGGCAAAATTTTTGATGATTTTCCATGTCAGTTAAATACAGGCATTAAATTGGTAAGTTTTGTTTGTATAATCTTACACATATAGGTACCTACTTGTTTTTATGCATATTTCGATAAATCATTTATTTGTGTATTTTTAGATAGAGGCAGTTTTTAACAAAAGGTTTCCTGATTGTAAATATATATCTACTAGTAGAGAGTTTGTGCAGGAATATAGCAGAGTTGAAAGAACGAAAAATCAGCGGATATGGCCTTGAAGAAAATATTGGAAAGTTAAAATGTTTCATTTTGTACTTATATAAAATGTTTGTATATTATACAGGTTTTATAATAATAATTGTTATTCAAAACTAATGAAATAATTATTTTTAGACATTACTGCTAAGGCACTACTGATGTTACCATACCATATTTATTCAACCCCATAACCATTAAAAATGCCCGAAATGCTTGCATATGGAGACAAAGCAGGAGTGAGGTGCAAGATAGCTTTTTCTTTAACGCAGAGGTAAATATTAACTACTATATTGGCTATGCTTGAACTAAAAATCATACATACATACATAACCTTATAGTAAACTGAATGCTTAATGGGAGGCTGAACTGGTAGTAGTGTAAACTTTTTTTTTAACATTTTAAAGTATGAACGTTTTATTAAAATTTCATAATTGCAGCCGTGCATACATTGGTGTTATGGTGACAAACACCGAGAAGTTGTCTTATTCTTGACTTCGCTTGGTTTCTCCCTGGTCCTTCATTTCCAGAATTTTTGATTAGCCCTATTGTAATTATTTAATCAACATTTTCCGTTCCAGAATGATCATCTCACAGAAAAAATGAAGGCAAAATGTGAGAAGCTACAACAGTTTAACCTAACTGTCCGCCGTTCGGAGTCATAGTGGGAAAATCGTAATTATTATTATTATTATTATTATTATTATTATTATGTGCATATATAGTCCTGTTTTTGTTATTTCATGTTATAAATAAGTTTCTATAAAGTTTATTTTTTCTTTTATAGCCTGGTAGGGTATAATTATTTTTTCTTCCTTGTCTAATTTTTTATAGAAAAGGTTTGTAAAATGAACCTTTTAATATTATTAGGTGCTTTAAGATCCTGTTGTTTAATGTTATAATGTTCATATAAATCGTTTTTTGCATAACCTGTATTAATATTTAGTTCTAGTCTAATTTTTTTATATAAAAAAAATGTTTATTTCATTTAGCGTTTTCCTTTTATTCCTATACCCTATATTTGAACATTATCCTTACGGCAATAATATTACTACATGCTTAATGTACTCTATTTTATTAGCCCCTAAATTGTCTTTTTTATTGCAGCAAATTTTATTTTGGTTTTACCCTGGGTTAAAGTGCGCCTGTGTCACAAATTCGAGTGCATGTACGGGAACCTTGAAAATTGTTAGAAATACATCATAGTGCAAAGTTGCTCACATAAAACGTTTTAATTACAACTGCAATAAATAAAAAAATCATTTAAATAGCAGATGACTACCACGATAAAAACTGATAGGATTACTCACCACTGTAACATATGGAAACGCATTAAAATGGCAGACGGCTACCACGATAGAAAGGGATAGAATTACTTACCACTGTAACATATAGGAACGCATTAGAATGGCAGACTACTATTACGATAGAAACGGATAGGGTTACTTACCACTGTACCATATAGAAACACATAAGAATAACTGATGACCAACACGATAGAAACAGATAAGATAGTGATAATATATTTTTTAATACATAGATTGAAATAGCATCAGATACGTATCTACCACGATAGAAACTGATAGGATTACCCACCACAGTAACATATAGAAACGCGTTGGAATAAATGATGGCCAACACGATAGAAACAGATAAGATAGTGATAATATATTTTTTAATATATAGATTGGAATAGTATCCAATAGGTATCTACCACGATAGAAACTGATAGGAGGATTACCCACCACTGTAACATTCACAAACGCATTAGAATAACTGAAGGCCAACACGATAGAAACAGATAAGACAGTGATAATATATTTTTTAATGTATAGATTAGAATAGCAGATGGCTACCACGATAGAAACGGATTAGACCACCCACTACTGTAACATATAGAAACGCATTAGAATAACTGATTGCCAACACGATAGAAACAGATAGGATAGTGATAATATATCTTTTAATATATAGATTAGAATAGCAGATAGCTACCACAATAGAAACATATAGGATTACTCACCACTTCAACATATAGAAACGCATTAGAACGACAGATGATTACCACGACAGAAACGGATAGGATTCCTTACCACTGTAACTATAGTAACTCATTAGAATGGCAGATGCATACAACGACAGAACCGGATCATCACCACTGTAACATATAGAAACGCGTTAGAATGGCAGATGACTATCACGATAGAAACGGATATGATTACTCACTACTGGAACATATAGGAAATCATTTGAATAGCAGATGACTACCACGATAAAAACGGATAGGATTACTCACCACTGTAACATATAGAAACGCATTAGAATGGCAGACGGCTACCACGATAGAAACGGATAGGATTACTTACCACTGTAACATATAGAAACGCATTAGAATGGCAGACTACTATTACGATAGAAACGGATAGGGTTACTTACCACTGTACCAGATAGAAACACATAAGAATAACTGATGACCAACACGATAAAAACAGATAAGATAGTGATAACATATTTTTTAATATACAGATTGGAATAGCAAATGTCTACCACGATAGAAACGGATAGGATTACCAACCACTGTAGCACATAAGAATAACTGATGACCAGCACGATAGATACGGATAGGATTACCCACCACTGTAACATATAGAAACGCGTTGGAATAACTGATGTTCAACACGATAGAAGCAGATAAGATAGTGATAATATAAGTTTTAAATATATAGATTGGAATAGCATCAGATAGGTATCTACTACGATAGAAACTGATAGGATTACCCACCACTGTAACATATAGAAACGCATTAGAATAACTGATGGCCAACACGATAGAAACAGATAAGACAGTGATAATATAGATTTAATATATAGATTAGAATAGCAGATGGCTACCATAATAGAAACATATACGATTACTCACCACTTTAACATATAGAAACGCATTAGAACGACAGATGATTACTACGATAGAAACGGATACGATTACTCACCACTTTAACATATAGAAACGCATTAGAACGACAGATGATTACTACGATAGAAACGAATAGGATTACTCACCACTGTAACATATAGAAACGCATTAGAATGGCAGACGGCTACCACGATAGAAACTGATAGGATTACTTACCCCTGTAACATATAGGAACGCATTAGAGTGGCAGACTACTACCACGATAGAAACGGATAGGATTACTTACCACTGTAACATATAGGAACGCATTAGAATGGCAGACTACACTGAGAAAACAGGGCCAGCTAAATTTCTGTGCTGGAAATTTTTAATAACCATAGCTTAAATAATTGCAACGGTTATTATTTTTTAATAGCTATAACTACATAGGTTTACTTAAGCTTATGAACTTTTTTATTTGAATCGTTATTGGTAAAGACAACTAATGATTTTTATTATGGTAACAACTGAAAATTCGTTATTAGGTACTACAACTAAATATGTAGCTGTAATTACAATCTCAGCCAAATTAATATCCCTTTACTTACTGCAGCTACCAGCTAAATAGCTACAAGTCGAAACAGTAACAGCAACAGCAAAAAAAATATATCTGACAACTATGGATTTGGACCTGCCGGCTGTTCGAATATTTTCGTGACCCGTCGGGACGTATTCGTGTTGACAAATTATGGCGGGATTGGCGGGTCGACTCGTGCCTCGTGCCGTACCCAATGCCCATTCCCATTTTACTATTAGGCCGTGGGTTGAGTGGTGGTATTAATTGATCTGTGATTTTTTACATGGTGTGATTTGTGTTCTTGTTGGAGGTAAGTTTTTCGTAATTTTGGTAGTAATTTAATTATGTGTTTTTAATGCCAATATTGACAAACAAATTTTTAACCATAGTTAGTATTTAACCGAAAATAGTTATATTGTATTAAAAGTGATTTCTTATACTTGTTTATAGCAAACGTACCTAATTACTGTATTTTGTAATTTTTGCTATACTCTCTCTGGTATCTATAATATTAGAAACAATAATATTTCTGATACCGGTCGCTCTATGGCAACTAATATATATCCATACATTCGTACCGAATATTGTCTTTTCTATTTCTTTTATGTATAGCATAATTACTATATTATTAGTTGACATATTATGTCAAGTTTTTTAGTGATTATTTTGATCTCGTAGGTTTACGTTGTGTACTTTTCAGTAGTTAACATATTAAGATGTTAAGGTTTCAACGGATTATTTTTATCTGTAAGGTTTACGTTTTATGTTAGTTAAGTATACGATGTCAAGTTTTTTAGTGATTATTTTGATCATGTAAGTTTACATGTACTTTTAATTATTTGACATTATGATGTCAAGTCTTTTACTGTTTACGTTTTACCGGGTGATAACGAATATTGTTACCCCTATTTTTTCCGTAGTTTTATTAATATACAAACTTTTTTCAAATTTCAGGAAATTTCTAAGTGCGTAGTTTTTAATAAAATCATACTTTTAAAATCATATTCGGTTTAACTGGAAGTGATTCTAATTTTCTCATTTGAAGTGGGGCGCCCAGTATATTTTTACCGGAAGTATATTTACCTTCTTTCTAGTCCGGTTTAACCGGAAGTTTATATAAAAAATATGAGAGGGACATATCGTGAGACTTAGAATGAAGGCTATAAAGCTATCAAGTTCGTTGTCACCCGGTATATTATTTGATATTATTATTTAAAACTATACTTTAATTTAATGATTATTTACTGTTAAATAAGTAAAATTGGGTTAATGGTCAATTTTTAATTAAAAAATATTATATTTTTGCTAACGTTTTGATTTATTATAATTTTTATAGCATCTTCAGAGCTACAAACCATTAAAAATATATTTATTTGAATAATAAATTAACTAAAATAAAACTTATTTGGAACATACTTTAAGTACCTACTAGGGAAATGGCAATTAATTAATATTTAATAAATCTTAAAAATATAAATAATGTAAATTATATTTTTAAGTACCTATAATCAAGGTATGTTCCAAATAGGTTTTATTTTTAGATAATTAAATTAAAATATTTTTATTGTTTGTAGTTCTGAGGATGGTTTAAAAAAATTAATAAACGGAAATTCATCAAAAACTTAAATTTTTTCAATTAAAAATTGACCAAAAGCTTCAGTAAACTAATAAGTAATACCTGTGGTAATACTTATCTTGTTAATGTTTTTAAAAAATGTATTACTATATTATTATGGCTTAATAAAATTTAAATAACTATACTTACCTACATTAAGTTTTTTTATGCTTACCTGTATAACCTATATAATGTGAGTACCTACCTCTAGTTTCGCACTATATGTTATCTTTCAGGCTTTGCCTAAAAAAAATCTTACCTGACCTGGAAAAAAAGGAAATATATGCAAAAACTCCCTAATTATGCAAACTTTAACGTCGTTTTTTAAGTCAAAAATCATTGCTGTAGCAAACACAACAATTACTTAAGACAAGTCAACGCACTACTTATTACAGCAATTTATTTAGTTTTTACAGGTCCTATAAGTAACTGCAATAGTATAAAAATTAACTACCATTAAGTAAATTTTGTTTATAAGGGTAAATAGCACAGTAGTAACCACAACAACTTAATTTGTTGTACTAACTGAACTATGAATCTCCTATTAAAAATAACAATAATACTGATGACAATTTTTTTTGGTAATGGTAGGAAAGCCTGTTAGGTAACCACCGCAAACTCAAAATGACTTATGTGATGTGCTACTTGTGGTAAGTCGGCTGTTCCAGCACTTTCATTTTAATAACGGCAACAACGGACATGATCTGTCCCCTATGTTATTACGATTTCTAGCTACGGTAAGTCGATTTCTAATAAGGGCTATTAGAAATTTTCCTCAGTGTACTATTACGATACAAACGGATAGGGTTACTTACCACTGTACCATATAGAAACACATAAGAATAACTGATGACCAGCACGATAGATACGGATAGGATTACCCACCACTGTAACATATAGAAACGCGTTGGAATAACTGATGTTCAACACGATAGAAACAGATAAGATAGTGATAATATAAGTTTTAAATATATAGATTGGAATAGCATCAGATAGGTATCTACTACGATAGAAACTGATAGGATTACCCACCACTGTAACATATAGAAACGCATTAGAATAACTGATGGCCAACACGATAGAAACAGATAAGACGGTGATAATATATTTTTTAATATATAGATTAGAATAGCAGATGGCTACCACGATAGGAACGGATTGGACCACCAACTACTGTAACATATAGAAACGCATAAGAATACGATAGAAACAGATAGGATAGTGATAATGTATTTTTTAATATATAGATTATAATAGCAGATGGCTACCATAATAGAAACATATAGGATTACTCACCACTTTAACATATAGAAACGCATTAGAACGACATATGATTACTACGATAGAAACGGATAGGATTACTCACCACTGTAACATATAGAAACGCATTAGAATGGCAGACGGCTACCACGATAGAAACTGATAGGATTACTTACCCCTGTAACATATAGGAACGCATTAAAGTGGCAGACTACTACCACGATAGAAACGGATAGGATTACTTACCACTGTAACATATAGGAACGCATTAGAATGGCAGACGGCTACCACTATAGAAACGGATAGGATTACTCACCACTGTAACATATAGAAACGCATTAGAATGGCAGACGGCTACCACGATGGAAACGGATAGGATTACTCACCCCTGTACCATATAGAAACGCATTAGAATGGAAGGCTGCTACCACGATAGAAACGGATAAGATTACTTACCACTGTAACATATAGAAACGCATTAGAATGACAGACGGCTACTACTATAGAAACGGATAGGATTACTCACCACTGTAACATATAGAAACGCATTAGAATGTCAGGCGGCTACCATGATAGAAACTGATAGGATTACTCACCACTGTACCATATAGAAACGCACTAGAATAGCAGACGGCTACCACGATAGAAACATATACGGATTTCGGAATTCCGAATTCAAAAAACGGATAGGATTACACATGGAAACTGATAAGTTGTTCATGAGGTTAAATACAATTAAAACGTATACACTTGACCGCGTATAGTTTGGGATAAGAAACGATTTAAAGTATTTACCTTTATTGCATTTAGAAACGATAGATTCTCATTCTGAAAAAACGGACATTTCACCTGATATTCCGTATCCAAAAAACTGATAGGAAACGATAAATATTTTTTTTATCGTTTTCTATCTGAAATTTTAAACAGGGTTTATTATTGGCCAGGCATTAGAAAAGATGTTTATAAGTATGTACGTAAGTGTACAGTTTGTCAGGCTAATAAGTGTCTTAATAAAACCACACCAGGTTTGATGGGAGGTTGTAGGGAGATTAATTTTCCATTTCAAATGCTCTCAGCTGATCTTTTAGGTTCTTATGTTAGGTCTAAACAAGGAAATCGCTATGTACTTACTAGTTATTGTTGATTGGTTTTCTAAGTTCGTTTTTATACACCCTATGGCGAATGCTACCTCTAAAAGTATTATCAAATTTCTGGAAAATCAAGTGTTTTTAATTTATGGTGTTCTTCAAATTTTTGCTGCCGATAATGGATCACAGTTTATCAGTAAAGATTTTAAAAGTTTCTTGGAAAGTTATGGTGTTCAAAAAGTTTTTTATAATTTAAAATATCATCCACAAGCTAATCATACTGAAAGGGTTAATCGTGACATAGTTCGTTGCATAAGATCTTATATCCATGATAATCATAAAGATTGGGTTCTATGTATACATAAAGTTGCCCAAGCTATAAGAACAGCAAAACATGAAGTCACAGGTTATTCTCCTGCTTTTTTAACTTTCGGTAGAAATGTACCAATTGCAGGTGCCTATACTATGGCAAAATTTGAGAAAATAATAATAATTTACCTTTAATTGCTGATAAAAACCAATATATGCATGATTTACAGGAAATACCTAAACTTTTTGAAGATATAAGAAAAAAAATTTTGAATTATCACACCAAAAATACAAAACACTATTATTTAAGGAAACGAGAAGTTCGTTATCACGTAGGTGATAAACTTTGGAAAAAGAACTACGTTTTGTCTAGTGCACCCAACGATTTTACTGCACAATTTGCACCGAGATATTATATTATACCGTGTGTTGTACATAAAGTTCTATCGAATGTTTCTTATAATCTGAGAGATATGGATGGTACTGACCTCCCAGCAAACCAAACTTATCACATGACGTAATTATTACATAAATTTGTATACATATTATTTACAAAATAGTTTTCTGTAAATTATATGTAAAATTGTGTACATATTATTTAGGTCACTTTTTGTTTTGTAAATTATATGTAAAATTTTAATCATAAACTAAACCATAAATGGTGATGTAAATAGTATATAGAATTAAAGTAAAGTAAATTACAAGATTATCTTTGCAGTCACGCCTCACTTAGGTTGAATTGGCCATATAAAATATACATATTATACTTGTAAAGAGGTTTACTTCTATTTTTATCGCTAAATTATCACCAGAGATGCCCTATTTTGATATACCATTTACATCTTAATAAAACATAATTTTCGTGGTTCGTAATAATGACCGCCATTTTTTTAGCATATAAAATAAAAGGACGCTTCGCAGGCTTCGCTTATTCTTTCATGCACAGTTTGCGTCATTTCGTAATTTCAAATTTTGTTATAAAAATGCCTGAGATAATGTTACGCCGCTACGTGTATGAAGAAACATCGAAAAATGCCATTTTCGTTCAAAATCAACCGTTGTGTTCTGTGCATATAACATAACCTTAGAATCCGACAGTGCCGAATTTTCTGATGTCCGTTAACCAAAGTGTGTCACCTGTTTTTATGTTTCCAGATTTTCTCAAGATTATTTACTTTTTATTCGTAAGTATTATAATCTGTACCTTTATAAATTAACTTATCTTATGATTATGCCGATGAAACGAGATTCTAAAGATTTGTCGAAAAGACAAAAACGTCGAATTTTGTCGGCATCTAAAAGTAATACAAAAAAACTTCATCCGAGACACCTTCGCTGGGAGAATCGCCTTCAATGGACGGTTCTTGCAAGCACTAAATGCACAAGTGGAGATCAATTTTTTTTTTGTTAACATATATGTAGTTACGGTTTTTTAAAGAGTTATAATTTGTTTCTAGATAGCCTTTATTAGAAGGATTGGTGGAAAGGACCTAAAGGATGCCGTTAATCGGGCACTTCGACAAATATTTTCTGACAAATTAGCATGCGTGTGCTCGTGGAAGGGTCAAATGAGAAATAAATCCAACGTCAAAATATGTGACTTAAAGATTGTTAAATATCTCTCAGATATGTACGCTTTTAAAAACTCTTAAACAACTGTAAGTGACGTGTTGTTACTTGCTGGAATTCCATGATTAAATTCTATGGGATACTTTCCCAACAATCTTTTTACTGTATGCCACTATATTTGACTTGACACTTAACAAACATTTAACTATATAGTTTTACTATCACTGTACCCATGAATGCTGATTAATTCTTAAAAGGGCTATACCTATGCTCTAGTATCATTCAGAATGAATGGATTCTTATGAAGTTACCATGCCAGCGAAGTTAATAGTTAAAATTAAATGAAATTTGTTTTAAATGTATATAGTATAATAAAAAGTTTTTATACTCTCCCATTGAATAAAAATGTAACTTTGCTGATTTATAAAAATACTTAATTTTTACAATACCAAAAAATCATGGATGAGTTTATAAATGGACTCTCCATGTACTTTAAAAATCGGCCAGAGATTGTAAAAAAGCCTTAATATAAAATGATAATATATAATATAGGTACCCATATGTCATTCTCACAAAACAATTTTTTTTTAGATATTCTAATCACACAATTTAATAATGCGCAACTATAAGCTATTGAATTTGCAGTGTCTGAATATTTTGGATTGGCAAAACAATGCCTTGCTCGAAAAACGTTGTTAAAAAGTAATGCAGAAACAATAAATCCACTGTAATTTCCACATTAATATAAGCAAACATTTTTATTATACGGGATAATGTGGGAAATCTATCGGATTCAGATAGAACATAAAAAAATAAGATGACAAGTTCCTATAAAATAACACCGTAGGGAAGGCCTGTAAAATTTTTTTTATAGAAACTTGTCACCTTATTTTGTTCATGTTCTATTTGAATTCGATAGATTTTCCACATTTTCCCGGACACCCTGTATATAAATACATAAATATAAAACGTAAATAGTTTCTATGCGTGTTTTATTCGGATCCTGTAGTATCTAATAAGTCAAACAAACAAATTAAGAGATCCAGAGATCATCACAAACTATCCAACTTTCTAAATTTTAATATATATGAGGTTACCTACTTAAGGAAGGACACAACTTAAATTAGGTAAGTACTTGATTTGTAATTGATTTACGCGACAATTTATTTTTAGTTTTTTAATATCCTTTTACACAACTTTTAGTAAATTTTGTAACGATAACTAGCTACTGTCTTATGTAAAAGCAGAACACTGGGATTGATGATAATAGAAATTATGTCCTTAATATTTATTATCAACAAGTAAACTCTTATAAATTATTAAAGTTTATTATTTTTAGCGCATCCTGTGTTATGATTTGTAAAATTGCTGTTCTTTTTAGGTAAAATAATTAAGTATAAGTAAAAATCTAGTAAAATTTACGTACGTTGTACGTATATCTCACATGATGGATATATATTTTTTATATTTTAAAGACGTAACTGGTATATCACGGTAAAGTAAGACTTTTTATAAGTATTTGATCAAATTTAAGTAAATCCTTTTACGGTTATTTTATATCATATTTGTGATATAAAATATTTGTAAATTTGACTAGTAAAATTCTAGTACTACGTGAGGCGGACATTAATAGTAATGTGTGCGTTAACCCTTACTGGATTCTTACAAGTTTTGTGACTTACTAAAACTAGTGGTGATATAAAGTAAACATAAATAGTATGTAAATTGGTTTGCTGGGCTGGGAAACTGGCATGTAAGCGATTTGAAGGATAACCCCAGACAGCAGACTGACGTCAATTTGACGTAACTTTTTCGTCATCTTAAACGTCAACTGTACTTTAAAAATGACGTGATAATGACGGTAGGATGTCGTGATTATGTCACGGACCGATGACGTGACTAGGAAGTCATTTAGTGACGTTATAACGACGTAATTACTGTCGTTATAACGACGTGATTAGTGCCGACATATCACGTCATCAAAGCGTTAATTTTCCAGCCATTTAATAGCAAACCTTAGTGACGCCTTCGCCATTTCGTTACTTCTTTGTTTCATCAAAAAATCGTCCAAATACCACTCTTTGGGGTACAATTACCTACAGTTATACGTACCTAATAAAAGCTGAAAAAGAAATATGCTCAAATTCGACAAGATTTCGTTTTTTGCCTTTATTAGTTAATCAATTAATTTTTCTTAACCTTAAACTGTAGGTACCCAAGGGAGGGGTACCCAAAGGGGGATATTTGGCCGATTTTTGGATAAAACAACGAAGTAACGAAATATTGACCAAAAAACTGAATGGCGAAGGCGTCACTAGTGTTTGCTCTTAACCTGTAGGGGCTTCGTCAGTAGTTAGGTAACCAAGATAGGGTAGAGGATTAGGCACAAAACATTTAAAACTTTTTTTATACGTTTTCACTGCACTTGATTACTGATGATGATTAGATTATAGTTAAAAAACTGCAGAGGGACCTAGGTTAAAAATATTTTTTCTTAAACATTTATTCATTTTAATTCATTCATTTTAACAGCAATAATTATGTGTAATTAAAATATGTAAAAATATTAATTATTAGTGAGAATGAGGTAGTATGAATGTTTTAAAAAATAAAAAATAAAAATTAAGTTACGGTAGTGGCTGTATGCATTATGTGCAAAGCCAAAAAATCCAAAAAAAAAAAAAAAAAAAAATTTTACTTAATACTCCAACCAATCATGGTTACACTACCCTGTATATTATATAGTAAAGACACTACTTATACAATTTTTTTAGTAATATGTTTTTTTTTTCTTTCTGTACACCTAAACTTAATTTAACTAAGAAAGAGGAAAGATTCAATATTTAATTTAAAACAGTTATATTTCTGAAACATAGTTTTATATGCCTATATATTTAGGGGTCCTTGCAGGAGGGACATATTGAGTTGGTGACCCGTCTAAAAATAAAACAGAAAAAAGACAAATTACCAAGCAATATTATTTATTATATAATTTATTTATATATACCTAGTTATTAAAATTCTTACCATGCAGAAAACCATGGGTTAATTCTATTGTACTTACTTAAATTGGGTGGACGTTTAATAAGTATTTTCTTCTTAGTTGTAAGTACATCCTTATCGGAACTACTTAATATTCGCTTTTGTTTTGGTTTCCTTTTTATAATAGGTAGTGTTGGTTTGTCGGTATCCAAGTTGGAGGTATCCTCTGCATCTTTGCATTTTTTATAGCTTTATCTATATCGTCTAAAAACATGTTTTATATAAGTATAAAATTATCAGAAATTATTTGTTTTGACTTAAATTGTTAATTTGTTTTTATTTAACTGTGTATGTGGTTTATGTGCACAGTACAGGACCTCTAAGTGGAAGACTTTACCTAAATGACTTTTAAATTCTTTTCACGACAAATCCATTTTACAACAAGGTATATTATGTACTAACTTAAATGTAAAATAGCTTAATCAATTTTATTATGACAAAACTTAGTAGGCTTAGTTAAAAATACATTTTACTTAACCTCGACCCATTTCTTGAAAGTCCCTACCTGCCTCAAACATGCATCGCTTGATTTTATACAATTTCCAAGACACATCAATGTGGATTTCTTTTTCTCTTTAAGTAATTTATTGAAAATCCTTTGATCTTTGTAAGAAGGCCAAAAGGCTTCTCTTTTTAATGGTGTTCACCACATTTTAGACACCACTAAAAGTGCACCATTTTCCCATTCTACAATGACATATATGCCATAATGCCATCTTTTTCTAAAACAAGTTATAGGTTAGGATTAGGTACAGAAAAGTTTAGAGAAATACCACAGAAAAAAACACAAAAAATAAGTAACGGAGAAGCTTAATTGTTATGTTTTCACTTTTTTTTTTCATTGCAACGTATTGCTTTAATAAAATCTAGGGTACTCAGTTGGTCCTTCTCAATTTAAAATGGGAACTGCTATCAAAAATATTTTATTAATTATTAATTTAAATCGCTGCATAGCTAAATTTATTTGGCAGTTAGTAGTGGCACTGTAAATGTTTGCAACGGAAGGAGAACTTACAGCATTATAATTAGAAATTATTATTATTATTATACTGTTTTACTTACCCCTTTAACACGCCGCCGTGAAAAACACACACATACACACACAACTGAAAGAACCTCAGACCAAGCACTAGAACAAACCGATGCTATATGGCTATCTTTACTTTATTCTTTACCTACTATTCTTCCAAACAATGATTTCTTTTAGACCAAAATTTACAAGGTTACATTTACAATACGAACAATAAACACAAAAGGACAAAATTCCGCAAAATGGCGGAGATTCGGAGAGAGGAGAAAGAAACGGAACGGCCGATGCCGAGTCAAAGAGAGAACGTGAGAACGATGGCATGGCGTGCGCGCACATTACAACAGCTGTTTGATAGAAAATGTCCAAAAAACGACGTTATATTGACGTATAACCATAGACAATTTACCTTTAGATACCTACAGCTTATCTCCTGCGCAAACAAAAGTTACGTTTTATGGGTGAAAAAATACGTCCGAGCGCATGACTCGTCGGTCAGCTGTCTTCATTCTGGGAACCTTCGTGCATGCGCACAAACCTCGTGTTATCGGCCGTCCTACTTTATCGACAATAATCGACGCGCTCAAAAATACTCTCCAGAACCGGCTCGGCCGCCATTTTTGTTGTTGTGTTTTAAAGTTTCTCTTCTCTGGGGATTCCTTGTAGTTTTCTAAAGTTTTCAGCTATCGGATCGGCTATCGTGGATTGTGGGACTGGTGTTTAATATTTATGGATTTCTGGTTTTTGTGTAGTTTAGTTAGTGAATTGTGTTTGTGCTTTTAGTGACTCGGATTGTAATATAAACAATGACTAGTACTAGTTGCAGCCGTTGTATAATTGTATTATGCCCAAATAGGGGTAAAATAAACCCTCTATGGTGGCATATGAGCAAGAATTTAAATTTTAAAGCCCGGACCTGTCTATTTTCCCATTCGTCAAACGATAATGTTGCAGTGCGCATGTCTAATAGTTCCCAGTTTTGTTTACATGCGCGAGGCCATAAAACTGCCACATTCGTGATTATTGTTTGTTTATCTAAAGGTAAATTGTCTATGCGTATAACTTATGTCGTCTAATTGACGTAAAAATGATGACGACATTATTACGTCATTTTTTGGTAACATGACGTCGAAGACGTAAAAATCCCAAAAAATGACGTGATTTAGACGACAGTCTGCTGCTTGGGACTTCATAAATAGTGACGATGAGGAAAGCATTGATGACGGTGGAAACTAATAATTATTATATATTAGTTTATTTACTATATTTTCGGTTGCATTACCAAGCAACTTTCTTATGAAAACAAAATTTCTCCCTTTTTTCTCGAAAATTTTATTTTTCTCTACAGTTTTATATAATTCTGTACTTTTGCTTATTTTTCTTAAATAAGTCATTTTGGTGGTATCGTTATCTTGCACCCAACACCTTTTGTAGTTAACGGTACTATGGGTTTGTGGTGGGCTCCTCTTCTCTTATCTCTCTAAACTTCTTTTATCTCTTTTTATTTCTCTTAATTTTATATATACCCACTCTCTCTCTATGGTGATGTACCTCATTCTCGAATTTACCTTCTCATATCTATCTCATTTTTTAATATATCATCTCTATTTTAGTATTCTTTTAAATTACCTTATTTTTAATTTCTTTAAAAAACTGATCACCAGAGAAACAGAAGATTTCAGAGAGATAAAGTATTTTAGAACATTCCGTGTAACTTTTAGTCCGGAATAACTAGCACGCAACATCGGTGTCTTTTATGGCAAAATTAGGTATTTGCTAATTTTTGCAGATTTTATTACGTTGCTTTCTAACCAGAACTGAGTAATTGTCTTTACTTAGGTACCTAGTTTTAATAGAAGCAATAATTACCTTTTTCTTCCTAATAAAAACTCATTAAACTTTGTTTAATGAAACACTTATTTGTAATAAGCTTTGATCCGCACATTTATTGTGACTTATTGAAATAAGACTATCTCTTTCTTCCGATATTTTTTGTAAATAAAATTTATAAAAAAAAAATTCATTAAACCTTGTTTGGAGAAATCTTATTGGTAGTGGGCTTTGAACCGCGCATTTATTGTGACCTTCTAGAATAAGACATTAAACTTTGTTTGGTGAAATACTTACTTGTTATGGGCTTTGATCCGCACATTTGTTGTGACCTATTGGAGTAAGACTTATCTCTTTTGTTCTAAATTTTTTGTTGTAAATAAAATTTTAAGTAAAAATCAGTACTGATGTCTCGTCTCTAAAGTCAGAATTTCACAATTTTTGTTTATTTATATAAATTTTGCTATTAAATTTTCAGGAATAATTTCAGGGACTTAGTTTTTCTTTTTGTGAAAAGTTTGTCAACAAGTTTCCAAACTTTTCCTACTGGGTTGGTGAGGTATGTAACGGAATAAAAGTTATCCCGTTACATGGTTTTATTAGGAGCATCAATATTAAAATATATTCCTCCTAAATGAATTTAATATAAGTAATTAGTATTGTATTAAGGGTTGCCTATGTACACTGAGAAAATTATTTAGCTATGATGGCTTTATAGAAAGCAACTATGCCTAAATATTAGAGTAAATATAGCGCCAGCCCTAACGTCGTGTTGTGACTGCCAAATATATTAAGCAGAGTCTATTTAGTAATCATTACTACATATTTTAGTAACAATATGATCCATGAAAACCTGCTCTTACTAGAAAATTTGGCTGCTTTAGCAAAATTGAATATTAGTAAGGAACACATATTGAATAGTCCTAGCCAGTTTATTTAGTAACTGTTGCATGATCGTGTAATATCAATATACTCGTGTGGTAATTATTGTATTGTCGTTTAGTAAAGGAGCATACTTGTTTAGTAATCACAGCATGATTGTTTAGTAATCACAGCATAATTGTTTATTTATCGCAGCATGATTGTTTACTAATCACTGCTTCTTTGTTTAGCAAGTAGTTATACAGGGCGTTCTATAAATATGTGCTGTTTAAACGAAGGTTTTATATACCTACGGTAAGTTTTTTTAAACGCTTGCCATAAGGATTTACATAATTAATTTTGCACCCCCTGTTATTTTGTATTGTAATAAAAAGTTTAAAAAAAAGTTGGTGTGCATGTTTTAAACTGAGGACATTTTATACTTAACTTTAACATGTTTTTAGCGACAAACTTCAATGAAATTAAAGAAATTATTCATATTTCTATTCTAATTCTAATAATAAAATAAATAATCTGATTAAAGCTTATAGCTAAAAAAATTTACTCTTAAATTATGCCCCATCTAATTTTTTTTTCTAATTTTTTATTAGAACAAAAGTTAACAGGAGGTACAAAATCACATAAAAAAAACAACCAATACTTTAGGTAGGTACAGCACACGCTCCTGATGTCCGAGTGGCAGAGCAAGCGCTTTCTTATTGGCTGACGTTCAACCGAATTTACCCTTTCCTACATCCAAATAACGAATCTTAATAAACCGTTTTGCTCTAGTAGAACCGCAATCGAGCTATCATGGCTTTAAGTACCTGGCAAAGTGCATTAGGGTTACGATTAACAATTGTAACGCTAGGAGTGCTAATTCAGATAGCAATAATTACTTAGCCGTTTAAGTTTATTTCTTTATAAAATTATTTAGCTGGTATAGACATAATAATATAGCAACAGTTAACAAATATGTTGTAATAACAGCACTATAAGATTTCTAAAACCCAGCAAAATATATTCTGCAACGACTACAAGATCATCATGTCATCTTTAAACAATAGTTTAACTAATATAACGGTTTATTTAGTAACAGCTGCTAAATTTGTCCAGCCCGATAACTTAGGAAACTTCATTTTCTCAGTGTAAGCCGAATGCTAGTAGTGCACCATCTACGTACCGTAGCCATTATCGATTTTTCAAACCTTGTGTAAACTAGATTCCCACTATAAATTTATAGGATTTCTATTCAGAAAACTGTACAGTTAATTTAGTTTATATTATAACAGGAGTGACTTGTGGAGTTGAACGAAAAAGGTCAACCCCTTCGGCGACTGACAATCAACAGTGATGGGTCCGGACGGATGTTTTTAGTTTCAACTCCAGTCAAGAGGTGGCGCCAGTAGTTATGCACACAAGCTTTTTTCTCGCACAAAATTGAAAATGTACTTTAGTTGAGATTTTATCCTTGCTGTGGCATGCTTGTAGCGTCAGCATCAAGTAAATTTCAAAAATTTATTGTGCGTTTTACCGTTTGTTGTTAGTGAGTTTTGTGAATTTTTTTTAAAAAGTTTGATTTAACTAATTAACTTGTAAGAAAGGATGTCTAATTTATTTGGGGAAGTAAGACGTTCTAATCAGAAGTGTTGTGTTCCAGGATGTACAGATTACTATAATCGCCGTTTTCGGTTTCCTAATCCCAAAAATGAAGATTTGTTTAAGCAATGGCTAAAAAGAATTAACAATCCCTTGTTATGTGACATCACATATGTGGAAATATATGCGAAGCACCGTGTTTGTGCCAGACATTTTCTCGAGGAGTGTATCAATGATCCTAGGTGTCGCAGGGGATTAACACACAATGCTGTTCCTGTTCTCTTCCTGCCTGAACGTAAGTACTCAACGGCTTACAGTTATAATAATTTGGATTTCAACCAAAATTACAAACTCATGCAGTATATTTATATACAGGGTGACTGGTAAGTAGACGAATTCCTTTGGGGAGGTGTTTGTAGAGCCTATTTGCAATTGAATTAACCATACTACCCTCTATTCAAAACCCACTGGATTTTGAGATATTTTCATGTTTATGTTTTTTCGAAATTCTCGTAAGTTTTCGTTTTTGCCCCTGTATTTTTATTTCTTTTACTTCTTTGCCATACTTTTTGCCCTATAACCTGCACTAGTGTGTCAGCTAACACGTAAAATTGGAACGTTTACAAAAATGATAATTTTTTTCTTTAATTTCAAATTCTTAGTAGTCATAGTACGAGAATTTCGAAAAACATAAACATGAAAATATCTCAAAATTCAGTGGCTTTTGAATAGAGGGTAGTATGGTTAATTCAATTGCAAATAGGCTCTACAAACACCTCCCCAAAGGAATACGTCTACTTACCAGTCACCCTATATAAAGTAGGGAAATATTGGGTAAAAAGTTTTTACAAAATGTCTACCATTACAATTTTATGTGAATTGGTATAATTTTAATTTTAAAAATACTGAGACGCTTTAAGGACATGAAATGTTGACAGTTAATTCAGCATCTCTTATAGGTATACCTACTTTCAATAAATCTCTTATTTTGTACTTAGATCATATAAATAAATAATAGGGTAGTCGTTGCCTGACTAGTTAGGAATAAACTAGAAAAATATTGGGTTTAGCACCAAATGAAAGAGTACTTTTTAAATTTGGTCCAAGCTTTCGGAAATGATTATTTCCATCATCAAGGATAACTTATGCGAGCTTATTTATCTAGATCTTAATTGGAGAACTGGACATTAAATAAAAATGTATTTTCATTTCTCTTTTTAGATGAAATACAAAGTTATATAAGCCAACCTGAGTCTAGCCCACAACCATTCAAAAAGGCAAAACTACAGGACAAACCTTTAGAGGAGAAGTATTCTGCTCCTTTAATGCCCATCAGTGTTTTATATGATAACTATAAAAGTATGTACCTACTCTTAACTAGTGATGTGGGCCGGGTAAATACCCAGCGGGTAGGGTATTTATAAATTGGGTATTTACCCCATGCCCTAATAAATACCCAAAATGAGGGTATTTTAATTTTTTTCTTGTTTGAGAGCCAATTTTATTCGATAATTTCGTATTTGTACATTACTACCACTACCACAGAGTACATATTGGTCAGCTGACGCTGGTTGGCTGACCTGGGCGCACTACCAACCGCAAATCGCAAGCATAACCTTACTTTTAGTGTGATGAAGTGATTAACACCACTCCTCAGAGCTAGAATACTCGGAGTCAGATTAAATATTTTAATTCATCACTATACTGTTGAACTGTTGTAAATTAAAGTTTTGACTTACATTTACCACTAAACAAGAAATATAACAGAATTAAAACTTAAAACATGTTAATTTTTTTTCTACCAGCGTGCGCAAAGTGCTTTTCCGCAAGCAATAATTTACCCAACTATACTTGCGTGAGGAAAAGTATCACTTTCCGCATTTATTAGGAAAATAACTATTATCCATAACATTTTCCAGGTTACTTATTAAAGTAGCTACCTCAAGAACATTAGTTACAAGCAAAATTTTACAATTTTTTTTAACTTACTACGTGACTATTACGAGCAGTGATTGTCTAGAAATTCATAAATATCCGGGTATTTATGAATATTGGGTATTTACCCCGAGTTATAAATACCCGGGTATTTCACATCACTACTCTTAACCCATATTTATATTTTTTTGTGATTATATAAAATCTTTTATATTTTGTAATGATAAAAGGCCTGAAAAAGATGCCGTTGCCTACATCACCTAGATATTTTTTATCCGTACGTGTATTATTATACATGATGAATTATATATTGTCTACAGTTTAAAGCAATGGAGGGTTCCAATTTCACTTTTCCAGCCTAATATAATATGATAGAGATTGTAATAAACAATCTGTTTTCTCTGTACAGGACAAGTCCCTTTGCCAAGTGGGTCGGCAACTCAAGCCGAGAGCGTTTTGGAGGAAAACATGAATAAGGAGAATATACATCCTGCTTCAATACATCTGCCAATAAGCAGTGTAACTGAAACTCTGGTGCATTCGCCTAAATTTCCTGTGCACCAAAGCCAGGACCGAAACGTTGCTTCACCAATTACTGTAAAGGTTTTTTCTGGTAAGTATATCCTATACCTAACTAATGTATATTATTCTTGACAATTCTGTTTTATTATTTTATAAGTACAGTGTAATAGCCTAATAGCCTCTACTTTTGGGGACCCCCCCCCCATAAAACAGATACCTTTTAAGTCGCGGACAACTTTAATTTTACAATACGATTTTCTTAATATAAGGTACCTACTTTCCACTTATTTTTTGTAAACAGCAAAGTAAAAATATTTGCTTAAAGAACCGCTTCGCGAAAAACTTCTTATAGGAATATAGAGGGGCATACTCAACCGCTGCAAGGGGGGAGAACAAAATCTTTGCTGTGCTAAGTGAAATTTTTAAAAGGACTGGCTTGGCTAAGCTAGTTAAACAAGCTTATAGGAACTCTGCTATTAATCCCTGTAATTTTTGCCAAAAATGTATGGGTATTTACTAATTAGGGTCCTTTTAAAATTCAGATGGCTTGGAATTACCATAAAATAAGTCTGTCTACCTATCTTACGAACTCATTATAAATGCTAATCCCTGAAAGCGCAGACACACAATTCTTGCTGATAGCAGCATATAAATAAGTAAAATAATCCTATCATAACTATTTTAAGAGGATTTACTTGGAAAATATAATAGTATTGTAAACAGATCCCTACCTGAAGCACCAGATCAGGTGACCTAATTTACACCTCACACAATAGGTTATTACCAGGGTAAAGGATTTTAGCATTTTTAATGAGACTGTAGGTAGACTTAATTAATACCTGCTAAATGTTTATTGTACCCCAATACCCTTGTTTTACCCATTTTAATTGACAACAATAAATTAAAGAATATCTTTTACTTATATTAGAAAGTAATAATAATAAGTGTTTTATTTAGCACTTCGCTAGTAGATACAAATACAAAAGTAAGATCCTTTTTTCTACATCTGATATACTTATTAGGAAGAACCGAAAGATTTTTACTTTGCTGTTTAAAAGAAGCAAAAGGATTATCTAATATGTTAATAAACTATTTCAGCTCACAAGAAAAGATTCCAAATTCTTAAGGAAGTAAATGTAACCAGGCAGCTCTTACTTACCCCCAAAGCGAAGCATCTCTGTAAGAAGGTTATAGATTCCAGCAATAAACTTAATAGGTTAAGCAGAAAGGTAATCTCCTTTAAAACCAGGCTTGCGGCAGCAGAGAAACTGGCACAATCTAATAAATTTGAAGGGTTGATACGTCATGTCAACCCTTTAACATACCAATTCATTATATCTCAAATTCGGACACAGCAACAAAAGCCAAGAGCAAGAAGATTTTTACTCGAAGATAAACTATTAGCCTTAACGATCCTAAAAGCCATTGGTAAAGGCTACAGAATGTTATCTAAAATTTTTACGTTGCCATCCAGACAGACACTTACAAATTTATGAAATAGAATACCTTACAAGCCTGGCATAAATGAACATGTGTTTGACAGTATGGAGAAAACTGTCGGAAAGATGAAACCTGTAGATAAATATGCTATTTTACTATTTGATGAGATGTCACTTTAAAGTCTGGTAAACTACAATAGTAAGGAAGATGAAATTAAAGGTATTAAAGACTTTGGAACAGGAAAAAGAAAAGCACAATTAGCAGACCATGTAAATGTGTTTATGGTAAAGGGGTTGTTTCGCCAATGGAAACAACCAATATGCTACACTTTCAGTGGTGGACCTACAAAAAGCCAATCCTTAAAAATGTTAATTAAGGATATTATTAGACAATGCCACAGGATTGGTTTAAAAATTGTAGTAACTGTGTGTGATCAAGGAGGACCAAACCAGGCTGCCATTAATCAATTGTTAACAGAAACAAATAAGCACTGCTTAGAAAATGGTACTGAAAACAGATATTTTGGATTTTTGGTCGATGGTCAGGAAGTAATTCCACTCTACGATACACCCCATTTATTTAAAGGGCTAAGAAACAACCTTCTTATAAAAAATTTACATTTTACTATGGAAGGGAAAGATCATATTGCAAAGTGGCAGCACATTGTACAATTTTACTTTTTGGACACCGAAGATCATGCAAGATGTAAGAATATGTCCAAAACTAACAGATCAACACGTTATTCCAAAAAAAATTAAAGTAAGCTGTTGCACCCAAGTTTTCAGTCATCAAGTTGGAGCTTTAATGAAGAAAATAATTAGTTGGGGTAAGTACATTAATTTTTATTCCTAAGAAACAAAGTTAAAAAATGTATATTAAATTTTATATTAATTAATTTAATTTATATTTAATTTTTTATTAATGAGCAACAAATATTTATTTACATTGCAAAATAATTTAAATTGACTATGAGGAACTAGATAGCATTAAACATTAGTTAAAAAAATGAAAGGGGTAACTTATATATGTGTGTAATTAAAATACTTTATTTTTTTATAACTGTTCAGTTATAATATAACAATTTTTAAATTTCTTTACGCAGCATATAGTTTACTGTTTAATAGGTATATGCTATTATTTGTCGACAACTTTCTATAGCTACTCTATTTAAAATAAAATATTTACTGTAATATATTAGGATACTATAAATAATTTTCTTTTTCAGAATCACAAGTTAACCTGGATAAAGATGCAGTAGACATTGCCAATTTAATCTTATTCCTGGACAAACTATTTGACAGTCTAAACTCTAGCCGAAATTTTTGCCCTCCCGGAAAGCCACTTAAGAGTGGTGTAACATTAGAATCGGGACATATATCATTTTGGTATGAAGCAGTAAAAATTTTAGAAAGTATGAAATTTTTTTGTTCAAAGAAAAAAAAATTCATAATAGTGCCCTCAATAAAAAATTTAATTCATACTATAAAGGGATTTATATATCTATCAAACCAAATTTTAAAATTATATCCAAATAAATAGATCTTAACAAGGGTGTAATTCAACAAGATGCCTTGGAAAATTTCTTTAGTTGCTTACGGGGTTACAGTGCCAGAGAAAATACCCCAAGCGCCTCTCATTTTCTAACTTCATTTAAAGCTTTGATAACTAATAATTTCATGTCAAAACATTCTCCTGGTGCTAATTGTCAGGAGGATGAAGGTGAGGGGGCCCAACAAACATGAATAAATGGCCCCTTAACGGAAACGCAAACAGTTGCCACAATTGAACTGTTGGGCATTTAAATAGCAACCATTTATGGACCACCTACATTATGTCCGCTGGCTTCCTTATGGGCCATCAGTAGGATCGTGATTAAGGTGTTTTTGTGGTCCACCAAAGAACCATTAATGGTACACTTGCGGCTTAATACTGTAGGGCCATCACTGGTTAGTTTTCCATTTACCAATGAAGATACGTTACAGTTACTTGGTAAGGCCACTTAAGATCTGATTATGGCGCTCCAGTATTTAGCCTTTAAAAGTTAAGGCTAGTGGCGCATTCGCCAGTTTATTTTTTGATCAATATTTCGTATCCTTTTTCCCTTATCCAAAAAGTAGGGTAGCAATTACCTACAGTTTTAATATGTAGCCATTTTTATAGATGAATTAAAGTAAAAAACGAAATTTCGTGAAATTTATCGATATTTCTTTTTGTATAAATTAAACTCTTAACTTTAAACTGCAGGTAATTATGCTCTGTATATAGCCAATTTTTGGATAAAATGAAAAAGTAACGAAATATTGATAAAAAAAAGAAATGGCGAATCCGTTTTAATTCTTACTGTAAACCAGAGGATGAGGCTTTTAAACAAAAAAATTAAATAACAATATTATACATTAGCAAGCCTCTATATTTATAAAAACAGTTTTATACATTAACATAAGGTAATAATCGTGAATATCGTCGCCTGATTCATTACTCATTTCCTGCAAAAAAAAAGCAATATACAAGGCTTGATCAAAATAGCTCGAAAAACACACAGTCTAAGTGGTAACACCTAGGTGCATTAAATATAATGTTGATTAGGTAAGTTTATTTAGTTGTATTAATTAAAAACACATGATATGTGACTACAATATATTAAATTAAATAAAATTACCATAATGCAGCCGCTCAAAAGGAGTTTAGACTACCTACTATGAGTTAGGTGGCGTTTACTTGGCCAGACCTCATAGGTCATAGCCTCTTTTAAGAGTTGAATAGCAATTCATATTTCCCTTTTAATAAATATTGGGATAAATTGTACAACGTCATTTTTACTATGCCTTGGTTAATAAGCTTAACAAAAATAATAATAAACTTTACATGTAGGTACATAATATATCCCCTGAAGGGGTGCTTGTTGCGGTCAAATTTTTTTGTCAATCGTTTTGTGCAATATCTGTCTTTTTAATAAATTTAAAATTTCTTAAAACGCGTTCAAAAATATAAGTTAACTTTTGGTGCTAAATTAAACCCAAAGTGTAGGTAATTTAATCAGTTAACTGTAAAAATATAAAGGGTTCATAGAAGTATTTAGAGAAGTTTTGCTATTAGTTTCTAATTATTATTACCTTCAGTGGTTTAAAATATATAAACGCTTGCGAACTTCCTACTGACTACAGTCAAGCAGGTCAACTTGCAAATGCAAATTAGACTATTTATTGCCACAGTAATTTAAAAAGAGAAGAATAGGCAATATTCTAAATAACTTGCATCTGCAAATTGACCTGCAGGGCCTTCTGTAATCTCACCTCTTATATGTAACAGAAAAAGTGAAATTTTACCTTCTGCCTTCGCTGTCGACCACCTCCTCGGTCTATAGCTCCCCTCAGCCACTGCTTTATAACAGTATATATTTCTTTCTGCGTAGTATTGTGGGCCAAAAGGTTGTTTCTTACCGTGTATCTGCAATTCATTGTACAAAATTAAAGACGCAGAACCTCTTTTCTAAAATCTATAAGAAATATTTACTCCCCAAAAACTTACGTAAAACGTAGTGTAATATAGATAAAAATAAATAAACCCGGACACACAGGTTCTAGTAAAGACTTATACTGAGAGAGCAAAAAATATTTTCATCCAAGAAGGCCTGCAATGAAATACGTAGGGCTTGGTTTAGATAAAATTACTTATATAATATTGAGGTGCAATAACTTGTGTTTTAACCGAGTCAACAATTCGCTTAACATTTTGTTTAAGAAATCTCGTAGAATGTCTAGCACCATACTTTTTATAAATACCTCTAGTTTCTGGTAATGGCATTATTATTATATCTATTATTAGGAAAAAAGTATAGAAATACTCACTTTTTTGTTTCTTGAGTTGAGACATGCTTTAAAAACTCTGAATGATCTCACCGACCCAAACCTGTAAATTAAAAGAAAAACACATATAGCATGCTGTTTTTTGTCTAAGCTTTCACTAATATCTTCCCCAATCACTGTTATCACTATAAAAACTTACCGTTTAGATCGATTACAAATATATTTAAAATAAACAGCACATCGTCACCATACATGTTCGTCGCCGTTGTTCGTCGCAAATACCTAACCTTAAACTACCAAACCGTCCGAACCAACCAAAGCGGGAGCCGGGAAACGACAATACACGTCATAAATGATGGCTTCACTTTTTACCAACGTTAAACCATTTAAGTTCCTTTGCCGGCAATAAATCACAATTTTGCCAACGTTCAATTGTTAATGTTCTTTAAATGGCAAAAATATAACGGTCAGCCAATTAAAAAAAATCAATGGACCATAGTTGGCTTATTTGCAACAGCAAGAAACCATCAATACCATCAATGGCCCATTTAAAATCCCTCAATCCATGTTTGTTGGGGGGCCACTAAATAACCTGAAAGAATTTGTAACAGGGGAGGCGGATGCACTAGGGATAACCAATCTTGAACCATATGAAGTAACTATACCTGCTATTAATATAACTCCTGGACGTACGAAAATTGCTAGATGCACAATAAATTATATATCTGGTTTTATAGTTTAAAAAATGTTTAAAAAAAGTACATGCAATGCTTGTAGAAAAAGTGTAGTATATTGTCATTACTTATCTATATGTTAAAGACTCCAAGGTTTACAGTTTGAATTTTAAGTAGTTATAGGGATTACCGTAAGAGGTCGCCGCAGCGCGGAGGCCATTCTCTTCTCGGCTTTCAAAGTGTATTATTCAGAGTTGTAATAAAACTTAAGTTTTGAAAGTTATTTATCCTTTTATTATCGCCATTGACGATATAACAATTTGGCGACGAGAATAAAAATTATGGTTTGCAGAGTATTTATCCGGTTGCGACAGTAAATTCGAGATAGTAAGAAGTTTTACCCTTTATACCACGCGCGCAACGCCGCAACTTCAACTACAGAAATGGCGGATGAGGGGACTTCAAATGAAATAACAGCTAATGTGACAGTCGTGAACACGGGTAACATAGCAAATTTAGCGATTTTTAATGTCGGAGATGACTGGGAAATTTTTAGTGAAAGGTTAGAGCAATTTTTCTTAGCCAACAGAGTAGATGATGGGAGGAGAGTGTCGGTATTGCTGACATCCGTCAGTGAAGATGTGTACGTAATTTTGAGAAATGTTTGTTACCCAGAGAAACCCAGCTCAAAAAGTTATGAAAACATCATTGAGTTATTATCCGGACAGTTTAAGCCGAAAGTTTCCATCTACAGGAAACGGGTGTATTTTGATACATTGAGACAGAAAGAGGAGACAGTAAATGAATGGTTCGTCAAAGTAAAAAAAGCAGCTTCAGAATGCGAATTTCGAACATTGCTGGAAGCTCGAGTGTTGGACAAGTTTGTCGTAGGCATGAAACCAGGACCAATTTTAGATAGGCTTTGTGAAGAAAGCACAACCAAGAGCCTCAAGGACATGGTGGAAATTTCACTAGTAAAAGAAGCCGCTTTGAAGGAGACACGCCAGCCAATATCAAATGTTTATCATGTATATGGTGACCCCAGAAAGACTTTAAACCAAGAGCAAGATGGAAATCGTTCAGTCAATTTTAAAGGAGGTACATCAAATGACAGGTTAAAAGGGCAGACTAAGGTCAGTGATAAAAAAATTCTCTGTTTTGCTTGCAATGAGGACAATCACATATTTAAAACTTGTAAATTTAAAAATTATACTTGTTCAAAATGTAAAAAGAAAGGTCATGTAGCAAAAGCATGCAAATTTCAGTTTGATAGGAACAATTGTTTAGAAAATGATGAGGTTGAATTTTTTAATATTGATATTTTTAACATCGATGAATCGTATGTACCCCCAGTAACGTTAAACGCTTTTATTAATGATGTAAAGGTTACGTTGGAGGTTGATACAGGAGCAGGTTTGTCTTGCTTACCCTTTGAAACTTATAAGAAAAATTTTCCGACCGTAGAATTGAAACCAAGTAAGGTAATGATAAGGGTCTATCATGGACCTGTGGTTTCACCCAAGGGTCAAATTGAAGTTGATATTACTGTAAATGATGTGACCAAAAAGTGTGTATTTTTAGTGGTTGAGGGCGCCACAAAAGCATTAATAGGCCGTGATATATGGAAAAAATTTTCTTTAACTTTAAATGAGAGAAATGAAGTGTTTTTGCATAATAAAAAAGTTTCTGCTACAGCTGTTGTATGTCAAATTAGTAAAAATGAGAAATTAGAAAATATTTTGAGCAATTTCTCAGAGTTATTTAAAAATCAGTTGGGTACATATAAGCATGAGAAAATAAAATTAGAATTAAATGAGAGTGTTGCACCTATTTTTAGAAAGCCAGTGCCAATTCCTTATGCTTTTAGGGACAAAGTTAAAGGTGAGTTAGAAAGGTTAGAGAGGGAAGGGGTTATTGAGAAAGTTTCAAATTCTAGTTTCGGGACGCCCCTGGTACCTGTCGTAAAAGCAAATGGAGTAGATGTTAGAATTTGTGCTAACTACAAGGTAACAATTAATAAATATTTAAAAGATGTTAATCATCCTCCTCCTAGGATTGAAGACATTTTTGTGGCTTTACAGGGTGGACAACAATTTACTAAATTAGACTTTTTGAATGCATATAATCAGTTAATACTTGATAAGGAAACTTCGGAATTGCTAGCCTGGAGTACACCATATGGTATTTATAAGGTTAACAGATTACCTTATGGGACTAAGCCAGCCTGTGCTATTTTTCAATGTGTCGTTGAAAAAGTTTTACAAGGTTGTAAAGGTACCGTAAATTATCTCGATGACATTGTCATCACAGGTAAGAATGAAGCGGAACACTTAGAAAATTTAAAGGAGGTATTAACAAGGTTGGACAGAGCAGGATTCAGGTTAAATTCAAAAAAATGTGTATTCTTTCAGGATAAAATTTTTTATTTAGGTCATAAAATCTCAGCAAAAGGGCTAGAGAAGGATGACAAGAAGATTGAAGCAATTTTGAAAACTCCACGTCCACGTGACAGAACTGAGGTCCGAGCATTTGTAGGTATGGTAAATTATTACTCAAAATTTATTCCTAATATCGCCAATCAATTGAAACCAATATATTGTTTATTGGAAAAAGAAAAAAAATTTGTTTGGAACACAGCTTGTGATCAAGCATTTGAATTCGCAAAAAAAAGCATTACATCCGATTGCATTCTTACACATTTTGACCAAAGTAAACCATTGCGGTTGGCATGTGATAGTAGTGAATACGGTATAGGCGCCGTTCTTTTACATGTTATGCCCGACGGTATCGAGAGGCCTATAAGTTTTGTTTCGCGAGTACTGTCAAAACCCGAGAAAAATTATAGCATGGTTCATAAAGAAGCACTAAGTATTTATTGGGCAATGACAAAATTTTATGAATATTTAGCAGGGCGTAAGTTTGAAATTGTGACTGATCATAAATCACTACAAACATTGTTCGGTGAACACAAAACATTACCAAAGATGGCAGCCGGTAGACTTCAAAGGTGGTCTTTATTTTTAAGTGGTTTTGACTATACCATTCGTTACATTAGAGGCAAGGACAATGTAAAGGCGGATGCATTAAGCAGATTACCATTGCCATTCGCAGAGGCAGATAATGTTATTGAGTATGATTATTTAAATTTTTTAGAATCAGTGATGGCTATTGACACAAACAAAATAAGGTCAGAAACTAGGCGAGATGCAAGCCTGCATGGGTCAAATTTTTAATTTTATCAGACATGGTTTTCCCAACCATACTGAAAATGAGTTGCTCAAACCGTATTTTGTTAGAAAGTCTGAGCTATCAATAGAAAATGGAGCTATCATGTGGGGGTATAGGGTTATAGTACCTACCAAATTAAGAAGACAACTTTTGTCTGAATTACATAGTACGCATGAAGGGATAAGTAAAATGAAAGCGAATGCAAGGGCATATTTTTGGTGGCCTTCCCTTGATAAGGATATTGAGAGGGTTGTGTTTGAATGTCGAGTATGTTCTATGTCTAGACCAGAACCCAACAAGTCAACCTTAATTTCTTGTGCCAAGTCAAATTATTTTTATGAAAGAGTGCATGCTGACTTTTTGGGTCCAATCAAAGGTAAAATGATTTTAATAATAATTGACACATATTCTAAGTGGCCGGAAGCTTTTATTATGAAGAGTACTGATGCGGCGAGTACTATTGAAAAGTTTCGTGAATGTTTTGCGCGTTTTGGCTTACCTAAAGTGGTAGTCACAGATAATGGGCCACAGTTTTGTGCGGAAGAATTTTCCAAGTTTTTGAATTTAAATGGCATAAAGCAACAAACATCTCCCCCGTATCACCCTTCAACTAATGGTATAGCGGAAAATGCAGTGAAAAATTTTAAAAATAGTGTATTAAAAGCATTTAAGGACGAGACGAATAGTGATGTTTCGTTTGAGACTATTATGAACCGTTATTTATTTCATTACAGAAATTCTGTGCACATCACTACTGGAGTCACTCCAAGTGGGTTAGTTTTTAAGCATAAAACTAGAAATCGTCTTGATTTGCTTACGGAGAATAATGTTAAAATTGATAAAAATGTTCCAATCTACGATGGAAAGAGAAATAAAGTATTTAAAGAGGGGGATATGGTATTATGTAGAGATTATAGGAACCCTAACAAAAAGGTTTGGGTTGAAGCAAAGATCGACGAAGTTCTAGGTGATAGAATTTATTTATGTAGACTTTTAAAAGAGGAATTTATCTGGAAAAGGCACATCAACCAAATTTTAAGTAGTAAGTTAAAGCTTGAGGATGACAGCCTCGATGAAAACTCTAGTTTTGTTGATGTCCCTGACAATGTGAATAGTGATAAGTTAACTAATAAGTTTTATTATATTCCTCCCCTTATGCCGGATTCGCCTAAGGGTTTCACTGAACAATCAAGAGCAGAGCCTAGTGGTGATTTTGAACAAAGTATAAGTAAACATGATGTGTTTGATTATAAAAAAGACTCTACTAATCCATTAGAAAATAAGTTGTTTTTAGAAGACAAAAATGTTAGAGATTCTAATTTAAATATTAATGAACGTCCAAAAAGGCAAATAAGGGCACCTGTACGATTGGATTTATAGAGGAGGTAGATTGTAGTATATTGTCATTACTTATCTATATGTTAAAGACTCCAAGGTTTACAGTTTGAATTTTAAGTAGTTATAGGGATTACCGTAAGAGGTCGCCGCAGCGCGGAGGCCATTCTCTTCTCGGCTTTCAAAGTGTATTATTCAGAGTTGTAATAAAACTTAAGTTTTGAAAGTTATTTATCCTTTTATTATCGCCATTGACGATATAACAAAAAGTATGTCATTTCGGGATCAGTCATTAGATTTAGATTTTTTACAAGCCCGACAGTATAATAAAAAATGCAATTTAACAGCTCCTGGCACTTTTTTTTAATTTTCTTATAGGACAGTCAATATCTAAATTATTTTATTTAATTCCCAGATTATGTCACATAACAAAAATTTCTGTTACTTTAGGAAACCTTTTGTTAAGCCAGTTACATTTTTCCTTAATTAATTGCAGTGAACATACTAACACCCATAAGGTCCTGATAAAACGTATTGTTAAATGTTGTTTATTTTTTTGGTGCAAAAGAATTAACCTAGTCACAAAGGGAAAATATGAAAAATTTATTAAATTTTTGAAAATGAAACCCAATAAAAATCTTATATTATCTCATACATTTCTCTAATAATAATTTGCTATTAAATTCCGTTCTCTTCTAAATAACACTCAGGTCATGTTTCTCAATTTTACCCTAAATATCACTTAAGAATTTTCGAGTCGCTGTCGCTTTCTTTGTTTCAGCAAATACCGCTGGACAGTTGGTAGTTTATTTTAAGTTCTGTGGAACCTTGGGAGACCCAAATATAATGTAAACCAGACTGTTCCATCCACAAGGAGACTGACAGAACCAGGCTCGAACAGAGTTGAGGAATGACAGAAAGGCAGCTTGGAGTGAATCTTGGGCAAGACAGGTGAGTTTTCTATTATTATTATTATTTTACACGTTAATTAACGTTTGGGAATACTCACCCTTGTCTTTCTTTTGATTTCTGTCATAACTCAACACTGCTGTAATTTCCATTTTATCAGTTTTAAGTTTGGAACCACATTAAGAAACCAGTCATGCTTGGTCAAGTCATTTCTTATGTAAAATTTTCTCATTATCTAATATCTTACCTTTTAAATTTATCTTATCTTACCTTGGTTACCATCAGACATTGATTGTCGGGTAGACCAATATTATCTTATATTATAACGGTTGCCTTTCGCTCGTTATATATAATTTTCTTTATCTCAGACATACTATCTTACCTTTTAAACTTACCTTATCTTACCTTGGTTACCATCAGACATTGATCGTCAGGTAGACCAATATTATCTTATATATATATCTATCGCTTGTTATAGATATATATATATATGTTTCTTTATCGGTATATCGACTGCCTTTGGCTCGTTATGCACGTGCGTTTTTTCTCTGTTTCGTAACTTCTACAATTAGCTCGTCATACAGAGGAATACCTTCATTACGAGTACGTTTACTCTTAAAGTGCTCTCCAGTGTTCTGGAGTATACTGTCAAACGTTACGTTGGCAGTGTTTATATTTTGACTCATTTTGAGAATACTATCAAGGCAAGAATTGTCTTGGTATTGCTCTAGTGACATATTGTACCTTATCTCTACTTTTGTATAATTATCTGAACTTAATGTTTGAATATCTTCATTAATGTAAATCAAAATTCACACTGTACCTTATCTCTATTTTTGTATGGTTGCCTAAGTTTAATGTTTGAATATCCTTATCAACATGAATCAAAATTTAACTTCACCATTTGATCATAAATTTCTTTAATGTAAAAGAAAATTAATTCCTCTCGATTACTATTACTGTCTTAAAATTTGACAATTTAATAATTTAACTCTTAAGCCTTATGCATAATATTTTTATCACTTGAGTAACAGTAAATTTCATCATTTTATTACTAGGTATACCTTTTAATCTAGAAATAGTTTTCAACTAAACTAGTTATTTCACTTTTACTTTCATTCACCCTAACAACAATAGGTTATTATTATTATCTGGTCTAATGCCTTGTTTTCATAATTACATGTAATCAATACTGAGACTGGAACGAGTACTTCTGATGTCACAAACAACAACCATCACAAGAGTTCAAGTCTGACCAAGTCCTGACGTACAACTTAGGCTGGCAATACTGAAGTTCTGGACAGTAGTCTGATAAGCCAGTGACTTCCAGGTGAAGAGGACTGAACCTTGGATCACTTCTGTTGACGACAATACGAGCTAAGTACACAGTTATCAGTCAAAAACATTGTAAAGACCAGTTGTAATAACCTAGTTCATTTATTCATATTCACATTTATACTGTATTGAATACATTTACATTTATATTTCACATATTACTTATGTAATAGACATTTCAGTATATTTTCAAGATTGTAAAATAATACATTTACATTTATATTTCACAGATTACTTATGTAATAGACATTTCAGTATCGTTTCAAAATTGTAAAATAATACATCTACATTTATATTTCAGTTTACTACCACGTACTTAATAGATATTTAAGTGTTTTTAAAAACCGATTTGTTTTATTTCTGGTAGGATTGGCGCCCTAAATAAATTTGTTAACCAATAAAACAGACCTACACCTGAGATTACCTTTTTAGCCGAGGCAATAAATAAAATAACGTTTAAATAACATTACAGTTTCTTAAAATAATAATGGAAGTGAACGTAACTTCGGTAACCGGTAATACAGCAAGAAAAAGCCCAGCAAAAAAGATTGAGGTACCTATAGTCCACATTCGCTCCCAATTTATCCAAAATGTGGACACAAAAGTGGTGCACTTCAATGTACCTTACTAACAATGGGCGAAATAAGACGGTTTTATTCAAAGTTTATGAAAAATGATCCTTAAATTATTTTCAAAGTGGGCAAACTCCATATTTGCTATTTTCAAAACGGAAAACTCCAATTGTTATTTCCTAAACGTACAATCTCCATCTCCTTTTTCCAAATAACTTTGATATTTTTTAAAAATGTTAAGGAAAAAAATTGTTCTTTTAGTCTAAGATGTGCCATAAATACAATAAAAAAGAAAGATAATTTAGGAAACATGGAGATTGAACACGTTGAATCCCTCATATAGTGTATCAAAAAAAAAACGTGCAACATAGAAAACTTTTTCATTAATTTGTCAGAAAATGTACCAACAATATGTTAGATTTCATGTACCGGGTGGTCAAAGAATAGCCATATAAGTATGCTCCATGATTACTAGTTTCCGACATATAGCCGGCGGCCATTCTTAGTTGACCGCCCAGTACAGCTTTATAGCAAGGGAGCAAATGACATTTTTTTCAAAATCGCATAAAGAATAAATGGCCATAATTTTTAAAAATATATCAAAATTGCCGAAGGAATAGATGTTTGTAAATTCAAACCTTAGTTCAAGTTCTAAATTTCAGTTAGGAATCTTAATTATTAACCTTTCCATTTAAAATTTTAAGGGTGACCACGTCATAGGGGTTCAAGCAGGGGGGAGGGAGGAGTAAAAATATCAAAAAAATATGTTCCGTAATGTTTACGTGTCAGCGATTTATTAATTTACAAGAAAATAAACCTGGGCAGGTTCCCGATGCGCCAGTGTATTTACCAAATAATTTATGCATGGGGTTGAATTACAATTTAAATAACAGTTTTAGGGTTTAATTTTTTCCGGTACTAGAGTCAGTTTAGGCATAGTTGAGCAATTAATTGAAACGCTTTAAAATTTTGGAAACCATAGAAACTAAACTTTTTGGAAAATGGCATTTGCTCCCTTACTATAAGCTGTACATGAAACCTTAACTATATTTTACCGCGCCAACTTTTACACAAATCAATAATAAAAGTTTTCCGTACTTTTTTGGACACTTATATTATATACAATAGGACATAGGATAACTCAGAATATCATTCAATGTACCGGAACATGCGCCATTAATGGAAAATTACGCTATCCAGAGTTTAGCTCGTGCGATCTGGAAACATGCCCCTATGGTATAGAAGCGTAATTTTTTGACATTTGTTCTAAAATAAAAATCGGTTATCATTAATCTCTGCCGCTACTAGTTGACTATCTTTGGAGATAATAAAACCTTTTTATTTCAAATTATTTGATTCAGCCGATGCTAGGTGTAAATCCACAATTATAGTACTATGGGATACTACAGTAAAACCTCAGACCATAGTGCTTGGTCTGAGAGTAAAACAAAGTTGGACTTGTACCGTGCGAGCAAAAATTATTTGCATCAAAGAGGGCTTGGATTGAAAAACGTAGAGCTTGGTTTAGATCACAATGATATGGGAACGATATATATCTAACCAAATCTAGGTTAAATTTTTGACAAATTCATATTATGACATTATATGCCAAACTAATGAGTAATAAAATAAGTAGACAAATAATACAAATTTATTTTTGTTGTTTACAAAATTAACAAAGTAAGAACATACAGAAAGAAAAATAATTACATAAATTGCTGAAATTGGCCATCGCCATGCTCCAAGCATAAATCCTTTCTTGTAATTGTTCTAAATATTGGTTTTAAGGGCAAAAGAAAACGACTTATTTGTAATTTACCGACAGGATTTTTATTTCTGTTCTTTGGTTTAAATCTTACCATCAACTGACTATTTATTAAAAACACATTCTTAGCCTCCAGTTCATATCAAGTGTAATTTAATATCAAAACATACCAAAAATATTTTTATCGCAGTTTCAGGAACTCTGCTTATTAAGCATTCTAGATACTAGGAAGTACATTTGTTGATTTAACATTTTGTTTATACAGTGTCCATATTCCAATACTCCCACTTAAAAAGTAAATCATAAACTTAATTTTATAATACAGAAACTATCGGTAAATCCAATTCCTGAGGTCTTAACAATGGTCCAACATTTGTTGCAAAGGATTGGGGAAAACCTCTGTAAAAACCCAATCAGACCATAAAACTTTTAAGTGGACACAAACAATAAAATATTATAAAAATTAAACATAAACTTATATCTTAATTTCATTAAGTCCAAGTCTTACACGTAATTGTAAAAATTTGGCTTCTGGTAATGGCTTTGTTAGTATATCGGCCACTTGTTCACCTGTGGACAAATATTGCAAATTTATTGTTTTACATTCTACCTGCTCACGGGAGAAATGGTATTTAATGTCTATATGCTTTGTACGTTTATGAGCAGTAGGATTTTGCGCAATACTGATACATCCAGTATTGTCTTCATATATTGTTATTGGTTTTGACATATCTAACATAAAACTGTTTAATAATGATTTTAACCATAAGGCTTCTTTTACACCTTCATATAACGCCATATACTCAGCCTCTGTAGTTGAAGTTGCTACTGAATTTTGACGCTTTGTTGCCCAACATATTGTACAACTGTTACATAATTGAAAAACATATCCCGTCGTACTTTTTCGATCACTTATGCTTCCGCCCCAATCAGAGTCTACATAGCCAACAAGTAAATTTTCATAATTATTTCGCGTATAAACTAATTTAAGAGTAATGGAGCCTTGAATATATTTAAGAACTCTCTTTAAGCTTTTCCATAATTCGCTATTATTTTTATTTTGGTAACGACTAAGTAAATTTACTGCTATGCTTAGATCTGGCCTTGTGCACAACATCGCGTACATTAAACAACCAATCAATTTTTTAGAAGGAGCATCACATCTCTCTTCTGAATTTAAAGCTTCAAAATTTAATGCAACTGTTAAAGGCGTTTGAACTGGTTTACAAGAACTCATATTAAATTTATTTAATACAGTTTTTAAATACTGACATTGATCTAAAATAATACTAGTAGATGTCCTAGTAATGTTAATTCCAAGGAAACGACTAATTTCTCCCAAATCTACCATTTTAAATTTTTTACTTAAATAATGTTTGAAATTAAATAATGTTTCATTATTACCAGTAGCTATGCAAATATCATCTACATACAAAACAACATATATATTTTGGTACATATCACCTTTATCTAAAATATAAAGACATTTATCGACAGCAGAATTTACAAAGTTAATTTCTTTCATTGTTTCGTCAAATAATTCATACCAACACCTCGAGGCCTGTTTCAGCCCATATAATGACTTATTTAATTTGCAAACCTCGTTTTCTTAAGCCACAATTCCATCCGGAATTCTCATAAAAATTTCCTCCTTTAAGTTACCATACAAAAATGCTGTCTTAACATCCATATGATGTATAAATAAATTAAATTGATTTGCTATGACCAATAATATGCGAAATGTTGTAATTCGCGCAACAGGGGAAAATATTTCATCATAATCAACTTGATACTGTTGAGTAAAACCCTTAGCCACTAACCGTGCTTTATATTTAGTAGAATTTACAGACTCATCTTGCTTTAATGTAACCATTTACAATCAATAATTTTTACATTTTCAGGCCTTTGTATTATAGACCAAGTATTGTTACTTGCTAATGACCCTAACTCATCATTAATCGCCTCCTCCCACTGTTTCCTATCATCTCTTTCTTTTATTTCAGAAAAGGTTGTAGGTACTTCACAAAGAAATGCGTGTACAGACAATAAATAATTATCATAACTTTCAATTTTATTGTCCTCGTAGGAAATTTTGGGAAGGGCTTTCAGTCTATCACTTCTGCGTAAGGAAACACTTTCCTGTGTACCCTGCTTTTCCTCAGAGTCACAAGCTACAGGCTCATCTGTTTTAACCACAGATCTCCTTGACCCAGTTCCATTATTTTCATTATTTAATGTCGCACCCTCAGTTATAATTTGATCGTCAACCTCTGTCGGCGTAATAGTATCAGGTTTCAAGTTGTTTATTTTTAAATTTATAGACCCATTTGGCCTAGTAACTTTAAAATTTATCTCATCAAAAATAACATCACGAACAATCAAGCACTGTTCTTTTTCTGGATTCCAAACCCTATACCCATTCGGTTCATAGCCTAATAATATGCATTTAAAAGACTTTTCGTCAAATTTTCCTTTCCTTATTTTATTATGAATATAAACCGTAGAACCGAATACTCGTAAATGACTTATGCGTGGCTTTTTCCCGTGCCACATTTCATACGGTGTTTTATTTACTTTAAGAGCTTTCGTTGGGGTCCTATTAATTAAATATGTTGCAGTTAACACTGCTTCGCCCCAAAATATTTTACAAAGATCGGCACCGCTAATCATTGAACGTGCTTTTTCAGTGATTGTTCTTATCATACGTTCCGACACTGAGTTTTGCTGGGGTGTATAAGGAACTGTTAAATGATAGCTTATACCCTCCTTTACACAGAAGTGCTTAAAATCATTTGACAAGTACTCACGGCCATTATCACAATAAAAATTAACAATTTTGAGATTAAAATGAGCTGTGCTTTTTGCAACGAAATCCTGAAAGACATTAAAAACTTCCGCTTTATGACTAAGCAAATATACAACGGTATAGTGTGTGTAGTCATCAATAAATATAACAAAATAATTTATATTATTATAGGTCGCAGGCGAAATCGGACCACAAACATCTGAGTGAATAACAAACAATGGTCGTTTAATATACCTTTTATCTTTAGCTTTTGCAAATGGTAATCGAGCTTGTTTTCCGTTTATGCAAGACTCACAAATTTCATTATCTGGGTAAACATTACTTATTATTTCAATGCCTTCTAGCATAGATTTATTTTTAAACTCGAGAAATTTTTGTTTTCCAATATGGCCCAAACGTTGATGCCATAATTTATAAACATTATTATTTACAAAACTATTAGTGGCATAAGAGTTTCTTTCAATATTAGAATTATTTATAATTTTAAAACTAACTGTTATTAAATTATGAAATTTCTCACCTCGCAAGATGATCTTGTTTTCTTTTGTTATTGTTACCTCACCATTTTCGTGAAAAATGATCGTCATTCCTGCTTCTTGCATCCGCTTGACGGACAGTAGATTATGAGGTACGTCGGGGCAATATAAAACTTCCTCCAGAACGCCTTGTTCTCCAGTGTCAGCAATCACAGGGATAATTCCTTTCTTTTTCGCAATAATAAAGGTATTTTTAATAGCAACTGACACTTTCACTGGTTCCACTAATTCGATCACATCACTGAAAACATCATCACGATTCACTATGTGATCAGAAGCACCGCTGTCTCAAATGAAACTCAGAAGATTGGCACTCTGTTGTTTCTTGTAGTTTCCCAACATGAAAGCAAACCCCTTGCTCTCACCTTTACTACTCTCAAAGGTTGTTTGAACCGTTTGAATGGTTCTTGGACGCCCTTGTTGCTTATCTTCTTTTTCTTGCATTACTCTTTTGTAGTGGTAACAATCCTTCTTAATGTGATTTTTCTTGCCACAGTAATGACATCTGATGATAACTTTGTTAGGTCGTTTTCCTGGAAATTTATTTTGAAAATTCGCTCTGAATTTCGGGTTGAAAATTTTTGAAGACGATTGATGATTTAAAAATTTTCCTTTATTGCCTTTTTCATTTCGGGTAAATAGGGTTCTGGTTTCTAAAATTTTTGAGCTGGTGGAGGCTTCATTTTTAATTTTTACCTCTTGGTCTAATAATCTTGTTTTCACGAACGCAAGAGTTATTCTTTCTTCAGATAATGTCTCCAATGCAGTTACAACTCCTGTGTATGTGGATGGCAGCGTCAACAATAAATGGGCAACTTTATCAGTTTCAGCCATCTGAGCACCAGCAGCAACCAATTCAATAATTAAATCATCGAATGTGGTAAAATGATTCACTAATGGTGTGTCAGCACCTAGTTTTAGTTCTAATAACTGCTTCCTTATGGCAAGTTGCGAAGGTAAACTCTTTCTTTCATAAATTGCATCCAACTTATGGAAAATCTCCTTAGCTGTATCCTGTTCTTGCGCAAATGTTAAGAATGAATCACTTAAGTACTGGATAATTTCATTTCTTGCCACTTTTTCAGTTCTATACCAGTCTGGCACAACCGGTCTAGGTGGATCTTGATCGATGACTTTCAATACATTCAGTTCATCTAAGAGTGAGCGAATTCTTAATTTCCAAATACTATAACGCAGTCCATTAAATGGTACTATATTCCTTTTTGTTTGTACGGTATCCATTTTTGCTATAAATGAAACCTTTTTAAACACACGGTATCACGCACTACTGCACTGTCTTTAAATTGCGCGACCTGGGCCCATAACCTATTGGTTTTAAGGGCAAAAGAAAACGACTTATTTGTAATTTACCGACAGGATTTTTATTTCTGTTCTTTGGTTTAAATCTTACCATCAACTGACTATTTATTAAAAACACATTCTTAGCCTCCAGTTCATATCAAGTGTAATTTAATATCAAAACATACCAAACATATTTTTATCGCAGTTTCAGGAACTCTGCTTATTAAGCATTCTAGATACTAGGAAGTACATTTGTTGATTTAACATTTTGTTTATACAGTGTCCATATTCCAATACTAAATTTGCAACTGGTGTTTGCAGTCCTGCATGTTCCATAAGATCTTCCCACTTCTTGGGACAGGCGTCTTATACAATTTGTTGGCGTATTTTGCATTATTTCACGAACGTTTGCAACAAGTTCTTCTGTTCTTACAGCTGGTCTTCCTGCTCCTTTTTTGTGTCGTATAGAACCTGTTTCCCTAAACACAGCCACGGTTCTTTTCAGGCAATGATAAAAATCCCCAGCAATAAAAGCAACGTTAGGAAAATGTTCCTGAAAATCGTCAATGCACAAACCCGGATTGTATTGTAACTCACCATTTACTCTAACCCCGTTTCGAAAATACGCTTCAACCATGAATGTTTTGTATTGTTCCGTAAAGCCCATTGTGTGAATTGTTCAAGAAATTGGAAAAATTAGCGTTGAATCAAATTACTTGTAACGACTGTCAAAGATGACGGAATAACTGATTGATTGTTAATTCAGGTAGTTACTGACACCCAACAGGTATTAAGCTCTACGGCTAAGCATTACGTCCTTAGGAGCAAGGCCCTCTTTGATGCAAATAATTTTTGCTCGCACGGTATATCATCCCCATATCATTGCGATCTAAATCAACCCCTACGTTTTTTAATCCAAGCCCTCTTTGATGCAAATAATTTTTGCTCGCACGGTAAATTTCCACTACGTATATTAGAAAGAAAACTACATGTTTCCCAAACACTTCGTCAAATGACAATGATATAATGAAGATTGAAAATAACTAAGGTGCAATAAAATTCGGTTATTGAAGATGTAAATAGGGGAACAGTGGAAGGGTTACAATAGCGAGAAAATCCAAATACTTAAATTAGGTATAATATGGGTATTTTACCAAATCTTAAGTGGTAAAAGCTAATGTAACCCTTCCACTGTTTCTATTTACATCTTCAATAATCTAATTCCATTATTAGATTATGGCTCTTTAACTCGTTATAAAACTTTGATAATTGTATAAACAATCGACACTAAAGCGGCTATCAGCGCGCGCATCTTGTCCCGGCCGATTCGCCGAAATGAGTCACCATAAAACTTTAACGGTGTGACGTTAAAAAAAAACGCAATTTTTTCTCACTAGTTGAGACGCAGCACCTTTTACCCCTATGGGTAACGCTCAGTACGCAGAAGTACTTTGAAAAGACCCGCCGAGATCAGCACTAAACAGACAGATAGCACAAGGTAATTCGTGTCGGTATCGCCCCCTTTTTTCTTTTATTCTAAAGATTTACGTCCAATATTTCTCTTAATAGGTTAATGAGCTTTAAGCCGATTCATTTATTGAAACTTATTTATTTTCAATTTTTATTATATCATTGTCATCTAACGAAGCTATTGTTAGCCAAACATGTAGGAAATTTTCTTTTTAATATATTAAAAATTTGCAAGTTCGTTTGTTTTACTGTATCTCATAATACTATATTTTTTCATTACGCCTAGAAAAATTTTAGTTAAACAAAAATAATCTAAAAAATTCCATACATTTTCTTGGGTTAAAAAAAATGTTTCTTGTATTCAAAGCTCAAGAGATTTTTGGAGGCTAAATTTTATTTTGTCACATTGTGGTGGTGGAAAGGAAAAGAAATTATTTTTTAAAAATTTTTATTTAAGAAAATGCAAAACAAAAGTAGTATCAAAACAACTATTCTAAACGGGATAATAGAATACGTCTTATTTTCAACCTTTTATCTATGTTGAATAACGTATTCCATTTCAAAAAACATTTATTTGGCAGGAAAATAGCTGTCAGCCGTCAAAATCATGAATGGGATGTGAACCCGTAACGTAGACTTACTAACCTTAAACTAATAAAACAAAACAAACTACAAAAAAATAGAATAATAATAACATTTTTAATGTCTTCTAAGCGTAAGTACTTATAATACTGAAAGTTCCAAATGAGGGTTGCACAAATGTCCCAGCAAGTGTACATGACACTTAACATTTTATGCATCCATATAAAAAAACTTTATTTAAGTTTGTTGATATGTTTACTCACAGTCACAGTATCACCGTCAATTCAGATAAAACCTAATGTCAAAATTAAAGAAGCAGGATTGTAATAAAATCATGTTTTACTCATATTACAGTGGTGGCCAAAATTTTATTGAAACTAATTAGTTTTTCATCTTATTACCATAATTTGTAGAGTACGTAAAAACCGAAAACAGATTTAAGCTAACTTGTCTTCTTTAAGCTTATACTTAAAATAGGAAAAAAATGCGGGACAAAGTTTGAACCATCAGAGTTGGATTAAAAAATATACTGAAAGGACCAAAATAAATAAACCCGAATTGTGGCCGTATTAAGATAGTAAAAATGATAATTTTACTGGACGATAGTGTTTTTGACATTAGGCTATTTGTAACTTGACACCTGATCCTATGTTCCTGAAAGTATTGGGACTAAGTAAAGGAATTTACAGATACAGTTGCGAGTAGATTTGCGCATCGCTCGGGGTGAGACATTTGGTAAAACTACAAATGCATCTTTGTTCAGTCGAAACTTACCAAAGGCGAACCTGGGAATTTTAACGTGCATTGAGCAGAGTCTGGACATTAATAATTTTTTTTTACTCCTTTTGTAAGATATACTTAGATTAAATATGGAATGTAATCTCTTTTTCTTCCATTTTGTTATTAATAATGCAGATTTTTCGTGGGAATAACATAGACCATACTGTCATTTGAAAAACAGGTATAAGTAATTTTTTTTATGCAGAATGGTTATATTTCAGTGGATTTTTAAAATCCACCGAAAATCGAATTAACGAACAATGTTTTTTTTAATCACGTCCCTATTCAGATCTCGCCACTTGGCAATCTTAAATTACTAAAGGAACAAAACAACATAAACATGTAAAAACAAAAATATAACGAATATCTATAATACTAGAAAATAATACGTATATTTGTTATAAAAATACTTATTCTACATATGCCCCCGATTGAAAGTGTTAAAACTTAAAAACTCTATAAATATTGTAAATTATAGTTTTTTAAAAATCTTGTCATCAAGCTGGTATAAATAAAACACCGGCAACATGCAGTTTTAAAATCAAATCAGGTGAAACCCTGAAGATATCTTGCAAACTGTTAAGCGAAACGTCGCCAGAAAATTAATTTCTATAATTTTTGAAAACTCTTAATTATTTACGCTGCTATGCTGTAATTATTTTTTAATAAAAAAATGTTTAATTAGTTTTTAACAAACAGTAAGTAGAGCTTTAAATCTGTAAGTACAAAAATAAATTTATAGAAAAAATACTTTGGCTCACTTACATTTCATGCTAATATAAATGTATTTACAGAGAATATAAAGCCCCAATAAGAAGCAAAATAAGAGTCCAAAAAACTTTAACACTTTAAAACAATCGGGGCTTTGAACAATTAGGTCATAGGTATCACGTTATTTAAACGGAAGTAGGCACTTTTAAGGCACAAAAAAAAGGACTGGTAAGCCCTATTATTACAAAATGGCACATACGATGCACAAAATTAAAGACTTTTATATCCTTAATTTACAACACATTTTAAACAATGGGGCACACAACCTTGTTAGATCTTTTTTTGGAAAAATGACCCTCAAATAGAGAGCAACAATATAGTACTATCAAAAATCATTTTAGTGGAAAAATTTTTTAAATATCAAGCAAAACATTTAAAAATACCATATCATTTTAGTTGAAACAACACCTTTAGTGCAGCAGGCACATAATTCGGTACCTAGATAATATCAATCGAAAATAACACACATTTAGGCACAACATTTTGTACTCAGATAACGTTAACAAAACAAGAGTAAGTGGGGCTCAGAAATAGGTAGTCAGATCATTTTAATAAGAACGAGGTATTATCAGATTTTATCAAGCAAAATGGTACTTTAAACTAAATTTGGTGCTGAAGAAAGTAGTGCTCCAAAATAGTCGGTCAAGCACAACATTTTGTACTTAGAAAACGTTGACAAAAATAGAGTAAAAGTGGGGCTCATAAATAGTCGGTCAAGCACAACATTTTGTACTTAGAAAACGTTGATAAAAATAAGAGTTAAAGTGGGGCTCAGAAATAGTCGGTCAAGCGCAACATTTTGTACTTAGAAAACGTTGACAAAAATAGAGTAAAAGTGGGGCTCAGAAATAGTCGGTCAAGCACAACATTTTGTACTTAGAAAACGTTGACAAAAGAAGAGTAAATGTGGGGCTCAGAAATAGTTAGTCATATATTTAATGAGAACGAGGTATCAGATCTTTTCAAGCAAATTCGTACTTTAAATAAATTGAAAACAAAATTTGGTGCTGAAGAAAGTAGATAGTGCTCCAATCTACACTGTCAAATCATTGTAATAAAAATGGAACATTAGCGCCAGTTAAAAATTAGGTACTGTCAGATCTTTTTGGGCTAAATATCACTTTGAAAAAAATTTGGGCCAAGAGTTGGTATAAATCATATCAGCAATTTGAGGATAAGGAAAGCATATCGCAGAATTTTATAGAGCTGTCTTACAAGCTCTGATGAGTCTTTGTGTACCACATGGCACCCGTCATGTGCAACTCAGCACCAAATTTTATGTCAATTTAAAGAACGTTTAGATCTGTTTAAGGCGCAATACAGAAAAGAAAAAGGTCTTTGGATTATAAAGAGGTTCCAGTCTACGACCCCCCATCAGGACATAGTTTCCATCAATGGAGAATCCCAGAAGGTTCTCGGGATTATCGCATTCTTTCACGTAGCACAAGGCACAACGCAAGGAATGACGGCTGCCATTTTGTAAATGTGCTGCAGCGCCGTCGTTGGAGAAGCCAAGCAATGCCTGTAAAAAAATACGAATATATACAGTGAGGACCTAAAGTCCGCCCCCCCCCCCCTCTAACTTCTAAACCGTTCGGTATATTTTAATGAAATTTTGAACAATAATATTTGAGCAAGTCTTGCACTTTTTGACATACCAATGACAGCTTTAAATGTCAAGATGACAGCCGGGTCCGCTTTTGGAATATTTTTTTAAATGGAAAGGGGGTTCCAATGGTACCTCATTTGGAAGGTATTTTAATGCTTAAAACATTCTCCAATTTAAAAAAACATTTGGTTCAGTATTTTCTAAACAGGAATCAATAATATCGGTTTCTACATTATGACTACCACTGTTTATAACACACTTTTATTTAGTTATCTATTGATTCTTGCTGTCATACTGTTTTTAAATGTCTGATTGACAGAAAATATTTTTACCTCGAAATTGTCTTAAATGGCTCGTTCTTTAAAAGATAAATTTGAAGCGATTATTATTTTTGGCGAAGCCAACCGAAATTACCATGCTGCTGTTCGTATGTTCAATGAACGATATCCGGAACGCCAAATATGCAGAAAATTTTTGCGAAAACTAATCTTAAAATTTCAAGAAACTGGTTCGGTTAAAGACGCACCAAGGTCTGGAAGGCCAAAAATCGTGGAAGATGTGGAAGTCCAAGTTTTAGCTGAAATGGTTGTTACTCCCCAACAGCCAACGAAACACGTGGCTGAGGCATGTAATGTTTCTCGTAGTTCTGTCAAAAGAATTTTGAAAAGCCATAAATTTCACCCATATAAAATGAAAATTATACACGAATTAACAGAAGATGATCCAGATAGACGACTAGAATTTTGCGAAATTATGTCAGAAAGAACCGTAAGGAATAATAACTATTTGCGGAATATCTGTTTTAGCGACGAAAGTACTTTTTTCTTACATGGACGAGTTAATAACCAAAACTGTAGGTACTGGAGTGATGAAAACCCTAATGTTTTTCGGGAGGGACACACACAGTTTCCCCAGAAAATAAATGTTTGGGCAGGCATTTTGGGTAATCACATTATAGGTCCCATTTTTCTGGAATATAATCTTAATGGCCCCAGGTACCTGGATATGTTGCAACATACAATTACTCCACTTATTAATGATGTTGTTGCCCAAAACCCACGAGTTTCAAGAGGTTGTATTTCAACAAGATGGTGCCCCGCCACACTATTTTAGGCAAGTCAGAAATTACCTAGACGAATCTTATGAAAATAGGTGGATTGGTCGTCGAGGTCCGACAGAATGACCAGCTAGATCGCCAGACCTAACGCCTCTAGATTTTTTCTTTGAGGATACGTTTAAACGTATAAAACGGCTCCAGGCTCATAAGAACTTAGGCAACGAATTACAGATGTTTGTTCAAGGATAACGCCACAGTTGCTTCACAATGTCCGAGAGGAATTTACTAATAGAATATTTATTTGCCAAGAGGTCCATGGCGGTCATTTTCAACAATTGTTGCAGTAACCACTGTTTTGTAGATGTGTCCCTTTATCTTTTGTTTAAAATACTTATAATTAATAAATATTATTTCATACTGAACCAAATGTTTTTTAAATTGGAGAATGTTTTAAGCATTAAAAGACCTTCAAAATGAGGTACCATTGGAACCCCCTTTCCATTTAAAAAAATATTCCAAAAGCGGACCGAGCTGTCATCTTGACATTTAAAGCTGT